>JAWWEU010000001.1:47270595-47449579 GCA_035583155.1 Acropternis orthonyx | reverse complement strand
CATGACCCACAGAATTGGGGCCTAGCTAAAACTAAAACCTTAATCTGAGTTTTTTGGGATTTATCAAACCCATCACAGAGGCATTTATTACTGTTGAACTCAGATTTATGTTTGTGTTCCCTGCAACAGTGATGGAAACTTTTTTTTAATTGTGTGTGCGTGTGATGACTTTAGCTCAGTCTTACTTCTAAGTCCTTTTTGTTCCCTCCTTTTTTGGGGGTGGTGATCTCCATCTGCCATGGGATCCCTCGTTCTTGGCTTCATGTAATATAAAATGCATTGCCATTTTAACAGTGGCCATGTCAGGGGTTCCTGCTGCTGTGATGAAGCCGTGGTAGGGGAGGTAGGGGGCATTGGAGGGGGCTCGGGGGGCAGCTGTGGGGTGCATCTACCCTGCCGTGACCCCCAGCCTCGGGACAGGGCAGCTTGACTAAACTGCATCACCTTGAAAGCCAGCAGTTTCTGGGTAAGGAAAGGAGGAAAAGCTGCAATAAAACAATCTGTGTGTTACAACAGCTTTTCTGTTTACAGCTGTCTTACTGCTGCTGGATTTAGCAGCAGGTCTGGCTCATCAGTTCTGCAGTAACAAACCGAGCTTGTAGGAGGATTGCTTTCTGCCTCTCCGAGAGTGCGCAACCAGCCCTGAGGATTTCTGGTTTTCTGTCGACAAGTAACGAGCGGCTGCAGGATGTAACCCTGAGAAGTTGTGCTTTTCTGCTTCTGACAGGGAGTAAGTTGTTAGCCGTCCATCCGAACAACACTCCAGTTTGACACACTGATTTTTGATGTAGAGAGATGGAGTTTTCCCAGCCACTTGCTGAGCAGAGGTTGCTGATGGGATGCTGCTGCTTCTGCCTTCGGTGGCAGCTGCCCCTGCAGCAGCTGCCCTGGTATGGGTAGCTGCCACCTTGGGGGGGCATGGCTCCCCACCACCCTCTTCCCTTTTCCTTGTCATTATGCGAGCTCTTGTCCCTCCAGGGGAGGTGAACAGCTTGGCAGCAACACAAAAATCCGCAGAAACAAACTCTGGGGGAAGTGTTTTATAAACATCGCAGTAATTCTTTACAAAATGTAATCAGGAATAATGAGAGGAGGTGCAGTTCCAACATGCTGCTAATTAGGCACTAAAAACCCGAGCACAGTTGTCAACACCTCCATCTCCAGTGATAATATGAAATGTGGTATTCCTCCCCTTCCAAATCCCCCTTGATGAATAAATAAAGTGACATTTGGTTATAATCACATATAGTTATGGCAAAACCCATTCACTTTAAGCTGTTACACATCTAAGTACAGTATCTGGCAAAGTCAAGAGGACTCATTACAATTACACTGAAACAAGAAAATACATCGCTATCTTTTTTATAAACAGTTACTGAAAAATGCACTTGCTATTTCCCCACAGCCGATGGCAGTAGGGCCACTTCCTCACTTGGCTAGAATCCAACCCCAGCCTATGCTGTATGCCTGCCATGGCTTGTTTGGGAAATCAGCTCCCAAACTGTAATTTATCCCTCCAGCTGCTGCCTGTGCAGCGTCACTGTAGGGATGTGCTAATTATCTGCTATTAATTCAAGCACAGACAAGCAAACTGCACTTTGCAATTTGTAGGTGGAATAAAGATGCTGGACATTGGTTCTGCCTTTAACAGCCTTTCTGATGAAGACAGTAAACAGGGCTCTCCTCCCCGTGCTGAGCCTTGGGGAACCCCTGTAGTGACCAGCCACAACTGGATTTATCTCTGTTCCCCCTTGCTCTCTGGGTCTGGCCATGCAACAAGTTTTTTACCTGTGCTTTTTACCCATCTGAGCCATGAGTGACCAGTTTCTCCAGGAGGGTGCTGTGGAAAACGGTGTCAAAGGCCTTCTGAAGTTGAAGCTGACAACATCCACAGCCTTTCCCTCATCCACTAAGCAAATCACCTTGTTCATAAAAAGAGACCAGGCTGGTTGAGCAGGAGCTGTTTTTCACAAACGCATGCTGGCTGAGCCTGATCCCCTGGTTGTCCTGCACACGCTGAGTGATGGCACTTGACTTGATCTACTCTCTGGTACAGAGCATGGGCTGACAGGCCTGTAGTTCCCTGGATTCTTCTTCTGGCCCTTCTGGTAAAATGGGACCTCCAATCAAGGCTCCTGGAAAATCATAGAATTGTAGATTGTTTTGGGTAGGAAAGGACCTGAAAGATCATCTCATTTCAACCCCCTGGCATGGCTGAGAACACCTTCCACTATACCAGTTTGCTCCAAGCTCCACCCTTCGGCAGACAAAATGATGCAGTCAGGCTTCTTCAGGCAAAGAGCAAAAGCCAATTTATTAACTACAGGTTTATCCTTTTTATACTATTTTTCTACTGTCCATGTGCATATATATGCTACATCTCATTGTCTAGGTGTACTTATCCATGAGCCTTAAACCATCTTCTGATAGGTAGTTGGCATCTCCTTGTGCTGGCAAGTCCCAAAACATACTCTTGTTTTCCACGGTTGTTTTTCTCTTTCTGCAGCTCTCCCAGGCTTGGCCCAAGGACACAGGTGGTGTTTTCTACTGTTTTCCCAGGCTTACAGCTGCATCCTCTCAAGGCCAAATCTGTCCATAGCCCAGTAATCTTCCACACCACCCAAACTGGCATTGAACTCTTTCAGGACTGAGGCATCCACAGCCTCTCTGGACAACCTATTTCCATTGTAGTTTGTATTTTCCATTTAAAAAAAATTACTCTTCCTCCAATAGCTCTATCAAAACACACATTGGGGTCCATTTTTGCTGGTTATTTATAGTCCTTCATTACATTTGCACTGGGGCTTTTCTGTACAGTTTCTCTTAGGGGCCTCCAAAGCTCAGCACAGGGAAGCTGGTCAGAGGTGGGGCAGGATTAAATAACAGCAGGATATTGTGATTCCCTGGATGATAAGAACCTATTAACTCCAGTACCAGTGCTAGGGCCTTAGTTCTGGTCAATCTACCTTTCAGTGCTTACTTGGTGTGTGGTTCTCTTAGAAGCATTTTACACTAGGGCATGCTCCTGGTATAAACAAATACTCCAGGAGTTTGCCACTGGCTTGGCATCCAAGCCCTCTGCTGTGGACAATATGCTTGAAATTTAAGTTGACACCAGCAGCCAAGTATGATACCTTGGCTGGGAGTCACCCATCTGCCTCAGGGCAGCCCTAAGGCTGCACTGCCCTGCTCTGCCCAAAGCAGAGAGCCAGCTCTGCTCCCCACAGGGCTGCACTAAACAGCAAGCCAAAGCCAGCCAGCATTTGCATTTCTGTAGGTGTTCCTCTAACCCCTTAAATCATACTTGCTGCTTTGAGGCTAGACATATGTGTTGAAGTCTCACAAATATTTCTGCAGTCATCAAAGGCAGAAAGAATTTGAGTAGGCAGCGACTTATTTTTAGACCTAATGATAAATCCATGGAAAAGGTTTTGTGTTTGCCTTGTGAATATCTTTCCACTTAACAAAATTATTTACCCACTCTGCCACAGTTTGCTTATTTGGAGTAGGCAGTGACTCGGAGTTGCAGTCACAAATCCTCACTCTCCATGTCTGAGGTTCCCTCACAGCACAGTTTACGCCAGCCATCTTGGTGACATGCTTGTGTCAGCCCCTCAAGTATGTCTGACAGGGCAAGGGAAAGGCAAGTGGTGTGTCAGTTCACTGTCGTTGGTGGGGAGGAGGGGAATTTGGCACAGCAGAAAATGGAGGCTGAGACCCTTCCCCTTTCCTCAAGCAGCTAAGGATTGCATGCCACTTGCTGCTGGCAAAACAGACTGTTGTCCTCTTCTTCATCTCCGAAAAATAACCTGTCCTTCTGGCAAGTACTTCTAGAGAATCAGTGACTGCAGAGAAATACCATGGAGAGGAGGAGAAGTTCTCCAGGCAGCAATGGAACAGTCTCCCTCGTAGGCAGGCACTCTGGCACCATGTTGGCTCAGGTCCATGTGGTTAACCAGTCTCTTAGGTAATTGAAGGATGTTTATCAAATTGGTAGAATATAAAGATGATTCTGTTATTCAGGGAAGAAACACTAGAAAGAAAGCAGGAAAAGGCCTCTGGACTGTGATGAGTGGTGGGTGTATGTGTGGCTGTGAGGAGCAGTGGATACAAGGACAGCATGGGCAGTGTGGAACACACAGCAGCTGCCCCCTCTGTTTTCTCATGGTAGTTAGGGCCTTTGTGAGAATCAGCTTGTACTGAAAGTGCTAAAAACTGCTTGTAAACAGTCCTAACTGAGATACTGAAACTTGAGCAGAGATATGCTTGATCTGGAATGAAATGAGAAGTCCCTGGGATGGACAAGCAGAGGGCCTCCATCTTGAAGGGCTCCCACCCCATGCCCCAGAGCCTTGCCAGGTATTTTTTGCAGGGAGCAGTGTTAAAGAAAGCCATTGCCTCCCTTCCAGTTGTGTTTTTATCCAGGTCTATATTATTATTATGTATAAACTGTATAAGACCAGGAACAGGACTACAGTCCCTCCATCGGAGAGGAAGCATGAGTTAGGTGTGAGAAGATTTCCCCTTTCTCAGTTTCAACCTGTCTGCTGGGTTATTTGTTGTTCTGTGCCCCAGTTCAGCAGCAGGAGTGCTCCGGCCATAAGCTCAGTCAGCCTCCTGTCCCTTGACTGATGCTTCACTGTGAGGGCAAATCCACATGTGGACATGTGCCTTGCAGGTTGGAGACCCTTGAAAAAAAGATGGCAGGTTTGGGTCACTTGCTCTCTGCAGAATTTACTGCTGGCTTGATCTCTGCAGGTCCCTCTCAGAGGGCAGCAGTCTGGGTTTGAAAGTCTTTTCCCTGCTCTGTCTATGCTGCCATTGTAGTCTATTTTATTTCAGTGGGAGATGAGAGATAAAAAAAGACAGATGCTGAAAGTCTGCATTGCAAGGGCCTCAGTCACTTACCAGACCTTTCAGTGAAACATTCTCACCTCACATGAAACATCCTCATTTCAGATATATTATGTGAGAAATGTAATTAAATAATGAGAGACCTGTCAGTGCAGGAATGACTGCCTGTGGGGAGGGCAGGAGGTGTTGCCTGCAGCAGCAGAACCCCTGAGGAGCTTAATGCTGGGCAGCTGGGGCCAGCCACGGGTGGATGTATTTGGTACCTCCCCTCTGTCTCTGCAGAGCCCCAGCTGCCCACAGCTCAGTAGCCAAGCTCTAATCTGGACAAGAATGTTCATGTCCCCAGCACAGAGGGCAGCAGTAACATGTCCTTCCAGAGGGTCATCCAGAATTCCCCCAAAGATGCAGCCAGACATAGCATGGGTTATCTAAAGCAGTACATTTATTTTAAGGCACAGACACGAAAAAGATTAAGACCTACAGAAAGATTTTCAAAATGCTTTTTTTTTTAAATCCAAGCCTGTAGGAAGCAAAGATGTTACACAACAACGCTCACATTGGGCTGTTTGATTTAGTAGGTCAGGTTGAGCTCAAATGTAATTTTGTATTTCCCTCTTCTGCCTGCTGTCCTCAGATATAGACCAACTTCCTTTTGGATACAGTTGAATGGTGAAAGATCTGATTTCCAAAAGCCCAACTTCCCTGTATCACCTGCTGCCTCCAGCAAAGTTCAGGAGCTCCTGGCATGCATGAAAAATCAGAGCTCTGGCACGTCGTGCACACAGGTCTGCAAGAGCTTGAAATCACTTGTGATGTGAGATCTCTACAGAGCAAATGGTTCATCCAATGCAATGTTGTCCTTTGTTTTCCTCCTCTTCTTGCTGTGCCACACTAAAGTGTAGGAAGGGTGGTGGAGTCTTCACCTGTGTGCAGCTGCTTGGAAAGGGAATGAGAAGGGGAGGAGCAGCTGGCTCTGCTGGTGTGGGTGCTGTGAGAGGCAGTCATGGGCCTCTGTGTTTATTTCTTGTGGAGATTGCAGAATACCTTGGAGAAACAGCATGCAAATGTAGGGTCTGTCTGCTCAGTCTGGGTATTCTCTGGGGGTTCCCTTAGTCACCCTGCTTGTGTCTTCTCCAAGAAGGACTCTTGCTGTTGGGAGGTTGGAGAGGCCCTGTCAGATCTTCTTGGGGAAATCAGCAACTGGGAAGAGGAAAGAGAGAAGGGATGCCTTGAAATGAGACAACATGAGTGGAATATCATGCTACATCTCAGTCAGAGGAGCAGCACAGCAGTGGGAAGAATGAAAGTTTTTATGCTATGTCTCCCTTCAGCATTCCTTGTCTTCTGCAGGAATGACGTCAGTGGGACTGCCTCAAAGAACTGAGTGTTTGCTTCTTTAAACTCTGGAGGTAAGCATGAAGGTTCTTGTGAAACACTCTGATGTTGCCATCTCCACACAGGAGAGTACAGGACAGCACAGCAAGAGTGGGATGATAATTCTTGCTAAACAAATTTTGCTGGAGGATCTGGGTTGGAGATTTTGCACACTGCCAGACAGGTGTGAAAACCTCTATGCCCTGATCTTCTAGGAGGGCGGGGACTCTGGCAAGCCAGCCAGAGCTTCCTGAGAGGATGAAACCTCTTGCCAAGAAGCAGTGCCTACTCCTCTCCACCTGAAGAGCAACATGCTACTGTCTGCCTCCCTTTTCTCCCATCAGCTCATGTGAGATCCTGACCTGCCTGCTAGGATGGCATTAGTGCAGCTATAAATACAATAGCAATATTATTTACTTCAAATAGCCTGTTTTCTGGTTAGATCAATCAAACCAGCAGTCATGTATCTCATAGAAATTGGCTTCAACATCTTTTTTTGATTGATAATGCTGCCAGCTGAGTCATAGGAACCTGGGATCCATGCTCAATTGCCCTGGGCTTGCTGCTTTCCTGGTCCTGTGTCCATCACAGATGCTTTCTGCCACCCAGCTGACTGAGCATGTCAGTGCCATCAGCACTGAGACAGCTGTGAAGAAAAACCTTTTTCAGTAGTATCACTATTTTCTTGTGCAAACTGTAAGGTCCAGGATAACACCTGCTCATCTCCTGGGCTCAAAATGCAAGTTAAAGTACAGAGGACCATAGAATGGTTTGGTTGGAAGCTCACCTACTCCATGACATGCCATGGATAGATATACCTCCCACTAAACCATGTTGCTCAAACTCACATCCAACCCAGCCTTGAACATTTCCAGAGATGGAGCATCTGCAGCTTCTCTGGGAAACTTGAACCAGTGCTTCATCAACTTTACAGTAAAGAATTTCTTCCTAATACCTGAACTAAATCTCTCCTTTTCCAATTTAAAGCCAATCCCCCTTGTCCTGTCACTATAGACACTGGTAAAACTTTATGTCCCCATTGTCACCTGCTGTATGTGGTATATGAGTGTGGGTCACCCTTGTGCACATACCATAACCAGTCCCTGTCTGCAAGTCAGGTGGGGAAGGACCTGGAGGTTGTGGCAGCTCCTGCCAGTACTCCTCTGTGTGCACAGGATTGCTCCTGGAGTATCAGGAATATGTCTTGTGCCTACAAACATGGTGAGAACCTGCAATCTTGTTGCTTTTCTCCCCAACAAATTCTATGTAGGTGGAACCAATTATATGCAATGCACTTCAGCTTCCTAAATGCAAAGCATAGGAGGCTAAAATGTGCCTCAGATTGATGTCAGCAGTATTTCAAGTGTGTAGTTGAAGGCAATATCCCTTTGATACCTATAAATATCTGTTTTACGTCATGGGTAGTTTTTTCTTCCGTTCATGTGTTTATAGGTTTTTTTGAACTGTATTTTAAGTAATGATTTTCACCAGCAGAACGAAAGAGATTTAGCAAAGACCAAGATGGCGGGGCATGTAGCTGCTTCAAGAACATGATGATGTAGAAAATTTTCCTTTGAGCTTTCTGGGTTCAGAAATAAGCTTAGAGTCACATTCTTTGGGGGTGTGAAGTACATCACACACCAGTCAGTGGACTTTAAACTGTGTATGTGTCTCTCAGCTCTCAGGGGTCCAGGTAATAGTTTTGCTTTCATAAGCACATCTATTCACTAAGAAATGGTTTCTCAAGTAGCTTTGGAAATGCAAGAGCTGGCTCAAAGCTGCACAGGCAAATCAATCTCTTTTGCAGGCAACAGGCAGGCAGTAGGGAGGGAGGAATGTGGGGGGCATGCTGGGGCACACATTTGAGGGAGTTGAGGATGGGGAATAGCCTTCAGTGGGCAAGGGCTGAGATTCCCAGGGACTGTTGGTAGGCCAAACTTTCACACAGAATATTCATAGAAATGCTTCATGCTCTGGATTTGGTTTAAGCAATAGCTTTACATATGCTACTTCTTCAGAAAACTCATATCTACCAATAAAAAAAGTATAATTAGTAATATGAACCTTTAGTGATGTTATTTTAAATACATTGTTCTCTATGATAACTGTCAGTCTGTTCTCTGTATCATTTCCCTGAAAGGTCTAACAAGTACTTCTGCCCTCTTGCTAAGGCCACTGCTTGGGGAGTTGAGAAATGAGGAGAGAATCGGAGTGCAGAGGCAATTAGTTGAAAGTACATCTTATCCCTTAAAAAGCTGGTCCTATTAAAGAGCACTCAGCCCACTACACTTAGGCTTGACAGAAAATACCCCGAGAGGTCATTTGGGAAAATTTGTTATGCAAAACCAACATGTACTAAACCCACTCAAGGTAAAGGACATTCAGGTTCCTGAGAAGTCAGCAGCCATCACCCTGAGGGTTGTCTGTACTCACACCTCCTGGCAGCTCCTGCTCCTCCCTCTGCCTCTCAGTCCTTTTCAGTATTCCACAGCCATCACACACCACCATACCCAGTGCCACTGCCCATCTCAGGTACTGAGAAAGCAGAAAAAAGTGCTCACTGACATTCGTAGAATCACAGAGTCACAGAATGGTTTGGGTTAGAAGAGACCTTTAAGAGCATCTAATTCCAGCCCCGCCCCGCCTTGAGCAGGGACACCTTCCACTAGAGCAGGTGGTTCAAAGCCCCACCCAACCTGGCCTGGAACACTTCCAATCATTTGTCAGAGTCCTGGCTCAGTGAGGAGGTCTCAGAGCACTGGAGGTTAGCAAATGTGAGGGAGGATCTGGGGAGCTACAGGCCTGTCAGCCTGACCTCAGTGCTGTGGAAAGTCATGGAGCAAATCATCTTGAGTGCCACACACAGCACATGCAGGAAAATGCGGGGATCAGGCCCAACCACCATGGATCTGTGAAAGGCAGGTCCTGCTCCACCAACCTTATCTCCTTCTATGAAAAGGTGACTCGCTTAGCGGATGACTGAAAGGCTGTGGATGCTGTCTGCCTGGACTTTAGTAAAGCCTTTGACACTTTTCCACAGCACAAGTGTGTCTGGAGCACAAGTTCTATGAGGAGCAGCTGAGGAAGCTGGATGTGTTTAACCTGGAGAAAAGAAGGCTCAAAGGAGACTTTTATCACTCTCTACAACTACCTGAAAGGAGATTGTAATGAGGTGGGAGTCAGTCTTTCCTCCCAGGTAACAAGTGATAGGACAAGAAGAAATGACCTCAAGTGCAAGCCAGGGGTGGTTTAGATTGGGTATTAGGAAAGATTTCCTCCCTGAAACAATCATTAAACTCTGGAACAGGCTGCCCAGGGAAGGGATTGAGTCACCATCCCTGAAGGTATTTAAAAGGTGTGCAGATGTGGCACCTGGGGACATGGTTTAGTGGTGGACTTGGCAGAGCTGTTCTAGCAGTTGGAGTTGATGATCTTAGAGGTATTTTCCAACCTAAATGATTCTATGATTTTATCTCTCCCCATCCAGCACTGTTTTCCCCAGCATTCCAGCACTACCTGCCTCTGAATTCAGCCACTTCACACATCCTCCTGCCCAGTCCCCAGGGCTGCCCTCTAATCCCTGCCTTAGTGCAGGGACAGTTCACTCCTGTGGCAGCAGCAGTTAGGGAGTCCTGGATGACTGAGGAGAAGCTTCTGGCTCAGAGACCAAGCCTGGTGTGTCTAATGGAGACTGGAGCTGTGAGTGAATGTGAGGGGATGCTTTGCACAGAACAGTGTCTGAACATAGCCAGTTCAGAAAAGAAGATGGGGGCAAGTGCAAACTGAGGTCTAGAATCTGTCCAAAGCATCATGGGAACTCCAAACATGCCAATCACATTCCCCAGCAGCCCTGGGGATGCAAAGATTTCTCCAGAAGCAGGTCCTCCGAAGCTGGTAATGCTCAAGACTGTGGTAGTTCCCCTTATTTCATGCTCGCAAGTGGAGTGGAGCAATTTTGGCTCATTCTGTTCCAAGTCCACCTGAATCTCATACCTACACTGAAAATGTCAATACAGAGTTAAAACGGATACATTTAGACACAAAACCCTCTCCTTAACTGCAACAAATGTCTACACAGTGGGGAAAGCCTTGCCAAAAAGGACTGTCCTAGGTTGGAGACCATCTCTGCATATATGAGCAGAAGGAAGATAAGTAACCTGCACTGACACAGATGGAGCAAAGCCACTCTGCCCTGCCTCCTGGTTGAAGCCATTAGCTGTCTGCATTTCATCTTGGAGAAGTATCCAGACACAGGCTTGCACTAAGTTTATTTTCTTTCCATTATTTCTTTCTCAGTCACACCCAGAAAATGCAGCTCATCCGACTGATAAGAACCCCCTCAAAGCACACCATGTTTAGTGTTTAATGCAGGCAGATTGCTGCAGTCATCGTTGCACATGAAAGCCAGCAAAGGATAAAACAGTAATGAGCCAGGAAGCAGAAAGATCAGTGGTGCAGGGAAGCTGTGGCAGGGACTGTGGCATGAGAACCTTGTTAGTCAGAGGGACAGTCATGCTGGGGTGACTCAGCTTGGGAAAATGTGCTTTTTTAACAGCTTGATAAAACATTGTTTAATTGTTGGATTTTTTAATTTAAACAATTGCTGTTACTGATTTCTTACAAGTGGATATCACGGAAAGGGAACATGATGGCACCAGCTATCTATCAGACTTTTAGCTATCACTTCAAAACGTGCTCCATGTGGTGCCACCTGTAGCTTAGGCTTTCATTTATGCCATCCCTGTGATATTGGCAACTTTACAATTTTGCCAAGTAGGCACCATTTCCCATGTGGGTAGTCTGCCTTGAGCTCATTATTATTAACTGGATTGTGGTGTTTCAGCTGTTTCCAAGAACTAAGTTAGGCAGAAATGTTTTGCAGATCACTGTTTTATATATCGCAGGAGATAATAGTGGGTGTTCTGGTCTCAAAGCACCACCACAAGTCACCAATGTTTTTGAAATTTATCAGCCTATGGTTTCTCATATCTCATGTGTTCCCCAGGGACTTCCCCATATGCAGCATCTTTGCGGGTGCTTTATGCTGGCCAGCACTGAGCCTGCTCTGCCCTGGCTCACTGCTGGTGTGCTGTCCATCCTGCACACTGGCCATCTCTGGGGGAAAATGACCCACACGCTTCCTCCACAGATCAGTCAGAGCTGAACTTTCTCTGTTATAATAGTTTATTTCACCTCCTGGGTGCCATAGACCAGAGGACAGAAAGACTCTCAGCCCTCTGATTTTGATATTTCTCCCATTGGCACAGAGAAGCATGGAGGGAAAGGAAGTGTCTTTGTTTAATAGAAATAAGTTCATTCAAGGATAAAAGGTATGAGGGGAGGAGGAGGAGGGCTCTAGGAGACAAACAGACTGGAGACAGTAGGGGCAGAAGGGGTCAAACTAGCTCAGAGGGGATAAGCAAATGAGGAACAGCCTGTAACCAGTACAGCACACTCCTTTCTTGAAACCTGGACCAGGACCCAGTACTGGCAAGTCTCCACATTCCTCTGCAACCAGCAACATCTCTACCATCAGCTGGTGGAGCAGGCATGGGGTTAGCAGTGGGGATGCACGAGCACTGGCACATGGGCATCCCTGCGTGTTCTGCAGCAGCTTAGTGACTGCAAAGCCTTGCAATCAGCAGCCACATACTCGAAGAAAGCTTGTGTGGGGTCCCTGGGCTTCAGTGGAGGGGAATCACTGCTCATCTGTGCTTTGGCGAGGGAAGAGAGGGAGAGAGGAGGGAGTGAGCTGTACACTCTGCTGTGCTACAAGCTCTCTGCAATGACAGAGCAGACATAGCTGAGAACAGTGAGAGCACCTGGGAAATGCCACCATCCATGCAGTGTCCTCTCAATTCCTCAGAGAGTAGGAACAATCTTTTCTCATTTCATGCTTCATTTGAGTAACCCCATGCTTTAATTGGCAAACCCGAGTGGCTCCAGGAGCAGGGTTCTACAGCACATCCCCTCCTGTCACAGCTGGCAAGTTCCTCATCCTTTCTGTAAATCATTGAAGTCATCACCTTGTGTCTGCTTGTCCAGGAAGACTGTCCCATGCTCTCACTTCTCATATCACCCTTCAGATTCTGATTGCTAGCCTCAATTTATTAATTTTAAGTCCACTTATTCTCAGGCTTTTCAAAGTTTGGGATGCATCACATACTATGTAAAGGGCAATCTCTGTGCTAACAGGTGAGTCCCCAAAGAAGCACCAACCTGATAGAGTATGACTGATTTCTTTTATTGCTCATTCTCCTTTTGGTTTTAATTGTAACACTGAATGTTTTTAGAGATATTACGGTATGTCAGCTAGGGTTATTGCACCAGACTGAACTTAAACAGCACCAGTCTATTGCTAATATTGAAAGTCCAAACTGACTGAGACCTATGAGCCTACTATTTTTTGTTCTTGTTTTGCTTAAACTGTGTCCCAAATCATCTCAAAGAAGACAAGTAATATTTGTAAGAGCTCAGTCTGTATATTCACAGAACTTTCTGGAAGATGTATTAGATAGTGAATTTGTTTTATTTGCCATATAAAATGTAACTAAATAAAGCTATAAGAATGTTCACTAAGAATAATTCAACACTGGCAGAAAGACAGATTATAACATCTGCAGTCCTTCTCTCCAACAAGATTTTACAATTTTAAGGAAAAGACTCCCAGTTCCTGAGAAAGAAAAATGGGTGCGTTCAAGCACTCTCACTTGCAGTTGTGTCGGTCTGATTTTGTGCAAGTGCAGCCCAGACGGGTGCATGGCCGCCTGTGTCCAGGGTAACAGAAGTGTATCCCAACCCGCACAGACTGCCACCCCCTGGTACTTCGTTTTGCCAAAGAAAGCATCACAGAGCACACAGTTTTGGCGGAGGACAGACCTACCAACACCAGCCACTCGCCCCATGCCCCAGGAAATCCCGCTTCAAAAATTCCAGCTTTTTCCCTTCCTGCAGCTTTCCTGTGCCCACCTACCCTTGGCACCAGCCCGTGCTTTTGGGAAACATTTTTCTGTCCTCCCCTTTTGGTCAAATTTTCCTAATTCTTTTTTTTTTTCGTTTTTTTCCTGTCTTCCTCACCCTTTTCCCTTTCGACAAATACCGAGGGTTCGCATTAGCTGTGGATAGAGGCGATGCAGAGGCTCCAATCCCGCCTCTCCCGTTCCCATCCCATTCCCGCCCCGGTCCCGGGAGCGCGGCTCCCGGCGGTGCCGCAGCGCCACCTGATGGAGCCGAGCGGCGCTGGGCGCTCCCGGCACCGCCCGCCGAACACGGTCGGGCCCCACCCTGGCACGCTTCGGGGCGTGTCCTGGTTTAACCCCAGCGTGGGCTCCTCCCTGGACCTGCGGTGCCCGTTGCCACTCAGGCAGGTGCCAGCCTCTCCACCCCTCAAGCCTGAAAAGGGCTGGGAACCTTGGTAAATCTTGGAGAACCTTGGGAAACCTTGGAAAACAATGTCTTTGATTACTGAACATGCACAATGTTTCCTTCCGTACAGGTGGCTCAGTGGAGGATTAGCATGAAATTAGCAATAACGCAGCCAAAAGGCTCCTCTGTTGTCAATGAAGTTCCCCCAAGAAAGATTGTCTGTTGTCACATCTTGCGCAACCGTGGGGAAGGCTTCTTGCAGAGCAGTGGGATTCCCATCCCCTCTGCTTTCAGTCTTGCTGTCTGTATGCACTACATTTGCACTCAGAGGCAAATTAAAATCAACACTGGCAGAGCTGTTGCAGATCTGCTCCCTTGCTTATATCAGGGCTGCAGAATATTGCACCTCACCACCTCCCTTTTCCATTAGAAACAGACATGCATTTTCCTTGAGGTTTTATAAAACTTCAGCTGTATGTCCCATCCGAAGCCAGGCTGGTCAGATGGAATGACAAGCTCGGGTTATCCAGAAGGGCTCACAAATTGTGGATTCTAACCTTGTCCTGCCACATCTGTACATCACCTTCATTATTTCCACCCTTGAAATGTTAAGACAGAGGGAGCTCTTTTTGTCTGCAGCCTAATGAGTTGCCACAAAAAATAACCTTAGGCTATATAGAGAATGGTCTGAAGCTCTACAGGTGAGACCTGAACATTTTGTGGAGCACTGTACTTGTGGTTTCTTCTTTAAGCAACAAATGTGTGACCTGTGGGTGGGCAGTGCATGCCACCTCTCTGGTGTCAGCAGACCCTGCCACTCTGCCTTCCCTGCCTGCTGTACATACAAATGTGCCATTGGAAAAGTTATGAGCTTTTTATAGTCACTTGTGGGGTGAGATATTGAGCCATCGAAGTGCTTATTCATTTCTGGTTATCTGGTTATCATTTCTGTCATAATGTTTCTAAACTGCCAGTTGAAGGTAAGAGATAAACTATAGCCAGCCTCAGACTGAAAGGCGCCTTTGACGTAGCCAGGGTTTTTTTTCATCAGGGGGTGATATATTATTTATTGACTCACACAGGGTCACCTGGAAATACTCCATGCAGGGAACTGAAAGGGAAGAGTAAATAGTGAAATAAAAGGACCTCGTCAGGACCTTGTTTTGCTAGTGGGACAGTTTTTCTCTGCTTGTGTGGCCATGGTAGACACAGAATCATGGCTGGTTCTTAGGAGGAAGAGAAATTCCTGTGCCCTCTGTCACTCCAAGAGGAACAAATGCAGTAGAAAGAAAAACAGGCAGCTATGTTATTTATTTCTCAAAGAATTCTCTCTCCCTGCTTTCATAACCTTACTCTTTAACATCAGCTTAGAGGGTCCAAACTACTTGAAGCAGTGAAAGGCAGGGATCACCTCAGGGATGGTGAGGAGACCTGGCATCGCTGCCAAAGGAGATCTGGTGGGAGGGAACCTTGCTGTTCTGTAGATTTCCCAAGCTTGCTCTCTAAAAACTAATCTAAATGCATCACGTGAAACAACATTTGCTTTGTAAAATTAAAAAAATTTAAAAAAAAGAGAAAAGAAAGGCTTTTCTGAGGCTCAGGAGAGTCTTGTGTGTGCAGAGCATTTGGAGATAATTTTCTGAACAAATCTCTGATGTTAGCCTTTCAGCACATAATTTCAAATGGAAGACAGGAGAGACATCCATCTGCTAAAGGGGACATTTACCTCTTCCAGCTTCACTGTTACTATGGTCACATTGTTCTAATTGTCTTTTATTAAAGAGAATCTCTTTTAAAGACTTTTCTACCCAATGCGTCCTGTCAGCTCAGCTCTCTGGTTTATGAATGTCTGTTTACTTATTTAGCCTGTCTGATGATGGCATTTTTAAGGCCCCAGGGTATTTGGTTTCCAAGCACTGATAGAATTAACAGATAAGTTCCCAGAATGATCATGATTTCCTGAAGTCACAGTCAAGTTGAGAGAAGTGGGGTTGGATTTTTTTTTTTTTTTTTTTTTTTTTTTTGGTGTGTGTTGAGAAATAAAATGTCCCTTTCTAAGAGGAAAACAAAAATAAGAACTGTGAAGATTTTTGCTTTTTATCAATAAGAGATCAAATATAATAGGCTGAAGGAGATTAATTAGCATAATTTGTCTGCTTGGAGAGGATGGGTCTCTGCCTTCTGACAGAATCTTGTCTCACCTGGTTTTCAAAGGCCTGCAATTGACCTATCATGATCTACATATGAATTCTGCAAGTTCCCTGTAGTCATCAGTACTTTGGGAAAAAGTGTCTTATTTTCAAAAGCAAATCGCTGTGCAGAAAAGCCTCACTGTGCACCAGGCTGCATGTGAGTCAGTGAGGCCAGGGCCTTCTCCACAGGAGCTGTTGGAGTATGTGACATCTCCATCCCTGTCCCTTGTACCTGTCCATCCTTTCAAAACCAACATCTCAGGGAATGAAGGGGATGTGCACTCAGATATTCAGGCAACTTGTTCCAGTGCCTCACCACTCTCACAGTAAAGAATTTCTTCCCTATATCTAGCCTCTTATAATGTGCCCTCTTTTCATTTAAAACCATTACCCTTTTTCCTATAAATGACCCCTTGGAATGATATCTAATCAGAGTAGACCCACATTGGGTTTCTTTTCACTTGCCCTCCAAGATCGGAAGTTAATTGTTGGTAACTACTTATTGCCTTGTTTGGTTTGAGCATGTGGGGAGGTTGAGCTGGCAATGTCCCCTCCACATTGAGTGTAAAATGTTGTCTGAGTTCAGTCTGACCTGGCAGCAGGACAGAGCTTTCAAAGAAAACTGCATCTGTATAAATGTAATGCAAGTGGATATAGCCAGATGGAGACAAGGACCCTTTTCAGTGACTTTTCTGAGCAAACAGCTGTAGATGAGCTCGTGGTTTGTTAGACACCAAGGAACCAGCACAAGTGAGAGCTCTTGTGAACCCTCCAGGCAAAAGCAACGCTGGAGCCAGGCTTTATTTCCATTGATGCTGGAGTCAGTTGTAGGCAGGTCTACAGGCAAACAGACTCAGGAGGCACAGGGCTGAGCACAGCTCTTGAAGGAGCTCCTACTCTGCCTTCCCACCACTTTGCCTTCTTTGCTGGGTTGACCCCAGCTCAGTTGGGGTGAAAAGCAGCCCATTTGTCCAGAGGAATAGAAAGCAGTGTCACCCTGCAACAAGGCCATGATGCTGATTGCTCTGTTGGCCAGTGCGTGTGGGGCTGCTGTGTGGCCAGTATTGCAAACAATAGCTAAATCCTAAGGGAAGCAAGCCCACCTCCACAGCTGTGTCTCTCTACTCCTGAGGTGTCCATACAATACCCAAGTGAATGAGTAACAGCTGTTTTATGGTCCAGGCTGTGTGCCATTACCACCACCAAAGGCCAATGCGCTGTCACACCCCTTCAAACAGAAGGTCTGGGCTCTGTCCAGCTCAGTGTGTCCTTGCCCACCACTGCCCAGCTAAAGCATTCAGCATTAGTGCTGAGGCACCTAGTCATGCTGGGGGACTGACTGCAGCCAAGGCCTCCCTAAACTGCACTACCAGGGCAATCTGTGCTCTAGCCTCTTCCCTCTTGGTCATGCAACATGCAGCACATCTCACCTCCTTCTTCTCATGTGTCTCACCTTCCTGCCCCGTTCTCCATGATGTAGTAAGCCTCCATGCTCCCAGCTGCACTGCAGCTGCTGTCACACAAACCCCCTTTTTAATAGGAGCATCCATCCTTGCATACTAGTTTGCCAGAGTTTGCTGTGCAGCTGCAGTGAGAGCTGGGCTGGTGTTGCTTGGGCACCACAGCAATTGCATCTGATCACTTGTATTAAACAGCAGGACTGTAGAGCCAGGAGCAGAGGCCAAACTCAAGTGGCCTTAATGATTGAGAGCTTTGTGCTCGGAGGTTGCTGTGAGGGTAAAACACTAAAGGGTTGGCTGACATTTTCTTGGTGCTGTAATGAGGTATTAGGTTTCAGGGGAAACGGAAAAGAAAGAAAACATCACTCAGCTCTGCAGTGATGAGTAAATTGGGAAGAGTTAGAGCAGTTTTGTCTTTTCCCATACCAGTCTTTGATCATCTGCTCCTAAAACCTGCCTGCCTCTGGGTGCTACCTCTGCCATGTCTGTCACTGTGCCTAGCTGTTTTGAAACACAACATGGATGAGAAAAACAGGTGATGGAGCAGCAAAGATGAAATGGTATAGTCAGAAACTCATCCTTCCTTTTCCTGGAGTGAGGAGGTAGAAAGGAAGGTTGAGGAGATTGCATTCCTCCTTCTGATCTCAGCATAGTCAGCACTGCCAGACCCTTGGCAGGAGAGCAACTCCAAGTCCCTTGTTCAACTGTGTGATTATTTGCAATTAGCTGGTGTAAATCCAGCAGTTGGAGTATGACGGAAGTTACCTGACTCAGTTTTTGAGCAGTTCTCAAAGTATTTGGAAGAGCACAGCTAGTCACTAAACCACGGGGGCACAAGGAGATGGTGAGATCATAGAAGCAGCTATACCAAGCCAGCCCAGCAGATGGCTGAAGAGAGAAGGAGGCTATTTAGTCTTGAAGTTATGTTGATGCCCATCTCCAATGGATAAAATCAACAGAAGAGTCTCAAAGGAAAACAGAAGTATCAAGCAAGTATATTGAGAAGTTTCCAAGAAATCTGTTCTATCAGATAGTAATTTATGGCTTGGGGATCTAAGACACCATCTCAGTGGATTTCTCCTCCCTGAGGATGTCTAAAACATATGTGAACCCATGCACATTTACCTTACCATAAAGTCCTCTCACAGGGAGCATCAAAGATTTAAATATTGTACAGCTGCATAAATACTGCACTGTATGAACATAAATCTCAGTTTGTTGAAATTGGAGCCTGCTGGTTTTGCTTGAGTTGCCTCAGCTTCTGTATTAGAAAAGGTTGATGGGTGATTTCTTCATCTTTTTCATGTTGTTTGTAGTTTGTAATCTGTTAGCATAACCTCTTGTCTTTTGGAGGGGGCTAAGGAGTTCTCTCTACCAGTTTTTTTCCGTGCACAGAAGCCTTTCTGTACCTTTGATCGCCTCTGTCAGTTTTATCCATATCTTTCTAGCCATAAAGTAATATGCCCTGTCACCTGTCAATAATGCTGTGAAAATGTTAAGTAAGGACAATGTGTGCCAATCATTAAGCCCAGGGGAAATATTTGGAGGTGTATGCACCCTGCAGCACTGAGGTGCACACAGCATGGGCCTGTGGATGGGAGAGGGGATTCAGGGAAGACGGGACATAGTGGACACCAAGCTGTGGAAGGATGGAAAATCTGAGGGTCAAGGGAATGAGCAAATTCTTATCCCTACAGAGATGTGGCATCCTACCACAGCCTCAAATAGTTGATAACAAATACAAAATGCTCTATACTGAACACAGGAGAATGCTAAATCACTGGAGGGAGATATTTTACACGTGGGAGGAGTTGGACATATCCTTAGAGTGACAAAGCACACTTCTGGGTCTCCCTTGAACCAAGCAATGGAGATCAGCTTGAGTCAAAGACCTAAGCCACTGCAGTATCCAGGTGTGTGCAAGGAAATGCAAAGAGCCTGTGCTGGCAAGTACAAGAGGTTCTTGTCTTAAATTCACAGCAGAGTCTGGGTTATACAAGGAAAAGTCTCCAGGTATGTGAAGTGGAGTCTGGTCTCACTATTCGTATGATGTGGCAGCCTGGGTCCTACCATGGGGTTCTAGATTCTTAGCATGGTCTTTGGAGGATTGACTTTCTCTTTTAATGGCCATTATTGAAATATGTAACTGTAAAAACTGACTCAAATCATAGTCCTTTTTATCCCTCCTAGAGCTGGAAGTGGCATCTGCTGTTCAGGGTCATTTTGCAGACCCCATGTGCTGGTGACACCAGCATTAATGAACTGCAGATCAAGCCACCACAGTGTCTTCCTCTGATACTTTCCCTTATTTTGCCTGTCCACCTCTGTGGCTAACACATGCCTCAGCAATGGTGAAGAAGTGAGACCAGTCTCTGCTCGAACAAGTTTCAATCCACATTTCTGTCTTGCCAGAAGAGGTCTGTATTGCCTGCTGTGCAGCTAGTCAGTGTATGTAAGAAGGAAAAAGAGTGCAAAATACAGTTCTAGATCATCTGAGCATTTGAAGAGGAAAAGGGCTTTCTTTGGGAGTGATTTTTCGGACCTATTGCAGAAGTCTGCTAGGGACAGAGCCCAGCTGTACTCCAGGTGGGACTGCTTCTCTTCATGTACTGCAGGACGAGCCCCAGGGCTCAGATATGGATCCTCATCTCACAGGGCAAGCCATTCCCCAGATGATTTTAAGGAAGGCAAAGAAAAAGGTCACCATTGTGGATGCCTGGTAGGAATCAGACAGGCCCAGGACACTCTTTCTGGTCCTTGGCCACAAGCCTCTCTCCCTTCTGGCACCTCGATGTGCTGTTATTTCCTCTTTGGCTGCTTCCTTTACCGCAACAGCAAGATCAGCTGAACCAAAAACTGTGGTTGTGTCTTTATGCAATGAATATTGAGGCTTAGTGACAAAAGTGTAAGCACTGTTGTCTTAAAAATGTGTTGCTAAGAAGCAAATTAAGCAACTGAAATACAGACAGCAAGGGAAGACACAGGCACTGCTATGGAAGAAAAAAAGAAGCTGCTACTCTTAGCTCCTTAGCATCAGATATTGCAAAGTTTAAAATCCGACTTTGAGGGAGGTCCCAGAGCCATTTCTATTTGAAGGGATAGCAGCCAGGTGTCATCATCAAGAAATATTTTAATAGGAAAGTAGAAATTAGCAAGTAGCTGAAAGAAACAATTTAACAGGGCCTGCAACTTCTTCTCAGACCTTCCTGGAAGGATGGGAGAGAGATATGAGGTGGGTGAACATGAGACAGTCTCCTTAAGGCAATGTTACGTTTTGTCCTTGTGTTATTCTTGGATAATACAAAGAGGTCAGTGAAGGGTGTTTGAAACATGTGTTTGAGCCTCAGCAAAGGAAAGAAGGGAGTTCAGAACATTTGAACCTTTCATAGCAAATACCTCAAAGGTGCTCCGAGCTTCGTTCAATGACTGCTACAAAGGTATGAACATTTATAGTGCTCTACATATTCAGTGTGCCATGTAATCACCAGCTAAGTAACATCATAAAGCAAATTAAACTATTTATCTCCTCGGAGATAAACCAGTAGGCAGAATTTAAAAAAAAATTGAAAATTGGATCTCTGTTAGAATGGTTATTTAAAAGGGGAAACTGTTGGAGTGTTTGATTGATTTCCGCAGATTAAAAAATTTTCCTGGTATTTCTGCAACCAATAAACAAAAGGAAGGGCTGCGTTGCATTCATTTGGAAAGCTTGTTTTTCCCTCCAGTGTTACACCAACATTATCCCTTGTTTTTGGAAGTGTTGTTTTTTTGTCAGCTGGTGAAAGCACCTGGAAAGCCGGAGTCCTAATTCCAATGATTGCTCCTTCAGCTCTGTCATCCTCTTTAATGTGCATACAAATGAAGAACTTCCACAATGCACATAAAAATGTTCTGATGCTGAAACTGGGTTTAGTTGCCTTCCTGTTCCCCTCATCTGCTTTGCCTAAGCTAAATGAAGTGGTCTTTCACAGGGCTGAATTCTCCCAGCCCATCAATCATTGTCCAAGAGCTGGGCATTTATTTCCACTGTGGCCCTCCAGTCTCTCCAATGAGTGCATGAGCAAGAGCATGAACCAGAGCTGGCTGTGTTAACTGGAGGCCACAGCTCCCACTGCCTCTGCAAACCCACACCTGGGCTCTGGCAGAGCCTTATGTAGCTGAAAAAAGGCTTTGAGGATGTAGCCATATAAACTAATGTAAATACTATATACTAACTAATCTTCATTGCAGAGAAGGAAGTAATGCAGCTTTATGAGTGGGAAGGTCAAGGAGTGTTATCTGCTTTTACCAAGGAGTTTTGTGGTCTCCATTTACACTCAATCCATTTGCTTTTCTATTGACACTGGACTGGGATAGGGGAAACTCATGTAAAAATCAGATTGCCTGTCAAGATCCTGACAAAGGAAGGAAATGGCCCTTGATTACAAGGTACCTGATTTGGCATTCCTCACAGAGCGCTCTGCCCCTCTGCGGTGCTGCTGCCACTTTGCTGGCTGCTTTAGGTGCCCAGAGCTGGCAGCAGGAGCCCAGGGCTGGCAGCAGATGTCTGGTGTAGCTTGCAGACTGTCTGCTATGACCATGATTGGGAAATTTGAACTGCAAAAAGCAGCCAAAGTGGACCTGATCGTTCAGAAGAGAGCTCATCAGGAATAACAGCAGTGTCACTGATGGGTCCACTTGCTTTGCTCAACCAAAGGAAAACCAGGAAGGGTCAGAAGGGGATTCTGCCTCTACCATGCTCCCATCACCGAGCCCCAGTGTTTCACCTTTCAGAACAATTTTTTTTAATATCATGAAGCATAGAGTGACAATAGGCACTTCTAATTATTCAGATCTTATGATGAGTGTAATTCTTTGTAACAACAATTGTTCATCTTTGTAAAACATGGGGGAAATCCCCATATATGATTTATGATTGTAAAAAATAACCAGTAGAAATTAAGAACAAAGGAAAAATTGCACAGGATCCACAGGTAATCAGAAAATTATTTTACTTTGGAAAGTAACAGTTTAACAGACATCACTGGGTTGAAGGACATTCACTGGCACGGAACACAACACCCAAGATTATATTCTGTCTGTTTAGATCAGTATTGCAGATTCTACTCTCAGGATAACCAAAAGAAGACTCCAGTTGTCTTCCATTTCAGATTTATGCCCATGAACCAGAGACTGGAATCTGGTTTTGTATATTTGTTCATTACAGAAGTTAGAGAAATGCTAAACTTGTCCCTCATGCTTGTTTCTTCTTCTAGTTTAAAATGCACCAGTAGGGAATTCTCTGCCAGTGCAGAAAAAATCAGGAATACTGTGCCACGGTATGGGTTGAGCGATCAGCCCACCAAAAGAGAGGCTTTGCCCCTCCAAAGGATTTTCTGGGCTTGGGACAGATAAACTTTCCCATTGACACATGCACGTGTGTGCCTGCACACGCACAGAGCCAGCCGAAGCCTCAGGGACTTTTGCCACCATCCTGTTAATCATTATCAAAGCAGACCTGTACTCTTTGAGATCTCTGACCTGTTTTGCAGCCCTGAAGGGTTTATTGCAGCCAGCGCAGCCTTGGCCGGTGTTTGGATTGTGTGCTGACAGCGAGCCAGCTGGCTGTGGTTCAGAGCTCAGCGATACGGAGCGTTGCAAGACTGCCCATTTGTACTGGGAAAAGGGAGCAACTCCTGCTTCCATCAGCCAAGGGGGGAGTGGGCAGCCCAAGGGACACGGGGTGAGGAGGAAGCAGCCAGGTGAATTTGCCTTGGGTGATAATGAGGTCATGTGGATATGGTATTTGCAAGAACACGGACTCGGGACTGCAGAGCAGTTGGGTGAAAAGGAATGATGCAAGGAGAGCTCCTGCCTTCAGTGAACTGCACCAAACACACAAAATCTCAGCCTCAAATCTTACAAGATTCATGCATACAGAAGCAAATTCTGGAGGTCCATTTTTTTCTCCACTTTTTTCTTTTTTTTTCTGTATATTTTCAGATCTCTGGAAGCTTCTCCTGAAGTCTTTGGTGACTTGCTGAAGCCATGAACTTCAGCAAGAAGTTCATTCAAATTTGAATTAATTCAAGAATTTAATTGTTGTTCTTTTCCTGCTCTCCCAAACTGTAAATAATTTACAACAAAGAGAAACCAGAACCATTTTTTCAATCATTTTGATTAACCAGTATCTTGCTGATTCCTGTGTGTCATTTCTGGTCAGTGACTCTCAGGGTAGGTAGGCATCTGCTTCAAATCCCATGAAAGTGACACAGTAAAAAATCCGTAAAGAAGTGAAAGTAAGAGTTCAAACCCAAAAGCCTTGCTACTGAAAATAGAATAGATAATCTTTAAAGATCTTTTCCAAACCAAACCATCCTATGGGTCTGTGAGTCTACAATAAGTGCATGATCATGCAGTCACTCACGGAAGTTCTCTTTTGTTTCCAAGAGGGCATAAATAAAGAAAATGGTTCCTTTTCCTCAGTACTAGGAACTCATTAAAATCCTCTGCATTAATTCTAAGGAAGGACACCAGCCATGTTACAGAGCAGACACCTCCACAAGGTCAAAAGGAGGGAACGGGGATATCTATCTCCAACACAAGAGTCTGTCTGCCTATTCTGACTAGCAACAAAGCACAAGCCAGGCCTGCCAGCCAGATCAGGCAGCCTTGCTTTTTACCTTAGCTATTCAAAGCCCTTGGGAGCTTCCAGAGAGCACAGGGGGTTGCCTAGCACCTGATCCTGGCTGCTGAGGGTCACACTGTGGTGCGGCCAGGGATGATCACAGGATGATCTGGCTCCAGGAGGCTGAACCCTTGCAGAAAAGTGTGCTGCAATCAGGTTACTATCTCCTGTAATACTTTAATCCTTCTTTCTTCAAAATATGTAAAGGTGTGAGTTTTTCATGAAACCAGGAAAGGGCTCTGTTGAATTTTTTTTTTTTTTTTTTTGCCTATTTGAAACACCAGTACAATTTTGAGCTTCCCCTTCCGTCTTACCAGTTCAAATCCCTGCACTTTCCAGAAATGACAATTCTGTGTAGGAAACTTGGAACTAACAGGACAAAGAAGGCCACACACTACTGACAAAAGCCTTTTCACCAGTAACAGCCAGCAGTCTGGGTGCATATTCCTGAAAACCATTGAAAATTTTGGGGGCTGAATTACTTGAGTTGCATTTATCTGTAATATTCAGCCTACTCCGGATTTTGCAGTGAACAAATTTTACTCATTAGGGATAAAGAACATAATTCACTTGTAGTTCTGCTTCATTTTACCAACTACATCACTGGTAATAATATTTAAGGTATAAAATATATATGTTCAGTAAAAGGTTATTTTTGTGCAGTCAATAAGATATAAATGCACCGTGTACCCAGGAAAGAACAGTTTAAGGGAATTAAGAGTTTTATGAATGCAAGAACAAAGCTCACTTCCAGCAGCTCTCTGC
The DNA here is from genome assembly GCA_035583155.1 of Acropternis orthonyx. Taxonomy (NCBI): domain Eukaryota; kingdom Metazoa; phylum Chordata; class Aves; order Passeriformes; family Rhinocryptidae; genus Acropternis; species Acropternis orthonyx. The sequence goes on along the minus strand of JAWWEU010000001.1, from coordinate 47,424,902 downwards.
TCTGTGGCTTCTCTGGTGCCTAAGAAAAAGCAGCATGTGTCCAGTGGGGACGCAAAGGGTACAAAACTTTCCCCTAAGTGTCCCTGGAGCTGTCTTTAGATCTTGAAGAACAAGCTTCCTGATGAGCAGAGAGAGGGCACTAGCGTGCACCAAAGGTGTTGACAGCCATGAACTTCTCTGTGTGCATCTTTGTGGGGTCTTCCTGAAGGCTAGAAGACACTGTGCTGAAATTCTGAGGGTGTGGGAAAGCAGGTTTGCTCTTCTCTTGATGCAGATCTGTGAGGAGGCAATGATGCAACTGGCAACTTTTGTCAGGGGAGGATATAGAAATATGTGTAGGCTTTTCTCTGCCCCCAGAAAGGTGTATATCCCAGTACACAATGTGCAGAGATGCACACTTTTCTTCTGTATGTACCCAGCTTAGTTATTGTGACCACTGTGGTGGCTAAGGACAAGAAGGTGATGAGCAGTCCAGACTGCTCTCCAGGGTTTCCAGATGCTACCTCCTTCCTCCATCAAGGCACTCTGAACAAGCAACCTAATGCAGCCCTTGATGTAGAAAAATAGGATAGAGGCAAGTAAGAGTATGAAAGGTGTAGGGGCAGAAAGAAAGACCTGCCAGGATAATGAAAGTTTGAAAGCAGAAGCAGAAGAGCATGAATGAGAAGTATAGAAGTAGAAAAGTCTGGAAGAAGTGCAAAAGAAACAGAGGAAAGGGTTAACTTCAGTAGCAGTTTTCTTAGAACTGGGAGGGGAGAGAAGAGCCAAAAAGAACAGATAAATGAAGAACAGACAGCAGAATCTCTGGTCCTCTGATTTATAGGATCCATATAAGTCCTTAGTCACACCACACTTTCATTTTCCAGAAGTGCCCGGTCATGGTGCAGAAGGCACTCGTGCTGTGGCTGCGCAGGCTCATGCAGGATGCCTCTCGTACCTGGGGCAGGGTGCAGGCATCTCTGGGGACCCTGCACCACCCTTTGTCTCATGGTCAGAAGACATGCTGCAGGCATGTCCAGTCTAGGATTTGTACCTATCTGAGTTTTCCAAACACCCTGAGCACGTCTCATCACTAAGAAAGCACAGAATTTTTCATACAAATATGTTGGTGTGATATTGTGGTCCCACATCCTAATTAGCTCTGCCACAGAGGTCCCTGGTTGGAGTCGTGCAGTTGGGAGCAGCAGGTTCCTGTCTTCCTTGTTACTTTAGTTGATTCAAACCCCTTCTTTCAAATCAAAGAGCAAGCCCTGGAACTGCAATTTCAAGACCTTCAGTCACCCTCAGAGAACTGAGGCTCACTGAAGGCCACCCACACAGGGTGGTGGACACTGACTTTGCACCAACGTGCACAAAATGCCATAGTTGCTGCATTTTCTGTAAACTACCATAAAACAAAGTAAGCACATTGCCTGGATTCCTCTGAGTGGTGTTGGATGATGTGTAAATATTTAAAACACCTTCTTATTTCTGTAGAATAACATAACCTGATTCAGCAGCCAAGCAAGTTCACACAATTAAGATGTACTACAGAGTGATGGTAGTTGATTAATCAACTAATTGCATCTGACTGCAGCAAGTAGAGATTCTTCTGCCCTGTATTTTCTTGGAATGAAGCGAGAAAGAGAACTGGGTTGCTTAAATGTCCTGGGGCACCGGCTAGACAACACAATCAATTGCTCCACTCAGTCATCTTTGCTGATGGGAAAATACAAACAACTCCCCAACTCCCTGGTATCCCTGGTACATTTAATAGAGAGGCTCCATGCAAAGAAAGACTCAGGATTAGAAGCATTTTGTATTTTTGAAATATTTCTAAAAAGTAACTGCCACTTTATCACCTATTCAAGGTATATAGTAGCATTTTATTACTGAATCTGAAATTTATTACAGCTGTTTTGTGGTTATACACAAGTGTTGAATTAGTACTTTATTACTATAGGCAACTGATAACATGTTCATAATGAAGGTATCTTTGTATCTATCTCTATTTGGAATTGTTCTTGTCAGTAATGAACAGCTGTTGTTATTAGTGACTTCAGTGACTTGAAACAGGGCTAAATTAACAGGTAGAGAAGATGTGATTGCACCACTAAACTTCTAAGTAGTTTGATTAGTAAATAATACAATAATACCAATTAAACATAACAACTGATTATCTCATGGAGTTGATAAAATAAATTTTTAGCTGTAAATGTATCTTGTTATGGTACAGTGTAGTTTGCATGATTTGAAATACCTCTAAGAAATTATTAAGCTTTTCTATGAAGTCAGACATCAGAAAAAAGCAGTGGTCTGCATCTCAACTTTGTGAATACGTCATCACAGAAAACACAATCAAATAAAAACAAAACATAAGTCAGGTGATTTACCAGATATTATTTTGTGATTCTAAGTAATATTTCATGTGTTATTTTGTGTCTTTACTGAAAAAAAACCCCACAATCAAAGACAGAAGAATATGCGTGAAAATTGTGGCCTTGTGGCAGCAAAGGAAGAAGGATTTGATCTTGATGCTAACCAGAAGCAGAGCTTTGAGTTGCAAATATAGGCTATATTTTGTATTTTGACGTGGACCTTCTTGTGCCTTCAGAAAATCAAGGATTGGAATCCTCCATGTAAATAACAAGACTGTAACACATACACACCTAGCAGCAGTTTCCTTTTATAACTGCTTCTCCCAGGCCAAAATTGTTCCAAAGAACAATTAATGATCAAAAAGTCCACTGTGTGGTACAACTGCTTAACTTCTAGCTCAGGAAGGTCGTGGTGCTAACGTGGCCATCGTGCTGCTGAGAGATGCTCCGTGCTGCTGAACTGAGCAGAAATCACTGCACAGCCCTGGAGGGTGACCCTATTCCTGAGGCTTGGATGTCTCAGGGTGGACACTGGGGGCACCTCATTTTCTATTAGGGATTTAGGCTTTTGAAAAAAAAAAAAGTGAAAGAAAACATATACACGGAGAGGATACAAGGCTGGTCAATTTGATTTTCTTATAATAAAGTAAGGAAGAGGCACAGAGTGTGGCGTGAGTCATAGTTGCAGTAACTGGGAAAGATGGAGAGGGGAGTTTCATTGTATCAGTTGAAATTTTATTCTATTTCTCTCTTGCTCAGTTTTAATTTTATTCAGTTCCTCTCCTCCTCCTCTCTTTTACTTCCTACCCTAGGACTGGCAAGTGGGAAAGGCAAATGGTGAAGGCCAGTACCCAGCACACAAATTCAGCAGGCAGCAGGGCTGGTGAAAATTCCCTGCTCCCAGCTTTTATGACAGGGTGCAATCAGTGGTTTATGCTTATTATTTAAACAAAGGAGCTTTGGAGTTAGAGGGAAGGTGTTCCCCAAGAAGGTGCTGACTCCTGAAACCCAATGTCCTGTTCCTTATCAGGCCAGTTTATGACAGGTTTCACAAATGTTTTATGAGACCCCTGATGATTGCGTGGCTGAGCAGGGTGGTGGCAGCTGCCTCCAACTTTGTGGGTTATTGACAAAAGATCAAAGACCAGATTTACCACCCTGATAAGATCAGATGGATAAGAATCCTGAACTGACTTTTTCCCCGTTTCCGGCATGAACAAACACATTGCAGGACTTATTGACAGAGGCTCAATCCTGAAGACCTTGTTTGAACAAAATTCCTATCAATTTCTACACCCCTTCCCCTAGGCTTAGTGGAAATTCTTTGAAATGGGCAACAGAGTTTGAGACCCTTGTTTCACTGTAAGGTGAGCCACCACTTTGGCCAAAAACTCTACTTGCAAGAGTCCCTGGACAGTGGATCATTGGTCTTGATGAGATCATGTTGATGGGCACCACCATGCGTTGCCAACTTCCCAATTTTTTCAAAGCTCTGGTGTGCAAGGCCTATCTCTGTTGCAGAGTTGTTGAAGAGCTCCATTTTGCTTCCATCTGCAGTCCTCCAGGCTCGGATCTGCTGACCAGTGGTGTCTTACCAGCTGAACACAGTGGAGATAACTGGGAATATGGGCTTCATGACAGAGGCCAGCCAAGCCTGTCACACACAAAGCATGATTTTATGATATGATTTTAGCACATCTGACTGTCTAATAGTCCAACTCCCAGGAAGGTCTTGGGGTAGGTCTGAGCCAGTGTTTGAGGGAGTGCTCATCCTACAGAAGAAGATATCTGTGCTAGGCATGTCCACCAAGACCTCCTGCACTAGGAGCACTGTCTCCCCAGCTGGGCAGTGTGGTCCCAGGACCTAAAGGCTGCAAGCTGAGAGGCCACTCAGAGCTGTCAGAAGTACATTATCCCTGCCATGACTAAGTGTATTAGATGTATTAGCAAGCTAAAGGAAGTAGGTGATGAGGCAGGGCTGCAGTGTGTTTCAAACATAATTGCAAGTCATAAGAGTTGATTTCTGTTACTATTTTTTGCTGTAAACTTTCTGGGTAACTGTCTGGGGAAAAAAAAAAAAGCATGTCTCTTTCCAAGCCTGGGAAGAGAAATACTTTTAGTTTTATGTCAGGGGATTGTTTCATTATTAGTCATAAAGCTTTTTGAGATAGATAAAAATAAGATATTATAGAAACACTGGACTCAGTATTCTGTGTTTGTTGACTTTTTAAAGCAATGCATCAGCAGAGCAACTGCCTCAATGACACAGGGCATGCCTGGGCCACGGAGTCTGTTTCCTGGGAAGCCTGACTCCTAATTAAAAATATGCCCAATAATATGGCTTAATGAGATTAAAGTATCTCAGAAATTGCCTTCAGAGACACTTTGACCAGCAGAGAAGATGGGTCAAAGAATAAATTTGCCCACAACACTCAAATAGAGCAACAGTACAAAAAATCATAGAGGTGAAGTGAGATCTAAATTCTGATCACTAACTGCTCACAGCCAGAGCCTGCACTCTATTTGATTCTTTACTGCCAGACACACCTGGCCTGAAAGAGACTGGTGTTCCTTTGCTTGGAGAGCAGGGAAAGACAATTTGACTCACTAGGAAAGATTTAGATTTTTCTCATTCTGCTAAGTGTCAAGCAACAGTTGGCTAAACAAGGAACTCTCCCAGGCTTGAAATGTGCAGTTTTCTGAGAGCTGCCATCTGGTTTGAGAGGTACATTTTCTTCAGTCTCACTGAAAAATCAAAGACTAAAAAAAGTGCAACTTTAAACATTTTTTTCTTCTGTCTCTGGTGCCAGAAACTTGCTTCTGTAGAGCTCAAAGAAAGATACTTATGTAGAAAGGTAGGGCTCCGTGGCCATGAAACAGCCCAGCAAGTGGAGATGGTTGGGCTTTACTCCTCTATTTGTGAAAGTATAAGCAATGCCACAAACGTAGGGAGAGTCTGAAATCAAGCCTAGGGACCTGAAGGGACTCGGCTTTTAAAAACATGGAAAATTTACATATATAGTCTGTCATGGTTTTGCTGGACTTAATAAGAACAAATACAGTGTTATATCACAGATCCAGTAATACAACATCAAGACACAGAATGTGGAGAAAAGCTGCTGGTAGCCAGGAAAGGGGCTGGAAACACTAAAGAGAAGCAAAACACTTTGAAACATTTCATATTGCTCACAACTAATCTCCAGATGTTGCTGATCAAAAAATTTTAACTCTGGTAATCATTTGGCTTCAAAATAATTACTTAATTCCCATACTTTTTGCTGCTGTGGAAAGTAGAGGTAAGAGTCTGTGTGGGGTTTGGCAGTTGTCATCCACACGCTAGTAGGGCCATCAATCAGCGAAGCAGAGCTGATGGGGCCACCACCAGCCCCTGTGCCTGGTCCCCCACCCCAGAGATCAGCTGAAAAGCAATGATGGAGGTGCTCCCCATGGACTGTGGGACTCCAACATCCCGGATTGCAGAGCGCCCCGTGCTGAGATAGCTGCAAAGCCCTGACATTGCTTGGGTCTGCTTCTCCCCTGTGCAGCGTGAAAGCTCATCCCCAGGGAGAGGCAGCAGGGGAAGCAGCCCAGCTAGGGGGCTGGCAGGGCAGGAGAGCAGGCAGCAGGGCCAGCACAGACCCACCAGCACTGTCTTTTATAGCGAGCATGGGCAGGTGCATGCAGGTCTTTATCTTCTTTGAATTTGTTTTCTAAACATTATCAATTCAGATTACTGCTCACAAATTTCACTCCAAAACTTGGGAGTAATTGGCTTTTACAATGCAGTAAAGAAAGATACTAACTGGTTTGGGGATTGACTAGACAACCATTCACACTACTCTTTTATCAATATTGCCATAATTTGACACTTCTGAATGGAGGAGGATTGTAAAGTGACTGCAGACCCTGTAAAACATGTTAAATTGAGATTAGTCTTACTGCTTAGTTTAAGCCTAGTAAAAGATAATTAAATTGACTGATGCAGCTGTAAATCTCACTTTTATCAAATCCTGGCTCTCTTTGTCCTTATGATTTTACAACATCATTAATGTTGTTGTGACAATATCATTAATCTCCTTCTGCTGTTCAGAGAATGAAAGGCAATGAGTAGACACTATAAAAATCTGCTGTCCCCTCACTAACATAACCTTTTCTCCCTTCTTGACTCTCATACAACTGAGACACACATTTCATACATGAGGTGACTTCATAAGCTGAAAATTAATTGTAAATACACCTTATTGTTCCTTTCACTGTCACCTGTGTGAAAAGATTTTATTAGATTTTTTTTTTTTTTTTTTTTTTTTTTTTTTTTTTTTTTTTTTTTTGGAGGGGGGAGTGAAAACACAAAGGGATTAGGAGTAATTCTTCATTGTTCTTCAGATTTTGGTTTGGGGTTTTTTTTGGTTTTTTTTTTTTTGGTTTTTTTTTTTAATGTAACTCTTTATTACAACACAAAAGATCATCAGGCCTACAAGTGGAGGTGCACTGTTGTTTTGGAAACACTGGGAATCACAGAATATGCCCAGTTGGAAAGATCATGAAGTCCTACTTCTGGCCCTGCACAGGACCATCCATAAGTTATCAGGTTTTATTTTTCCTGAATTTATGAAACAGGGATGGTTGACTTTTTTCCACTTCTAGTTTCCAAGTGAGGAGTGGGACTGAGCTGGCTTGAGGAAGAGGTGAATGGTCTGTATGGGGAAACTGCAAGCCTAACAACACTGTGTAGGAGATTCCAATGTAGAAACTGGAGCCGTTCAGCCTGCAGAAGGCTTTGCACATCCTTCCCTGGTGCAGTGGCTGCTGGGGCTATAACTCACCCCCTGCTTGCCCTGCATGAATTTCTTCTAACACACCTCTGCTTCTCACAGTGTCTTGTCTGCCCACGCTGGGTGACTGCCAACCCTAGCCTGCCCAAACAATGCCCAGGCAGGGCTCAGGGGGCAGCTCCCTCCTGGGGCAGTTCCCACTGGGTAGCACGGATGTGACAGCAGTGTTACCAGGGCAGTGAGTTCATCTGTAGGGGCTCGGACCAGCCATGCTACTCACCTGCTGGGCCTGAGGTCTCACTCTGGCTGTGTTTGTGTACTGCTCTAGATGGAGTCAATGCATGTCCCAGGTTCAGACTCTATAAGTGGAAGATGTTCTGCTGGGCACAGCTACAGAAAGCTGGGATGGAGGCAGGTATGGAATGCTCCAAATTTCTATGATGGAGTGAAGAACCAGCAGGACTTTAAGAGATGACTGCTAAAAAGTCATCAAAGAAGTGACCAAAATACCCATCCTTCTGTATCACACCAGTCACCAGAGGCTTTGGGAAAACTCTGAAGGCATGTAATCCTCATAACTGCCTTGGGGGTGTCACACTGCCTTGCCACTGTACCTCAGCATCTCCACAAAACTATTCCATCTTTCTTTTCTCGGTGTCCATCTCCTCTTTATATTTGCATATGAGCTGTACAGCCTGAATCATATAGTCTCTGAATTTCTAAATTAATTTTCTGTCCAGGGAAAGGACACTTGCCTTCCCAAGATATAACTGTGGATGCTGGGTCATGCACCTTAAGCCTATCAGGGCACACAGAATCCCCTCTCTCAGTATGAGGTGGACAACATAATCCCACTTCAAACAACAGGAGACTTTAGATAAGTGAAGTTCAGATAAGCATGCTGTCTGTCTTCCACAAGGTCAGCTGGCTCAGCAGGGCTTTATCTGTATTGTTTTACCTAAGATATTTACTTGTGACCCAGGATTAAATCCCTTCAAAGCTGGATTCCCACTTGGGCACTTCACTTCAGGTACTGGGTCTCACATGACTGAAATTTTGTGAGGTCCTCCCAGAGAAAAACACAAACAGCAGCCCCCCCAACAATCTGAATGATGATTGAAGCAAGTGGCTTCTCCTAAACAAGGGGTTTCAGCAGGCTGGTGTCTCAGACTGGCTGTACTTTCCTGGTTAATTCAAGGTTTGAGGCTGTACCCTATGACTAACATATAACCAGAATTGTGCTGCACTTGGCTGAAGTCAATGGAACAAATTGGCTATTTTAGCACAATATTTATGGGGGGAGAGTTTATGTAAAAAATATTTCAGGGTTCATAATCTGACATTTAAGTTACAGTTAAGCCCAAATACAGTGCTTTAATCATCAGCAGTTATAATGTCACTCCAGTATTTCTTTAAACTCTTTGGTTTGAAAGTCCAAAAGATAAGAAGCACTTCTCAGTAATGCAAATAGACACAGAGCATGGAGTTCACCCACAGGCTGTTTCTGCAGCCTGGGCTGTGCTTACCCTTTCAGTTCACAGGTAACTGGGAGGAAAAAAACCACCTCAATTCTTTCAAATCCTTGGGTGGGCAAGGTTCACTCCTCTGCAAAGTTCCAGGGCAGCACCAACATCTCTTTTCCATGCTGACCCTGTAAATAAACAGACAGGGTGGTTGAGGGTGGTCTGCTCTGCAAAGGAGAGGAAGTGATGAGGAGAGTACAGTGGTAGCAATGGTCTGGGATAAAGAAGTGGTAGGAATAAAAGCGTATTTTAGTTTGGGTATGCTGTGTGCTAGATTTGGCTATATGCTTATACAGGACTATGTAAAAAGCACTGGTGCAGCCTCACCTTGAGTATTGTGTGCAGTTTTGGGCACTACAATATAAAGAAAGGCATTACATTATTAGAGACCATCCAAAGGAGGGTGTTGTGGCTAAAACCAGGACAGAGGGCCACAAGGACGGTGAAGGGTCTGGTGAGGAAGCCTTACGAGGAGCAGTTGAAGTCACTTGGTTAGTTCAGCCTGGAGAAGAGGAGACTGAGGGGAGACCTCATTGTGGTCTTCAACATACTGACAAGGGGAAGTGGAGGGGCAAGTACTGATCTCTTCTCTCTGGTGACCAGTGACAGGACTTGAGGAAACAGCATGAAACTGAATCGGGGAGATTTAGGTTAGATATCATGAAAAGATTTTTCATCCAGAGGGTGGCTGGGCCCTGGAACAGGCTCCTCAGGGAAGTGGTCACAGCACCAAGTCTGTCTGAGTTCAAGAAGAGCTCGGACAATGCTCAGGCACATGCTGTGATTCTTGGGGTGTTCTGTGCAGAGCCAGAGGTTGGACTTGATGATTCTGAAGAGTCCCTTCCAACTCAGGAGATTCTATGATACTGTGATTCTATGATTCCATGAAGGGGGCTAAACATATTTTATTTTCTGGGACCTGTGTAGTTGATGCCTGTCAGGTAGTGTTCTCCTTTCCATGGGGATCCATCTCACTAGAAGGCTAACTTCAGTCTTGCAAAATGTAGATGGTCATCTGAGCTCTCTGAGCAAGCAAGGGAGATAGATGGGGCATGTCTGGAGGACAGTTCATCAGACCAGGCTGATAACTCCCTGAAGGTACCTATCTCTCTCCATTGACTATGCACATGACTATCTGGCTTGGACTCGATGTGTGACATAGAGTGGGTCCTGTCCATCAAAGAAACTACCAGGAAAGAGAAACCTGTGTGAGCAAAACACAAGGATGACTGTGCAGGAGTCCCACGTCTGGTGTGGGCAGCTCCCTGCTTTCTGCTGACTGCCAGGGATTTTGGTCATGCAGACAGGTCCTGGCTACTGTTCCCTTGGGCAGGGAGGGAAGGGATGTCATGTGTGGTGGGTTAACAGGACTGGAGAAGTGCTTTTCCAAGCTGGGAATGGGCTCTCACTGCTCAGAGCTGTCTGCCAAAGCCTAGTGAAACTCTCCAGCAGAGCACAGTGCCTGGCTTGGTCTCATGAGCACCATGACCTGGAAAACCCTCTTAGCCAGGTCAGTCGGTGCAGGTGCTTAAAAGTCCAAGGGTAGAGTTCTGCCAAAGTCCACCCCTTTATGGCACACAAAGTTCTGCTGCCACATCTGGGCAGCTCCGCTGCACCCAGGTATGAGGCCTGGGCTGCCCTGGCCCCAGGTGGAGCATTTGTGCCAAAGCAAATCATTGTATTTTACAAAGCCTGCTATAAACCAAGCTCTGGGTACTGATGGTACCAGTGATGCTCAGTAACAGTCTTGCAGCAGCTGGAGGGGCTCCAACATCTGATCCCAAACTAATCACACATATCTGGAAATGTAAATAGTAGAAGATACTGAGTGTTGTTACTCCTCAATAAAAGGTGCACATTATTTGATTCTAATTATATTCAGTTCAAGTTGCTTCCTAATGATTAGCATTTGAAAGACATGTCAACAATTTTCACTTTCTTTAAATGAAGGGTGATAGTCTTTTATAGCAGAATGTAAAGATATCAGCTGGGAAATCTATGGCCATCAATGGCTTTATTTTTCTCCCTTTATCTATTGGTATAGCCCTAATTTGACACTTGTCTGTTGAGGAAGCTTGTAAAGTGACTGCCGACCCTGTAATGCATGTTAAATTTAGATTAGTCTTATAGCTCACTTAAAGCCAGTAAAGTGATAATTAAATCCACTGCTGAGGCTGTAAACTCCAGAGTACCTGGAATGAGCTCTATTCCTGCCACTAGCAATCCAACTTTATCAGAGTTTATACTGTCCCCTGCTCTGGGGTACCTCCAAACATGGAATGTAAGCAAGCATCTGTCTGACCACGATGGCTGGATCCTGCAGCCTCATCTGGCCCATACAGACCTGTGAAACACTCATTCACTGCTGCCACCAGTTGCTTCTGAGCCTTGGCACAAGGCTGATATGACACATACTTATCTCTTAATTCAAACCAGAGGTTACAATGTGGGTCAAAACCATTCAGTTTATCAGAGAGAAAAGATAGTCCTGCCCTGTTGTTTGGGCAGAAAACAAGTAAACTTACTTATCCTTTCTTGTATTCTATTTTGAAACAGCATTAGTCATTTGGGAACTGAAGCTCTCAGACTTTGGCTGAGGTTTAGTCATGTCTGTGCTGAGCTGTGTAGCTGGAGAGAGCCCAGATGCCCCTTTGAGTGTGTCATCCACAGGCCAAACGTGTCACTGCCCCATGGGACAGCACAGGGTGAGCTCATTCATGGAGGACGAGGGGAGTTGGAGGGGAGCATTGCATTCTGTCCTTCCCTCATAATGACAGGTTTCTTGGGTCATTTCATTCTGTCTCTGTATCCCAGACATCCAGACATGGATTAGGAAACTCAGAGTGGGACAGTTGGCAGGGAGACAGATAAAAGATTTCTCTTAACAGAAACTTACTATGTGCCCCTTGATTTGGAAGGGTGCTGATGCTTGTTTCTTTGTTAGGGGAAAGGATCTAAAATACCCCAAAATTTCTTTCACAGATATCAAAAGGAAAGAACTGCACATCAGAAAAGTCACGCAAAGGAGAACAGGTTTCGGTTTTGGTCACTGACTTAACAGGCAGCTTATGATGAAAAAAGTTCGAAACACATTCAGTGCACTCTTTGTCTTAGTTCAAGTTTTGTCTAGGGTTTTTTGAATTTTAGTCATTATAATACCTAATTTTCCAGGCAAGGGTTGGATCATATTTTCTAAGAACAATTGCTTATTACTTTTATTATTTTCTTAGTATTCATGGCTCCCTGTGATTCATTAAACAGATAACCTTTTCAATACTTTCTTGCTGAAAAATATGTACTATAAAAATCATCAATGAGCAGCAGTTACAGAGAACCATGCAGCACAAAACAGAGCAGCTGCTCAACAGTAGAGGTGCCTTTCTTGAGTCCACAGCTCAGTGAGGATGGGTTTCATCCTGCTTGTTTTTACATGTGTGCCAAGTGGAGAGCTCTGTATCTGAGCTACCACCTTATTTTCCTTGTGCAGTGGAAGGCAACAGCTTGGATATTTTTCACATTCAGGCCAGACAAGTCATGCTGGGAAAGCGTCCAGTGCCACATCTTCCTTCCCATCATATGGCCTGACCTGGGTCTTCCTTCATTACAGACACTTGGAAGAGGGATCTGCTAAGAAGGTACCAGACAAGCCAAGGGAAAACCTCTGAGCTGGAAATATGATACAATGCATGAGGGAGATATTACAGACACTTGTCTGTCCTTAGTCTTCCCTCCACATCTGCCACTAATAGTATTTGCCAGAGCAGATGGAGTTCGGGGCTGAGTCCAAAAAAACCCATTTATTTTCTAAATCTACTGAGAAACTGGCTGAGTAGTGCCCACCTTTGGCTTGATGTCAACCCAGTGGGACCATCTTGTGTTACATCCCTACCCTGATTGGATGTGAGAGGATGAGATAACTCTGTCCCAAAGCAGCTACATGAGAGGAGAAGTTCAATTTTCATGGAACTCCCTAAATTTAGCAGCCTGCACATCTGTTTTGTCATGCAAGCCCAGCCTCTAAGCTGTGTGCTGCGGTCAGGGGAGCCGTGCTGCCAACCCCAAGGCTATCAGGCTAGTCCTCCAAATCTCTGATGAGATCTCAGCTGAGCTCAGTGGGCTGCATTGCAAGATTTCTGGTAATGGTAGATATGCTACACCTTCTGTGCAGGTGGGTGTCTGAACATAGCTGTCTTAATCTTGGAGCCAATGCTTTTATCGTAAAAAGGGGACAACCCATGTAAGTGCTAGTCAACATAAAATTTTCTGGAGTCTGATGCTTGTGCCGAATGCTTTGCAGCGCGGGAGAGATACGTGCTCTTTAGACAGGGACCGTGACACACAGAATGTTATTTCTGGAAAGCGGTTTAAAGGCGCTGCTATTCCGGGTGTCACGAAAGCAGTGCAGGCGTTACCAAACGAAGCGCACGGCAGGGAAGGGACCAGCAGCCACCGCTGGGGCAGCCCCGCTCGGGCGCGGGCCGGTGCTGCCACCCTCCGGGAAGCATCGCATCCCATCGCATCGCATCGCTCCCGGCCGGGCACCCTGCTCGCTCGGTCGGATCTGCCACGGGGTGTGCACCATCTCAGGAGCCCCTGAACGCTGAGGATTAGAAGGCAGGGTGTGCCATGAGACTAAACCGTCTTGTTTTTTATAACTTTCAAGCAAGTTGTTTTGCTGGTCTCGTACTTAGAGTGCAATAAGGAGAGAGCTTGACAGCTGCTACCAAACCAGGAGCGAGTAGCCAGGCTTTGTTTTGGGAGTAGGGATGCTCCTCCATGCAAAGACCTGCCCCTATGCCATGATGCTGCTTGTGTTCTCGGCTTCCCGTCATTCACTCCTTTCTCAGGTCCACACCTAAGCACGTGGAAAAAGAGGGATGAGCCTGACTGTAAGGGCTTCTGCATTGATGAGTTATTTTCCCTTTGGGCTTTCATGCTACTTCATTAGACAGAAGTTAAAGGAAAAACAGCCCCTGCCCGGGAACTTCATGTCCCTTGCCAGGGCAGTAGAAGGTGCCACCTCCCAGTCACCAGGATAGCATCCATCATCCCTGTCTGCACAAATGAAACTGGTGTTCCTTCTTTGTGTCAGGGGCCACGTGGGGAAACCTTGTCTTTCCAATTCTGACTCTTTGAAAGGCTGGAGGGTTTTACCTCAGCAGTGTGGGGTGATGGACCAGCACTCTTTCAGCAGCCCCGCAACTCCCAGCTTCTGCATTCAGCCCTCCTGCACCTGTCTCATCTCCCCAGTGATCACCAAAGAGAAAAGTAGAGAATGTAAAACACCCCTGACAGGGACACTTTAATGAGAAGAGGGAGCACAGCAAGACATGAGTGCTCTCTTAAAGTAACCTAGAGTTAGACACTGTCCCATGCTATTTGAAGACATAATAAAATTTAATGTGTCAGCCTTTCAAGATTTACCAGTGCATCTCCCCTTAGCTACCTTCAAAAACACTTTTTAAATATTGAAAAGCCCTCTGAGCCTTCACCATGAAACTTTAATGGAGACAGATTCTCTGAGCCTGCTGAAAGGATTTCTCTGCAGCATATGTCAGTTAATTTACTGTGCTTCTTTCTCCCCAGCATCTTTCTTCTGTCTCTCTCTCAAGTGCCAGTGCTGCTCTTTGTTTCATTTTTCATTTCTTTTCCACTTTCTAACCATAATTAATTAAACTTTATAGCCATCCTCTTTTTTTTTCCCATTTGATTTTGGGCTATTTTTTTTATTTTCCACTTTTTTTTTTCCCTTTGGCTTCCACTTTTCATTGCCTCTTTCCTGTGGCTTTAAATGAACTCTTTTTCTTCTGTCACTTTCTAGGTTTCCATATTTTCTCCAACAACAAAGTTTGTAACTGATTGAACAGGTTGAAACAACGACAACAAGCTTTGCCAGATCACTGAGCTCAGGAGAACACCCAGATGCTCAGTAAAAGCATGGAGTGACCAAACATAGAGTGAACACAGATTATGAATAAAGTCTTCCAGATGCTGATAACCTGCCTGAGTCCCTTAGAGTGACAGTCCTCATATCAGTGGTCAGACAACTCATCCAAATTTAGGGTATCACAATATGGCATCTGTGTCTGAGGGACTTGTCTGACACCTTTTATAACCAAAGGCAAGATATAGGCACTCTGAGAATAGATTTTAGATGTCTGTTTGGATGTCAGACTATCTTATTTTGCTTTCTATTGAACTTATTCCACAAGACTTTAGCATTAACTGCTTCAGTTTTCTTTATGGGATCACTTCATTATTGTGGCATTTTCTTTGAATACACAGATCATTCAGCACTTTTCCTGAGCTGTGGACATTAGGTATGAACACAACATCCAAATAGTGCTTGTAACAAATAGGTTCATGCATGGCTGGCACCAGGACTGGGAAATGGTGTATTGGGGTGTGGTGTATGGAAATCTGGTCACCAGACCATGCTGCAACATGTGGACCTCAGGTGCTTCCATCAGTGCCCCAGGTTTTTGCAGCACTGGAGCAGCTGGGAATGACCAGATTAGAAGAGAAGAGCTCTGGTGATCAGTAACATATCTTTTATTCTGAAAATATAATTATAAAGCAAAGAAGAAAAAAAGAACAGTAAAACCATGTAGCAGTTCACCTTCAGTGTCTTCTGTGTCCTCCTTGAGGAAAGTTGACAGGAAAAAGTTGGTAGTTCAGGTAAAACAAAGCAGAAATTACCTATTGCCCAAATTTGGCCTCTGACATGACATTGTTAGGAAGGGATTCAGCAGGAGCCCGTTAACACACTTAGAAGACTCAGTTCCTGACCAGCCTCACTAAAACTGTCTCCAAGGTCAGGGAGTGGGGTTGTGGTGGGTTCCCCCCAGCCAGCAGCCAAGCACCTGCACATCTGCTCAGCCTTCCCTCTTCTGCATGATGGGGAGAAGATAGGGGAAGACTTGCAGATCAAGATAAAGGCAGTTTAGCAGGTGAAGCAAAAACTGCACAGACAAGCAAAGCAAAAAGAGGAATTTGTTCACTTCAACAGCTGATGATTTGACACCTCTTGGAAAGCAGGTTTCTTGGGGAGACACATAACCACTAGTGTCCCCATTTCCTCCTCCTTTCCCTAAGCTGTCATAAGGTACATGAAACCCTTTAGCCAGTCTGGCTCAGTTGTCCTGTCTGTGCCCCCTCCTGGTTCTTGACAGCCTCCAGTCTACCAGGGCACAGTGGGAAGAAGAGAAAAATGCACTGCAGTGCAAGCACTGCTCAGCAACAGCCAAAGCACTGGTGTGTTATCAGCACTGTTCTACTCATAAACCAAAAACTCAGGGCTCTATGGGCTGCTACAGAGGAAATTATCTGCTTCCCAGCCAGGCCCAGCACAGGGAGTCAGCCAAGAGATTTAGTGTGCAGACAAGTATCTGCAGCTGACCTGTCCTCTGAGCTTCCATAGTAGTTCGGGGGGTCTCCAGGGGCTCAGCTGTCACCTGGAGGTGCACCAGCCCTGCAGACACCGTTCCCCAAAAGCAGAGGTCTCCATAAGTCCTGTCCCATGTCTGCCAGTCCCAAACAAGTGCCTCTGAAGCCCCTGGGGCCAAAGGGATGGTTCCACCATGCACCTGCAGACACCCGCATCTTATGTTGATTCCCCTGCAGGGGCAGCTACACAAGACCAAAGGGCAGACCCTTCTCACTACTCAGGCCACAGCAGTGCTCTCAGCTTGAAGGTGCCTGTCAGGAAGCAGCCGGCAGAGCACACAGGAACACCACTCACAGAAGAGGTTTAACAAATTGCTTTTAGACTCCCATCACACCTTTTAGGTCCTATCCCCTGCCCCTTTTATACTCATTTCCAAGCATTCACAACTACTATGGTTGATATATTAAGCTTTAATTTTTTCTAGCATTTGCTATAATTTTACAAAAAATACATTATATTATAAACAAATATTTGTTGTTTAAAAAACCCAATAGCTTACCCTTCCATGTTTTAATTTAAAAAGTAATAATTCTGTTCAGCATCCCCACCATTCATAATTGCCCATGCATATAAAATGGCATGTCTTTGACCCCATATATCTAGCCAGCAAATAAAGCTAATATCACCTTTCTGGACAAATGCTTAACTTTCATATATCAACACAGTCAAGTTCAGTTCATTGATGCCAAACACATCTCTCAGACACATACTTTCCCTGACACTATTTCTATGAGGCTAAGATGTGTTTCTGTGGGAGTCACAGTCAGGACATTGTACTGATGGATAAAGCTGCTGCAGAGATGGGGTTTAATTGTTGTATCAGCTCTGAACAGTCCCACCCACACTCCCCCACCAGCTGGGCAATCTGCAGAGAAGTTGCTCTCCACTATCCCTAGCACCTGCCACTGCCATGTGGGCAGGATGCAGAGAAGGGCTGCAATGTGGACAGCATGACATGGGATTTGAGAGGGGAACTGAGGGGACTGTGAAGGAGCTTTCTTAGTGCCTCTGCTCCTGGAAAAGCCCGATTAACTGTTAAGGTTTTGCATATGTATAAATGCCTGTGCTATTTCTCCATTGCTTAATCACAGTAATAAGCATTTGAGCAGACCTGGTTTGTGCCAGATCACTGTGTCTGGATTGTCTATAGGAATGACTTCATGATATGGGAATAGGTCCATAAGAAGCCACCTAAAAATATACAGCTATAAAATGGCAATTAAAACATAAATGAGCAATTCAGAACCTTCCTCAGGGGATATAAGGAAATGCCAGATGCCTTTTCCTGCATCCTAGATTGTCTCAAAGGATTTTGAAATAAAAATGCTAATAATAAGTCAAGAAAACTACCAACAGCAGAATACAAAATTGCTCATAATAACCTGAGCTCTGGGTTAAGTAACATTGTTAATAAGGCAAAAATATCAGCAAAAATAATTAAAAAAACAAATCCCTTCATATTAAAAAAGGCAGATTAACCATATCAGTTATGTAAATTCTTTTCTTAGCCTTTTCCCTAAAGACAAGAGTTCCTTCTAAATTCCTTACAGTGATCATGTTCATTAACAGTCTGCCTCAAGAGCAGTGTCTCCAAATGACAACCATGCCCAGAAGAGGGATGGACTGAGCCATGTGGCTCCATTGCTACATGCAAAACCAGTAAGCAAAAATGCCAGCTGCCAGGGACATGATGCTCTACCTTTTGGCATGTATCATAGAATCTGAATGTCATTTAGGTTGGACAAAACATCTAAGATCACTGAGTCTGACCAATAATCCAGCACTGCCAAGTCTACCACTAAACCATGTCCCCAAGTGTCACATCTACACATCTTTTAAATACCTGCAGGAATGGTAACTCCACCACTTCCCTGGGCAAGCTGTTCCAATACTTGACAACCCTTTCAGAGAAGAAATTTTTCCTAATATCCATTCTAAATCTCCCTTGGTGTAACTTCAGGCTATTTTCTCTAGATTTATTGCTAAGAGCACATGAAGAACACATGTAACTCAATGTGTTAAGGGACAGAGCCTGTCCTCAGCTTGAACCTGAGCCAAACTCCTCCTAGACTTCTGTGGTCTCTTGTGTACCTCTATAGTAGTTAGTCTTATACATGTCTTTGGAGAATAACCACATCCATAAAAAATTATCTCATTTTATATGTAAGAACATTTATGCTAGAAGGACAGCTAAGGCTGAAATGTTCAAATGCTCAGAAGTTAGGAAATGCCAGAATTCAGACTGCCTGAAGAGATGTCAGTCCGTCCCTGGGATGCTACATCTGGACCAGAAGTGATCATCTCTATTTGAGGGACTGAGTGTGAGGTGGTCCTGTTATATTTCAGAGGCTGAAGTCATCTTAAAGGCCAAAGGCAACTTAAAAATTACTTAGTTGTGTATTTTAATTTTAAAATGCATCATTTTCATATTCTATACTATGTCTTAAAAAATAGATGAACTTGCATCTATCCAAAAGCAATGAAGAGCGTACTGTCTCTCTTCCACATATTAAAAAAACAGTGTTTGACTGTTTACAGGACTTAATGTAACTGGAAAGTACATAACCTCTGTGTTCTTTTATGTTCTACTTGTAGTTTCCTAACCTTTAGAAATTAAGCCTAAATAACTCTACCTTCTTCCACCCCACAAACTGCTATTATTTTTATTTTTGTTATGCCTATGCCTTTCTGATAAAGTTTTTAATCACATTCAATTGGCCACTGAAGCAAGTGAACAAAGTTTTAACTAAAAACGAGAGTTTTCCTAATCACTCCCTGAATACCTGGTAAATCCCTTGGCTAGCACAAGCAAGTCCCAGTGCCCAGCCAGTCAAGAAATTTGCAGCTTGTGAGTTAAGGAACCAGTGAATGAAAGGGTTTATATTTGTAATGAAATGTCTGCTTTCTTCCTGCTCAGCCAGCTGTGTTTTTACCTCCAGACTGCCCAGGCTTGCTTTGAGGTTTGTAGCTGCGGTGGTGAGAAGTGCTGCCTGCTGCTCCGCCTGACCAGCAGTGATGCACAGAGTGTGCTAATTGCAAGGAGGTGGGGAAGGCACTGGTGCTGCTCAGGGAAGACGCTGGGAAGCCTTCATAAGCTCTATATTCAAACTTATGTGCTAACCAGGAAAGCTGAGAAACTAGTTATCATTTTTCACTTGTGGACATCAACCATAGCACAGGGCAGAGAGGCATGAAATAGGGTGACACTTTTTTAAATGGTGATTGATACTTGACAAGTAAAAGTAGGTTCCTTCTCCAAAGGAGACATGTCTGCTTCTTGTATTTCATCTATAGAAATGAAGCACAAACTACCATTAAAAAAAAAAATGCAGCTTGTGCCAATTTTTATGTATCTGAAAGAAACAGGCTCAAAATGAATGGGAACAAAATCTCATGCTTTTTAACTCCTCATTTTGTTTGTTCTTAATTTTTGCTTGTAAGAGCTAGTGAGTTCTTCTATGTTTGCTCCAAAAAAAAAAAATTTAAAAATTGTAATGCTGCTAACAGTAGTCTGACAGTGTGTTATCTCTGACCAATCTCTCTACATTGGAGTGAACTCCAGGCATCAGAGAGGCTGCTCTGCATGGGGCTGATAGAACAGCTCCAAGAGCCATGGAGTGATTCCCATCATATATTATGGGAACAGATGAAGCTTGTCATGTACAAATAATTCCTGATACTAGAAACCTTATCTTCTCAAATCATCACCTGTAGGTTAAGAAAGTTATAGATTCTTTTCTGCTCCTGTGGTTTCACACCAGTGGTAAATAATAGGTATGGATATTACTTCCATCAAGGATTTTTTTGAACTGAAACAAGTTCAAACCTGAACTGTTGAAGTTGAAATTGTTCCTTATCTTCCTCTAATTTCACAAGAGCAAGTAACAACTTGAAATGGAAACGCCTCCTGACCTGTGTCATCTCTTAGCTCATGCTGGGATGCTAATGCACCTTTTGGTGGAAGGTGTCCCTGCCCATGGCAGGGAAGTTGGAACTAGATGATATTTAAGGTCCCTTCCAATCCAAGCCATTCTATGATTCTGTGATAATGCACAATTCGTCTTCCTTGAGCATTTTCTACAATTCTTGTATACACTTCTGTAGAAATTCTTACTTCAAATACTTCAGTCTAAACTGTCCCCCAAGGTCTTGGATTTTTCCTCCCTCATTCTGTGTACACCTTTCAAACTGATATTGCAATATCTGCCACCAGCTACATCACCATGTTTCTAAAACCTGCAGTAATTTTGCTTGTGCAGCTTGATGCTGCTTACAGAACAGGAGCTTCCCCTTGCTGCAAAGCAGATGGAGTGGGAGTCCCCTCACTGGTCTTCAGCCACCGACGGTGGCTGAGTTGTCACTCAGCTGACACTGACTTCAGGGGCAGTGACCTGTATTTTGCCCTTCTGCAGGACGCTGTGCTCTTAAAGTGCCTGTTTCTTTCCATAACTGTGAAGGGACCCTCTTTCCAGCACAAAACAATCACTGCTCTGCCACACATGGGGAGCACTCACCACCAAGACACCCAGACCCTGGTGCCTAAGGGGGAACCTGTCTGCACACCCCAGCTCCATGTCCAGTGCTGCCTTATCCTCATTTTCACAAGTATTCCTCCCTTCTAAACTTCCTCCAGGGCTTTCTGTCTCCCCTGGCTATTTTCCTGATGAGGGTGAGGTCCTCCAGCCTGTGAAGCCACAGGAGGATGCTGCAAGGGAACCTTAATCACACCATCCAAGTTAAGTCCCAGGCAGGAGAAACAAACTACATACCAGAGCAAATGCAGCCAGGCTGCCAGGCCACCTTCTCCTGCTGTGGATCCTCAGCTGCCTTGTGCTGGAGGAATCAGTAGCAGATGTAGCATTTCTTCAGTCCTCTCCCCAGCCAGCCCTAAGGAAGCAGGAAAAAAAAAAAAAAAAAAGGAGCTGCTTGCCATGGCTCTGGAGTAAAGCTGGGTAAGCAGGTCTTCCTCACTTTCCCAGTATAAGGCACTATTCCTTGTCTGGATAAAGCTGGTTAATAAAGTTTGATATCACTTTTTTAAACAAACACCCCACTTCAAAACACATGTGATTTTTATCCAGAATTTTAAATCTGGATCAACCGCTTTTCAAACATCAGTGCTGATTTTTTTAGTACGTTTGCAATCACCTCTGGTTTGCATCATTTTGTCAATATTATCGTCATGATCCCAACCTCCTTGTTCACAGTTCTTGTTGCTACATGGGCAGTAGCAACCTAGTCTGCTCACATCCAGTTTAGAATCAGAAAGATGCGTAGTTCTCCCAAGGCTGCACCCAGTTCCCACTGCTGTGAACAAGTTAGTCCCTTAGAAAACAGAGTACTCTGGAGTTGGTAAGGAGTAGTTGCTGTTACTACAGCTTCCCTCCTGCAAGCATTTGGCTAGGACCAATCTGCACCCCAGCCTCGTGGGATCTGACCCTACATCCTCACTGCCCCAGAAAATCCCAGGTGGTTCTCAGTCCCCTTGTGCATGTTCCTCACTTCGCTTCACAAAAAAGATGAAAACAAGAGGAATCCAGATGTTTACCTCCTTAACAAACATCCTTGCTGCAAGCATGCAGCCGTGCTTTTGTTCTCCCTGCTCTCCTTGAGGGACACACCACAAGTGGTGGTCTGTATGCAGTAGTCCAAGAGCTGAGCAGAGCTGGTGCAAAACCTGCTGTAGCTGGGGTGAACTCTCACCATTCTTGTGTGATAAGGGCATTGCACTGGGGAGGATGACAGCTGCAGGGATCTGATTGCATTTTAAACACCGCCCCCTCTCTCCCAGTCTAGTTTTATTCTGCATTCAGTAATAATTCAGTCTAAATCAAAATCTCAGCTAGTCCAGACCAGTACTGTCTCAGATGGAAGCCAGAATCGAGAAAAGCCATGCCAGGCAATAATGTCAGACCTTTGCAATGAGAGAGAATGGTAAACAGAAAGGGATATGAAGGAACATTGGGTTTCATTAGAATAAGAGTTCTAAAGGGAGATTGGGTCTTTTCTAAACTGCCTCTTTTCAGGCACTTCAAAGACTCTGCCACTAGATGTAGCAAAAGCTCTCTTAGAAGTTGTCTCAAACATTCTGCTCTACTTCTTTTTTCAAAGAGGGAAATGCACTAAAACTCAACAAGTAATATAAGGATGACCTTAAATCAGGAAGAAAAAAGGCCAGAAGAAATAGCACTGATGGCAAGCAGCATAATGTAGGGCCCAGAAGGTTTCTCTGTTAAAAAACAGAGATGTGATTGGAGTTGGATTATTGTACTTGAATGCTCCTTGCTCGAAAAACTCTGCACACCAAATTCTGCTCAGCCTTCTTTGAAGTAATCCTAAGTGTTTTATTAAACTTGCACCTGGGAGTTAGCAAAGGGAAGTTCAACACCCACAGGGATTGGGAGCTGAAATGCCAGAGCAAGGCAATCAGGAAAAGCAGAGTGTGTTACTCATATATTTCTGTTCTTCTGTGAACTGTGCTGTAGTTCAGGAGCAGGTATTTTTAGACCTCAAAAATGCAAGAATCAAATATAATAAACTAAAAACATAATGTGGTCTGTTTCATTTAATTATAGGACTAAACTCGCAAGAATCTCAACAGAACTGATGGATGTGGAAAAAAAATTCAAAAATACTTTTGTTTTTTGGTAAAAAAAATGTTGTTTAAGCATTTAAAGTGTCAGAAGTAAGATATCTGGAAAAATAAAGCATCATAAGTTAACAGTACAATTAAGAAGGCAGCTGCGAGAGGCTTTGCAACATCAGAATCCAGTCTTTCACCAAGCAGTGAAGACAATTTAAAAAGCAAATGACCAAACAAAACAAAAAAACCCAACCAACCAAACAAAAATGAAAAAAAAAAACCAAACCAACCCACCAAAACCAACATCTCTGCATAGTTACCAAAGGAAAATGAGAATTGAACAGAGGGTACCAGGAAATTATAAACAGATCTAGGAATTCAGGCTGTTGGAATTCAAACGAGAAGTTGTCTTTACAAGACAGATCTGGTGCTTGGTGGGTAGGGCTCCTCCAGTGCCATTGGGATGTGAACGTCTGAGCTGGTCACCCAAAGGTGCTTCCACAGGCACACGCGTGGTGGTTGATCCCTCCTGTCCCAAGGCAGATATACACACTAACCTGACAAACTACACGCCACTGTGGCCATTCCTCTCCATTGAGCCTTGGAAAGATCCTGAGCCAAGCAGTTTAGCTGCAGGTTGTTACATTGCACAGATTTGGAGGGATCTGTGGGATGAATCTAATCTTCTTTGGTGACTTAGAGGAAAACTGATTCAAATAAAAACAAATAAATCAAAGCTGAAACTTTAGCTAACACAGCTGCGTTATCCAGCAATACCTGGAGCCATAGCTGTGAAGTGTGTGATTCACACTGAGTCCTGGAACTGGGACACAAACACAGGAGAAAATGGTCTTTGCTCATTGCATAGGGACTCGCATCATTGCCTGCACATGCTGGCCTGGCTCTGTGCAAAGGCTTGGCCAGTTCACCCTCATCTTCTTATACTAGATTTTCCCAAAAGCAACCTCTATTTTGAGCTTAAAGGGACTTGCTCTCATTGATGCACTCCAGTTTGGTGAGATTTTATTTGAAAGCAAAACATCTTAGTTAAACACATGACTCTGCACTCCCCGCACACCTTGCTCAATGGATGCCACACAGGTCACAGCGAGGGGACAAGCAGCCTCTCTCTCTGCTTGTAAAATGGGTAGTTTTAAAGACAATCTCAGAAGACAACATGAGGATAAAGCACAATTGTTAGCTGTGTTGTCTATCCCATGGGGAGAGGGAATCACCTAAGCATAAGACCAACAACATACTTCTCCAGCCCATCATGATTTAACAGCTGGTAAAAAGGATGGTAAAAAAAGGCTTTTAAATAAAAGCAAATTGGGCACCTAGATATCATTTTTCCCTCCTAAACTTGGTAATTGGAAAGTGCCCTGTTTCAGGTCTGTATCTGCAGGCTGAGAAAGAACTGGGGAAAAAGCAATTGTTTTTTTCCACTAACACAACTCAAGTAGTGCAGGTCCCTGCAGCATTGGGTATAAAAGGAACTTCAAACCCAGCTCTCAAGGTCTCCCAGAGGGCAGCTAGCCCCCATTCCATGGGACTGGCCATCAGCTACAGTAGCCAAGAAACTGCCTTTGGGAAGCATGAGGATTTTGTGTTGTGACATACCCTGAAAGAGCAGATTAACCCAGGCTAGATATAATCATTAGGAAACAGATGGCCATGGTGCAGGAAAGAAGCTCGTGTACTGATAGAGCTAGGCACATCTGGCTTGTGCAAGCACCTTGAAGAGAACAGAGACTACAAGATTTACAAGGGAGGTCAGAACAACTTGTGCCACATTACACAGTCTCTCAAGGGGATCAGATGCACAAAGGTGTAACAGGGATGATTTGCTTTGTGTCATTTTGAGAATTACTCTGATTTCTTATCAGTTTTAAGCTGATCTCTGCATATGAAGTACATCATGCCTTTTGAATGCCACAACATGAACTGGAAAGAAAGTTAACAAGGTGTTATAAGCTATTTAATTTATTTAATTACTTAGATTAAACCTATTTAACTACCTATAGTGGAAGGCTCTTCATGTGCAGGATCTGCCATGGATTATACTGTTCATCATCTCATGTAATTCTGGAAATTAACCCAAAATTTCCATGTAGAAAGACAGCCTTTCAGAGAAGACTAATGACTATGCACCCATAGCTGTGTGGGAGAGGGCAGGCATTCCATCACTGAGCTTCCAAGTCTGGATGAGGAAATGGAGGCTCAGTGGCTTGAGAAAGGCACCTGGACTGTGATGTCTGGGGTGCAGGCACAGGATGCACGCTGACTCTTGGGGGAGAAATGTAGCCCTGTGATGCTGCACCACAACCCTTCCCTGGTGGCATCTGGGTCACCCTATTGCTTATAGGGTGCCTGGGGACAGGCTCCCCTCATGCAACTGGGTAAGAGCAGCAAGGAGGGGTTGGGGTTTACAAACCTACTGACACACCAAACTGGGGCTTGTAGAGAAACTGTTCCGATGTCCACCCATGCTGTTTCTTACTCTTCCCACACCAAATTCCTAACTAGAATTCAGGAATATTTGTTTTTTCCTGCTTCCGACAGAGTAAATTAGATCATGTTTTCAGTAGGATATAAAACTATTTACTCTGATAGAAATAAGAACTGTGTAAGTACAAAAGCAAAAACTGCCTCTGTATGTGTCTAAAACAATCCAGCAGAGCTCCAAGAAGCACATATGTAATGCAAAGTTTGATTTTGCCAGGGTTTTTTTCCATCTTAGTGACACATCCAAATTCTTGTCACAATTGCTACAGGATATCTTCAAAATATGTTAATCCATGCAAACAAATAGAAATAAAGTGGCTTTGTGCATTATTAAAATGATGCCAACCTCTATGACTGTTTGACCCTTATTAAGCAAGGAGTCCTTGCAGTAATGTGAGATAGGATAGGGATATTGTTAATACTATGTCTCAGAGTTGCTTGTCAACATGAATTGCAAATGGGTGGCATTTTTAGCAAAGGGGTTTAACCAACCACAGGCAATTTCTGCTTACATAACTGCCAGTGTCTCTGGTTCTTTCCTCCTGCAGCCAGTCAGTGTGTGTTCTGGCCAGCAAGGCTGTACAGGATGCTGTGGTGTGCAGATTTACTCCTCACCCAGCTGGCCAGAGCTATTTCATGTTGATGCTGCTCAGAAGTTCATCTCTGCCACACGTGAAATATCAGGCAGTGCTCAGGCTCTCAGTTCTGCAAAAGAAAGAGCATGGACTTCTCACTTAGTTATTACTCACATTAAGGTTAATAGCCTATAAAGGTTCACCACCTTCCACTGTCTCCATTAATCAACAGTGATACTTGGTCTATTAAAAATCAGGACTGAGAAGAGAGAAAGACAGAAAGCAAAACAGCCTCTGGGAATATAAAACAACACCAGGATCATCCCCAGAGTCCACCAGTGATGCACAACACACAGAAGCAGTGAAGGCACTGAAGACTATGATTTAACAACATTCTGCATGATTAATTGTCTTGCACGTATCCCTGATCTGCCTCTGTCTCCTCTCTGTGGCTCCCTGCAAGCTATTTTATTGCTCTGGCCTTTTCCTTCCGTGATTCCCCACAAATACCCCAGTGTTGTTTGTCTTGCCATATCTCCCCCTTCCTCTCTTCCCCTACTCCCTTTCCTCATTGTAGTCTTCTCTGCAACCACTCAGATTGTGCCCAGAGCAGGTCATTGTCTCACCCAACAGCTCACAGCTCAGAAAAATCAGGACTGGAACCATCACTTCATACATCTCGTCAGATTGGCAGTCAGAGACTCACTAGCCTTGACTAGTGACCCACATTTTGACCACAGATGGTGACCAACAGGTCATGAAAGGCTGGCATGGGTGGAGTGAAGCCAATCTGCAAAGCAGATTTTCAAAATGTTGGCAATCATGCAAGGTAACAAATATTTTTGCAAATGTACAAGTCATAAACCTTAGTGTTCATTCAAATATTTGCACTTTCTTGGATGAGCAGGACCTGGCGTGTGACCTCCTCGAGATGAGGGGTGGCCACAGGCATATCTGGCAGGTGGCCATGGCACAGCTTCCTCACCAGGCACTACAACCTTTGGGCAGAAATCCCCTTCCTACTGCTGAGACTTTTGCACTGTTGCACATGTGGCAAATCTGCCAGGTTGGGCCAGCTCCCAGACCAGTGCAACAGCAGCAGTGGCAGTTGAAGAACCAGAAACATCTAAAACTTCTAATGCTGCTGGGTAGCGAGTATAGGTCTTGTGGTTATGTGATATGGCAGAATGGAATGAGGTGAGAAGACGCTGGTGTTGATCCTGCCCAAATCAGTTGAGATGCCAGAAGAGAAACGTTGCATTAGTGCCATGCTCTGATATTTCCTGCCTAAAGGAAAACATGACCAGAAGCAAAATATTTGCTTGATCACTGTTCTCCCAGTCTATTTTCTCAGACCAAAAGTCAGAGCCCAGAGGAATGTTATTCTTCAGGACACACAATCTGTTCTGGTTGCTACCAAAAATCTGTATCCTGAAGGATACCCTGCCTAGGGTATCACTCACTAACATAACCCTGGTCCAGCAGTCCCTCTGCATCCAAGACACTGCAATTAATCTAGAAAACTGCTACTGGAAAATGTCAGATCAGTCAAACCAAGAGAAAAATGTTCATTCATCTGGTACATAGAGGATAATGAAGTTTCTCCCCAAGGTTGACCACCACAATAATGTTAGAAAAGCTACTTTTTGTTCAGGTAAATGTCACATAACAGCTTGATGGAATCTGACAGAACATAAATAACTTATTGTAAAGGAAGTACAGATGAGCAGTTCTTAATATAAAAATGCAGAAAGTAAAGAAAAAGGCATTTTTTTCTTTTTTCTTTTTTCTTTTTTTTTAATTTAAAGACACATACTCTCTACCAGACTCTCCAGAGTCACAGGGTCCTGGTTTGGGGGGATGCAAGGACAGAAAAGCACCCTTGATTCATTGTGTAGGATATATAGCAGCTATGAATCCTACTTTGTTACTTCACATACCTTTTTATTTATTTATTTACTTCTCCTTTAAACCACAAGACCTAAATGCAAATATAGGGTGTTCTTTCTATAATGTTGGCAAACCAGTGTCTAGAGACACTGCTGCAATCAACCTGAAAGTTAGTTATTAAAAACACACTGAGACCATACTTGCTGAAATTCATCTCACATTTAGCTGTATGCAATGTATATTTTTACATCTGAGATAGGTGCACCAAGCTCCCTATGTACAGAGAAATGAAGAGAAAGTGTGAAATCTTGCTTTTATGTTATTAATTTTCCCCCAAGCCAGACATCTGAGGGTGATCAAGCAATTTGCCTATTTCTCCCCACTGACTACTAAGGAAACCTAAAGTTACACTGAGGATATCTGCATTTGGCAGAGTATAAACCACATAACATGCATATGGAAAGTGCATGTTATACTCAAGAAATTTATAACAATTTTCCTTAGTTAATAATTCCTGATAAAATACATGAAAGCTGAAGTTGTGTCAAATCTAACCTCAAATTCTAGGCCTTTGGCTGATTTTACTTTAAAATGCACTTCTTAGTATATTCATGGGAAAATAATGGCAGAGCAAGTGATCAGTAGCATCTGTGACTAATTGCAAACAATCACAATATGAAATTATATTTTCAACTCTTTAATTAGCTGGAGAATGAGTCCCTTGATTATTGTTGGTGTGTTACAGTACTGCCTGACCTAACAGACAAAATCCACTGGTTTTTTTCAAGGTCATTATAACTTACTACTATACTGATACCATATCCTGCAAAGACAAGTTCTGTGGTTTGCAGCCTATTACAATTTGAGAAGGTCGAAAGTTGCACTTGATGATCTTAGAGGCTTAAGAAAAACAAACAAACAAACAACTGGCTTAAGAAAGCTTTTTCCCCTGATCAAGGAAACTGGAAAATCTTGAGTCCACCTTCTGTGAACAAGGCATTAGTCACAAATACTGAACATTACAGACAGTATAATAATGGCATGCCATACCTGGGAAATATTTAATTGTCTATTTGTCCCATCTGGTAATTCACCTAAAGCAAAGGCTGCAGCTACAGAAACGTTTAAAAAGAAAAACTAACATGTAGCATCAGCTTGGGGCAGGGTCTGGGCTGCTGGTGGCTGACTCTGCCTGACTTCTCCAGGTTACAACGCTGCAGCAGGATGCAGCTTTGAGGTCAAGCTGCAACATGGCATACCTTTGGACCTATGTTGAAGATGGCTAGGAAAAAATGAGCAAGTTTTGATTATTTCAATGTCTGCAATGGACTTATCATCCTGTCTGGCAGGTAGTATTATCATGGCACTGGTCATCTGGGGAATATTCCCTGAAGGTGGCCAGCAGCAGCAGCAGCACAGAGCAGATCTGTGCATGGGAATGTCCCCCAGAAGGTTTATGCCAGTCTCTGAAGAGATGCAGACTTTCACCATAGCTCCACTTGGAGCTGCATCATCTCAAAACCATCTCAGTAGCATCTTCCACTGAGACTTACTCCCTAAAATAGGGGGGAGAGTGATGGGCATTGCTGTGCTATTTCTATGCTGGAAGATTAAAAATGTTTCCAGTTTGCCAGGTATTGGCAATCCTTCCATTAAAATCTGGCCCCTACCTGGGTAAATCGATCCACCCATCTACTAGGTTTTCCTTGGAAAGGATGGGGGCATAGAGGCAGGCCAAAGCTGTGAAGAACTTTCTTGTCCGAGAAACAGCCAGAGGATTTGAGGGGTAGGAGGCTATTCCCAGTCCTGCTTGGCCTTGTTCCACAGATGTCTCACCCTACAGATCCGTCCCATGTGGCTAAGAATTGTGATGAACCTGGGTGACATCAGCTGAGGAGGAGAATCCATTCATGTCCTGGAGAAGAACAGATCAAGTCACATCCTGCAGATGGGAGCCCACCAGTACTGTGCAGAGCCAGAGACCTTTCAGTGCCACACCAGAGGAAGCCTCTTGCACTGCTAAAGCAATGTCAAAAATGACGCTCAGGAGATGTGTCTTCTTCTGCAGCCAGGTGCATTCACACCTGAGTGAAGGACAAACACAGAGACCCTGACTTTGAAGAGAAAAGCCCAATAAGCCTTTTCAGGAGTACATCCCTCCTCAGTAGACCAAAATACGGCATTTTTTCCTTGCTTGGCTGGTATTTTCCCACCCTTTTTCATTTAAATTGTTCTACTTTATAGGAGACATGGCTAGGTCCATTATACCACAAGACTGCTGCTAAATGCATTAGGAGGCTCACTGTGTTTGCTCATGCCTCCAGCAAGGATAAAGAGCTAAAAATTATATATTTCACTCAGCCTCATGCATGGACAGTAGTTGTTCCACAGCAACAGGGTATAAGCTATTTTCAGATTATAAATCAGATGCCTGTAGTCAACTACTAAAAACCCCAATGTTTTGGATTTATTAGAAGCTGTTAGTACACCCAGTGAGACATTTTCGTTACTAAGCACCACTAATAGGTAAGGACTTGTATTAATTATCTGCACTACCATTGTAATCTGTGTAGGCTTTTCTAGTGTATTGGACTTTTCATCTCCTCCCCACACAGCAGAACCCAAAAAGCCCATTGTCCCTTGGATATCTGTTCTGCCACCTACAGCTTACCAGACTGATAAAAACAACTCTCCCTCAGTGCATCATACCATCACAACATCCTTGGTTCTCCCCACTGTGCATTCCCATGATATGGTAAACTTTTCCTCTTGCCCTAAGCTCCAAATCACATTATTGCTGG
The DNA here is from genome assembly GCA_035583155.1 of Acropternis orthonyx. Classification (NCBI taxonomy): domain Eukaryota; kingdom Metazoa; phylum Chordata; class Aves; order Passeriformes; family Rhinocryptidae; genus Acropternis; species Acropternis orthonyx. The sequence continues at coordinate 47,394,449 of JAWWEU010000001.1, read as the reverse complement.
CACTTTTCCCCATACCTCCCTTCCTTCACCTCCTTTCTTCTGGGTTGTTCAGACATGCTGAGGGGCTCTGAGTGACTGCTGCCCAGTGGAGGGGGTGTGTTGTGCACACCAGGATAACTTTGCAATCTGCTGATTAGACATAGCACTGCAAAGGAAAGGAGATAGCACTACAGATCCATCACATCCAAACACTGGTCCTGGATGCAAAGCAGTGTATAAACACTCTCAAAAGGTCAGGAGCCACTGGCAATGTTTGCAGGGAGTCAGATTCAAAACCCAAAGAATTCATGAACTGTTGATATTCATTTTTATTTTAACCAGTCATTTCTTTAGAGATTTTTCTGGAGAAGTCATTAACCTGCCTTAGGCAGTGCACAGTATCTTGTGTTTTAGAAGCAGCCTCAGACCAGTGACCCATAGTTAGTTCTGTGCTTGTGGCCCTAGGGACATACAGGTATGTAATCGTGCTGGATGGGAGCTGCTTTTGGTAGCCCAGCAAGGCAGTCCAGAATGTCTGAGCCACACCTACCCATTTCACAACCGCCTTCTCTTATAAGCCACATCCAGCGCAGCACCTGGTTTAGCATCGTGTTCATTTTATGGATGCTTTTTCCTGGCAATTACTCCCCCTTTCCATGTATTTCTGCAGAAAACTCTGCTCCTGCTGGGATATCTCCTGGGCATCCTGGGGGAAACCACAATGCTTCTAATGAGCTTGATGCATATTTTCCTATAAGATTTATCCAAGAGTGGATCAGCCAATGTTTTAAAACAAGAGAGGAAATGGAGGCTCAGATCTGGAGATAACTGAGGCAAACCTGAAGCACACATCAGCACTGAAGGTTGGAAGGTCTCAGTGGCATCTGGCTCCAGAGAGCACCAATTTTCATCACAAAATCAGCTCATCACCTTTTTTAACCCATCAATGCTCTTTGACTTCTTAGGTGACCCTGGGCAAGGGGGTACACTAGAATTACTGTTAGAATGGAAATGATACTATTCCCTCACTGCTGCCCATTTTGCCCCAGGAGCCCTGTGGGTACGGTGAGGTGCTAAAGCAGCTGCCACAGGGACATTCTTCACCTCAAATTACTCCCTTAAGCATTCATGTAGCACAGTTATCACAGAATCAGTATTTACCAACTAAATCCACAAGCAGTTCATTTTACCTGCATTAGTGTCACTGCAAGACAGTGATTTACTACCTCAGTGAGGAGGTGTTTTCTCTGGAGAGAAGCTCCTTTAACCCTCACCCAAGCCCTGCCAGATGCCTCTGGTTGGCATGGGAAGGAGAGTGGTGGTCTGCATCATCCTGACATCTGGGTTTTGTAGTGCTTGGCTGTGCTCTCCTGCAGCACAGGGAAAGCAAGGCCATGGCATCCTGAGAGCTCAGCTTCTCACACATGAACTGAATCTAAGCCAAATACAAAGGAGCTTTTAACCCCTGCCTGGTTTTAAAAGGACCACTTTAACAGCACAGCATGGGCTGGGTGACATTCTTGGTATCTTCAGCACATTGCCACTGAGGGACCACTGTTTGTGTCACAAAGTCTGATGGCCCTTGATCTGAGGAAAATGAAGTGGTATAGCCTTCATGGCACTTTCCTGGCTGGGTTCAAGTCTTTTGAGAATGCAAAGGTCAAGGCAAGAGCTGGAACAGTGCCCTCATTCTCCCAGTAAAGCCCTATGGTCTTGCTGATGAGGTAGCAGATGTTTGATTTTATTATTTTTCAGGCAATTTTCATATATAGTTTGAATTATTGGTATTAAGTTGCTTTTCCTTTTGAGGTGTGTTGGTCCTATGCCTGCAAGGTGCATTCGCTTCTGAGAGGGAGTGAGAGGAGAGGGATGGGTTTGTATATGAATGAAAGATACGAATTGTGAAAGTCTCCTCAGGTGCTAGATATCCCTGCCTTAACTCTCAATTTCCTCTTTGCACCTACAGGGTCAGAACATTACTTTTGGGGGTACAGGGTGAGAGAGACAGCAATATCTCATTTATCTTCCTGTTGAAAACAGGAAGAAACCACATTTTCTAAAGTGAAGAGTGTGAAAATATTTTTCTTGAAAGGATTTGGGGTAAGAGGTGAATCAGAGAAAGGATCTCCATGTGTTTTATCAAATTTAAGGACTCATATGCCAATAGTGAAATAATGCCCTTTTTTTTTCCAGGCAGATTCTAAAGATACCTAAAGACAAACCTGAAAATATCAGCAACCTAGAATATGAAATGGGGACAATTGGCAGCCCTGCATATAGCTAGCCGGCAACACATCCAAGATGTTTGCCTTCTAATAATAGAAAACTGAAAGAGGCATATGGAGAAATAGAGCTCAAAGATTTTTATTTTGTATGTAAAAATACACTGAAGTCACAGATGTCTCTGCAGTCTCAATCTGCCAAGACCAAATACATGAAACAGATCTAAAAGACACCAAGAAATGTGGAATAGCAAGCTCTCCATATTGAAGAGTTTGCTCCCTTTGTGACATATGGATATATGAAAAGCTCTACCAACCAATCTGAAATAAAAGGATTGATGTATAAAAAAGATACGTTTTATTTACGTTGTCTTTTTCCATTAAACTACTGTGTTGGTGGCTCTACTACTAAGGAAAGTTACTAAGGAGCATGTGTCTGATCACTTCCCAGAGTCATGAGAACACTGTCAGCTCTATTAGAAACCTCTGTAAAAGGTCTGAAACATTGTGAAAACATCTCTTGGATAGGTAAAATCTGGTTTTGTGCCTGGTGACACTCAGATCAGATCTTTGCCTTGTTAACAGAAGCTGTGAGTTCTAAAGGATGAAAATGTAACTTTCCTACATATCTCATAAACAGAAATAATTATAATTCATGGCATTTACAGTCTCCAGCACTGCAAGCAACACTTCTACACACCAGACCAGCTGGTAACCTGCAAGTCTTATGAGATAATGCCTGTGATTGATACTCGTAAAATCTGCAAGGGGAGCCTGCAAGTCCCAGGAGAGCAATAGATTGTCTACAGCTTTTACAAGTTCTGCTGTAGCAGGAGGCCAAGATTGCAATTGCCAGGAGAGAAATATTTATGGGTCATGAACCTTCAGGCTGTGCCAGGAGAGCCTTCAACTATTGTCAGGAGCATATATAAACTCTGCTTTTATGTTACTCAGTTGTCCAGCCACGGTCAAATTGGATTCGTGCCAGCACTGCCAATATCTGCTGCACCGGTTGTAATTTTTTTTGGTCATTTCTTGATGATGTATCAGGCAGAGTATGACAGATTTATTATTAAAGTCATATGGGAGGGAAAAAGCTTTTGCTCACTTTTTCTAGGGAAATCAAAGCCTTGTACAATCTGGAAAGCTCCACGAACAAGTGAGAAAAATGAAGGGACCAAGAAAGGGAAAGGTGGTCAGACTAAATGAGGAGATATTTCTTACCAAATTAATTTATTTTTTAACTTCTTTGGAATTTGTACTTGTAACATGATCTCTTTTCTCCTAAGTATTTAGGACTGCATCACTCCCATTGCTGGGAAGCTAAGAAGACACTCAGTATTAATGAGTTGACCATCCGATGGTGCCTTGCAATAAATAAACAAACAAAACCAGCTTTGATATTCCCCATAATTTCAAGGACACAAATTAAATAATAAAAAAGTACTTTCTAAAGTAGTCAGAAAAACAGGCTTCATACATAAGGTTTTTAAAATACCTTGTTCCTTCTGTAACTCTTTCAGTAATTTATGAAGCATTTTGAGATAATTTGTATTATACTGCAATAAAAATGGAAACTATTATGACACCAGGTGTCATTTGGTGTAAAGGAACATGTATAATCAGCCCTGAAACACCTTGCTGCTGGAAGAAGTCAGTCCCCAGTTAAAGAGCAAGGCTAACATCATCACTGAATGCACTTACACGGCAGCAACAACCATCACCAGTAATGGCACAATTTAAATCAATTTCCAGAGGGCCTTGGACAGACCTCTTTCAAATTTTAAGAATATATTTATTAATAACTGAATCATGCAGCTGTGAGCAATGTAGCTGTGAGAAAAGCTTGGCTATTTTTTCCAGTGATATGTTTCTCTAATAAAAGGCATTACCTCTTGCTCCAAACGTCTGAATTTTTTAAACCATTCCTAGAACCTATACATTCTATTTTTTTAGTATGGAGCAGAAAACATCATGTAAACTTCCTCCCAGTTGGTTGTTTTGGTTTTTTTGTTTCTCTCAGGCACTCCAATTTTGCATTTAGTATCTGCGGTGTCTACTAAAACGCCATGATAAAAATCAGGTCTGCCTTGTCCAGAGGCCCAGCCTGACATGTATAAAACATTATTTTCCCTCCAGCAGCAACCTCTGCAGATCGTTCCTTACCCCAGTGATTGAGTCTTCTGCAAAGCCATTTGTTATTCCTGCAAAAAGATGGGGATCCCGACACTGCTGCAGGAGGGATTAGAGCCTGAATGCAATTAAGTGCCAATGCCACAATGTCCCTGTGCTACAGCTATTCACACTGACAGAAAACATTTTTAAAAATCCCCAAATATAAAAAAGCAGTACAGCCTTGTAGGAAAGGTGCTATCATCAAGTAGCTACCAAGGAGACACCAGATGAAGGTAATCCCTTCAGTGTGCACAGGCACAGGTATCCCTGCTGCCTCCTTTGGTCTGCAGGTAGTCTGTTGGTCATATGGCATCATCAGCACCGTGAGATAGAAAGGGGAGTGAGGGGCTCCCAGCACTTTTCCTTCCCTGGTCTTGCTGCTGCTGAGGAGCCCTCCTGCGTTTCCATGGGGAGGCAGGTCATGGCAGAGAGAACAGAGAAACTGCACTAACATGCAATCTGGGTCTCCCAAAGGAGTTAAATACACTTTTATCTATACCTCTGGGGATCCATCTGCAGTACATGTTTTCAATTCTACCCAATTAGCCAATGGAATTAGCATGATGAAATATGAAACCCCAATTATTATCATTATTATTATTATGCATTTTAAAGAAAGTTTATGCCAAACAGCAGGATCCCCCCCATCCTTGTCCTAGGAAGGGTTTTAAGAGTCATGAACCATTGGGACAGCATCCAGACAGTCTCACACAGTGCTAAAAAATGGCAGTCCTGAAAAGCACACACATTAGCAACCCAGCCCTCTCTCCAGCCAAGGTCTTTTTAAATACATAGGTATATGTAGTGTTGTATGTGTATGTAATTTTCTGTGGCAACAAAATAAAGTGTTTTCAAATTCTACACCCTCTGCTGTGGAAATTATTTCTTTTTCCTTCTCTTTTTCAGTACTAGGAGCAAGGAAATACAGCCCACCTCCTGAGCAAGAGCTGAACAAGACAGGTCTTCTTTGCTTCAGACCTGCCACTCACACATAATTTAAGCTGCACATTTCCAAACCAGGAACACAAAACTGCTGTTTCCACCCACCACATCAACCTGCTTTGCAGAATATCACATGCAAAAAAAATCTCATTGGATCTGTTAAGCGCATGACCAACATCCAAGCTGCAAAAACAACCTGATTTTCTCTTATTCCAGGATGCCGCAACTGAAAAAAACACGAGCTTGTATCAGTAATCATGAATGTTGTCAGAGAAAAAATCCAAAGTGGGAGCAGAAGTGAGAAGTCTCTTGCCTGTAGTCAGGGACAGGCAACACAGTGGGCAGGAGCCAAGGAAATCCCTGGTGGGGAGCTGGGAGATGTGATCCTGTAGCAGAGCCAACTTGGCATTGAAAACTAATGTGCACTGAATGAATACATCAGAAATGACCAAAAGAGATGGAGAAGGGCCCAGGACTGAGGACATGCCAAGGAGCCCTTTGCAGAGTGGCACTTGTCTGGGACAAAGGTGTCAGGGAGCAGAGAAATGGAGTCGTCTCATAGCATGCAAAGAAAACCACAGGCAGTTGGAAAGACAGTACTAGAAACTGCCTTAATGGAAAATCCTATATTTATCACTGATTTTAATTACATCATCTGTGTAGGTACCTCTTGGTATTTTCCATAAAGTATAATTTTTTCAGTAATGTGACAGATAATATTGGAAAGCACAAGAACTGTCAATTCACTCTGCTCTTTCTCCCCCAGCTCGGCTTTGTTAGAGCCATTGCTCAACAGCACAGTAATAAATGCAATAAATCTGTTTAACTCGACAGATAACATAAATAAAAAGTGCCACACCCTCCAAACGCACACATTACTTTTTTCCAAACTGTGGAATAATGTAGTTTGATGGGGCCTGTGGAAGTCCTCTAGTTCACCTCCTGCTCGAGCCTGGACTCAAACACACTTATCAGTTTTCTGAGAGGAGGGAGAACTCTCTCATACTTACACCCCAAACCCTACAGGAGTGAGGTTTAAGATATGTGTCAGTCCTCAGCATTTTCCCTGCTGTCTGACGTAGGCAAAGCCAGTGGTTTCTAGTGCTCAGGCATTCCCAGAAACTTTACAGGGAGGCAAGGGATGGTTCCTCAAATGGATAATTTCCTAATTTCATCCAGAAAAGGATGAGATTTTCCAGTGCTTTTTGGGGTAGCACATAGAAAAGCGATTGGTGAAGGATAATGAAATAGAAGATGCAAATTGACATAGGCAAGCAGAAAGTAATGCAAATGGGAAAAAACTGCTTCTGTTGCAGACAGAGTGATAAAATCTGAATTAGCTGTTCAGGAAAGACCTCAGAGTGAGTTTTGTGAAAATGACAACTCAGTGCTCAGGAGAGGTGGAATGGGAGGTTAGAAATGGAGCTGGGAAAGGCACAGCAAGGGACATTGTGCTACACTCTCTTCATTTCAGAAATGAAGGGGAACTGAGAAAGAGACAAAAAAAAGGGATAAGGACGGCTAAAGGCTTCTGTGCAAAGAGTAACTGAGCAGACCAGGACCCTTCAGTCTGGAGAAGACTTGTTGAGAAAGTAGATGAGAGCACTCCTCAGACTCATGAAGGTGTGGAAACTTTGACAGGAAATTATGCTCACTGCCTCACTGATACAGAAATTACAAAATATCTAGTAAATTTACCACTTGTCACACTCAAAACAATGGGGAGGGCTTCTTTCATGCAATGCACGATTAGCTGGGGAGCTCATTGCTGGAGGACACTGCAGGCAGTGAGATTTTTATAGCTCCAAGGAAGACCAGACAAAGCCAAAGAGACATTTTTTCAAGTAGTACATACAAAGGCATCTCTCCTGGCTCAAGAAGTCAATGCAGGTCTGTCTTCCTATTATTCACTTCACCACTCAAAAGACCTGTGGTTTGGCCCATGAATGCCACAATTACATAATCATGACTGTGTCTCAGAGCTGTAGGTTCCAAAGGGGAGAAGAGACTTCTGGAAACAATGACTTGCAGAGTCCGGCATATGGTTCTACACTGTCAGCCCTCTGACAGGTAAGCCAAAGCTTCAGGTTGGCACAAAGCTGGTGGGGGCAAATTAACTCGTTCCAGACTTCTGAAGAATCAAAGTGCCCAGGGGAGCACCAGACATCATGATACCCTATTTTCAGTCTGAGCTAGGAGCACTCAAGCAAGATTTCCTGTATCCTTGAACCAAACTTAGCTGTCCTGGTTAAACCACACCTGTGAAGTCACCTGGATGAACAAAACATTTGTAAAGTCAAAATTTGTTTCTGTCAAAATGTACAAACAGTTTTCTTAAAAATCGATCATTTCATGGATCTTTCCAGAATCCACAGAGGCAAAAAGGAAGACAACCAGCCCAGTCTAGAGGGGAGGAAGCCTCTGGGAAAGGTTGAAATTCCTCCAGGCACAGGAGCCCCTTTAACTGCCTTGCTGCCAAGAGGTGTGTGATGGGGAACAGCCCCTCCTTACTCCTTTCTGGTCCGCACTGCTGTATTTTCTACACTGCTTACTAGATGCTTGATGCCTGAGAACACATCTGCCTATTTTGTTACTCAAAATCAGAGTCAGAAAAAAAAGCAAAAAACCTCTCTTATTGAACTGCCTGCTATGGCTTTGATTGAGAAATATAGCACCCCAAGACAAGTTATTGGCCCAATTGTCACCTATGAAATGTGTGCTATTGGCAACAGACCGAGAGTGTATTTGAGTGTGCACAGCACATTCGCACAGCGCTCTCTACACCTGGAGCCTGATGCTTGCAGGTCATCCACCGTGCCACTCATGTGTGGTACAGATGCCCCCCAGCTGCCAATCCCTACAGCCTGCAGAACACCAGAAAACTCAGTCTGACACAGTTCTAATTTACATCTCCATGGTTTCGTTCTCTTAATTATGTCATTTATGGGTTTGAGAGCACTGGTGCTGTGAATACGAAGCAGATCCTGGAGACAGCCCTCACAGTTCGTGCCATAGCTGCCATAACACTGTGTCAATCACTCCCGCTCTGAGCACGGAAGGCTGCCGTGGCACTATTAGATTTCAAATAAAGATCACTCATGGGGGAACTGGGTAATTTCTCTGCATGGAGCTGTATATTTCAGATGCCTGGAAGAGAAAATAGAACTAAATATCATTCATTATATTTAACTCATCTGATTTTTAAAAGCAGGAATTTGTTTTAAAGTGGCTTTAAAGCTCTCCCCTCTGGAGGGCTGGGTATTTCAGTCACCTAAAGTTGCAAGAGAAGGATATGCTATTTGTTTTCCTGTCTCCAATTTCAATTTCATTGCTAAACTTAATTGAAATGCAATTAAAAAGGTATCCATGTGAAGACAGGTCCATATCTGGGAACATCCCTGTGTCACACTGCGTATTACAGGTATTACTAGAATTTCCCTTCATTTACTGCTCTCCAAATGAAAGGCTGTGCATGGAGAGTGAGGACCATGAGCTGTTTTCCTTCTGTACTCCTTGCTGTACCATCAGACAGAATAGTGAGCATCACCAAAACAGCACCAGGTAGAGCTCTACGAGACATGGTTTAACATCTTTAATTCCTGAGCACTTTACTCTGAATTATACCTTCACCACTGCCTTTTGAGGAGGCTATGTAGCCAGGGCGCGCCTCTGTATTTGGCCTGCTATCTTTCCATTAGTACATAGGAGTGCCAAGACCTACTCGTCACCTTCCTGCTAAGAACATATAAGGCTGTGCAAGTTCATGGCACCTCAGGGACGAGCCCAGCTTCTCCAAGCTATTTCCACCTGCCTTCAAAGCACTATCAGGCATGGGACTGCAAGTGACAGCTGTAGTCCTGCTTCATCATGAGGGTATTCAGGCAGGTTCAAGGCCTCTGGGAGCCTCACTGAAGGCTGTAAGCTGAGTGCACCTAGGTATGGAAACTCAACAGGCGCAGGTGCACTCAGGGGTCCCACCAAGCTGCATACACAGGCCAAGTTGCAATTGCTCTTTGCACAGGTAGACAGAAAATGCAGTAAAAGTATCCTTGCAAAATCACAAATGGCCATCAGAGGTCATCTGAACTTTCAAGCAAGTCAGGAAAGAGAATTTACAGTTCTCAGAACTACACAGCTCCAGCTCCCTTGCACAGGTTTTTCCCTCAGCAAACTTTCAACAGGGAGTGAACACCCGATCTTACTTCAGGTATTGGACATCTGCTACAGGATGGGCTGCACTGCACTTCTAAAGCTGTGCTTCTCTATTGGGAATGGAATGAGTAGTCAGCTTTTACTTGGCAGACATCTGTCCAGGACAAATTCATACTCTTTCCCCCAGCCTGGCCCTCTCCTGATTGCTACTCTGCTTACAAGTCAGTGACTCAATATGTTTTTACTTGTAGGGTAGAGAGGCACATCTTTCCTGAACATTGCCTAACTCCTGCTGCATCACTTGTGCTGTCTGTTACTGCCTTGCTCTGATTTATCTGGAAGTTGGGATTTGTGGAACTCACAAAAGTTTTAAAGGGAAAGACAATAACTCCCAAACCAGGCTTGGTCTACTCACCAGCTAAAACTGGTTCTGCCCCACCACAACTGTAGTAGTTACGTTCAACATGAGCGTAGATGAGCACAGACAGACAATCTTGCTCACTCTACCAAGCTCTGTAGAAGTCCTCTGCTATGCCAAGACAATGTCTTATCTGCAAAGCATGGATTTCCTCCTAAGAACTCCTGGCATAATTAAGTGTTCCAGATTTTTCTGAAAGGTTTGGTTTACTATATATGCTGCATTTGTAATGACCTCCCCTGAGAATTGTGTCTGATACCAGACATATATCTCAAACATCTGACTGTGCAATAATTTTGCAAAGATGTAATTAATTGCACCTCCCAAGGAAGGGAACCTAAGTGGTTATTAAAAACTTTAATTTATATTAAATCAAGTAAAGTTAATTGCCTGTCCATAACAAATGAAAAAGAAGTATGTACTTTGGAAGATGGCCACAAATCTCCAATCAATATAAATTTAATGTGCTTCTATGTATCTCAGAGCAAAATTGCATTTTAGTGCTTTATTGAGCATTCTAGGAATTCCGTGACAGCACACTGCTAGGAAATCAGGTCACTCACAAATTCCTATAGAAGGCACAGGAAGGCTGAGTTCAATGTAATAAAAAGGGTACCCATGACCATTCCATGGCAAAGGGATTGTCTACTTCTTGGGGTTTTAAAAAAGGTAATAAGGAAAAATAAACATTGCACATGTTACGTATTTCTTTAGTAAGAACTAATATTTTAACCTTTATAACCCAGCTATGTGCAAAAAAAATATATACTGGTTTTTAATTCTCTATAATTCCTCACGGCACTGAGACTTTTTGCAGGAGTAAGAAAAAAAACCTGCTCAGCTGACTATGAACTGGAAGGTCAGGATAAATGCAATTGGTAGTGAATCTCCTGTCACTTTCATTTTCACTCACAGAAAACTGTTACCTCTGATTTTGGGTGGTTGCAGAAGAACAGCCCTACACTCAGGAGCTGAACTTTTCAAAATCTTTTTTGGCTTGAAATCCTCATAAATTTTTGCTTCTGACCAGATTTTTTCTACCCCTTGGGTTTAGGTGAACTGAAAATATTCTTAGAAAAGGAGATCACCTGATATTTCTGCAATCATGCACTCAGGCATAGCCAGAACTTTCAGAGGGAGGCTGAACTAAATTGAGAGAGCATAGGACTTTGATTTGGATCAAAATGCATTTAACTCAAGTATTTGTCACATTTGAGAAAAAATATAATTGTATATAATACAACTTCATTATTTGGGAAGGTATACATGCTCATGCAGTATAAGACTGCCGTATAAAACTTTTTGTGATAGAGCAGCTAAAAGCCAGGAAATATTCTGGAACTTGAACCCTTCTTTCCATCCTTGGGGTACTGCTTTGCCTGCCCTTGGTTTCAGTGCTTCCTTTGTGGAATACAAATCTTGTTCCTGAAACCAGTTAGTGAGTAAGCCTTAGATATATGCATCCCATCTAATGGGACATGGCACATCCGTGCAAGTGTCCACCTCCTCTCGTCACTGGGGTAAAGCGTGTAAGAATTAAGTCCACTGAAGATCATGATAATATGCAATTGAGTCATGAAGATAGATGAACGTGCTCAACAAGCTGCCCACACAAAATGATCGCTTTTCATCAAGTGATTTCATAAAGGGGAGTTTGATTATAACAGAGGGAAGAAGTTATTCCTGGTTTTGAATTATGCTTCTCCAGTTCAGCCTATTGAAATTGCATGGGTGAAACCAGAAGGGGAAAGACTATCCAGCTGAAACAAAATATCTCCATTATGCAATGAATAATCTCTGATTATAGCACTGCTGTCCATAATTAATTAGAATCCATCAAACTAGTCCATTTCAATATTTCTAATTTTATCATTTGGAAATTAATCTACTCTTGGTAACATAGTGCTTACTGTAAAAAAAAACCTGCCTGCTCTCAAGCCTCATTAGACAGAGAAGGACCCCAAAAAATACACAAGAAAAGGTGCATTGTGCATGTATTTTTCAGCAGTTGAGAGCACTGCAAGGAAGAGCAGGTGTGCAGCACAGGTAGATCTTCCCTGTCACATGAAATGCCTGGTGTTACATTTACTTATAATAATGTCATTTATAATCAATGACACTCATAATCTCTGTAAGGTTTCTGCATATCATGGCTGGTTATTTAGGTTCTGTTTTGCACAGTACTTATCACAGGGCTCCATTTATGGGTTTCTGAAAGAAGAAAGGTGATACCAATAGAAATAACTGTGATTATTATTAGTGGCAGAAGGAGGGGGTGACACTGAGAGATTGGAAAGTGATGTAGGAAAAATTAGTTCATCTACTACAGAAGTCTGGCAGATACAAGACACTCCTTAGAAGATTGTTTTAACATCCCTTCAGAATAAGTGGGTATAAGTCCATTCACCTTATTTAGCACTATTCCCACTACAATACGTTGTATCTGATCCTTTGTCCAGCACAGTCATCCTTGGGATTTCATCTGAACAGAATTCGGGTGGGGAGATGTGTGCCCCCATACATACCAGTGACAGTGCTCTCAATCTTCTCTCCTCATTTGTCATCGTTCCCGATGATCTGTGATGTGTGGCACCCCTGACAAGACCCCCTTCACATCTCACTGAGCCACAGCAGCAGCATCAGGTCTTACTGTAAGTCCAGAGAAGTGAAGTACTCCAATGTTGTCACAGCAGATCTCAAACCTTACACTTCCTTTGCCTCTCCCTGTGCCAGCAATTTCTACTATCTGAAAGCATGACAGATTTGATTAAAATCATTGGTTACTCCAGTAGGTCTTCTATATACAGCACACCACTAACTGATCAAGTATTTAAAGATCCAGATGCAAGAGCAGTAGCACTTTTGGCTAACATAAGCCTCTTCTGTAATGCCCAAGGTTTCCCCCCTTTTTCAAGTGGCTGCAGAACAGATTTGCTTATCAGTTTTTTTTAATAATCTCTCTTTCTCGTGCTGCTCCCTGCAAGAGCAGTTTTCTTCCAAATATTTGCAAGTTTCTCATGGGCTTGCCAAAGATCAGCAGTGTGGGTGCTGAGTGCACAGATAACATTTGAGAAAAAGGGTTTGTGTATTGCCGGTTCAATGTAGTACAGCGAAGATAAGAAAGACACAGTCTAGCCAAGAGTGGGATATACCCACTTCACCCCAACTCGCAATCCCAGCTCAGCCGTGCCTGACCCACACATCCCTGACAGACATGTGGAGCTCAGTCTCAGTACTGGGATTTGTGCACAGGAAGAAAATCTCATCAATGACTGTCCTGTAACTGGAATTCAGGCACAGAAAGGTTTTGAGCTCACCATAGTTCAGTGGTAAACTCACGGACTTAACTGAGAAAGCTAAAGGGCAGGTTTTAAAGGACTTACTTTCTTCATGTCAGAAGCAATCCCCCATAGACAGTTTTCACATAACCATCCTCTCCTTTTCAGTATGACAGTTTTTTATTACAATATATTCTAAATATACCTTTGAACTGGCACATTTTCTAAGACTGTCACCTTTTTCTTTTTCTTCTTTTACTTTTAGGTCTCAGATTCCTTTTCTATAGAAGCTATTAGCTTTGCACTGCAAAATGTTTCAATGACAGCAAGATGCAGCACTAGGTGCAATGTTATATTCTGAGTAAATGATACCATTCAAAGGGCAGAGCAGAGCATGAATAGTATTGATTTCCAGAAGAGCTATTTCAGCACTTAGCGAAGTTTGATCAGACTGCTCTCCTTCACTGTCTGTGTTGTTAAAGAGGCTATGTCCCACCCCAGTAGGCAGCAATATGGCCTGAGCTAAATGTAACTTCATCACCTCCTGCATGGTTGTCAGTATTACATTATGCCTAGGCTCATCACCCCAGCCTGGTGGAAAATACAATAGCATCTCACACTACCACTGTGTGCTAAGGTAGGAATATCCAAAGTGCACTTTGCACTCTACAAGGCCTCACAAAGCAGGTTTTTGTCATCAAAGCACTCTGTGACCTACTCCAAGGGTCACCTGGGGGCCAAGGATGAAGGCCTGAATGGGGGCTGAAGCACCCAAGGGTGAAGCTGTGCAGGAGGAGACTCTTTGGAATCAATCCAAGCCAATGGGATGCTCTTTCAAAACTTCAAAACCAAAAGCAGCATCTTCATTTCAGAGAACAGTTTACCTAATGGATTTCATCTACCTTGAGACACAGAGAACTACAACTTGAGTGTGCTGCATTCTTTGCTTTAAGTGGAGTCTAGAGAACCAGCTCAAGTGTAAAAAAAATACATCTACAGGGTGGAATACACAAATCCATCTCCAAGCAACTGATTGAGCTCTACCCACCCATACAAATAGCCGTACTAAAACCAAAAAGTTTGCTGCCATATCCATAAATTTATATCACTTTTCAGAGTAAGTTATATGAAATTGAAGTAAAAACATTTTGCAGATGATTTCAAAAGAGAAAATAACCTATTGTTTGCTCAAGTTTGTAACGGTGCAAAATCTATATTTTTTACAAATTTTTAAGCATTTTCTATGTAGTATCTTACTTTTGCTAAAACACAATGTTGTTAACCCATTTCCAAATTTGAAAGTTTCTTGAAAATAACTTTCTGCTACTTTACAAGCATAAGTGTGTCAATAAGCTGTCATCTTATTAGAATGTCCTTCATCCACTTGAATAACTCAATACTGGCAGCAGTTCAGACCACAAATCTTGGCAGAGAAACAACCTGGCTATATATCCAAAGCTATCATTGAGCACACTTTCTATGGCATGCTAACCTTGCAAACCTGGAAAGTGTATGAGTATTTTAAGAAGGTTAAAGTGTTTTTGCCAGTTTGTCAATTATTTTATTTCACCAATTACCACAGCTTCAACAAATCTTTAGATGTCACAGGTCTCCTGAAGCTGCTGCCAAATTAGAAGAGGGAGAGGGAAGGATCAACAGAGCCATTAAGGGAGTGAGAGTCCCTGTGCCACCACAGCTGGAGGTTTGTTGAGACTTGTTTGCTTCAGTTTTAGCCTATTTACTGAACATTGAATTGGGAATCTTGATTGCTCCTGAGGAAATAGATAAAAAATTGTTGCATTTTTAAAGTTCCAAATTCTTCAGGCAGAGCTGTGAAAAGGTGACATTGTGGGCAGGAGCTGGGCCAGCAGAGAGGACTGTGATGGGACTGATCTTTCCAAAGAAAAATTGGTGGTAAAATCATATATTCCTAATACTCTTGTTGCTTCTCCAGCTCTCTTTCTTCATGGCCCACCTTATTCACCCACAGCCCACTCTGTGGGAGTTACCAGGCCCTTAGCAGATGGACAGACATGTCTTTACAATCACAGCAGTTACCAAGGCACCTCTGCTCACCAGTTCATGCCTCCCACCATTTCCAACCCATCTTCCCTTCTTTCCTGCTCTCCCACTGTTCCTCTCAGCTAACTCTCAGATATGCACAAGGTCATCAATCCAGTGCAGGTCCCTCCCTAGAGAAAACCCTTCCCATAAGCATCACCCCTTCCACTAATGTTTCACACACAGCTTTACTGTCCTGTTCATCGCCCAGTGCATTCCTACATCGCCCCAGCCACTCTCCTCCTCCCTGCCTCTCTGGTAACTGAGCAGCCAGTGAAAGCAGCAGCAGGCCAGTAGAGTTCATGTTGTCTTGTCAAATCTCAAATCATCTACTTCCATTCCTGACTGGTTCCTTAAAGGAGAAACAAAAGAAAACAAATAAAGACCCAGAACACAGAAGCATGGAAATGCCTTTGCAGAGTTTGAATGCTGATGTTTAGTTTCTTGACATGATGAATTTATCCAGAAAAACTGTATCTCAAGCATACAGGAATCTGTTAAGAAAAAAGCACTGCAAGTAGCTGGCAGGCAGCAAGACATTGTGTCAAAGACCATTACCTTTCTTGGGTAATATCCTTGTCAAAGACAATAGGACTGCTCTGCACACGTGGCATGCAGAAGCAGCCACTGAGCAGGCAAATTCCAACTCGTTTCATCAGCCATAAAATAAATCCTGATCCCATCAGTTCTTGTGTAGAAATGAAACCTGTTTTATTACCAAAGGTAGAAAAGAAAACCCTTCAAATGGCCACATCAAAGTCTGAAGCTCTTTCTTACACTTCTGTCTCTTTAAAACCCTTTAGCTTTTTGCTGCAAATGCAGTTTTAGCAACAACAGCAACAAGGAAATAACACCAACACGTTGGCTTAGCACCATGTGTGAATTCTTATTTACAAGCTACTGACAGCAGCATTTTTATCCCTGGCTCAGCTCCAGCAGCAGCAAGTCTGAAACCAGCCACACACCACAAGGCCAACAGCAAGCAGGGCACCTCTGCTCCTCTCTCCTGAGGCTCCACACCACTGATGCAATCAGGTATTCCCACTGATAGCAGAGGATCAGGGACTTGTTGTGCACAAATATGGCTTACTGCTGTCCATGGGTCTCCCCAGGCCACCTCTTTTCTGATTTCTGACCTTTTCTTTTCTCACCTCACACAAGAAGGGTTGCTCTTATTGATCATTATTTTCTGCTCTAAAAGGGTGGCAAAACATTCAATGGTGTCTGAAAGGAGAGCAGCCACTAATAAAGAATGAGCATGAGCCTGTGCCCAGAAGTCCAGGTACCCACACAGGGAGGAGTAAGAGGTCCTGGTTCCCATTCCTCAGAGCACATTGGCGTACCAAGAACAGGGGCAGGAGCTCTGAACTCACCTTTCCCTCCATCTTACTCACATATCTCCAGGTCTTCTTTGTCAATGGCATTTATACACAGCTGGTTATAAATATCACCACAGGAAAGTCAGTGGATTGTTGTGTTTTTTTTTTACCTAGCTGACACTCTTCATGTTTTCCCAAATTTCTTATGGAACATGGGAGGGGAGGAAAGCCCACAAAATCCATCATCCTTTTTCATGGATTTTCAGCAAGTTTTCCAGTGAGGCAATAAGTAAGACATGCAATCTACATTTTGGCAATTTAAATTGGGTTAATTTAAAATATGAAGATAATGATATCTTTTTTTTTCAGTTTATTGGATGAGTCACATCAAACTCTCTTGAGAACAATGGAGGGTCCTATTTATTACTCCCGCTTCAGTTTCCATCACTTGTCCTTGCTGTTGCCCCAAAACATTTAGAGCTGTTGTAACATCTCTTCCCAGTGCACTAAAACACAGTTTGCCTGTTGCTATTGCAATGACAAAGACCAGATGAAATGATTGATTTTTTTTTTGTTTGTTTGAATCTAGGAAGGAGAGTCCCAGGAGCATAACAACAAGGTATAAATAACACTCACTCTGGTGCACCTCACAAATACAATCCATAAAAACCCAAAACAACATAGAGCTATAACATGCTCCAACAAATTGAAGATCTTTCATATAAAAGACTAAAAGCCTCAAAAATGACACTGTGCAAACACCTAAAAAAAATCCACCAAAAAAAAAAAAAGAAAAAAGAAAAAGAAAAAAAACAACACCAAAAAAGCCCACCCAAAACCCAGAAGAAATAAGGAGTACAATTTTTTTTATGTTTCTGTGGGAACAGAGTTCATTATGTAAGAGACCTGAGATGACCTTAAAAAAAGACCATAAACAATAAAAAGAAAAATTTATAGTGTTTGCTAGTTTGACCTGAAGATGAACTCCTTCCTGATCTTAAACCTACTGACTGGATCTAGGGGGCAGTGTCTATTTCCATTTCAGCCCTACCACACAATAGGGTATTTTGGCACAAGCATTTTGTTCATAATGTAAATCAGGCATGTGGTTCTATGTCACTCTAGGAAAGCTGCTCTCTATTTGCTAAACTGAGGAAACTTGGCAGTGCAACTGAGCTGAGACTCCCAAATACATCTCATTTTAGTGTGAGAGTCATTATTAGCATGCAGAAGACCTAGGGCCCGCCTGTTAAAAATGGTACAGCCCCCGCCCTGCAATGTGCATGTGAGACACAAGAGGCAGGGATTGCTGGCAGAGAAGGAAACGGCAGAGAGAAACAAACCAGCACTAGGACTGTCCACAGCTCACTCTCTGTAAAACCAGCACTGACTTTTTTTTTAATGTCACAGCAGGGAAGATTTTACTGGGGAATCAGTGAGGAATGTTGCCATCTGGAGCTCCTCCACACACTTAGGAGGGTATCCAGCAAGTAATCTGACATGGGTAACTTCACAGGTTCTCTTACATCCTCTCTTAAGCAAGGGGGGAAAATGTGAAATTACTTGCTGGTGTGGTTTATCCAAGCTGTCAGATATTCATGGAACAAAATCAAGACCTGATGGGGGAAACTCCAGTTTGGCAAGACCAAAGGATTTTTCAGAACTGTATTTATTTCAAGAAACCTGGAAGAAGTCCAAGTAGGAGTGGATGTTTTACTAAAATCCAAAGAGAGAAAGACGTCATCTGACCTGTGAAATCTGAATGCTGCTTGTGCATCATGAATGTTAAAATTGAAGTGGCCTGTAGGTGCCGTGTCAGAGACAGCTCGATGTCAGACCAGAATAGCCAGTAATTCTCACGGCTGATGTGAAGGGCAGGTTCCAGCCCTGCTTGTGCCTGAATCAGGGAAGCAGTGATGCCTATACATGTTGCATCCCAACAGAGCACTCTTGTCGTTACGCCTCTCATCATTTTTAGTGAATGTATTTTGAAAAGTTTACAGTTTCATTTTGACACAAAATGAACAAGGATTTTGGAACTGCAACATCTCTTCGTGGGATAGAGTTCCTGTTTTCCAGCCCAGCTGAGCCTTAACCTTTAGTTTTCAATGCCTAACGCAAATAATTTGAAATAGGAACACTGAAAGGCCTGGATGCATTCTGAGCACTAATATTACAAATCAATAAGCATAAAACATGTTTTTAACTAACTCCTGTTCCATAAATCCACACTTCACAGCAAGTAAACCAGAAATCTTTCTACAAGTTTGAAAGCAAACCACTTTTCAATCTCCCCTCATCTGTTCAAATTATGCTGACTGCCATAGAAAGTATACCCTGTAGAAATAGCAGATGATTAAATAGCCTGCTTCACCTGTAAATAAGCATGGAATTTGGTGTGTTAGACATGTTATTTGCTTTGCACCTACTAGTCAAGTTCAAGTCCTGTGACTATTTATCTACCAGAGAGACTCTAGGTTTTTTTCATTTGAAATAAATGCCAAATGACAAATTGCTTTTGACTCCAGTGGTTTGGAAACTGAAATGTTGTCCATACATGTAAGATTTTTGCTGGGGAGCCATCTGCAAGACAAACACAAAACCCTGACATTATTATTCCCACCCAACATGAAATACTCCAAAATACAAACTAGACCCCCAGTAGCACTCCTAGTAATATGCACACAACATAAGGCTCAAATAAAAATGTTCAGCTGTGAATATTTATGTCTTATTCTTATCTTCTTTGTGTTTAGAGGTTTAGTAGACCTTTGGTTGCTTCTCATCTCCCAGACAGACAACACAGAAAGACTTTTTTTTTTTTTTTTTTTGTGACAATCACATCCTATCATCTGCAAGACAGAAAGAACGTGGCAAAGGTACACAAAATGTAAGAAAAGGTTTTCTGGTGTTTGCTGCATTCCAATGGGATGTTTTAAAAATGGGAAAAGTTTTACTGATTACAGAATATACTTTCAAGAACCATCAGCTTTCAGTTGTGTGGTAATCTAACCTGCACTCTCATGCCTCCAGCCGAAGTTGTAAGCAAGGTGCCAGTGGAGTCCAGAAATCTCTCTGATGCTTCAGCTGTGATTCTCCACCTATGGACATTTAGCAAATCATGCAGTTCTGTGACATGATTTTCCCTAAACACCTAGGAAAAAGCTTTCTGAATCTCCTCGTTAGAAAAAGGCACTACGTGGCAAATACAACATCTCTCTCAAATACATCCCATGGTATTGTGCAGTGCAAGTGCTTATGCTACTGATGGGAATTAAGGAGAAATCACGCCTCTCAATTGCCTTTCAGACACTAAAGTAAGCATTTATTATTATATCTATGAGCATAACTTGACAAATTGCACAAGCCCAGATGTAAAAGGTACACTAATGAAATAAACTAGTGCAAATGTGATCTGAGCAGTAAAAATTTATTACAGAAGCAATAGGTAATTGCCTTTACTAACAATTACCATACTGGCAAAACTAATGGTTGCAAGAGCTCTGCAGTCATTGATAACTATTTCTTAAGGCACCATCATAAAACACTATGCATTAAAGACGTTGCAAAACAACAACATTTAGAAAACTCAATATACCCTAAAATACAGAATCTGAATATAGAGATGAATCAAGAGAGGAAGGTCTGTGTTTGAGCAGCTGTGTTCTTTCTTTCTGATCTGGATTTAAATACTGTCTTGTAGGACACGAGTGCCTAGATGTTGCCAGTTAACATGCATCTGCTATAATTAAGGGAAGAAGTAGTGACACACACAATTTCCCCCATGTGTCTGACTATGAATCTTGTTGACAGTAACTAGGGTACACTATGATTGCAGAGAGGAGACACCAGGACTATCCACCCTTCCACCAGGAGCATTACATTTAAGCCTTATCACTACCAAGCACTTCTATGAACCTTTATGACTACTGGAGTCATGAAATCTGTAAGAAGATTTTCCAAAGGGAAATGCAAAGCTGTCAGTTTGATCCTAGGAGGATTTTTTTCATTGCACTTGATTGATCTCTCCAAATGAACTCACAGCTGTAGGCACCACACAAATCTCAGGAGCTGTTTGCCCAAGGCACTGGCAAGGTCCCCATCACCAAATGGGATTACCCAAATGGTTCACAAATTAACATATTTTAACAATTTGAACATATTTAATCTCATATTACTCCCACTATTTCATAGAGTATTAAACAGATGAGGAATGACAGCACAAAGAGGTTAGTGCCTAGATCCTGGAGAAAGAACACTAACAATAATTTACCATTATGTGCCATTGTAATGCTCAGCTTTTAGCCTCCTTGTCCTCTCGGTGGAACACGGACCTCTGAAGGTCTGATTACTCAGATGCCTCACACCGGGATGCACTCTAGGTAGCAAGGAGCAAAGGCAGGGAATAGCAAGTTAGTTCAAATCCTGACCTATTTCTGTGGCAGCAGAGAGGCACCTCCAAGTATCCCTGAAGGTGATGATAGACATGGACTGAAGAGATATAGCAAGAGGTCTCTGGGGCTTTTTCCATGATTATCCCTGCAATCAGCCCAAAAGTTTAATTTCATTTTAAGGAAATATTAGGACCTGGACAAACTGTCAGGGACATAAGAACAGCCATGCATGGACAGAACAATGGTCCATCCAGGCCTGCGTCCTGTCCCCACTCCCTGTCTGGCCCAACAGAGGGTGCGCAGGGCGAAACATGACAACAGGGCAAGCATCCATCAGCACTGGCTCTGATTATGCTCCCAGCCCCCTTTAAATTGGGGCTCTGGGATGTCCTGGACCAGGCAAAGCATAAACAAGCAAAGTGGTACAGATCAACATCCAGAGAGCACCCAGGATTAAAGATGTCCTTTACATTTCTCATTGTAAAGCATTATCTTCAGAAAAAGTATGTGACTTTTTTGCAAATTTTTATCTTTTTTTTTCCTTTCAAAAAGTATCAATGTATAAACTGGATGCAGCCTTCAATACCAACCTGAGTAATGCTAAGTACAGAGTTCATGTCCTTTTGGAATCATCAGTCTTTTACTTATAGCTCTTATGGATATTTTTGCTGTGGCACCAAACCGGAATTTCACATTCAAGCACATGCTCATTAAGATTCTTAAGCTTTTATCAGCATCACTGGTTTCCTACATATAGCATCTGTTTGATTATTCTTAAATAAAACTTTGTGCAACAAGGCCAACTTATCTAACACTCCAGGCTGCTCCATAGGTCTGCCTATCCGTACAGGTCTCTCTCTATAGCCTTTGTGTGAGTTGCAAATTTTGTTCTGGCTTCGAGTTCAGTAGCAAATATATTGAGTAGTGCTGGTATTTGTATGGAGCCTTGAAGACTGTCATGCGACACATTTTAATCTGGTGATGATTTTCCATGACAAGCTTCTAGACTTATGCAAATTTAAGTCAATTTAAGATGTTTCTAGGAATAGTGCTCAAAAAATGTATCTTAAATACTACTCATGCCTTGCTTTCAATGAGCAATGCAGAGATGTGTGTTGGAGAGTATGGCCTTAAATATGGCTGTCACAAAACAAAAATGGACTAGTGTGATATGTATTGAAATAAAGTGAGCAGGAGTGTGAATGGGGTGGGAGTGAGAGCTTTTACACAGGCAGTGAGTGCCAATCAACAGACTTCAGAAGTTTGTGCCCGTGTGAGGCAGACACTCCCAACCCACCGCCCACCACAGGCTCTGCTCTGCAGGGCCTCGCTACAAAAGTGAGTCAAAGCAGTCAGGGTGGTGGAAAGAGGGGACTACCAACCTGAGGCTATCAGGAATAGGAAAGAAGGGCAGTGAGGATGGTGGGATTGATTTGGGGTTCTAGTCTGTGGACATTGGATGAGAAAAGAGGATGGAACTTCAGATCCAAGTGTTCAAAGGATGGGTGATGTGGGAAGGACAGCTTTGAGGATATGACACAGGAGGGATGGAACTCATATTCAAAGCCAAAAGGTTTTTTTCATAAAGTTTCAAATCTTTCTCCCTTACTTGTTTTTGGGTAAATATGATTCCTTTTAGCCTTTTTTAAACATGCATGTTCTTGATAATGTGTAGGGGTACCTTTGCAATCAAAATGTCAAGTGGCAGATACAAACATTTCCCGAGATATAAAGAAACTGCATATGCTCCACTCCTTTAATTTGCAACATTTATAATCTCAGCAAAAATGAAAGCAGATTTGCGTGATGAGATGTAGCATGAAATTCTGAATCCCCCTTTGCCCTGGCTTGCCAGCCAAATAAATCACAGGCCACTTTGTACAGCCCCTATCTGAATACATAAACATGACAGGACAGCTTTGAGAACATCTACTACGTCTCATTAAACACTTCCACTGATAACATAATAACATGCTAAACATATTCTAGCTGCCACACTGCACTGAGAATCAGAGTGCCTCTCTCCTGCTTTTTGTAATGCTGAGCTTTGCTTCCATAAAAAGAAAAATACTATCACAGTTTAGTTTTAAAATACTTACTCAAGCTGGAGGTTATATATTTTCAAAAGCTCAGCTTTTCTCACTCTCATTTTTGGGACACATCATTCTTTAACCTTGGACTGCTCTCCTGACAAGGTGAAAACTCATTAACCACCTCTGTATAATTTAAACTCACAGCTTTGTTACTATGCTGGCACTGGCCCACAGGGACAGCTGGGTTCCCGCAGTGATAGCTTGTTCTTGTGGCAGGTATGTCCTCAATAGCTCTCTCTGGGACAGAAGATAATTACCTTCCCAGTAAAAGAGTCACAGTACCAAAAATCCACACAAATGCTGTATGAACTTGTATAAGGCAAGACCACCTTCACTAGGACTGTCATGGGGGGGGGGAGCGCAGAGAAGACCTGCCCCTGAGGATCCCTTTTCATGTAATCCAAACAGCCCCCATGGGATCAGCTCCTGTCCCTGTCTCTCCCAGTTCCTGCTGGTGGAAGTGAGACTGGCACGGACAGCTCACATGGCAAACACGTTTCTCCCCTCAGCAGCCATTTCAAAGGTAGACAGCTTTTCTGAAGCACCTGTTCTTAACAGTGAACTTGGGAACACTGTGAATGCTCGGTATCTCTAATAATTTATATCACTGTCCCCTGTTACAGGCAGAGAAACGCTAACATTGCTGCAGGGACATCGGGGAAGTGGCAGGGCAATAGCTTTACCAGCTCTACCCACCTTCCTTAGTACCATGGCTACATCAAGCTGATTCCTAGCTACATGAGCTTCATTTTGGCTCCTTGTGGTTACCCTTCACTCCTCTGCCAATCTCGCAAATGTTTCCCAAGACCTCATGTCTCCAGGGAAAAGGGTTCGTTTGCTGAGGATCACTGATTCCCATTCACTTTACAGGACAGGCTTTGAGACTTGCTCATTGCTCCAGCGATTGGGTGGATCCAGCACTGGAAGAGTTTTCAAGTCACCAGAGACCCACCAGTCTCCAAAAGCTTGTGGTAGCAATATCTGACTGCAAAATCAGGGCTGCATCATTTAATTTATGATAGCACTGGAGAAGGATGGGAAGCAACTTAGCATGGTAGGCACTGCCTGAATGCATTAGCAAATGAAAGCCATTGGAACCCTTATGTCAAATTTCCCCATGTGGTTTTGTTTGTAGGCTGAATGCTAAGCAGGATGTGTCTACTTTCCAGTTTCAGTTTGGATGATGCCAAAATTTTTTGAGCACAACTCAAGCAGGTCAAAGTGGAAGATACTCATTTCACTAAAGAAAAAGTACTCTGGAAGCTCTCTACAGTGCAATAAAGGCCCCCCCAGAGAGATCCCTGGGCTGTAGTTTAGCATTCCTGCATTTGGCAAATCCCCCAGTCTGCCACTTCCCACATGACTCAGGTGCCACCCAAAGCTGCTTGCCCTCTACTCTGGTAAAGATACAGTGACAGTCCAGGGGCAACACCAAGAAAGAAAAAAGAAACAAAAAACAGATTCTAGCATTTAAAGAGCTAAAATTGGCAAATTTTTCTCAACATAGTTTAAATGGCATGAGACAGTTTTGAACAGATCAAACTATGTTTTTCATATTGCTCACCTTCCCCCTCTTTACATCCTCCTTTACCCTCTTCTTACCACTTTCCACCACAGAACAATTGAGGCTTTGCCTGTCCCTGCCATTCCACCGGGACCCTTCCTGCTCTTTCTTTCACAGCTAAATCCTTCAGATTAGGACCTGAGCATGTGCAGATATAGGTAAGGTTTGCAACAGCTCCTAGGCATCTCATTTCTCAACACATTTCCCTATGTGTAAGGCTCTGGGTGGGAATAAAGCCACAGTTCTGGCCTACACCTGGAGCACTGCATCAGCTCCAAGGGCAGCACAGCAGCGAGCCCCCAGTGCATGCTGTCACAATTTAGTAACAAAACTCTCGCTGACCTGAATGTAGCTTGGATCCGCACTCTGGTGAGATGATTTTGGAGGTAATTAAGTGGAAGAGTACAAGTAAACGATTGCCAGTGAAAGCCGTTCTGATGAGCAGAAGGGAGAGATTGTGGCAGGAGGGAAAAATTGTAGCACGAGAAGTGACCATTCAACAGTGGTGAAATAGAATAAATAAAATTCCTACAGGATGATGTATAGATAACTTCTCATGGTTCCCTTTCTGTAACCCCATCCTTGCAAATTTTTTTTATTCACACGCAGTTTACACTGGCACCTACTTTACCTCCAAATTTGGCATAATACTCTTCAGACCCATGTAGCAAGCATGTTTCATAGCAAAGACAATACAAATTCAGAGACTCTTTCTCAAGTTCCCTCCCAGTTCACATTTGTGTGGATCTTTCTCCCTCTCTGGGCTAACAAAAACTGTCTCTGTAGCCACAGTAGCAACTTTTACCATGAAAACCGATGCTACAGTAAGTATTTATTGCTGTTTATTTGGACAGCATTTAGAAACTGCCTTTTTATAGGAAGGTGACCAAATCTCTAGGCAGAAAATGCCAATGAGGCCTTTTACAGCTCATGAGTGCATGGAAACTGCTGCTAGAACTACATGGGGAGAACTACATGGAGACTGATGCTGGAGATGTATTCACAAGACCCAGCTGCTGGTACTTCAAGGTGGAGGCTGTGGATCTACAGTCCAAGGAGAAGGAAAGAAACCTCCAAAGACACACCCTAGACTGGGCTAAGCCCTCTCTGAAGGTACCTGCCTCCACTCTCGCTGTGGAAACTGCATTTTGCACAACACAGGCCTGTGTTCAGAACAGACCCAGAAGCAGAGCTTGGGAAATGGACTGGCTGCTCTGAGTTTGAGCAGATGAGACCACTGGGATCATTTTTGCTTTTAATCATCCGGTTCTGTGGCACTGGAAATAGTTGATGTGGGCACTCACTCATGCAGGCGAACAGCACAAATCTAGGGAGAACAGTGAGGATCAGCCAAGCCCCCAGGTCATGAGGCAGGTTTGTCATGATGGGGCAGGCCCAGGACTGAGCTGGATGAGCCATCCGCAGGTCAGGTCCAGGCTCCACAGGGGCACCCATGGTCAGAGACTGCCCTGGGACAGCCAGGCAGGGATGCGGAGAGCTGGAGACCATCACTGCTGCTGCACAGCCAGGGCAGAGACTGACAGCCCTAGGGGGCTTGAATGGGACCCTGGCCACTGGGCAGGGTAGGGGAAGGTCCAGGAGGTAAGGCAGGGCCGTTAGGGTCTCTTAGTGCTCTCAGGACCATGGCAGTAGCTTGGCTGTAAATGTTCGAGGACTCCAGCTTTACCAGATTTCATTAAAAGAAATTGGTTGAAATCATCCTTATTCATAATGTCTCTTGCCCTCCTTTTCTAAAAATGTAAGTCTGTTGCTGTAAGCAGATCCTTGAAAACAGCTGCGAGAACAGCTTATTATGAAGAAACCAACCTGAAGTGCTGTAGGTTACTGCAAATACTTAAATTTTTACCACTGTTGGAAATTAGCTTCATTTGTCAATGTCCCCATCCTGCCCCAACTTGTGATATATCATTACCGTTGTCTTTGATTTTGAATATTCCATGATGCTGCATTTGTTGCAGAAGGAACCTATTTACAAGCAACATAAAATTTAGAGATTTTTGCTTACAGATAGCCTGAATAATACTACATTAGAATTCATCAGTCTTCACTAATTTATTCTTGCTCCTTTGTAATAAGCATGCAGACACTGTGTAAACAAATGATGCAGAGTTTCATTCCTCATGCACAGTAGACAGATTCTTACTCCACAAATTGTTTAATTTGTAAATTATTCCACAGGTTAATAGATTTTGGAGCCTGAAGGGACTTCTGACATCATCTAGCCTGGATTACCATTTGTGTAACTACCGTGTCTTTTAGCTGGACAATTTCATCCAGTGATTCCTGGGAAAGAAAAAATTACTCTCCCAAACTTATTGC
The DNA here is from genome assembly GCA_035583155.1 of Acropternis orthonyx. Taxonomy (NCBI): domain Eukaryota; kingdom Metazoa; phylum Chordata; class Aves; order Passeriformes; family Rhinocryptidae; genus Acropternis; species Acropternis orthonyx. Next base: position 47,367,512 of record JAWWEU010000001.1, on the reverse strand, counting down.
AGTTTGGGATCTTTCAGGGGCATACCATGAATGAAATAAAAGAGACTTTTGCCCCTAAAAATTACTTTTGAAGGGAAATTTTCTAAGTATATAAGTCACTAGTAGTTACAGACAGATTACATTTATAATATATGATAGATGTTATCAAAGTTATTTCAGGTTTCACTCCACAAAGGCACTTACGAGTGAGTAGCTTTAAACTTGTGAATTGTCTGATAGGTTTCCATGGGCCTACTCCGGGCTTCCAACAGAACCTGCACGTAAGAGCTTTGTTAGAACAACCGTCTCAAAAATTAACTGAACACATTTATAAAGCAGCCCCAGATGAGCTTCAATGTGAACTAAGACTATAGACCAGTAATAGCTGCACTGCAGCAAAGTGCCTTCAAGGCAGATCTGGAAACATCATGGTGTCTATATATAACACCAACCTGGTTTTGACTTGTTTGTGAACATGGTGATTACCCGTGTAAAAAAATCAGCCTTGGCACACCACACTTCTGCCTGAAAATCTTCAATTTTGCTTTCAGTAATCACAAAATAATGCTCATTTCTCAACCATAGGACAATACATAGTTGGTGTCAGTGGTACATGCTGAGCAAAGACTGACTTTTAAGTGGTGACTATAGTAGCTGTAGTTGTTTGCCTAGCTGAAGCCACCTTCATCTACCTTCCCTTGAAGATGGCAGAATTGTCACAACAACTGTGTCATGTCATAAACTCAGCCTCAAAGCAACACTAATTGGAATCCATGGAGAGCACCTGGTACTTTCAGGAAAACACAAAATTATGTCAAAGTATATCAAAGGAGAGTAAGTTACACAACAAGAAAAATGTCAAAATGGTATCAATATAGACAAATAAGATGCTGAAAGATGAAATGTAACAAACATTATTGCCAGACTTTGGAAATAACTGCAGAGTTTCCAGGTGACTGAAAAATAACTGGGACATGGGAAAAGAACAGATTAGCTCACTGGCAAGCAAGGTATGAGGTAGGAACCTAACTAAAATTAACAAGACTGAATTATATGGCTTCAAGGTGAAACTGTAAGCTTTATAGAATCTACACAACAGTAAGCTGATTTCAGTAGATCATTATCCAGCCCATACTTTAAAGAACATCTTTATTTCTTTGATTTGTTCCACAGGTTTGTCCCCATCCCTGATGGTAAAGATTCATTTATCATGAGGTCTGAATCTATTAATTAAGCCTCTGAAGAACACCAATAAGATTCTGATTAATCTTCCAGTCAGAGCAGAGCCAAGCCTGGAAAAACCATAGTACTTTAGCAGTATTAATGACAAAGCCCCTTCAAAAAACACTAGTGCCATTTTTCTTTCCTCCTTGCCTAAGGTGGCCACCAATGTGATACTTGCACTAAATATTGTGGATCAGACTTCTCAGTTAAGACTTTGTCAGCTAAGGTACTTCTCTAAACCTTTGGTTTTGCAGTTGCAAATTGAAAAGAAATGATATTTCAAACTCTGAGAAGGTTTGTTACTGGTTGTGAGGACAACAAAGTGATGCCTAGGTGTGGCAAAAGGAATGGATTCTTAGAGTGAAACAGCCACGTGCCACCCACACAACACCCTACAAGCCACAGCAGTGCACAGGGGTGCTCCTGGAGGGCACCTTTGCTTTAGTTATGTTTGAAGGGATTTCAGTCTGTGTGCTGCAAGACCAATTTTTTATGTGAACCAAAGCATGCTAAGAAGACAATTGCTGCTAAAGCACACTCCTACTTCTCACTAAAATATCACTGGTACATTGCCTGCAGGCACCAGTCTGCTCTGCTGGGTTCAGAAACTGAGAAGCAAGCTAATGTTTCTAGAAGGACTTGAAAACAGATTTACTAAGGCTCTTTGGGATCTCTAATACAACTTCAGTACTCAGATGGAAAGATCAAACCTTCAGATGTTCTACTACAGTGAGTTGCTGTTGTGTTCTGAGTGCCAAGGTAGTCACAGAAGACTTCAGCACAACATATGAAACTAGAAAAAGAAATCAATCCCCTTCAAGCTTCATACAGAGATTGAAAGTTTCATAAATGATCTGGGGTGACAAATTTCCAAAAAAACTTGGATGGAGACAAGTTGAGATTAAAGGACATGGACACACACATAAAATTAGGAAAACAGAAAACCACCGCAAAGGCTCACTTGCTCACTGTCCATTTTATTTTCAGCCTTCAGCAGAACTTGGAGGACTGAAATCTTTGGCTGAAGGATAGAAACATGGTAAGGACTGAAGGTGGAAAAAAACATGAGTGACCTCCTTTGATCTTTGAATCCCAAAAATCAAGTCATCAGTACAGAACAGGAACTTCTCTAGTAACAGTAGGTCCTACAATCTTCCTGGTCCCCACCTGTTTCCTGCTGTAATTTTCTATTTTGGCACTGACAGATGTCAGCTTCCCAAGCAATTGTTTTGTGCATCCATACTCTAGACACAAAAGGGCTATACTCTTTTTGGGTTTTGTCATTTCGTTGCTTTTAAGAAAGATTTTGCCCAGCTTTGGGAAGACTACTCTGTGGCCAAACTGGTTGTTTATAGAGTAAAAAAAGACAGATGAAGTGACACACAGACAAACCAGTATCACATCAGTCACATCTCACTTGTCTCACTCAAAATTTACCACTAGAAATTCTCTGTGCCTCTCAGCAAAGGTGCTGCTTCCATGGTCATCTTGCACTGAGCTGCAATTACATGAAAGGAAAGAATACGAAGGGAGCTGAAGAGCAGGAATGCCCCCAGAGGCTGCGGTGGTGCTTTATCACTCCCTCATCCCGGGTCCCACTTGGGGCTTGGGCATCCCCCCTTCCCTAAGCAGTTGCTATTGTGAACTGACTGCTTTGAAGTGGCCTGCATCTCACTTGTCTACCTTGTCCTGTACAGTGTCCTGTACCAGGACAGGTACCCCACATATGCTCCCAGCAAAGCTCATTAATGGGGGATCAACCCAGTAGATTTATGCTGCAGGTTTCCAGCCACAGTTCTCTGAGACACGGTGTTTTCAGGGCATGTTTTCAGATACAAACATCACTCTCCTACCATGGCCACCAGCAGCCTTGAATGTACCTTAGCAACATGGCCAAAAGTGAGAAGCTTCAGGCACACAGACAAGTTACCATGCAGTGACAAGGTGCTGTGTGTCAGCTACCCTGCAATGGCTATCTGCACTGATGCTGTTAAATGATGGCAAGGAATGACTTGTGACTGTAATTTGCTTCTGCCACAGACTGACTGTGTGCACAGTTACTGCACAGCAGCTGATAGGAGGTAATTTCTTTCCCACTCTCCTCCTGCCTGTGCCCGCAGTATTTTGCTGGCTGATTTGATGGCCCTGTGTAGACACAGGCTGTGGATGGCTGGAAGCATGTTTCTATAATTTCCCCACTTCCCTCTTGTTTGAAGGACAGCCTGGCAGTGTGTACACAAACGTGGGTCTGGCAGGCACTGGTTGGCAGAGGGCCCAGGGAAGCACCCTCGAAGTGGGAAGAAACCATTGGCTATGTTTCAGTGGTTGGGCAGGAGCAGGAAAGAAGGGGGTATAGACAGAAAAATTATGCAGAATGCGTTTTAGTGGAGTGGGAACAATGAGGGTTCACCGAGGCTGGAAGATAATAGTTGATAGTGTGACTGCAGTTCAGGGGGCATTGACTCAAAATGAGAAAAACTGCCAGGTCAAACAGGAACCTCAGCTCACTCCCAACAAAAGCATGAAGATAATGGAGAAAGAGGGGGAAACAAGCCCTGCTTGTTCTCTTTTGCTTTCGTCTTTTCCTCTGAAAGTTGGTACAGCAAAATAGAAAATTCAGAAGCATGCTGAAAAGAAATTTCAGTGAAGTGACTTCTCTGAGAACAACATGTGAATTAACTTTGAGACTGAAGTTCAGAAATATTTTACTGCTACACCTCTTTCTATACCTGCTACCCCTCTTTTTACACCAAAGGCTTTCTACAACTACTCAGTGTTTAAAATCAGCTTATTTCAAAGCCTACAGTATTACCTGGTTACAGTTCCCTTCTAAGCCTGTGATGGATCAGAGCTTGTGCACCATATATACCTAGTTAGTGTTTTCAGTAATAAGAAAATAAATTATTTAAGCAAGAAAATAACTACTGCAGATGTTTGCTTGCATTAGAAAAATGTTTAGGTTAAAGACCAACTCCCCCAGAGGGAAGAACATAGAGACATCCAAATAAAACCAGAGATATAAACATGCATCACATCTTTATCCTGGCAACCAGCATGAGGGTTCAACAAATCTGCAATGAATGACATCCAGCTCAAGGTCCAGCACTTTGCCTTTGTTATTTAGCTGTTTGGATTAAAGCTTTTAATTTTTTTACAGTTATGTTTAAAGTGATTGGGACATGCCTTTCCCAAACTAAAATGTACTTCTTTCTTAAAAATGCTGGATCTTGCTGGTCAGCAAGTCACATGGATTTCAACAGAAACACTGGCACTATCTTACTCAAGGTGACTACACACAACAGCAGAGATCAAAGCAAGCTAAGTTCCACGGGAACAATAGACAGGGAAACACACACACTTCAGAATTTGCTAGATTATTCATGAAATGTGATCACTTTAATTAGGCTGTTTCTGTAGCAGCTTATAGATCTTCTGTATATCTGAGATTTAGGTTGTTTTCTTTTCATATGCTTTTTGTCTCCTGGGTTTCTTGCAATATAGGTTGAAGTTTTCTGTTTGTTTGCCTTACTTCCCCAAACACCAACAAAATTTCTGGAATTGGCACTGGTTCTTTGGATGCCTAAAGACACCATGCAAAATTTATTTTCTCCTGAAATTAGTAACCACAATATCTTTCAAACATAAGCTACAAAGTTTTCTTTCAAAAGATAAAAAAGGATTCAATTTTTATGTGTCAGTCTTATTCCCGTACTAAAGATGAGATCTCAGATTGTCAAAGCAGAAAAGGTAGAGGCAGCTACTTAGTTATCCGAATTTTTATATCATCACTGTTTACTATTTATATCCCAGTGGCATTGTATTATACACAGTGCAATATAGATAAATGTAGTCCTCTGCATCACACAGTTTACAGCCACAACTGTAGCTAATAAGAAAAAGAAGCATGGTCTTCATCTCTCTGCCTGAGTTCACCTTAAAATAATGGCATTTGGGCTCAGAATCCTTAGTCATGTATACACCATGGAAAAAGTGACAGTAAAACACTTAAATAGCTAGACACTTTTAGAGACTTAACAGAGACATAATTTCAGCACTTTTAGCTTCACTGTTGTATATGGAAAACAGAGCAAATAAGTTATAAACATGCCTGTGTGTTCCTGTGAACCCTATGGCTCAAAAGCAGAGGGCAAGTAAGACAACCACAGTTTATTACTAAATAATAATAATTTTTTTAAAAAGAAAAAAAATCACCTTGTACTATGAAGGTTATTCTTACGAGCTTTAGATGTGCGGGTCAGAGTTAAAAACATTTGGGGTTGCAGGCTTTTCCCCTGCATTTTTCACTGCTGCTTGAGTAGGGCAGTAGTTTCATCATTGACAGACTTCTTCATGTTATTCTGCAATATGTCAAGAACTGCATCCTTAAAATCTGTACACTTGAAAGTCAGAATCAGCAAACTTCTCACCTTTTTCTTCTACTGTTAGATAATGGCTAAACAAACTACCAGTGTAACAGGCAATAAGCATTCAATGAGCATTGAAGGTTGGTTTCTGTTTTACAGGCTCTTGGGCTCCCACCAGCAGGAGGATGAGATGTGCTAAGCAAATCAAAAATGTTACTTGTGAATATAACAGCTCATTTATGGTGGGAATTGTTTGCTCCTTACCCCTCAGGAAGTTTCACTTGGTTAAACAAAAGAGGAACGTTTCTTTCAGACTTGGACATAGGAAAAAGATCTTAATGCATTTTTCTTTTATAATCCCCATCTAAATTTTCCCTTTTTACCTTTGCTACGTAACACCACATCCTGTGACCTGCTATTCAGTTACAAGGAGATAGATGTACTTTGCTCCAGATCACTATGAGGAAAATCCACATAAACACTAACTGTGGGGAAAAGAGAACTGAAAAAAAGAAATTCAAACGTAGAGTCAAGCATTAAGACATTAAAAGAGAAGACTAAAAGCTACCAGCTGGTTTGTCAAGTAACAAAATTCCAAGAGGCCAACACACCAACTCTGTGAGCGAGGGTAACCTCGCTGATCAGCTAAGCCAGAGATTATTTTCACTGCTTCCTTCCTACTCTAATGCATCTCAAAAATTCACAGAGTAAAATTTGCCTGCAAGCTCAATTCTCCCTCCTGTCAGAATTTTCTCAGATTCTACCCTTCATGTGTGACCTCAGTCCTCCCTCACCAAACCACTATGGCCTTAGATACCTCCAGGCTGAGCTCTGTTATGTAGTCCAGCTGAGCATACCTACTACACAGCCATGTGAATGGAACTAATGACTGGGTTTATAAAAACCTGCTGCACTGTCATCTCATCCCTTCTCACACACACCACCTGTTCCCTGGCCCATCTGGTTTTGGGTGTTTTTTTCCCCCCAACCATCTGTTACACCTTCACTGGTAAGCCCGGTGCTCCATCACTGTATAGTAACTAGCACAAAATAATTCCTGTCAGCACTGAGGTATTAATGAAGTTAGCAGTAGTGGGATAATAACAGGACCCTGGCCCAGTACAATTTTCACCTGAACCAGCTGAAAACACTTACAAAGGCTGCTATTCCAGCATTTTATGCATTCAGGACTTTTATTCATGGTACAATTAACCATTTCTACCATTAGAGACAGTGCTGAACAGTTTTATTTGCACAGCAGTATATCTTTCATGCACTAATCAGTAAAGCACTGACCTCTTGGTACGTAACAGCAGACAGGCTTGCTTTTGCTCTGTAGCAGTGACAGCTCCCTGCAATGCTGTAATAAGCATGCTGTGACAATCAGTAATGACACCAGCCAGAAGACAATCTGAAAAACACTACAGTAGTGTTGAAGTGAACAGAATATTGGAGCCCTGCAATCTCTCTACACAGAACATAGCACTGAACCCACATCCGACAGCTCGCTGAAAGCAGGACCCCATGCAGCTGCATGGGGCTGGACTAGGACAATGCCCACTTTGGGTGTGCAGAGTATGGCACGAAGGGAACTGTGTGTGAAGAATGAAGGGTTTGGTTCCTTCCCTAGCAAGCATAAGAGTGTCTCCTGTAAGTCACACATGAAGGTATGTTTGCACCGATATGTGTTAAAACATGTCCACACAGTTAATTACCTCAGCATAAGGTAACTGGGAAACCACATGCCTTGCTCCATCTTCCCAGTAAAGTGTACATCACACAGCCAAGGTACCAAGTAAGAAAACTTGCTCAAAACAATACAAAGAGAGGGAATAAAACAAAGGGCCTTCAGACTCCAAGGACTGGATGAGTTGTCCCTTACAGCAATTTTGTGATACATGTTTACATTTTTCATACAGAGCTACTGGCACTTCTTGAACTTCAGTTTACATCTTGACAGCTCCAGCTGTCAGGTCAGTGCTGCAGACCTAGAGAAGCTAGGGGGGTCAGGGTCTTCTGTCAAAGTCCTGGTTATTTCAAGGTTTGTAGTTAGTAGTAAAGAAATGGAATGCTCTCTTCATGAAATACTAGAATACAGACCATTTCCTTTTGATTAGTGAGGACATACAGCATTTTAACACTTTCTTTCTCATTTATTCCATCCTGTCTGTATCAGAGATTTCCATTACATTTATGAACAATGGCCTTGCTTAAGTTTTTCAGACTTCTTTCATTCTCATTGTAAAGACAGAAGAGCAGATTGCTCCATAAGAAAATGCACATGAAATGAAATGTGCTTTCCCTGAGCCACACAGCTTGTTCCATATTAAAACCAGCTAAATGCCTCTGTATCGTCAATAGGTGCCTAATAAAAAAGAGAGTACCCCAAAAGAAAAGTGACCTGCTCTACAAACTACTGGTACAGATAAAATTATTACTCTGTGCAGGTATGCAAAATGCAACACTAGGGTCAAATACAGATCTGCCTGCAGCTCTGCTAAAGTTACAACATGAATGCTTTTGTCTCCTCTGCTTTCTTTAATTAGTGTCACATCCATTACTGAGCTGCAGCAATACTGGCATTTCAGGAAACAATGTCTGGCTATTGCTAATCAGAAAGAGAGCTCTAAATTTTGCAAGGAGAGATTGGTTTTAATTTGTACCTATGGGATTCTGATATTGAAATACTGGCCTTAAGTATCTGCTCCATGGGGAGTTACTGCAGCACATTAATTCTGAACTTAACAGTTGTTGAGCTGCAACAAAACAAAAAGAGCAAGGAGTGACATAATGTTAAGTGACATAGCACTGGGAATGCTGTAGCACATGCAGGAGTGCATTGACCCAGGAAGCACACCACACCAATATTCACCCCCTACACACAGCCTGTATTATTCACTTTGAGGAAGAGCCATCTTCAGATGGCCCAGTTTTCCATAGATCCACCCCTACATACATAAAGTTATATGGAACAGCAACACACCCCATTAGAGAGACTTGGGAGGTTGCCATCAGTTTTGCCACTTCATGTATTATTTTCCATGGCTATAATGATTCACACAGAGACATTCCATCGAGTCATCTTCCATGCAGTGTCTTAGCAAAAGGAAAAGGAGATCAGATAAACTGAGGAAAGTTTTTTGAAGTACCTCCCTCCAGCTTAGCACAGTTTTTTGATTATGCACCTTCCTATCTTTGTTGCAAGGTGATATGAGGACGTGGTCCGTTCAAGCTGCCCATGTTTTACTACATTCACTGTTGGAAATGGCACTCCAGAATGCAAGATGCCCTGCAAATTACACAGTCAAGAGCAAAACCTTCACACCGTATTCAGCAAGTCTCAATTCCCTCTTTTACCTCTTTGTTGTGGCCTCTTATACTGGAACCTTTCACAGGGATGGCTGTAAGATGGATTACTAGTTTTTTAAGGTGCAAGACAGTTTAAGGACCTGTCCTTTCCTTAGCAGTCTTGGTTAAATATATATCATTACATTTTGGGTTTTAAATAAGCCTGTATAAAATATATCAAAATTCAGATTTCCCATATTCTATATGCAAAAATATTTCTAATACCAAATTGTAGAAAAAATGTATTTGGTAAAATGCAAAATTACAGTGAAGTCCAACTGGATGGAGATAGAAGCTCTCCTTTTCTCAAGAGCTAAATCTTTATATTCATATATCTTCTATTATGATTCATTAATACCTCATAATTATTAACATCCTTGTGGCAGAGGAATGGTAATGCTGCTGTGTCTGCTTCACGGAGGAGGAGCTGAAACACTGAAAGACTGAGGTTTGCCTCACTGCACTTGAAGTATCTTGATCTGAAGCAGTAACCTGGGCTTCACCCGTCATGAAGAGAAAGAGAAGCATGCACTTTCAAAGAGACTGGTCCTTCCCAAACTAAGCAAATTGAAATTACACTCAGGGATTACCTAACCCTAAACGAGATATAGAGAGAAACTGGATGGCCGTAGGATGCAAGACAACTTTGTTTCCATACATGGGGACTCAGATTACAAAGATATTATGCAGCAAAACATGATTTAGAGCTTATATTTCTCAAAAACCAAGTCACAACCTAACTACTGAGTAACATAAGATAGTGGACATGACACTAAAAAAAAGCATTTGCTAAAAATCTCCTTTGATGGATTTGATGCAATAAGGAAATTACAAAATTAGTTTACTCTATCACTAACTCTTATAACACAACTGTTACAGATGCAGACCAAAGTGCCTTGTTCGAAAATGTTTGATAGGTACAGTGATGTATGAAAAAAATTGTTACATATAATAATGGTAAAACTAGTGACAAGGTTGAGTACTACAAACAACTTTTTAAAATTGCATGCAGCAAGTCATCAGATATATAGATGCATCATGGAGCTGGGGTTTTTCTGTTTTGTTGGGTTTTTTTAATCCACTGGAACAGAAAATGAAAGAGTAAGGGCAAAAACCAGCCTGCATTTTTGGACTAAAAAAACCATCTGGTTCATTTGTTGAACATAATTTTACTTGTTTTCCTTTACTTTGTTTCTAGTTCTTTTAAATATTCCCCTGTCACAAACCTTTCCTGGAGCTTTTGCATGAAATGTGTCAGCTTCCAAGTAACACAAGGGCAGGACAAATGAGCTAACATCCAAAGAGAAAAGGGGAAATGAAGCCACAAGAATTTTAGGTGCATTACAGTCATCTTATAAGATTCCCATCAGTTTGGCTAGTTCCATCGTATTTTTTCCCTAATTTTTTTTTCCAGAAGAAATGAAGTGTGATACTGTGGATTGTGTTCAAAATCAACTGCTATCACTGATTCCAGGGGAACTGTTTGGAGTGTAAAGCTAAATGCAGAATTGTGGTCCATCTTGTACAGCTAAATGAAAACAGGTGTTTAGAACAGACAGAAATGGGGTGGCCAAACCATAGGTCTATCCAAAGTAGTATTAAATGTAATCCATGTTTTGGAAACCAAGTTGGAGCCAAAGTGGCTTGCATTTAACATAGTGAGTGATTTTATTGATTTCATTTTTACAACAGTTTGACAATAACCAAGGTAATCAGTTACAAACTTCAGATAAAGTTCTGGTTTCTGCTGGGCTTGTTTTTGTATGTTGTGGTGCAGCTGAGAAACTTGTGAGGGAGATTCCTTTCTTTTCTTTACTAAACCTGGATGCTTTTCAACATCTGTATTTATTACGAAATCAATTCAGATTGACTCGCTTCTAATAAGCCTGCTCATACATCTATTAATTTGAAGAGGAACCAAAATGCCTTAAAATAAATATATTCCAAACTTTGCTTCACTCTGGTAGCCATAGTTTACATACAACACAGGCAATGAAAAGTCAAAGCACTGAAATAAAAGACCAGGAAAAAAAAAAAGAAACCAATCTGTGGAACTGATACACAAGTACACCACAGCAGTTACAGAGGGAAAAAAAAATTTAAAAAAATCATAGCAGAGTGTTCCTATGGTTTAGACAAGTAGTTCCAGGCATCTTGTCAATACACCGGCTGTGCAATCTCTCATGCCTTTTTTTCACATGATGGAAAGGCATACAAGAATATTTGGGTCAAATAAATAATGTATGGCTCATAAATAGTACAAGACGGTGGGTGTGTCCTTGGAGGTTTAGCTGTAGTGGGCAACATTTGTATCTTGAAAACCGATGCAAGTCTGTTTTAACCATTTGTATCAAGATATGCTGGTTTGGCCTGGGGTAGAGCTAATTTTCTTCACAGCAGTCAGTATGGGGCTGTGTTTTGGATTTGTGCTGGAAACAGCTGATCACAAAGGGATGTTTTAGTTACTGCTGAGCAGGGCTTACACAGAGCCAGGGCCTTTTCTGCCTCTCACACCACCTCACCAGTGAGTGGGCTGGGGGTGCAGAGCGTGTTGGGAGGGGACACAGCCAGGACAGCTGATCCCAGCTGACCAAAGGGATATTCCAGACCATATTGTGCCATGGTCAGCATATAAACTATGGAGAAAGTTGGCTGGAAGTTGCTGCTTGGGAACTGTCTGGGCATTGGTCGTTGGTTGTGAGCAGTTGTTTTTCATTTAGATTGCTTGTCTTTCTTGGGGTTTATCTTCTTTTTTTATTATTATTATATCTTCCTTTTCATTACAACTTATAAATATTAATATTATTATGAAGATTTTATTTTATTTCTATTATTAAGCTGTTCTTATCTCAGCCCACAAGCTTTCTCACTTTCTTCTTCCAGTTCTCTTCCCCACCATCCCGCTGAAGGGGCAGGGGACCAGCTGAGTGGTGCTTGGTTGCCAGTTGGGATTAAACAATGACACAAGAGTACTGATGATTTCTGTAATGTTCCTCTTTTTTTCGTCTACATATCCAGAAGGTTGCACTTAGCAAAACAAACAAAAAAAAACACCAGAAAAATAAAAATCAAGGAAACGCACTCCAGGCATAAATGAAAACATACTGGATCAGTTACTGGTTCCTAGATCTCTTTCTCTCACAAGCAGGGCTCTTACCAACTCTTGTCTAGTTAGTGAGTGGTCCAGATTTTTCCCCTTTCACTAACCACTGATCTGAATTTTGAAATAAAGACTAAAATTAAGACCATATTAATCACTTACAGAAGAATACACAAAGGTATGGCAAGTTAGGAATCCAAATGCAGATAGAGAGTTGGAACCCTCCAGCAGTCTGAGACTAACAACTGCACATTCCAGCTTCTATTGTACATGTATTTATTTTCTCTTCACATCATATCATACATTTTCCTATTCATTATCAGCCTACTATCTGGGATGACCATGTGCTCTCTAACTCACTGCTTTGCTTAATAACGCACTTTATCTTCGCGTCTCACTTGCAACATTTGTCACATTTCCAAGCACCCATTTGAAGCAGCTAATTACAGTCATAATTGGGGCACCTTTCAGACCAGCATACATGCCTCATATTTGCCAGATGGTGGATCCAGAGCTCCCTGTCTTGTGTACTCAGCAAACATATAAAACCACAGCCTTTTTGAAAACTGTTGTGAGTCAATGTTTCATCGGTTTTGCACTGAGAATTGACTCAGTGACATGCTAAACCTATTTTATTCCAAATTTCCTCAAAAGCTTCTCTGATACCAAAAGACTACAGACAAAACATTACTAAGATTCTAATCCCCAAAAAGTGCAGTCTTCTGCAACATGCCTATATGAGTTTTAAGAGGGCTATGACAAGTAGAGGCAATAACAGCTTCAAGGTCCTGCCACTGGACTCATTGCTCAGGGTGGATACAGATCCAGCACGTGCCTGCACCTCAGAGTTTCCCAGCTCCTGTACTCACAACCTGTCCTGTTTAGCACACAAGGTAATGATGTAAAGACAGGCTGCTCTCAAGCCAACAACGGGTATCCATAGAATTAATCAAAAACATCTGGGAGGAATAAATGTTGCTTCCAGTTGCAAGGGCATAAGCAAAGATAGATTTTCTCTTTCCATACAACAGCCACCATACAGGAATTCAGACACTTCTCATGTTACAATTGGTCAGCATTGTACTCCTTCATCTGGCCACTTAGCTATCTTCTGTCCTGTTTCACGTGTTTATAAACCATCACCATGCCACAGAGCTTTAGAAAGAAAGATGAAAAGAAGAAATGTACCAGTCACTGCATCCATAAATGAGGACAGAGGATTATTATAGATTCTGTTCAGGCCATTTCTGGGGTGGTTATTGGCACATATAGCAGTTCTCCTGGAATTAGCTGAAACCTGAAGGATTACAGCAGCTCTTGTAGCAAGATTGTTAAAACCAAAGCTAAACAAAGTGAAAAGATACGAAAAACAAGGCTAGATTCTTAGTGCTGTGAATGAATTTGCTACAGAATGTTAAGCTACAAGTATGGGCTAATTTTACACAAAGGCACTGGGACAGCATTACTGTAGATTCAGAAGTGGTGTTTTCCCCAGAGAAGGCTCCCAGGAGAACCACTTCCAATGGTATTTGTCCCATCCCCCTTCCCTCTCAACCCTGAGAAGTGCTGTATTTCCATTCCTGCCAGAGAGAGAAAAATGAGAGAAAAATCATTCTACCAGGCTTGAAGTCCCCAAGTGCTTTTAGTGGCTGTAATTTCCCCAGTGAGCAATTTTTAACAGAATGAGCAGATAAAATTACGCTGCAAACCATCAGACTGAAGGATAAAATCTTCATCATAATCAAGCATCATTCTCACAACTGTTTCATCTCAGGAATTCCTTGAATATTCATTTCTCCTAAAGGCAAGGGACAGAGGTCTCTGAAGGACTCCAAATACATGCTGTATTCAAGAGTTCCTTTATACTTTATTGCAATAGAAACTGTGGTTATATGTTCTGGATGCATATTTGGTGTTGCACTAAGGTAAGCCAAGGCAACCCAGTGCTCTCAGTTACGTGTGTACAGCAGCTGTACAGTTGTGCTGTTTATGCCATCGCTGTTTCAGCCCTGAGTTCCCCACCAGAACTGTGGGATAATTAAATACCAGTCAGGCACTGAACCCAAATATGTAGAGGTAACATCGAACAGTTACAGATTTACAGGCATGGAAATGAAATCATGATGAACCACCAGCTCTGTTCATCACACTTTTGCTCCTGATTGTCAATCCTTCCTTCTAGTACTATTTTTTATTCATATGACTGCTGTGAATAATGATTGCTCTTATCAATCTTCACAGGTTCAGATACTTAATCACACACCTCCTGCATCTATGACCAGAGTAGTAGCCCTATGGATCTGGCTTTTTAAGGCCACTTTTCAATTATTAACTCTATGGTCACATATTTTACCATTCCTCTTTTCTTCATAGTTTCTAAATGTCAGATGTATAAAGCATTTGACATTTGGGGAAGCACCAGCATTTTAACAATTCCTCCAAGATATGACCATACCCTAATTTTTAGACAATATATGCTAATAAGCACATAATTTCCAAGACTTAATTTCAGTCCTAATATACATAATTTAAAGTCATCAATTTAAAGCATTTTAAAATCTGAGAACAATTGCTAGTCTAAAAAAATTAAATTATAAGCATGATCACTGAACCAAAAATATGAGTGAGTTATAATTAGCATGTCTGCATACAAAAGCAATGGTAAGAACTGATAAAGGTTACAAATAATTGATTTGTGAATAGATATGTTCTCTGTGAACTTCAAAAACCTGTAACTCAAAATCATTCTTATTACAGAAAATGGTCATCTTAGCTGAAAATATTTCTATGGATGAATGAGCCATGAAAATGAATCACCTTTATGGCCACAGAAAGAGGTTGTCCTGGGTCACTGTCCAGATAGTAAAATATTAGAAGCCTGTGATCTAGTTTATAATTCATGATGGGCTACAGTTAGCCCTACAGATATTAAAAAATTCTTTCTCCTCCTGAAACAGAAATTGCTCTAGACACCTCTGCAGCATTATAGAGTTAAGTGCCGAGTTCAACAATTTTGTTACTCTTTGCCTGTAAATTACAAAATTTTTGAAGGAATTGTTTATTAATATTAGAGGTGGGCATCCCAAAAGAAAATGTGTCAACAACCCTAGCACTTAAAATTTCAGTATTGCTGCAATCATATGAAAATTCAGCATAAGTTAATCCTCATCATTATGGCTAACAGTATAGTTATTCTGAAATACCTGAGCCCAGCAATATATTCCATGGGTATACAGTTCTTGCCCAAACATCAGTGGATGTTTTGATACTGCAGGAAGGCTAAAGTTAATGACTACAGGAGGAGGGCAGAAAATGAGATCTAAACCAAAATCAAATCATAAACTGTTAGCAGATGATCCCAATAACTGTTTTGCACTGAGAGACATGGAAACAAAAATGAATGTCAAGTTATATAGAAAATTATTTCCTCATATAAATCAACATTTCAATCATATTTAATGCATAAAAATATGTAACAAGGCTGATAAAATGTTACTGTCTTTACTTCTAATGTACATGACACACATTAAATAAACTTTATTATGAGTACAGCATTAATCACTGCATTTTCAAGTCTGTGCTAAAGATATTACTCTGAAGAGTTTCCCATGACTCTAAACAAAACCTACATTGTTTCCTTCTCAATCCCCAAAAGTTGCTAGCAGTGTTAGTACATTTTTTTACCACTTTGAACAATAACAAAAAATATTTTCAAGCACTGAAAGAAACCCAGCAATATTTACTTATTTAACCATGATTTAGGGGGAGAAAAAAGTGTAATATTGCCCATTACAATGTCTTACTGATTTTCTTTACTGTTTTTCAATGTTTAACTTTAGAGAAATTCCACTTCTTGCATTTGTTGCCCAGAGAGACAGTGGAACCTCCATCTCTGGAGACACTGAAACTGGACATGGCCCTGGCTGACCAGCTGTATCAGTAGATCTGCTTGGAGCCAGCCTAGGGACTTCCAGAAGACCCTTCTAGGCAATCTGATTCTGTGACTGATTGCAGAGTTTCTAACCTCTTAGATTCTCGACAGACTACTACCATTATCAAGTCACCAAATCTCTGTGGAATTGCCCATGCAATCAGTTTTGGATCACAAAAAATGCAAGATGATGCCATTAATTCTTTTTGACTGTAAGATAAGGTAAGTCTCGTATCTTCTCAGCTGTGTCTGAGAACAGGGACACGGGCAGTCAGGGTATCTCAGCCAACAAACAGTAACTTGATAAACTACTGTCACTTGATTATGATTCTCTCCCTTCACAGACTGTTGAGAACAAGAACAACAGCACAGAGGAGACACAGTTATAAATAGGCAAACAAGACAAAAGAAAATTTCCAGCATAGTATTTTAAAAGGGAAATTAAGTTAGGGATTCAAATAGTTATGGTCAGAGCACTGACTTAAAGCTCAATAGTAACTTTATTCCATTTCTATTTTTTTAATGGAAGAGCAGAAGCACATGTTAAGATCCGTCAATAGGAAATAGCTTCTAATTGTTACCACACCTTCGCCTTCAAAAGGGAATTCTGGAAGTAATCAAAAAAGTAAAAGCCCGTTTGAGGATGTTTCATTATTTTCCACTGGGAACACATTATGCTGTCTAACGTCCAGCACCATTAATAGTAGTTTTGTCTGTGTAAGAATTTGGTCTGTACTAGCCAAACGAGAAGATGCTCCCCAGACAGGTAGTAAAAGCAGTCAGAGAAGCAGTAGGATTCTGAAGAGGCTATTTCATTAGATATCACATAAATTATGGGGAAAATACAGAAAAGACTCATTAAATACCTCTGTTTTATAGAAAATAAGAACCCTTTTGGAAGCGTGACACACCAAAGTAAAACATAACAAGTATACCGGCTACATATGTGGCACACAGCACCTACAGCACAAAGCTCAAATTAAACTCAGAAATCATTGAGATTCCTAACATTTAGGACCAGGATGTTTCTTTGGATCAACAAGTCTGACCTCTGTAAGACTTCATCTAATAATTCTTACATTTTAATTAATCAGTCAACAGCATTAACATTTGAGAGGGGATAATGAGGTGGTGGCAAAGATGTTTTTTTGGGATGCACCTGCCAAGTGTCAAAGGGAGCACAGGATTACATACCCTATAACATGTAAAATTACATATTACAGGATATGTAATCAATAAGTAGCAGAGGATGGCTCCAGAAGCTCACCAGATATGTGATATGTACATATATCACACACACACACACACACACACACACACACACATCTATATATAAAGTTTTTAATGACATTTGTGAGTGTGATAACACATCTTTAAGCATTGTTACCACAATTTCCACCAAGGTGCAAGCATGAACATTTATATGTCACAACAATATGGTCACTTGCCCTTCTGTCACAGAAGTTGGTCGTCTCATCTATTATAACTGAACATGCTTTTCAGAATACTCTCAGAAATATTCCCCATGCCATTGGGGAAGAGCCATGATGCCATTATCTCATTACAAAATAAGTAGAATAATCAATGTGCCTCAAATAATTTTCAACTGTGGGATATTACTTTGCCAGCAAACAGAGAACCCAAATATAGCTGCAAGCCTCCTTTCTACTTAAGCATGGTCAATACAACAATTTGTAGCACAAACTTTATCCAGGACAACATATACCTTTTAACATCTTTATTACACATGCCTTTTCTGTTCCCTGAGAAGCAAGTGGACTGCTGATGTCCTCTGTGGTCTTCTGAAGAACTTCAAGTAGTTTGTGGGCCTCTAGAGAAGCCCAGTGCCCCTCACATTCATCTTATGGTTTATTACCAGTTAGTAAGTGAGGACTGTCATGAAAACACTTTTTATACATGTAATAAAAGAATAGCGAGAAGATGTACAAAAGCCAAAACAAAGCATACTGTCCTCCATTCTAGATTAATCCAACCATGATTAAAAAAAAAAAATGAAGAAAGTTATTAAAATCACATATGCAGAAGAAGTAAAAGAAAACAGTATATTGTGTTAAAGACAGCGGGAAAGAGACGCAGTAGTTACCAAGAAAAGCAGGAGATATGTATGCAGGGAAACATGTCCCCAAGACAGACAATTATGAAGACTGTGAATACTCAGCCATTTTTCAGACATGAAAGCAAGAAGCCTACTAAGAGAGGACAACTTCTCAGAGCAGCCAGGGCTGCTGAAAGCATTTTGTACCCAAGGGAAAAGGGTTTGTTTTCAAACATCTAAGACCATCACAGTATCATGTTCTTTTATCTGAAGAGAATAAACTGTGAGTTATAAGAAAATTCTCCTTGTTATAATAACCTGCAAAAAGGAAAAAAAATAAATTGCTAATTACTACCTAAATTGTTAATTTTGGTTAAGGTTTTTATTCTGGAATGTGCCCCGATAGACTTGTTTTTGATAAGGGTGTCTCCCAAAAAGGTATTAAGAGGAAATGGAACCATTATTTGCCATGGATGTATTGTTCCAGTGCTTAATTATCTTGCTATTAAAGATTTGAGCTTAATTTTGAATCTGGACTCAGCTTCCAGACATTACACCCTCTTCTGTTAGATTCAAGAGCCATTCAAAATCCTGGTGAAAGTATGCTGTAATCCATGCATCTCTTGATCTTCTTTTACACTGACTGGACAGAGTAACTTCTATAAGTCCTTCATTATTTTCGCAGTTCTTCAGAATAAATTCTGTGATTCTCTCCTGCATTCTCTCTCATTTTTTTAGAACCTTTTTAAAATACACCGGCCTGAATTGTATCAAGCCTCCCTTCTAATGCTCTGCCTTCTTCTCTGTTTATCATTACATCCATCTATCTTTATAACATGTCCATTCTTTGCCAACAGTCCCGTGGGTTATTCAATAATCATGTCTGGCACAGGCCCTGTTGGAAGCTAGTGTTTTAAGAGGTTATAGGAAAACAGATTCTAAGACCCTTCACAAGTATTTTAATGAAAATTGGCACTTCTTTTATAACAACACATGACAAGACAAGTGCCTTTCAAAAATCTGTTGCATCTGTGGGGGAACAATATATATACCCATTTTAATAATACCACGACAAGACCTATTTTCTATTAAATTGATATATATTGGCAAGCATTCTTTTGTGCTCCATTTTCTTTCTTTCCCTTGGAAATGGACAAAGACTAATTTAGAATAAACCCAAAACATTCTCTAAATAACCCCTACTTTAGTTCAGTTACTTTACCTTCTAATTGTTTTCAGTTTACCTAGCAATTCAGAAAAAAATGAATGAAGACTTCAACACCTGATTCACCAATGGATGGGAAAAAAAAAAGTTTTTTAAAAAAAGGTTAAATGGAGCAGTACAGTGCCCAGAGTATACCACTTTAAGGGTTCTGAAAGGTCAGTAATAACTGCCCAACTTTGTGTGCAGGCAGAGTTTGGTTCATTACACGAGTGTCTAAATGACATAATGCAACACTGAAGATTAAATCAGTGTGAAGCTGAAATCTGAAACAAAATTCTAACAAAAGCCATTTCTAAAATGCACACAGGTTGCCATCATATATTTGGGGTTTTCACGCTTCGTTTCTACAGCAAACCCTTACTATCTGCAAGAGTTGTTACTAGAACATGAATTAGCTTAATTTTATTTTATTTAAGTTACTGTGAGACTGTGCATGGGGGAAAATAAAACCCAAAGGAAAAATAACTCCAGGTAATGAAGACTGTCATTTACTGGGGACTTCTTCAGGGTGGCTTTGGTTATATGGATTAAATCTTAGGAGCCGAAACAAAGGGATTAAAATAGAAGGTGCCTAGAAAGGAATAAGAGAAGCATGCGACCCTGTTGGATTTCATGAAGGGAGGCCTGCTACATGGTAGGGCCCCGGGTGAAGAATACGTCAGTGTTTTATTTCAGGATATTTTTTTTTTCTATTTGAATAGGGCTGTTTGGTTTCTGTGGATAGCTCCATATTTACTTGCTGGGTAACTCAGGCTGCATTCCAAAGCCTGATGCTCCTACTGTTCAAGAAGTCACTGGAGCAGGTGATGTTTTCCATCCCTCTGCTTTATAAAGAGGCTTCCTATCCACAGCACAGCCCATGATCCTAGAAGCAGACTCTCCACTCAGGACACGGCTGGGGCATGGCCGCGGAGGACTAGTTCCCATGTATCACCAGTCACAGCTATGTGAAGGAAAGAAGTGCATGTGCCTGGACTTATCCAAACCCCCTGGACACAGCAGATCACAGACTGCCTGAAGAGTCCATAACTTCCAAACTATGCCTGAGACAGATAACAGCACTAGACTTCACACCTGATGCCTCAGGATATGCCAATATTATGCCAAGTCACATTGTGTTATCTGAGCTAGGTCGCAGTATCTCTGTATATCACCATGGCAGTCACAGCGTCAGACAGGGATCCTAGCTCAGGTCCAGACCAGCACAGCCCAACCTCTGCTTCCTGTTCCAGAACTAGGCTGTTCTGTGCTAGTTTGAGGGTCAGCAAACATCATCCATATCAGACACACAGAAATAAGTGGCAAGGCAGCGGTGCAAGAGCTCTTTAGCTACAGCCCAACACTAATTTTTGCAACTGTTATTCTTCACAATGCCTAAACAGAGATTTTCCGCTAAATTATGACTGTTCTGTAGTGCTACAGAGTGAAATCCATGTCAGTGCCATTTGCCGTAATGACAACAGCACCATCTCACTAAAAAGTGACAAACTGGCAATACAGGATACAAACATTAGCTTGCTTATAATGTGTTTTAATTGGAATGGAAATCATTCACAAATTAACTAAGTGAATAAACAGAGCTCTCAAAAGTCCTAAATTAAAATATTCAATTGAAATGCTTGTCTTCCCTGTTTGCGAAACAAATGTTAAAACATTTGAAGAAAAGCTTTTGCATTTTTATTGCAACTGTTCTAAATGGAAGAGTGACAGAAGATGAAACACACCAAATATACTCAGTCCAGATCACAGGAAAGTATTTGTCACACAAGAAATCAGTGAATAAAACCAGAAGAGAGTGATCAGCAGCAAGGTGATATCCATTTTTGATCCTTGTTATAAAGCAGGAGGGGCACCAGAAATATGAATGAACAATCTTGAAACATCCAACAAAGTTACACAAGGCTTAGGACAATGACTGAGGTCGACCTGAATGCTTGCTGAGCACATTACTCAACAAGGGAGAAGGAAATCTTCCCTCTAGATTCCAATCATCCCCTAGGGCCAGATTTTCCAAAGAACTTTAGGTACGGGTCCCACTGGCCTGCCTGCACTACTCAAGATGTAACACCTTTGTAAATCTGTCCATGTGACTTTAACTGTCACCTTCCAAAGACAGCAGGCATCACCATGCCCAGGCTGCCCCGGATCTCTGCACACTGTCAGGTGCTACCTGATCTACACCTGACACTGGGCACCGCTGATTTGAATCTTTTATACCCTATTTTCATTTTCACGCGGCTATAGACCACAGAATCACAGATTAGCTGAGGCTCTAAGGTGCCTCTGGTGGTGGTCTGGTCCAGTCCCACACCTCAAAGCAGGGTCAGTTAGAAGAGGTCATTCAGGACCTGCCTGAAAGGAGGTTGTGTCTGAGTTGGATTGGCCTCTTCTCCCAGATTACTAGATAGGATGAGAGGACAAAGTCTTAAATTGCACCAGAGGAGGTTTATGTTGGAGACTGGAGGAATTTCTTCACAGAAGGGGTGATTAGATATTGGAATGGGCTGCCCAGGGAGATGGTGGAGTCACCATCCCTGGATGTGTTGAAGGAAAGACTAAACGTGGCACTTGGTGCCCTGGTCTAGTTGACGTGGCGGTGTTCGGTCATAGCTTGGACTTGATAATCTCTTAAGTCTTTTCCAACCTAATTGACTCTGGCATTCTGTGATTCATTTTCACATGGTTATTGACCATGGAATCACAGAATTGTTGAGGCTCTAAGGTGCCTCTGCTAGTGGTCTGGTCCAGCCCAGCACCTCAAAGCACGGCCAGTTAGCATTCAGGACTATGTCATCCAATCACAGAACCATAGAATGGTTTGTGTTGGAAGGGATTTTAAAGACCATCCAGTTCCATGCTCCCTGCCATGAGCAGGGGTGCCACTCACTAGACGGGGCCACCCGGGACCCCATCCACCCTGGCCTGGAACACCCCCAGGGACGTGATGTCACCAGCCCTTTGAGCATCCCCAGGGGCGGAGACGCCACAGCCCGCCCGGGCCAGCCCCTGCCCGCGGCAGCTGAAACACCGAAAGCCTTCTCGGGGGGCTCCCGCTGCGAGGGGACAGAGCTGCGGAGCCAGGTCGGGGGGGCCGCTGCTGTGGGTGTACCTGGGTGGGTGGGCGGGCTCTGAGGGGCCGCCCCCGCCCGCTCGCCCACCCCCCCCCCCCCCCCCCCCCCCCCCCCCCGCACCTGCGCAGGCGCGCGCGCCCGATGCGCGCCCCCGCCCCTCACACGGGCACACGCCCTGCGCGGGGTGCGCGCGCCCGCGGCGCCCTCAGCCCCCGCACCCCTCTGCCCGGCCCGCCCCGCGCAGCGCCGGTCCCGCCGGAGCCTGGGAAGGCACCGCGCCGGCCCCTCCGTGCTACTCCTCCTCCTTCATCCATCCATCCATCCACCCATCCATCCTCCGACCAGCCGGGGGATAAGCCCAGGTGAACGAGCCGCCGCCGCGGGTGGGTGTGTGTGTGGCGTGTTGTGTGTGTGTGGGTGTGGGTGTGTGGTGTGTGTGTGTGGTGTCCGCGTCGAGTTTGTAAGTTCTCAGAGAGGATAAAGCCTCCCGCCGCCCCCAGCCCGGGTGGGGTTTCCCCGCTGGGGGTCGGTGAGGGATTATTGCCCCCTCCGTGACCAAAAATGATAAATAGCCCCGGGTTGACATCGCGGCCGCTGGATGGCGGGGTTTACGGCGCCCTCCGCCCCAAATTGCGGCGCTTTGGGGGTCTCCATCTGTTTTATGGGCTGCCCCCCGTGCCTTCATCCCTGTGCAGGTGAAGGGAATTACCGTAGGCTCACTCACCCTCCGTGCCTTGGGCTGTCCCTTGGTGGGTAATCTCGGGCGCTTTATAATATTCCACCCCCACCCCTTTTTTTTTGTGTTTGTTTGTTTGTTTGTTTGTTTTGTTTTGTTTTCTGTTGTCACATTTATGTAACAAGTGCCTGCCTGCACATCAGGCTGGTGTTGCTGTGTAGGACGATGCATGTTCTGGGGGGATGATGTATCCAGTGCTGTGCCTGAACATTAAAAACAATGTCTTTCTGTTGAAGAAGACAGGGGTTAAAATGAATGAAGATCTGAAGGTTAATTTGAGCTGGCTGCCTCAGGATCATGTAGAAGCCAGCTCTACAGAGAATGCCTCAGCTGCAGGCTCCTCCCTGATTCCTGTCGTAGAACCTGAGCCAGAGCTTTTGGTAAACCCCTGGGACATTGTCTTGTGTACTTCAGGGACCCTTATCTCCTGCGAGAATGCCATTGTGGTTCTGATCATTTTCCATAATCCCAGTCTTCGAGCCCCCATGTTCCTCTTGATAGGCAGCCTGGCGCTGGCAGATCTCTTAGCGGGCATTGGATTGATCATCAATTTTGTTTTTGCCTACCTTCTGCAATCAGAAGCTACAAAACTGGTTACGATTGGACTGATTGTTGCCTCTTTCTCAGCATCTGTTGGCAGCTTGCTAGCTATTACTGTTGATCGTTACCTCTCCCTGTATTACGCTCTGACTTACAATTCAGAGAGGACTGTCACTTTTACCTATGTCATGCTTATATTGCTCTGGGGAGCATCTATCTGTATTGGACTGCTGCCTGTAATGGGCTGGAACTGTCTCAGAGATGAATCCACCTGCAGTGTTATCAGACCACTCACTAAAAATAATGCAGCTGTTCTTTCGGTCTCTTTCTTGCTTATGTTTGCCCTCATGCTGCAGCTCTACATTCAGATCTGTAAAATTGTGATGCGCCATGCCCATCAGATTGCCTTGCAACACCATTTCCTGGCCACATCCCACTATGTAACCACCCGAAAAGGAGTGTCTACTTTGGCCATTATTTTGGGGACTTTTGCTGCTTGCTGGATGCCTTTTACACTCTATTCTTTAATAGCAGATTACACCTATCCTTCTATATACACCTATGCCACCCTCCTGCCAGCTACCTACAATTCCATTATCAATCCTGTCATATATGCTTTTAGAAACCAGGAGATACAGAAAGCACTTTGGCTCATCTGTTGTGGCTGTATTCCTTCTAACCTGTCTCAGAGAGCAAGATCACCCAGTGATGTCTGATTGGCAGCCAGGAGGACGCTCCTTAACATGTTACTTTCCAGGCATTCTCTCTTTGGTTTAGATGCATTCATTAAATGGTGTGTGATAGGTTCAGATAAAAACCACAGGATGGACTGACCTTTCTGTAAACAGAAAACCCCAGTGACCAAAATCAATTGAGTGGTTAAAAGGGAGATTTCCAAAGTCAAATTAATCAGTGTTCTTACAGACTTATGATGTTGCTCAGGGTCTTTTTGTCATATTACCCAGACTTTGCCATGTTTGCCATGATTTTGCATTAAGCTTTCTAATTAAACTTAGATTGAAACAATATATCTCCTTTGAAATTGTTTATGTGATTGAATTTAGTCATACTGCATGTTGCAATCTGTTGTCGGGATATTTTTTCCTCTTTAATTTTTTTTAAACAGAAAAAAAAAAAACACAGGTCCTTTTACTGCATATGTATGTCATCAGAATGCTCTTCAAAATAATGGCCAATTGTACTGATTTATATGGTATTTATTGTAATATCAGTGCAACAAATTTGCTCTAAGTGAAGAAGTACTTGTACAGCTTTTTATTTTACATCTCAGCATGAATTAGGTTGATAATTGTTTTTAAGGGTTACCTGTTTTCTCACGAGTTCCAGCTGGATGTTAAACCAATTGCATTGCTTTCCTTTTCAAAAGTCAGTCATGTGTTTTCACTTAGATATGGAACATCAGAGCTCACTATGCTATTAATTTTAAAACTGATTGCAGTGGAGGAATCTTTGAAATTGATGAAACAGTACAGCCTCTTTGGGCTATGGATTTGTAATAGATCAAACACTAAATTTCTCTGACAAGTTTGTCTTTTCAGAAGAGTATTGGAAAACACTTAATAAAATAACCTACAAATTGCTTGCAGCATACATTTAGCACTACATGAAATGGTTTCCCTAAGTTTCTTATCAAGTCAAAACTACTACCACTTGTTTTCATTGTTCACATATGTAATTTTAACTTTTGACATTTATAAATTCACAGAGCATATGTGGTTCATAATTGTATGCAACCAGAACTGCAAGATGAAAAAAAAACAGTGTTTTCTCCTTTTCTGGCAGTTTCATCCACTACAGAATGTGAATCTTTGCATTGTACACATGTCAGTTCACTCTGTTATAGTTCTGGTCTCAAAAGCAGAGCTTCCTGTCATGAATGGTTAAATTTGAAACTGCTTCTAGCCTTTTACTGAAGCCACATTAGAATGCACTAGAAATATAGCATGGTTTCCTAATTTGAAGACTTGATTGTCAGGGAGAAAATCTTCGTAGCACATCTTCGTGAAACTTAACGGTGTACCCTCATGTCAGTGCATGGGAGTTCAGAAGTACCACTTCGATTAGTGTTGATGGGAGCTAAGTGTGTTCATGCCCTGGCATCGGTAGGAAGTTATTTTCCCTTGAATGTCGGAGTCAGCATACTGTATTGTTGCTTCAGTACCTTCCATTAAAAAAACCCAAAACAAACTCAAGTGTAAAAATAGCAATATTTACCGTTCAATGAAAAAATATACCTGTATAGTAGAGATAGTAGAGACAACTGCATTGCTGATCTGGATTTTTCCAAATGGCATCAGCCCTTTTCATGTGGACGTTCAGATGACTGTAGCTTTTTGTGGCAAAGTTTCTGTGACATTAGGAATCATATGCTATACGCAAAGCTGAATCTCAAATGTGAGTTGTCTGTAAACAAGGCTCTGTAGAGATTTTTATGAGCAATAATTAATTTTGGTTGCAATGCTGGGTTTAGATTCTATTATTTACTTGGTTCAACCTTCATGATATTTGGCCTTTACTTTGTAAAATGATTAGTTTAATAATTGCATGGCATGATCCAGTAGAGCTGTGAATTTGTAGCTCCCCTGGCTTCCCTTTGATTTACAGATGCTGAGCAGAGTTAGACTGTGACTTCTGCTCGGTGAAGGATATTGGTGTTTTTTATCTACTTCTGAATGCTAATGAAACTTTACTCATTGCATTTTGTTACGATTTTTTGTATAAGAAATACTCACTTCATAAATATCCATGCTACGTATGTGTGCAGTTTTGCAAGTATGCAACGTACTGGGAATTCATGGCAGTAAAAGTCATGAAATGACTTATGGAGGGAGGCTGAATAAAGTAGAATGGCACTTTTAAAAGCAAAAAAAAAAAAAAAAAAAGAGTCATGCAAAGTTTACCCCCCTCTCTTTCCCCACATTTGTTCTTCTTTATCAAATTGCTAGAAGTATGATGATGTTAAAAAGCTATAACTGTGGCCAAAATTCAGTCCAGAGGGCAACTGTTGTTTTGCTTATGCAGACCTGTTCTCATCCTCTTGAATAACCTCACAGGCATTAGCGCTTTTCTCTACACAACACCTGTGTGGTAGGAAAGCCAGAAAAAAAACAGCACAGAGGGAGGTAATGTCATCCTCTCTTCTCATGCCGGTTCACCTAGTGTCCTTGTCATCTTCCTTGCTCCACAGGCTGCTCAAATCCACAGAGGCTCTCCAGAGTGCTGGGGGAGCCGACCTTTTCCTTGTGCCAGAGCAGAGAGATTTGTAATTCGAAGCTTCTCTCCTGAGGAGCAGTGCAAATCAAAGAGGAAAGAAGGATTAATTATAGCAGTCCCACAAAGCTAGCTCACAGGGATGGGATTTGCCCTTGTTTGAGGAGCAGCGCATGGTTACCTTTCACCACGTACAGATGAGAAACATGATTCTGCCTCCCAGGCTACCACTGTGACCTCCAGTGAGGATGTTGTCTCTTCCAGAAGTATGTTCTTAAATTAAGACTGTCCACATAGGCCAGAAAATCCTACTGGAAGTCAATGACATAGGTTTTCCTGCAGCTGTCAGGCCAAACTTTAGCATGGTTTGCAGTACTTGACAGGTGCTGTATAACACACCTCTGAGGGAACTCGTGGGAGTAGGGGCAGAGCTGTGTGTACAAAGCTGCCTACCTCACTTGCACAGAAGGAATTGCATGACAGCGAGCCACTTTTCAGATCCTGTGGAATTAAGCAATTCTCTGCTGTCCCTTCAGGATTACAGGGTAGGCCCCAGTTCTCCGTGGTGAGCTGCCAGTATCCATGCAGGATCCCTCTGAAACTGGCAGAAATCCCACTAGTTTGGTTTGGTTTGGTTTGGTTTGGTTTGGTTTGGTTTGGTTTGGTTTGGTTTGGTTTGGTTTTTTTACCCATTTCTCCTAAACAGTAAGATTCCAGCAATAAGGGGAAATACGTTTTTAGCACAAAAGCAATAAAATCTTCCATATTGCAGGTACTATAAACTGCAGAGTAAGCTCAAAGCAATAGAGAGGAAGCAATATTACTTTAAACAAAAACCAGTAACTTGCATAAGGACTTTCAGTAAACATAAGTCTTCCTTTGTTCAGCAGATACTATCAGACCAGTGTGGGACATAATTTCTGCTTGATTTGTGTTACAATTATTGAGTTCCTAAATAAATTACACAGCAATAACATTTTACCTTAATTCTTGGGTCCCAAATTTGTCTTATTAGCAAGAAAATATTATGTGCTGCTGTGGATATTTTTATTCTTTTCATATTTTGGCATTTAGTTGTACAGCATTTGGTAGATAAAGTCATTGTGTTCAGGATTTCCAATTTTAACTTAATACTGAGAATACCCTAATTTGCCATGCTTATCAAGATGGACATGATCAATGGTGCTAGCGCAATCTGAAGCCCACTTGATTTTGGTATCAATGAAGAAAACCCCTAGCAATACCCAAGCTATTTGGAAGCAAGCTGAAAGGCCTGCTGTCGCTGCTTTATCTTCCTACCATGGACACTCAGTGAAACAAGCAGCTGTGTCCATCTTCCTGCATTCAGGGGCCAACCTTGAGGCACCTTGGAGTCACTAAAACCCCTCCATGGACAGCAGTGAACTTTAGCTTAAACCAGCAGCCATGCTGTCCCCAAAGAGCTATTATTTTGTTACCTCATTTTCTTAGAGTTTTTAGCTTTAAAAAGTGAGATACCTGTTGACTTCATTTCCCCAAGGTGATAAGCAACCTGCTGTGTGACTGGAAGTTGGCATAAAATAGCATCACTACAAATCAAGCCCCTGAAAAGTAACTACACACTCATTACTTTAAAAAAAAAAAAGAAAAAGAAAAAAAAAAAAAAGGTGGTTATGTAAAATTCAGAAAAATATTTTCAAAATGTTGACCCTGACTTTTATGAAAAGAAAGTATGTATGGTCTATATTTTCTATATACAATAAACAGATAAAGAAAATTAAGAATTGGACAGAGTAGTTGCTATTTTAAAAACCACTATATTCTGTCACTTTATCTCAGATACTGAGTAGTCCTAGGTCGTGTTAGTGGTAGTCCAGAGATGTTCAATGAAGAAAAAATCAGAT
The DNA here is from genome assembly GCA_035583155.1 of Acropternis orthonyx. Taxonomy (NCBI): domain Eukaryota; kingdom Metazoa; phylum Chordata; class Aves; order Passeriformes; family Rhinocryptidae; genus Acropternis; species Acropternis orthonyx. The sequence continues at coordinate 47,338,824 of JAWWEU010000001.1, read as the reverse complement.
CTCTCAATCTCTGCTTAGAGCAAACTAAAAGGAAGGGACGAAAAGGAAGTGGTGTAATTTATATGTCATGAATAAGCAATAGGTCAGGAAAGATAAGTTAAGCATGCATATCTCTCTCATCTGTCAGTAAAAGAATGACGGGACTCCCACTACACTTGAAAAGTTTCCTGCCTGGAAATACTTCTTTGGTACAGAAGGAAATTACCCATTCAAACTGTGCTGCGATCTTCCTCAGACGAAGAATTTGCAGTTCCTTTTAATGTATCAGGAATCTGATGAACTGCAAGGGTATCTGCTTTCATATAAGGTGGATGATGAAAGATGAGAGAGAGAAGTCTTTATGTCTTGGTGAATCAGCCAGATACTCAGTGCTTGAGCTCCGATAGGAAGGATGCTTGAATAAATGCATCCCCTGTGAGAAGGTTATTTTGAACTGTCCATTTGGAACCTTACCCGATGCACATGGAGCACCTGAGAAGGACCCTGGGGCTGCTCTTGTTCTGGGATGTAGTGCAGCAGTGCTGTGTTCTTGAGGCTGGCAGTGTGGTTGCTCCTGTTGAGTGGTGTCCAGAGAACAGAGAGGAGGGTGTATTAACAGAAGTGAGGTCCACCATCCTTGAAAATGTTGGCTCATGCTTTATACAGATTATTACTTGTTTTGTTAGCATAGTCTTGCATGGCTCCACTTGAAATCAGAAGAGGGATTTTCTGGAAAAATATTGAAAATGTACAAGTAGCACTACCAGCAGATTATGTTACAGTCAGTCATTATGTATTTCTGTTTCTTCTGAGTAGCAGCTGAGTCTGTGACTTTGCAGTAAATGTTTCTTTGAAAACAACATGCCTTTGCACTAAAAAAGTTCATGCTGTGGTTTATTCACAAAATTACTGTGATCTTGTAAGCCACACAAAGAGTTCTGCATTTCACTGTTATACAAACTTCTTCTAGAAGAGGAGAAAAAACCAAACCTGAATGTAGGTTAGATGAAACTGTATTGCAATTAACTAGTGTGCCACTGTTGTGATGCAGACTAATTCAGTGCCACTGAAAGGATAAGGGGAGCTTTTTCCAGTGGAGAGTTTTTGCAAATAGGTTGAGGGAGTAAAACTCAGTTTAAAACAGCAGTCGAAGCTGCCATCACAAACTCCTTGAATTGGCTTTTAAGGAAATTATCCTCACCTCCCCAAACCTTTGTTTTGCACTCTACATATGCCAAGGCAATTTTTACACACTTAGTGACATGCTAGATATTTAACTGAACAAGATGGGATTATGAGTTTCCCTCTCACAGGTAGGGGGAAGAGTCTTATGTCCCAGAACTAACAAACTAATTTAGTTATCTGGTATCTCTAGGTAGCATAGATCTGTCCAAAAAGCACATAGAATAGTTATGAACATCCATTGCATATTTAGGGGCTTCCTTAAATTATTACTGTAGAGTATTAGTATTTCAACTGATGTCCATAGGCATATGGATTGGGGGTTTTTTACGCCTTTTTTTTCTCCTTCACTCACCACCACACACACTCAGCAGTAAGATGTCTGGTACAGTCCTTTTTGTTTCAAGACAAACATCAGTTTATGATTGGCTTCAGTGATCCTAAAGGTCTTTGTCAACCTAAGTGATTCTACAATTCTAAATACTTGCCTCACATATGTATAGTGGTGCATTCTTGGGTAAAGCTTATTTACAAAGTCTTTAACTAGTCTGTTACAACCCTTCCAAATGTATCAGCAGTGCTTTCTCATTGAACAACTTTAGTGGGCACTTGCCTTATGCTGGAAATGTCTGAATCATGTGTGAGGAGGCAAAGCTGGATGGAAAGTGTACTGCTACAGTTTTCTTTACACTAATACTCCTTTTTCCAAACCATGTAATCTACCATGATGTCTGAGCACAGGTCTAGTCCCAATTTCTGAAGGAAAAAGCAAGCCAATATGAATTGCACATGCTGAAGGCTGCATACTGCAAGGATTTACCTTAGAAAGTCGAGGGGCAAAGAGATGCCAATAAAACAGATTTTTTTTTTTTAAAGTATAAACTCATTCTTAAAGGGAAATGCATATGTCCAGGTTTAACTTCAAAAATTAAAGTACTAGTTATATTATATGCTGAATAGAGAGAGTTTCTTTTTGGTATGCCATTAGCTTAATTAGGTATGATGAGCTATCACTTTTAAATAGCATAATTACATACTTAAATATAACATATATATACATAATTATTATGATTATTTACTTTACTTTTTATATGTATGCTAGGGTATATCTCATGCTTTGTACCTTCAGTGTTGACATGGTCAAAGTGTAACCTCTTTGCTGAGGCAATGTCATTTGTTTAAAGAAAAATATTGCCAAATTTGTATGAGTCTTGCAAACAATGAAAGATTCAGTGGCAATTGATATTTTGACAAAGAAAGGGAGGTTAGAGGTTTTGGAAGGGAGGTGAATTTTTATGTCTTTAATTTGGACAAACTGTACTGCCAGCTTTGAGATTACAGGAATGTGTTCTATGACCCCATATGGGACAGAACACAGGAAGGATATTTATCGCAAACATGAGCCTATATAGCAGCTATATCCTCCTGCACACACCGTTCCTTGGTCTCTCTTGCTCTTTTTCTGTATTTCGTAGGTGCTTTGGTAACATGACTGCTCAAATCATGAGTCTAAACAGCAGTCCACACAGTTATGTGACACAGGTGCACATTTTGCACTGACTGATGCTAACCTGGGGAATATTAGAGTATCTAAAAAGTTTTGTGCATTTATTTTTAAAGGGTGTACAGAATACATACATGTTTCAGTGGTGTTCTAGAAAAAAGGTCTAGGACTTTAAGATTTTAGAGCCAAGGTGTAGAGCTCTTAACACATTGATTACTTATGGTCCCCATAGAATTTTCCTCTTACTTCAGTGTTCACTAAGATTAAATCCATCAAAATAATCAGAATTTGACATCCCCTGTTTTAAGGGAAGAGATATTTTTATGGTATGCAAATGAAAGTGGCATGAGCTGGCCCTTAAAAAAGGGACAAACTGTTGTGTCCCGATAGGTGTGGGGAGTTGTGCCCCATTCATGAGTTTTTGTTTTGCCATTCTTTGATTGCCCTCTGACAATGTACTCCCTCAATATATGAGCAACACTTAGTCCACTTTGTGGTGCTCTGCCCCAGAGGGCTCATGAGAAAAGAGTGTGGAGGTGAGGCGCTTTTGTGGGGTTGATTGCAGGTCAGAGCATGTGGGGTTTGGAAAGGAGCTCTGCTCTCAGCACAGAACTTTCTGAAGACATGACAGAAAATAGCGATCCTTCTTCAATCACATTCCAGCCAAGTTAGAGCTCCTTTCTTTTGTATTGCTCTTTCAATGTAAGCAGAGAGTTTCCTCAGTCTAGGAGGAGGAGAGGAAGTCATTGCTGGGCATTAGCACTCTCCAGCATGCAGCTTTTTACACAGCAGCTATCCCAGAGCTGAGCAGCTGAATGTACAGTAGTCTGCTTCTGAACACAGGCAGGTCCCTATAGGAAGAAAAAGTGCTTTTCCAGAATGTAGAAACAGTATGTGTGATTTGTGCCAAAAGTGTGGAATGATTATTGCAGCTGAAGAGGCAGGTAAATTGCCTAGATTACATATGCAGCAAAATACTCAGGCGATCTCTAGGGTTACTTGCATGTGCTCAGATACATTTTTTGTTGAAGCTGATAGCAGTCCCATGTGTGGTATGGAGGAGGAGAAGAGTATGGACTTTTCTGTTGGGCCTCAGCCAGAGCCAACCAAAGGAAATGGGCATGCCTGCTTTTGTTACTGTTTCTAGAAAGAGCCGCATTACACCTCTATCCATTTTTACGTCTACATCTTTTTACTATTTGGGGCTAAAGTCATCCTTTGTTTGGTCTCAGCTTTATTGTCACAGCCAAAATCTACAAAAGTTGATTGTATATGTGTTTACAAGTGAAATTTCTTAGGATAAGATGCTATAAATGTGCCTCTGAAATAAAGCTGCAAAACTCTCTCTAACTACAAGCCACGAAGTTTGGAATACCCTGGGCTAGTCGAACCACTTGTAATTTCCTAGACTTACTAATTGACTCCCACATGTTTTGTTGCCAAATGCAATTAAAAATAACCTGTGGTTTACCATGTTCATCTCATCAAATTTTCAGAGAGAAATTTCCATAGGACACATCATATGATTCAGGTAAACACCTGATACCACTGTCTGCAGTGTAGTTCCTTGCTGAATTCTAAAAGCCTTAGCAAAAGCATCTGCATGGGGGATAGTTCTCATGCTAAACATCTCACTAGGGGCCAGATGGATTCAAATTCTGCATGTTGTGCTTATCATATGAAAACCAATTACTGGTTTCATACATAAAGGCCTGTGGTTATTTCTTATACTAATTAATGATTTTTTTTAATTTAACCATGGTTGAAGTTTGAACCATACCTTGCCAGTGTATGAAGTGATTTTAAAAGGAAATGAAACATCTTTGCCTCAGTTTCCTTTAAGCTTAAAGCTTTGAATTGCAACTACAGAGCTTCTTGTTGTATACAAGATAGTAATTTAATGCACTTTATTTGAAAAAAGGCACAAATTATTTTCTTTATAAAATGGTACAATTGCACTATGCTGTAAGAATTGGTTACTAAATATAAACTGTACAGTTTTGTAGTCAACATTGTGTTCAGTCATAAATGATGGAAACAATTACATGTTTCAGTTAAATGTTAATTTTATATGTGGTGTATGTAACCATAAATAAATTTTCCTTTCTAAAATAAAAAGGTGGTTGTTTCATTTCACTGCATTTCACATTCTATTTCAAATAACAAAACAATATCCTTTATACAAATATAAAATTAAGTATGTTCCAGTGCAAAGAGATGGCAGATGACACTGACTAAACCTGGAGGTTGAATTCAAATGTACAAACTTCAGTTGGACTTCTGTAGATCCCCTGCATCTACTAACACGGCAGAAGGAAGTATCAGGCATTACAGTTTTGTACAAAAATTCTGAAAGAAGGGCTAAGAGGAATTCTTGAACGTAGATTTGCCAGTGAAAGGCAAACAGCCCTTCCAAGTCTACCTTTCTTACTCATTTTATCTCTACTGCACTCTCTTCTGACACGCTGCCTTTTATTATTGTTCTATACACTCAGTTTTGGGAGGAAAAAATCTCAGTGCTAAGTAGATGTAAATACTTAATATTTGAGTTAGCAATCATTAACTGCGAGAGGTAAAGTTTTAAAGAAACTATGTTAACCTAGTTTTTGGGGTTTTTTTTAGAAGTTTGGTCCTAATCCTCCAATTAAGTAGCTGCAAAATCATATGCGTGATCAGAGTTTTGTATTTCCAGTTTGACTGTTACGGATAGGCTAAAAGAAAATTATGAACCGTCTCATTTTCCAAATTAAATTTTTTTATAAAATGTATGTCTTCATTCTTTTAAATGGTTTTCTTGAATGCTCAACTTATTTTCCAGGCATATAAATTGATTGGATGAGATACGTCTCTAACCATAAGCCTGACTGTCACGTGCTGTAGCCATTGAAATATGGCTTCTGAAAGGAGCTGGCCAGTGACTGACAAATACCCAGGTAAGTGACTGAGAGCAAGATTGCTTCCTTCCTTACAGTGCAGGACTATAGTCCTGCAGCACAGATGTATCCTGGAAGAGATCTTAGTGATATTTACTTCTACCAGACACAACTGTCCTCTCCACCTCTCCCATCACAAATTCAGGCACCATCTATCTTATCCAGAGAAGAAGAAGTTGGTATCTTGGTGCCGGAATAGACACCCAGTTTGTTTCTCTGTGGTTAAACTACAGCCAAAAGCCTATGGCACAATGGTGATCAGGATGTACTTGATAAGTTCTTTTTGCTTACAGTAAACATGAACTACAACTACACAATATAGACCCTTAGGAACAGTCAGCCATCCACTCTATTAAACAGGAAAAGAAATGAAAAATCAACTGGGGAAAAAAACAAGAGAGAGGAATGGGAAATAAATGTTTCACCTAATGGAGAAGCCAATATTGAAATCTTGTGGCTATGGCTGTTTGGGGATCAGTGTGGGCTTGATTGATGGAGCCTAAAGCAAGACAATGAACTGAACCTGTTCTGACTATATTATGCATATTTAGCCTGCTTCTGTGGTTAGGGAGGGCCAGGAACAGGAGGATTGGATGGTTCAAGCATCTTGGTGTTGCTGTGTTGGTGCCTCTTCCACATCTCCCGACACCGACATCAGTCTAACAGATGGAGCTAGCATTCAGAGGGCAAAATGGCTGGCAGAATCAATAAATATAATAATAAAACCCTGCCAAAACTTAATGGTAATCAGCCAGAATTTTAAAGGACTTCTTATTGAAGTGGTGGAAGTATTAATGACATTGCAGAACTGGTAGATATCCTGGATGCATTTTTGTTTGGTGCAGGTAACGTCCTGCTTATGAAGCAATCCAGCAGTATCACAAGCTCAGGAAACAGCACTGTAGTTTGTTTAAACAGTATTTTGGATTACCTGGGAACCTTAGGCATTGGCAACACTTAGATCAACCAGTAACAACTACTTTATGCTTCCCGCTGGTTATACAGAGCTTTATGCACTATGGTTGGGTATCAGATATGTCAGCTAAGTCTGGAACTAGACAGAAGGTAACAGAATTATTAAAAATGGATATGCAACAGAAAACTTCAGTGTATGGCCAGTGTACTTACAAGGAGAAAATACTTGAAAGCTGTCAGGACATGAAATAGTTTCCATGCTACAGTAAGCAAAGGAAAGTTTCTTTCTCTGAGGCAGAGAAGTGGAAATTAAAAAGTGTGGTTCAATGTTGTTTAGTTCAGGGATGCTTGAACCAGGTGCACGTGCCTGTTCTCAGGGTCGCTTAAGTGTCTCTAAGTCATATCAGAGATGAACTGCCAAGCTGGATGGATTTTTGGACACAGTGCAGCATATCTTCTTATGAATCATTTATAGCAGGATATCAAAGAGTGTCCACAACCTCACCTCTGCCTTACATCATGAGTCTTTGATGTCTATGCAAAGTGTGAGCCCTGTGCAGTTAATGGATATTTTACACTCATTGCTGAAAACATCATAGGAGATACCATCAATCTGGCATCTAGAATTGCTTTTAGAATCAGCAGCTTGAGCCTAATTTTTTTTCAGGTTTTTGTTTGGGGTTTTTTTATTGAAATGTCATCCTCACAACAAAAATGCTCCATGGGATTGTTTCTATTTTTGTTTCTCTAATTTGGGTGTGAGCTGAACAAACCCCACTGCTGTACAGCATGTTACAACCAACAGTTGGTTACTACATGCAAGTTGGCTCTTACTTGAGCATACTCTGCTTGTGGAGTTTACTGGGATTTTTCAGATCTGCCGAAGTGTTTCATCGCCTTAGTTTGTGATAATTGTAAAGCTGGTGGCCTTTCAATGCAGGCACTCTTTATCTGACAACAAAAGATATTTTAATGTAACCAGGACACGGTCTTTCCACCGGTGGCCTAGCAGAGCTGCTTTCACCTTCGTGATATATGGTGTTTAAATGGTGCTTGACAGAAAGCCTATATAAACACATTTTCTAAGATACATCGAGTTTGCCATCATCATCACTTTGAGCTGTCAAGATCAAAAATACACTCCTACAATTTCCAGAACAAGGATCAACACACTCCAAATCATTCAGCTTACAAGGGGAATACAGAGGATATGGCAAAGTGGGCGAGAGCCCTTACAACTCCAGTTTCAGGCAGGTCTCAGTGGGAGCAGAAGATTCCAAAATCTCAAACTAACCTCAGGCTCTTCCTACTCTTTCACCTTTGCAAGCAGGGTGACAGAGAGGGGGCTGGTGTTCGGAAAACCTTCACGTTCCCCCTTCTCTCTCACATGGCATGTGGTACTGCAGTGTCCAGCTCCCCTGTAGCTTTTTCCAAGACCTGGCCTGTCTCGGTGGTGCTACAGGTGGTGCACTGCAAGGATATACATGGAAATTACTGTTAGCAAACCATGCATCTGCAAGGGCAGTAGGCAGGAGAAGGAAGCATTTGCTACTTGCCAGTTTAGCCCAAAAAAAGAAAAATACTCCCTGACATCCAAACAGATTAGACAGCCCCACTGCTCTTCAGAGAGAAGCAGGGGCAAACTCCCACTCTGTTCCCACTGACCTAGAGGCTGGGGACTGGTGCAGTGGAGGGGCTGGTCCCTCTACTGCCTGCAGATGCTCCCTTGGCTCTCTTACTCTGCAGATACAGTTGAGTTCACTGCCTGGCAAAGCAGCATATGCTACACAGAGCCAGGGCCACACAGCAGCAGTTCATCTCTCCCTTGATGCTTTGGCTCCTTCTGCAGTTTTCTTGCTGAAATGGATTCCAGGATTTATTGTCAGTGCTGGATTCCCAATCCCTTCACAGTTTTCTGCAGGAACTAATAAAGCAGATCTGGGTTTTGTTATTTAATTAAACAGCCTATATTACTGCCCCTGGAGTTCTCTGTGCTGAGGTTGGTTTGGTTTTTCCTCGTCGTGTAAGAAGATGTCTCAGAGAAACATCATGTCTTCTTGTTTGGTCAATTTGATTCATCACACTCTTTCTGGACAGTGTTTGTTTGCTTTCTATCCAGCCACAGCTTGTACACAGCCTTTACAGAAACACTGTCAGCCTTGCCAATAAATGCGTCTGGTCTTACATCTGCAAACCCCTGTGTCTGCCATCACAGGGTAGCTTGGGATGGCTCAAATTCTGCAGCTGCATGTTGGTTCCAGAGCCATGCTCACAGGCTGCCCTCTGCCCCAGGAGCAGCAGCAGCCTTTGCTGATGGCAACAGTGAACTACCTTTGCACCCTGCAGAGCATTGGCTAAAATTGGCTGTTCCTGCTAGAAGGGGAGGTCAAGAGAGTGTTCCTTGGGGTGCTGTTCGCTGCTGCTGTGGTCGTCCTTGGGGCCTGGGAACAGTGGGGTGTGAGGGACAGACAGCACCAGGCACTGGTCAGGGAGGCTGATTTTCCTTTCCTTGTGATACCAGGTTGCAAGCAGGTTCAGGAATAGTCATTTACCTGTTCAGGATATGTTTGCTCCTCAGACATCCATGGTGCATCTCCTAGAGAGAAGATTTACCTGGCTAGCTGGGTATGTGTCATAACCCAGAGTTGCCCTGTGGACATGCAGTTGAAGCTGTGCTGGTAGGAGTGTGCACACAGCACACCCACAACAGCTTGTTGGTTTCCAGCTCATATCAATTCAATGTTTTTTCTTCACATTTATCCTTAATTTGTCTTACCGGGGAATGTTGCATTCTTCTTCAGAGATGAGATAAAGCATCAGAGCCCAGTAGTTTCCACTATTCTCTTCAGTGTTTTTCTGCTTCTACCTGGTTCTATTAGAGGCTGTTTTAATGAGCACTCATTAAACACATGTGTCTGTCTCCAGAGATCTAAACAGCAGAATCTCCATAATTTCTGCTGCTTCACAAAATGATACAGTGCTTCATTAAAGTCAAAAACAGAACTAAATGCTGCTCTGTGTCCCTTTCAATCATCTCACCTTCAGCAGTCATTTGCAAAAGAGACTGTTCCTTTTTCCTCTGCTTAGAAGTTATTTTTTGCACCATTTAAACGACAGCTTAATCATATGATAAAGGACTTCCCCGAGCCTAGGTTTCCCCTTGTGTTAAAATATCAGTGGATTCCATATTTAACACAAGACACAGCTGTGTTGCAGCCGTAGGTGAAGTTTCCCCTGTGGATAACTTGCATTATATTATATCGCTGTAAAGAGCACTTCCTTTTGTAAAGCTGTTCTGAGACAGAAGTCAGCAGGGCTCCAACCCTCACAGTGAAAAGTAGCAACAATCCTGAGCAGCTCAGTATCTGTAAAGATGTCAGTAAACATGGAAAGATGGGGCCATATACAGAATAATTCAGGGCATTTACAATAAAGTAGCAATATTGTCTTGAAAGATGGAGAAGCCCGGGCAAACACATGTAAAGTGCTTCGTGTCAGATGGCAACATGACCAGAAACAGATCATATCAAGCATGTGGCAAGCACAAATATCTGCTGCTCTTCCTTCTTCCTTCCCTAATGTTTTCCTAAGGATGTGGCAGATCAAACTAGTGCTCTTTGTCACTGTGCATTTGTGGGATTAATGCCTAAAAGAAATTATTACAGTATATTTAACACTTACTTGAAAGTTTTGAACAATTTCCGCTCCTGACAACTAGGTTCCATCATGTTTACCTGCATGTCTCCCTGACAGTAGCTTATATCACCTGCAAGAGTGCATCACCACGTAGCAGTTGTAAAGCTTAACATAAAATTGCCTTGTTGTCAGACTTAGTGTGTAAAACAGGCTGGTGTCAGCCTTCTGCTGATGCAGAAGCAAACAGCAGTATAAAAAAGAGGCAGTAATTTGACAGGCTTCCAGTAATAGGGCAGGTGAAAGGTATGGATACTTCCCAGATTCTGTGAAGCTTTGAGCACTGTGCACCAGCTCCACCTGTACACTGTAGACATGTCTCCAGTCTTAACCAGTGAAAATCCAGCAGGAGATGCAGCAACTGGGAGTTTCTGGTCAGTGGATCTGGTTAAAATCTACAAGACCTAACATTTATCTGACCCATGAAAGGTACAAAAAGCCTTACCTCCAATAGGGTTTTACTGGATTTTTTTCCTGGTGAAGCTAGAGCCCAAGAGGTATTTTGTAACCAGCATCCATTGGTTCAACCGCAGCAGAGGTACAGGTTCCTGCAGAAGGGTCACAGGCTATTTGCAGCTTTCTGAGTCAAAAACAATCCTTAAAACTCCATCTGAAAACCACCTGGCAGCAGTTGTCAAGCACTGTAATTGCCCCTGGGCTGCGGCAGCTGACTGTGAGAACCAGAACCAAAATCGTGCCCAGGAGAGATTACAGGTTTGTTGCTGGTGGTAAAACCAGAGCAAATGCGAAGTAGAAGAGCAGAACTGTGCATTTGTGTGCACAGCATCACGGCTAGAATATAGTGTTCCAGAAATAAATGGGGTAATAAACTGGTGCCTGTATTATGTGAGAGCTCATCTTCTCTACAGTGAGCATTGTAAAAGAAATCAGGAAGCAATGCACAAACCTCTTGATAGCTCTGCTTTCCCTCTGGTTCACCATCAGGAGAAACAGAGGTCTGGGTTGCTGATGAGGTATGGGAGATGGTATCTGAGATCACCATGAGAGCAACCCAGGTTGGACCAGCCTGGAAGAAAGGGTTTTAATCTTGATACTTGAGTTTGGATATGAAATCAAATTTAACAGATGAGATGACTAGAAAGGAACTGATGGGAAGCTTTGACATTTATACAAAACATACAGACATCTGTGCTTTAACATACAAAGGCTTTATAATATCCAAGTTGACATCAAGATAACAGAGATCAGACTGCTCAACAAATGAACATAAACTTGTGCTGCATTTTGATATGAAGGGATTTGTTTTATAAACACACCCCCATACAGGTAAGTCACAGGTTTTGCAACAGCCTGTGAGGAGATGCTGGGGGTGGGGGGGAGGTTGGTTCATTCAGCCTGGAGGAGAGGTGGCTTCACATGGACCCAGCAGTGCCTGTGGGGAGGTTATCAAGACAATGGATCCAGGATCTTGACGGTGGTAACATGATAAGAGACTACAGGCATAAGTGAAACAAGTGAGATTGAGACTGGGTATAAGAAAAAAATATTTCCCCATCAGGACTGCCAGGCAGTGGCACAGGTTGGCCAGAGAGGTGCAGTCTCTCTTGGAGTTTTTCAAGACTCCACTGTAAAACCCTGAGCAATCTGAGCCTGCTTTGAGGTCCTCCTGAGATCACTTCTAACCTGAATTATCCTGTGGTCCTCATGGAGAATGAGACACACCTGTGGGTGTCCATATAATGATCTGGAAATTTTAGACCTCAGCAGAGCATTAGTTTGTAACAACGAAGTAGAGATCAAGCACTGGAAGACACTCTCTAGGAAAGGGGGGATCCCCATCTCCTGACATCTGGATCTGCTGATGGGATGGCTTGAGCCAAGCACCGAAAACTGGACTTAGTAGAGGATAAACAACTGTCAAAGAGCTATAAAATACTGGTTGTATGGCTCGATGATCTAGTGGACATTTCTAGTGTTGGATAATAGGAATCAATGACTGTGGTAACAGCACAGCCATGGACACAGCCTCCACACATGACGTATTGGATCCTCCTCTACCTCTTGGTATCTCCTGCTCTAAGTAGTAACAACTTTGGTGCCTATATTTCGGGGAAGGATAGAGAAAGGATGGGTCTCTAGCCAATTTTTTTCCATTTTTACATGATGCTCTTCATAATTTTAAGTATTTTCCCCATTATTCATAACATTGGGTGCTCACAAAAAGTAACACAAACATTTTAAAATTTTAGACATTACAGAAAGATCTGTCTTTGGGCATGAGCTTTGGAAATAAAATTAATTAAAGTTACACAAAGGTCTTCATTGGCCCACAATGTGTTTATGTCACATCAGAGGCAGAAACAGTATTTAAAAGAAAAAGTTAACATTTGGGTGTCATTTACCTCAGCAGATTAACCAGAACAGCAGAAAGATCAGAGTTAGGGCATGAGGAGCATTAGCATTTGGATTTTGAATGGGAAATGTTTCCCAATACCATTAAAAGCATATCCTTTGTCAAACCAAACAGCTCACAGTCATTCAGCTCCAGCCCAAGTTGTAGACACATTTCAAGTCTGCAGGGCCAGATCATCTGAAAGAATTAAGGCAGGACCTTGTGTCTGCAGGGTACCTGGTGCAACATACCCTGGTCCTCACCTGAGAATCACAGACAACCTGTGCTTAATACAAATTAAAAAACAGAATGATAGTCACAATTGTGAGTTCACCATGATTTATTTCTATACTTGAAATAATTTAGGGGTATCAATCTAGTTGGTGGTGACCGATCCATTATGCCTTTGACATTTGACTCACTTATTCACAGACTGGGAAAGAAACAAGTGCACATAACTTAAGGACATCCTCTCCCCTATAGAACTGAGGCACAAGGAAAACCTTGCACACAATTTCGGGATAGAGTGAGCCTTCCAGTTGCCAGAACTACCAAGTCATGGAAGGGGAGCGGTGGAAGGGAGGAAAAAAAATCCTGGCATTGCCAGCATTACTAATCATGTACTAATGTTTGTGACATGAACATTTTCTATGGCAGCTGGTGCTTTGCTAAACAAATACATATTCCTTAATACTATTTTCCATATGTCTGTCATAATCTTTCTAAATGTAATACAGTTTTGCTGCTGTAATAGCATAAAATACTACACATCCACAGTTTATAGAAATTCCTGTTCCCTGCTCAATCTTGACAATGGATCAAGCCACCTGAGTAAGTGAAGTAACAGCTCGTTTGTCCCAGCCACTTGTATAAACCCCTTGCTAGAAATCCTGTTCAAACTGCTTTTAGGCTTTTGTCCTGTTGAAAAGTTTCATTGAAAGCCTTGAATCTGCAAAAAGAACTTGTTCCTGACTTCCATTGCATACATTTTTTTAAAAAATCTTCACAATCAAAAATAACTGATGGAAATTTCCATGTCAGCTGCCTGGACTGATTAAAATGGGCTCACCACCATCCTGCCCAGCCAAAACCTGCCCACCCGGCAGCTTCCATCTCCCACCAACCAGTGAGATAAACATTTCCCCAGTTCATTTGCAGCTGGTCACTGGAAATCCCAAGTACTAATTCCTGAGTGACAGGTTAGCCCACCCTGAAACAGAACAAGCTGCCCTACGAACTCTCAGCAGCTTGGCCTTGGCGGGGTGTGGAGCTGCCAGCGAGGGTCATCACTCAGCCTGGGAATGAGGGAGGATGGGGGAAGGCTTGTCTTTAGGAGAACGTGAGTTATAAACTCTGCCAGGTTTCACCTTAAAACAAAACCATTCTTTCCTAACTTTTCATATAGAAAAAAAAAAAACCACCACACACACAAAATGGGGTAAAAAATTGTCTCTCCCTGCCACTGAAACCCTGGGTTCTCTGACCTGGGTTACTTTAGTGGCTACCAAACCTCTTTGCTTTGGGTAGGAGGGAAGTCACTGGGAAGATGTAGAAAGTGAGATTTGGGGGGGCAGATGCTCGCATCACTCCCTGAATACTTGTGCAAACGAAGGTGTGTAGAGAATCCCTACTGCGTGGAGTGTATTCCACAGTGGAGACTAACAACAGATACACCAAAAATAACAGTAGCACATACACATTTACACCCACCCATAAGGTGAAGCCTGTCCATCACCACTCTGCTCCCTGACAGGAAAAAAAGCAGCTGAGGGGAGTTCCTGTGAGAGCCTTTTTGGCATTGGTGTTTTCCCAAGTGGGGTCTGTGCAACAAAATGAAGTATGGCTTGTGTAACACAGCAGAGCTGTGTGCACACCAGCTGGGTGTAGGGCGCCTGCCACATACTTCTGGTATAGAGCAAAGTCTTGCATGAGCTCATCCACCCTGCCAAGAAACAGATCTGAGGGTGCACCAGAGCACATTCTCACTTGAAAGACAAAGAAACTGAAATAAAATGAAGTTTTGTCTTTATGAGTACAGCTCCCAGGACATCAGGGCTTTTCCTCAGCTCTATATAACCAATAAAAAGGAATTACAGAAACTACATTACTAAAATTATCTTAGGTGCATGCATATTCCTGCAAGGATTAGGAAAAGATTAAAACCAGAGCAGCTGCTCACAGTGCTGTCTCATCCAGAAGATTTGCCTACCAGTGAGAGACTGCTTGTGTAACACTATTTAAGAGAAGCTGAGCACCAGAAGCTGAAGGATCCTCAAGGTTCTGTGAGGCTGCCCTGGTGTGAGCACTGAGGCAGAGGTACCCTTTCCAAAGCTACGGGGGACATGCAGGACAAGGCGCAATGCCACCTCACTTTTTTCCCTGGTTTTCTCTTCCTTCCCCATTGTGGCAGGTATCCTCTTCTCCTTTTCTGTTTCCTTTCTGCCACCTGCCAAAGTAGTTCAGGAGTTATCAGGGGATGCTTTTTGGCCTCCTTGTCATTACATTTAATTAGAAGACACCCACGTTTATGTTCCTTTTTCTCTCCTACCTGTCGGAATAAATTGCATTTCACAGGCAGTTCTTGGGTCCTGTTGATCTTTTTCTACCTGAAGTGAGCAGAGCAGAGTCACACTGAATGGCATAGCAGCAGCAGCAGCTGTGACACAGCCAGAGCTGACAGCTGAAAGAACACACGGAAAGTCTACAGGATGGTTAAAAACTAATGAAAAAGGAAAAATGCTGAACATGCCGTAGGTCTGGGCTGTCAAAGGTCAATGCACACACAGAAAGCATCACAACTAGGTGGCACACAGAACACACCAGAGCCCTGAAGAGCACAGAGTGATAAACTCATAGCAGTTGTACCATCTGCATCCTTTGTCCATAGTTACAAGTGTGCCTGAAATATCTTGACAGCAAACATAGTTCTGGAATTCCCACCTCCTCTTTGAATGGTGCAGCAGTGAGGCATCAGTTCACTTTCCATGTTCCTTTGTCATCATGCCTTGCCAGTGCTGCTCCCCAGAGCGATAACTCTCACCAAATCCAGCGCCGAGTCACTGTTTTGGCTTTGTTGCATATTTGCATCAGCAGTATCATAACAAATCATCTGCTTTCAGAGACCAGCTAGCTTTGCACCACTATGCCGCGTTCCATAAGTTAGTAATACAGCAACTGTCACAAGTGCTCAGATGAAGATAAACACTTCTATGATGTATGAAAAAAATCACATTTTTTCAGGAACAGTTACCCTCTCCGTGGACACTGAATGCTAAGAGCTTTTCAGATCTCTGCTGTAATAGTACGGATTACATCACACCATTTCAGACTGCTCTTGGCTTTTGTTCACACCTCTTCTTAAGCCATAATTCCATGGCTGAAACTTCCAACCTTCAGTACTTACAAGTGAAGTTAGCAGCTTTTGATGTACATAAGCTTTTCTTCAATTCCACTCTTAAAAATACCAGTAGGCCAGGAAAAACAAGTGTGTTGGTAAGGACGTGTCAAACACACCCTCTGTTGCAGGCGTGTACATGTGCTCGCCCGCTGCCCAGCACAGGGGCAGCCTAACCAGAGAGAACAAATCTTCACTAGATGCAAATGAAAATGCAGCAAAGCATGTACACATCAAGTCCTAAGAGATTCATTGCTGAGGAGGCAGTCTAGGAACAGAATGATGCAAAGAAGCCTGTCTGCTGTATTTCTTGCCACCTGTTCACATGAGGCTTTTTTAGTCCAGTTCGCTTAAAGAAACCACAGTCATCTGGAAGGGCTGAAATGCAAACACAAATCAAAATGTCAGCCCTGTTTTTTTGTTTTGGCTAGAGATCTACAGAGAAAGATATGATAATGGTACAATTCAAAAATTCTAGGCATTTCAATAGAATTTACTGTAAATTAAGTTAATTACCTTGAAAGAAATAATTTATTAAAGTAATTAAAAGGGTTGCATCTTTAAAAAAACGTTTCAGAATCTGCTCTCTTTCCTATAAAGTATCAATATATTTAAAGGCATGTGCAGTATCTAAGGCTTTCTTCTATTTTATTTGCCTAGATAGGTCACAACCAAAGAAATCAATTTCCCATGACAGCAGGAAATAAGGAATGTGTAGTTGATACAGGCTTTAAATGCTGCAGTAGAGATGCGGTTTTACAGAAAAAATATCCTGTTTGTACATGGCTTTGCTGTACACAGGAAAGCAGCTGCATTGCAGAAGGTTATTAACCAAACCTGTCTCAACACTGATTTCTATTCCTCAAGAAATTCTGAGAAAACCTTAGTCTAAAGAAGTCACAGTTTTGAGTAATTTACTTGGAAGTCATTATGTGTTCTCTGAAAAAGGTAATTTTTCAAGCTATTAAAACAGTCCACCTGTAAAGCCACCTATTCTCCTCCCACTCCCACAATTTTGTCAACCTCCTCCCCCTACTTCAGTCCTCTTGCACCTGCTGGTTCTTGCATCTTTGTAAGCACAGCAGATTTAAGACAGACCTAACTTGGCTATGCAAAGCTGATTAAAACCAGGGTGATGTAAAGACTGAATAAAATTATTCTTGGGCCAATGCCTATATTCATCATACAGAAGAAGAGAGAGCATGGAGGGGAGAGGGGTTGGACAAGAAATAGCACCACAACTTGGAGAAGCTACAGAGGAACAGGGAGTGTGGATACTCTGGCACATCACATTCACTGTACTCTCTTACTGTGAATTACCAACATACTAACCATGGGCATTCAGTCAATTTTAATTGTGTTTCATGTTGTGACATGGCTTTGGAAAGAAACAGTGTTCTGATTGAAATGTTTTCCTTCATTGTCACCTTTCCCATCTTGTCAGAATCAAAGCAAATTGTAGAAAAATAGAGCTTGAAGAACAGAACAACTGAAGCAAATTGCTGTATGGCTCCAGTCAGCTCAAAGGAAAGAACAAATAAAATCAAGGGGTGGCAATGCCTTTCCAAGACACAGCAGAGACGGATGCTGTGGTTATGCTATGGGCATACCCAGACCAGAAGAAAGCTGGGCTGGGAATCACTACACGCTGTAGGAACACACTAGCAACAGGGTCTTTGCTGAGATGGCTGCGTTTGATCTGAATCCGTTCCCTGCTTGCTGTTGTTACAGCATTAGAGTGCAGTTTGGTCCATGGCAAATCTCTGCTTTGAGTCAGGAAAAAGCCCAGGCATCTGTTCAGATAATGTAGCTGCCCACCAACTACCCCTCAAATTCAGGTTAGACTGCAGGGACCACCTTTTCTTCCTGTGTTTATACATCAGCTGCAGTCACAAGCTTCTGGCTATAATTTCAAACACTAATGAACTGACAATGCCTGCAATGCATTTCTTGTTCTGAAAGAACTAGAACACCATCTGGAAACTGCAGTTACACCAAGTTTATTAAGAAAGGATAAAATGATCCTTCTTATGCTATTAGTACTATTGGCTTTTAATCTCTTGATGCAGTTTAGATATTAGGGAATTTCAGACTTAATATTCCACCCAGAGGATGATATAAAATCCACTATTGATTTCCACTCCCTACAAGCAGGCTTGATCTCTGTGTAAACCAAAGATTCTATAATACATTTCACAATATAGATTAATTGTCATTCAAGCTTTGATTTATTCTCATTCCAGCAGGCTGACTTACCGGCAAGTTCCAGGCAATAACACACCTAACAAAATGTGGTTAGGCCTTTGCCAATTAACACCCACAACTACAGACACATCATCAAACACCTGAAGGAAAATATGGGATGGATTTCTTATGAGAGAAGGAGTGGCGTACACAGCAGTGCTGCAAAAAGCATCACTCACTGTCACTGTCCCTTTCTTTTCACCAGAGAAGGACGGGAAGACAGCAATGTTTTCCATCTACCAACTATTTAAATCCTTCAAATACTTGGAGAAGTTCCAGAAGAGAGAAAGCAAAGCAGCAGCTTAAAAATGCTAGGTCTTCCACATAGCACCCCAGCTGGCTTCTCCCCTGACATACATCTGGGGACCAGGGAATGCTGGCACTGCCAGCAGTTCCTCCCATACCACAGTGAGGGTGTTTCCTATGTGCTCTTCCTTTAGTGACCAGGAAGCATTTGCTTTCTCCCCTTCAGAGGAGTGGTGGGACGCACCTCTCAGTCATTCCACTTTGGGAGGGGAAAGCTTAACACCATCCTGAAGGTCCTTATCACACACTGGGGAAAAAAACCAATAAAAACATCTTACTGAAGGCATCAGGAACCACATCAAGCCTCAAACATTTTGGTCTGACCCTACTGCAAGCAAGACACTGGACCAGAGAACTCCCGAGGTCCCTTTGTGCCTGAATTACATTAAGATCCTATGAAAGAGCAGAGGAAAGAGCTTCTACTAACTAGGACTCATTTCCACCACACAAAGGGACACTGGAGTCTAAGGAAACAGCATTAACTCTTGTTGCTAGATGTACTTCCCTTCTTAGCTAGAGGATGGGTTTCAGATTACCTCCCCATCCAAACATGTGCCTGTTCACAAAAGATTGGGGGAAAACTTATGTCTGCCAAAACCTCACTCTGATCCTCCAGTCCTTTTCTAGAGGGCTGTCACAAAACTCTCTCCTCCTTAAAAATAAGCCTTATCAATGCCAACAAGGCCCTCAGATTATTTCTCATGAGGCTGCTGATGGGCATTAGAAAACCTCTCAGCGTGGTGAAATTTAAGTGCATCACACAAGTAAGGTCAGAGAGGAACAACCAAGGTTTTCTAGTTCCACCTTAGGCTCAGCTACAGCCATCAGAAGTCCAACAGTGAAACCTGCTGTGCAACTAACTTTTTTTATTTAGAGATTTTTATTACCATGTCACTCAGAAGCTGAACAGCACATCCGTTGCCAACCATACATCATCATCTCTGTATAAAGAGGGGCTCAAGATCTTTAACTCAAGCATTGCATTTAAAGCAACAGTTGATAAGCATTGATGCTCAGCATCTGTAGGGCTCAAGCTTGCAACCAAAGGCAATGGGCACAAACTGACACATGGAGGTTCCCTCTGAACATCAGGAAACACTCTTTCATTGTAAGCCTGACTGGACACTGGCACAGGTTGCCCAGAGAGTCTGTGGAGTCTCACTCCTATTCAAAAGCCATCTGGACATGGTCCTGTGCAACCAGCTCTAGGTCATCTTGCTTAAGCAGGGGTGGGCTGAATCCAATGACCACCAGAGGTCCCTTCCCATCTCAACCCCTCTGTGATTCTGCGAATGAAAAATTTAAAACATCCATTATTAACCACCCCCCTCTACCAACTTCCTTTGAAGCCTCCTCTTCATTTGTGGTAAGTCACATCACCTCACAACCAGGGCAGGCTCAGAGGACTTGTGAGAACACTTACAGGTGGGATCCCGGCCAAGGTGCAGTAATTTCCTCAGCTGTCATACCTTGCTGCTCCAGTGATTTTAGCTTTGTGGCAGTTTTACTTTTCAGAGCATCCTGTTCCAAATTTGTCAAGGACCCTGACACTCTGAGCCTCCAGCAGTCAGCACAGTTGCACGTGCATGAAGATTTTGCTGTACACCCACTTTTATCACAGTACCACTCAATTACTGAAAGAGGAATGTATTTCACTCTCCATAACTTGAACTTCTTCATTTCCTTTCTCTGTCCTCATACAGTTAAATTTTAATTAGAACAAGTTCTTGGTTGCCCCATTTGTCCACTGGAGGTCAGTGTCTTTCTACAGAAAGACTGTCCCTCTTACCTGGTGGGTTTGCAGGTGACAGAAATCTTAGAACAGCACTTCGTTTTTCCATCACAGGATTTCAGGGCTACAGGTACACGATGAAGACAACAGCCTAGTGCAGGTCCATTATTGCCAAAGGAATGGCAAGGTCCTTGCAGGTCCTGTCCCAATCAAAGTGACACAAAGAATTGCAGGAGCTTCAAACATAGCGTTTTCCCAGATACTAAGCAGGCTCGATTCAAAAGCTTCTGGTGCCCTCCTGCAGCTCTCCTGCTACCACTGCAGCATTGCAGGAGCCAAGTGCCAGGCTCACCTCACAGGTAAAAAAGCATCTCGTTGGGCAGGGAATTCCTAACTGATGACTGAGCACCTTGAAACATTCTCCTGCTTTCTTCATTATCTGGTCTTGTATTTAAATCAAATACTGAAGTGTAATTACCAGCCGATAGATTTTTACTATCGAGTTAATCCTACTTGGCTGGTTTGCAAGGATGAGCTCCGGAGAAGGCGGCTGTTTCGGCTGCTGCACAGGCTGCGTAGGAGAGTTGCTGCACCACGCTGCTTTCAGAAACAGCCCCTCATTAGCAAGGCTTCCTCAGCTACTGACAACACTTTGCCAGACATTCCGCACAAAGATTCGGATGTTTGCGTCTCCCAAGCTGAGCAACATATGATGGTGAAGGACTGACAACAGTAGCGGCCAGGAGCGAGTGAGTGTGGCAAGGCAGGGTAAACAGCCACGGGAACAGGGCTGCTTGGCAGTCACACACAGAGCACAGACACTGCTCAGGCACTGGAGTCCATATCAGTGGATCAGAAGCACTTTGGAAGCAAATCTGCTCACTCCCTCTCACCAGGCTGTAATTCCCATCACGGAGCAGCACGTGAATTCCCTTCCAGATGCAGCTCAGCATGAGACCTGCTCTGACTACAGCAGCAGGAGCTCAGTTTGCATGAAGCAGAACTGAAGCCCGGCCAGTGCTGACCAGCACCCACTGTGCCCTGCTCTGCAGACTCACCCCCTCTGAGTCCCACTTCTGAGTAATGTGGACACAGTCTGACCAGCTAGCTGACCTCATGGCTGTTTAGGCTGCAGTTTCACCTACTTACAATAGATACCTCATCATCCATGAATCTCAAGGCAATACCAGTGAAAGGAAAGCAATGCTACCAGGGACTCTCCTTGCCTGCATGCCTCTCATTTGGAAATGGAAAATATGAGACATTAAGACTGATGAGGCAATTCTCATGCCATGTATCTCAAGACCTGGAACTTTCAAGTTCTCTACTTCATTTTCTTCAACTTCTGTGCTAAGAAATTAATGGTGCATCTTGACTCTTCAGTTCTGTCCTGCCAAGACCACTGATGTTCTCAGAGGAAAATTTTGCTCTTTCCATCCCAGTACCTCTCCATTTCATTCCACATATGCTTCCTTTCTACATCACCGATATCCCTGTTAGTCTTCAAACAGTCAGGTTAGAATAAATGGTTGCTGCCCAAAACCCAGAAAGAAGCAATACCTGCAGCAGGCTGGTAATTACAGCAATTGTGCAAAGCTCGCATCTGGAAGCCTTAAAATAGAGCTGCACTTTAAAAGTGTGCCATACCCACATATTCTTTACATATCCTACCACCCTGAGTATTTTATGTTTTGCTTTCTGAACAGAAAACATTCCCACTTCACCAGACTCCTTTAGTAATTTGTATATTCATGAATTTTAAAAAGACCTATTTACTATTTTAAATGTCAGCTTAAGTCTATTTATCCTAATCAGGTATCCACGCCAGCAGTGCCATCAGAGTCATTTGTACCCTCATGTCTCCTCTGATCAGTGACAGAAATAAAAGCTGAAGCAGGCAGATGGCTGAATCAAAGAGAAAGGTCATTGCATACTGTAGCTGATAAGGTAAGGAGAATAAAATAGGGAGGGTGATCTTCAGGGATAAGCTAAAACTTAGCCTCACCATTTGGAGGCTTCTGTATGGAGACAAAACAAAGGGAAGTATCATCAATTATTGACCAAAACATTTTCTCCTATTGTTTAGAACAGAAAAAGTCCTGACCTTTCTCTTCTACCCCATCTCTATCCTAAAAATCTTTATTTTCCTACCTCCTATTTAAGAGTCAGAAGAATGCCACAAATCTGTGGTGTTATTTTCCCCATTTCAATAAGGCATCCGTACTTAAGTGCTTTTATTCTGCTAATGCAGTAAGAAGCAATGTCATAGCAAGACAACTCCCGCATCTCCTATCTCAAATAATTCTAGCTGTTGGCAGCTGCCTCACCATTTGGTGTATTTTAACTAGGTTTGAAAATCCCTGAAGTAAGGATTTATTATCTTTTTTATCAAAGTATGAAGTAAATCTATCAAGCCATATAAATAATTCATATAAATTCTAGAAACATAACAAGGAATATAGGTCAGGAGGGGCACCACAGGAGAGGGATGGAGCGTCCTTTACTTGAAGCATGTGGTAGACCTAAATTCAGTTTCCTAGGCAGACCATGTCAACTTAAAGAATGAAGATGGCTCTTAAAAATTTAAAAAGCGGAAGTTGACTCGATAGTCAGTGGGGGTTTTGAAGGCAGTACAGAGGGTGATCAAAAACAGGATACTTTTTCCAGATAAGCACTCGTGTGGCGGCAGTCGGTTGGGTACCAGGCAGTGATCTTGCTTATCTCGTAAAACATTTGTGAAATGTCACAGTGGTGGTTTGCATCAGTTATGGCAAATCAGTGACTGGTTACTGGGAGAAACAATGAGCCAGCAGCACCCCTGTATTTTAAAGTAAACCCCTAGTGCCCCAAGGAACTGTTGACAAACACCAGTGTTTTGACAGACACACTGCAACATGGCACGGCACACATTACATACCGTAACCTACTCTTGCCACAGTCAGATTAAATATTTGACAAACCTACACAAGCGTTCTTCGCAGCAATCCAAAAACTTCACCAACTGCTGTAAGCAAAACATCTAAATCTTTGTTAGAGCAAAATGCACCATAAATAGAAATCACGTAGAAATAAATTTACAGCAAAACTTTTACAGCCAGTCTAGAAAGTGTTACTTTGGTTGTCATTCTAAGAATATGAAACGAAAAAAAGTCCTTCTTATTCAAAGACAGAAATAATGTTTATAACATAATGGCAATCAAAAGCAGTTTAGCCAGCTGTGTGAAAGCACCCTAAGAAGAGAGTTTTAGAGGAAGCATGCTAAATTTGGAAGGAAACCTAAACAGAACAGAAACACAAACCAACCTAGGTATAGCTGAAAACACCAAAAAAACAGACCAGAAAAAAAACAAATACAAATAAATCTGAAAGTGTCCTAAACAAAGTTACGCTGAGGCCTCACATGGTTGGAATAAGCAGTAGCTTCAGGAAGATTCACACTTCATCACTAAGCTAAAGCCTGTGATAAACAATCCTGGTACGACCTGGTGGAGGAGAAAAGCACTGTGTCCTGAAACAGGTCCCTTTCAACACCCACCGTTACCACCACAGTCACAGAACAGGATTCTATGCAAGAGAAAGAAACCACAGCTGGCTGACCAACCAAACTGTAAGTCCTGATGGAGGGAATGGGAATATCCTTGGCTGGTAACATACAAACTATCCTATTGAAAACAAGGAGCACGAGAATCAAGAGAGAAGGGTGCAAACCTGTCCCTGTAGAGGAACAGACTGCAGGTGAAAGGGGCTAGAAGTTCAGGAGAGCAAGGGCACTTCTACAATGGCCAGGGACTGCATCCGGTTTGTGAAGGGTGACAACCAGTGGGCACAGGCCTCTCAGCAGGTCAGAGAAAGGTTACTGGGGACTAGGAAGTTAAATTCATTAGAGAAATAAAACATTAACAGCAGGATGGCTCAGAAAACTGACTAAAGAATCCATCAGCACTAGTGGATATCAAGAGAGCCTGATTTTCAAGACCAGAGAAAACAGATGAGTTCTGCCATGCCATGTGTGTAGCTGGTAGGACTCCTGTTTAGAGTTGTTGCCAAAGGCAAAAGGAACAGACTGCTCAGTATTAACTGGCACTAGGGTAACTCTGTCAGGTTCTCAGGCATCCCTTCCTTTACCCTACACTTCACTGGCAACAGAAGTGACTGCTGAACATGGCAGAGCTCTCACATGGTATAACAGCATGCAATTGAAAGTGCCAAATGACTTGGGAATGCAACACATTTAAGACAAGACTGCTGAGATACCTCAAAACAGTTGCCTTAATCTCCAAATCACTCTGCATGTGACCCTTTGCCAAGAAAAAAGGACAGTACTCCTCCCTGCTCTGGCTAATCAGATAAGAAGTTCTCTGTTTATCTGCAGCAGTAGGAATTAATCTAAGAGACTACTATATTTAGCTAAGAATCTTAGGGGCTAGTTGTTTTCTTATGTAGCTGAAAAGCCCAGCACAAACCTCAGACTGCTTTCCACTCGAGTGCACATCTATGTCACCCACAGATGAAAACACATTTCTCCAGAGAAACCTACAGATACTTGATAGCACATGAAAAAACATTCTTTGCCTCTGCTGTTAGTAGAGAAAGCAAAATATGAAATTCCTTGTCCCAGTTTTGTACATAAAGGACCTTTCTTTTCAGTGTACTTGTTGTTTCTCTTCATCTCTAAGGAAAGATAATGGTCAATTGGGAACCCACAGTCTTTCTGGGCTACCCACACTTCCTTTTTAAGTCCAAGGGAACTGAGAAGGGTGTTCAGTGACAAGCTCAAGTCCCTCCTGACTATTCTGTTGCAGATCCAGGGTCTGACAGATTCTAGTAGGGATCATAATTTATTTTAATTCCCTCTATATCACTGACAGTGTTTGGAGTACTTGAATGCAGACCTGCCTCAACATGCTGAAAATGCTTGGACTTCTGTGTGTCTGTGCATATATGTACTCCTTCCTACCAGCAATGCCTCAGAATTAAAAATTCAGGCTCTCACAGGGCAAAAACCTTTCCCCTAAGGCAGACTACACCAGGCTGAATTTCTGTTTATTTGGTTTCTCATAAGGGAAAAAAATGTAATGTCACCTTTAAAAAAATTCACTGTCAAAACCATCTCTGGAAAAGCTGCTCTAATATTTGTTTTACTCCTCTGCTAGGAACTAATACCTCAGATTAGGATTTAATTCATGCAACTTTAGCTTCCAGATAAAGGGTTCTAATGAAGTCTTCACTATTATCAGGTTTATACTCAGTTCAGTTTATAGCAAGATTTTAAAACATTTTTAGAAATTACATAGTTGCTGTATCCTTAGGTATGTTGTTTCAAGGGGAAGACATTGCCTCTTCATTATTAAAACAGTGCCCAGGATGAGAGAGAACCTGAAAAATACATCAAGACCCAATATCCCAAGAAGTCATTTCCCTTCCTCTCAACATCATCTGCGTACTGCAAACAAGCCCAGTTTGGAGCTTATTCTCAACAGCATGCACCCCTCTTACAGTAATTTCTTTTTCTCCTCTATTCAATTCATCTTGGTAAAGAAATCTCCAATGCCTAAAAATCTAGTTCAGTTTAGTTCCATGTAAATTGTTTAATGTTCAAGCACAATCACAGAAGTTGTAGAAGCAGCATGCTCAGTGACCATCAGTCCTAACTCCAGCCCTTCCATGAGCAGTTATCAATGGTTTACTCAGAAAACCTTCAAACCAAAAACACTGCAAGCTCATATATTCAATTTCTACATAGAACTGGTGTCTTTGCTCTGAATTACTTGAATTAAGTTCAAATCAGAAAATGGAAAATTTGAGAGAAATAATAACTGAGTACCAGAGAGGGACAGGAGTTTTCAGTTGAACAGAGTAAAAACTAATTTATTTTCCCCAGGAAACAGCCAAGTCTAAGATGCATAAACAAATCTGTTTAATTTACAATTAGGCTACTATATTACAAAATTGGCTTATGTAAGTTCTTTCCAGTAGGATGAAAAGCCTCTCCTGGCTTTAATCTGATTACAATTAAAAGATTAAATTAAAAGTATTTTTCTAGTAGGTAGACATGGGTTTGCATTTTACAGTATTGTGCTTGGTGTCATTAACCTACAAAGACTCCTTCATATTAAAAAAATGTCAAAAGAGGCTTGCTAATATAACTCATATTTTCTGCCTTGCTCTTTCTGGAAGCAAAGCTGATGTTTAATGCATTTCACTGGAAAAAAACTCTAAAGTTACCTGTAGGGAAATTAACACCTGTTTAGACCAGCCAAGAACTTGAACTTGGAGCTTGAATCAAAACTGCAAAAGAACAAAGTATGCATGTCAGGAGGAGCAGCAGAACCTTAAGGATTTTGTAGACTCCAGCCTTCATCCTAGGAACATCGTGGTTCCTCGGGATCACAGATAGCATTTGGAAACCTTACATTTTCATTTCCGTTATTTATCAGTAAGTTAACAACAAAATCTTACTAATCTTAGGAAAGAAAGACAGGCTCAAAAGTGAGATTTTATTCGTATTTGTTACTTATTCACAACCCGAAGTATGATGAAACTGATAAAAACAGCCTAGAACCATGTTTACATCACTAAATTCAATTCACATTTTGTTCATAAAATACCAAAAGGAAAATGACAACACTGCAGGTTCAGAAAAACAGGTTGGCTACTATGACTGAAAAATCTACACTATCTTAAACTGGTCACAACTGATTGCTTATTTAATGCTTATTATTTAAAATAAGCACAAATTACAAAATTTCATCGCACCCAACTTCTGTGCTCATAAAATATATCTTCTGTTGCATCAAATTTCAGTAGCTTGGAAAGAATTTTCTGCTGAGACATTTCATTTCAGCACCTATCAAAAGAATATCAAGAGTACACTCCCCCCCAACCTAATACAGTGATGTAACACTGAGGTCCCAGTTGCACTACCCAGCCAAAGAATTATTTTGCAAGCATGCCATGATGGTATCTCACTCCATCTCTCATACTGCGATGAAAACCACCATCAGGCTATTACCTAAATTCTGTCCTTTCTGTGGACACACAGGCCTCAGGCTCCAGGACACAAAATAAAGCAGACTTCAGCTCCGCATTTTAAGGCAAAGACAAAACCAGCTCCAACTGGGATGGAGATGAGCAAGTACCTTCAGCTGTCCCCAGTTACCAAGAGCTGTGGTTGCTCACCACTATGCAGAGATTGGCCATACTTTGGGATCAATCTGAACACCAGCACAGAGGCAGCATCTTACCCCCCCCTACCATAAAGGCAGCCACCACAGACTGAAAAATCATATGCAGATTAAACAGCAATGCAGTAGCCAACAGTTTGCATGCAAACATCGTGTTAGACTGTTACATTCTCAGGACTAAAACTGTTAATGGTGTAAGCACAGGTTAGATAATCATCTTCCATTTCTCTTTTTATTTTACATACTTTTTTTTTTTTTAAGAACAGACAGGGCCTCACAGAACAAAAATTTTAACCAAATTTTAAACCTGGAATTACACAGACTTCCGTTACAAAAATTAAAACTAATCTGGTAAGAAAAGAGCTCTTCCCCTGGTATGAATAAATTGTTTAAAGCCTTATTAGGGCAAAACAGCAGCCTAACTCTCAGTCCAGAAGAGAGGAAAAACAAAAAACTGCACCATTTTAATACTGTACTGCTGGGGGAGCGGGGGAAGAAAAAAGGAATTATTCTTAAAGAAAACAGAGGCAGCCAAAGCAGACTTTATGGCAGCAAATGTTCCTAGGGAAGAAGCAAAAAAGTGTATCTATATGCCACAGTACCCCAAAAGCCATTAAAACTGCTTTAACTGCCAATGTTTTATCCATGGGATGTACTGGAAAAGAAATACATTCAAAGTGAGAGTTCTGAGTAAATAAGCTACATGACTACACATGTACAAATCAACAACAGAACTTATTTACACACATTTATACCTACAGGCATAAAGACCAAGTTTAATACTTGTGAAATGTATCTGCTTGCTAGATCCAGACTGTTCCAATCTTTAGCAGTAACAGTAGCATTTCTGCACTGCAATAACCCTGTGGTTTCAGTCAGTTCTATCCTACATCCAGTTCATCTCTATCATAAAACTGAAAAACTCTACAGGTATTTTAACTTTTATGTGTAACACAGACATGCATCTGCTACCAAGCAGAGACACCCCTCCCCAACACTCTTCCCAACAAGCAGCCAGCAACCTAGAGCTGGTACTGTTGCAGACATCTCCTGTCTGCTCACCAAATGTTCTTTTTGGATCACGTGGATTCATTCTTCAAAGTATACATTTCATCATCTGCTACATTTTTAAGACAAAAAGGAGGATAATATAAAATCAATTCTGTATGCATAAAAACTTAAGCCCAGAAGTGGTTAAAATTAGACTAAAGGTGGGCATAATTAGTAGCTAATAAAAAAAAGCTAAAAGTTACGTTTATGGAACTCAGCACTTCACTCAATCACAGTTAACTCCCTCAAAACTAACAACCAGACCAATTCACAAGTATCTAAGTTTCTTACATAATTAAAAGAATAAGATGTAAAGTCAAAAAAATATATTTTATCCCTTCAAGATCAGGAAAGTAAAATAAAATGCTGGTTCTGTAACAGTGCAACAACTGCAGCATATTTTGCATGCAGCACATGAGTTGCTACATTTAGTGGCACTTGAGTATTATGCAGTAAATACTGGAAGTAAGACAAGTTTCTGATCTGCATAAGCATAATCACATCATTATTACCAGAGTTGCTAAGCTACAGCTTTCTGAATAATACCAGTTCAATTTTAGCACTTCCATCACTAGCCTTAATACATGTCAACGTCCTGCTTTACATCTTGCTAAGAGAGCAATCACTGAAGCCAAGCATTTAACGTAGATGCCGCTGGCCTTGGGCCACGTTCAGTCTGACCAGTCATTCTCATCAAACTCTGAATCATCATCGGAGTCACTGTATTCCACCGCAATGCGCCGTGAAAGGATGGTCGCCACATCATTGCCAACCGGCTCGCGCTTCGCTTCTTGCTCCCGTTGCTCCTGCACCTTCTTCAGCTGAATTCCTGTAGAGACAATTACTCTCAGACAAAGCTCTCAATGCAGGAGATTTTAGATTTCATATTGTTATTGGTGAGCCTGTTGTATTCTAATATACTCAGGAAGGAGGAGGGGAAAAGCAGCAAAACCGTTGATTAAAAAGAGCCTCCCTGAGCAGGAAGAGAGAAGGACAGAAAAGGCAGACTGGAATCCATTCTCAGAGACTGAATGCTTCTGGACCTCTAAAACTGCCGACAATATGTTAAGCCTAAATATTCAAGACTGTATGAGTCCTTTTGATCTGTAGAAGGAAGTTTTCATAATTGTATTTGGAAATACCATTAGACCTACAGCTCCATATTGTAACCAAAGTCAGGAAAAGTCACTGGCTAAAAATCAGTGGGCTGGTGTTGGGTAACTCAGTTCTTCTGAACAGAAGCAAAAATCCATGTACGTCTACTGGCACTTTACATAAGGTAATGCTGTTTTCATTTGATTATGTTTGCACAAATGCTAGAACATGCTTGACAAAGCTGTACATCTGTAGGCAATAGAAACAGATTCAAAGTCATGGCTGTCAGTGTCAGAGCAGGTGTATGGTACCTGTGGCTAATGACACTGCCCAGCTGGGAAAAGAAGCCATGAACTCCTACCAGTGGAAAACACAAGGCTTTCGCTGCAAAAGTAAGAAATACCTAGAGCTCAGCATCCACTTACCCATTCTAATGGCAGCGAGAAGGTCGCTCCGTGCATCGCTTATCGGTGCCTGGGCAGGTTCGTGACGCTTTGCGTCCAACGCCGGAGGAGCATGCATGGGGGAGGAAGAGAGGGAGGCACCTGCAGCAGGAGGGCCTGGAGGGGGAGGAGGTGGGCCCGGAGGAGGAGGAGCAGTGACTACAAGCCCACCAGAAGGAGGAGGATGAGTAGCTGCATATGTAGAGCCAGTCACCAGTCCAGAGTGGGAAGGTGGCACAGGAAGCTGAAGGGGACTAACAAATGCAGTTTGTGCTGAAGGAATCATAGGCGGGGGAGGAGGAGGGGGAGGACCTGTAGGATTGTAATAATCCACCATCTGAGCTGGAAGCATCCTATATAAAACAGAACAAAAACATTTAATGCGTTGAAAGTTAGGACTTAGAGAATCATCACCCCTTAAGCTGCTCTCGTCCAACCTCAGATAAAACCAAAATCAAAAGGAACTTAATGTGGTGAATAAAACATGCAAGTGATTATAAACACATGAACTGTCAAGTATTGGTAATGTATTGAAATTTGAGACAGATGTCAAAGTTAAAGACAGTGTCCTTTCTGGACTCTACAAAGTGAGCTTTTCATCTTAATTCTCCCACCTAATTCAGTATCAACTGTTTGTTACTAAACACCTACTCTGTGGGACTATTACGTACAAGGTCTATGACGAAGCAGGGACCAAGAAAACTACAGACTACATGTATCGATTCCATAAAAGACCAAATGTTAGACAAATATTAAAAGATAATAGAGGACACAGGCATAGAGAGCAATGGAAAGTATGAATGGGAAAATTTATCCAAAAGTATATCATATATCTCACGTGCTTCTTCAGTCAAGTTTATCAATTTGAATACCATTTAATTAAATTGATACATTTGATTGATACTTCAAATAGGAGGCACAGGGAAGAGCTGATTTCTTTGTTACAGTGTCATTAAAAGAAACTGTAAGCAAAAAAAAAAAGGATGTAAGAGTTATGAAGTAGGCAAAGAACTAGATATGGGAGAGAGGAGTGGAAGGAAAGTGACTGATGACATTCAGCGACGTGTCAATGTTTATGACAACTGCAATACCCTGACAGTGGACCTGAAGACTAAGCACAATAATGTGTTATACACTGGAAATAACAGAGACAGGGCAGGTTGGAGCAGTCACTCGTAACTGTCACCTGCAGCACAATACAGTCACGAATCAGGCAAATACTACCCCAGGATGCATCAAGCAAGGCTGACCATCCTTAGCTTGCCTAGTTTGAAATGACACAGGCAAGAATGACTACAACTTTCCTGGGGTTACAACTTGAAAGTTTAAGCTATTTACATGAAGGAATAGACACAAACTGGTTACAAAACAGATATTTTCATGCCATTGCAGAGCCAGTACTCTGGAGCAAGCTTTCCTTCAGAATGCATTCAGATAAGATATCTACACATGAGCTTGATAAATTCCTATCTTGAATTGTGGAATGGCATTAGTCCTGTAGCAGTAGGGAATTCGACTGGGTGTCTGAGAGCCCTTCCAATTCTATCACAAGCCCCTTTAAAGAGTCATTTCAGGGATGCAACAGACTGCCACATAAATCACAATCAGAAATACTTTTTTTATGCATTTCCTGAAGTTTGAAATATCATTCAAATTATGCTGTAACTATTTCCCGCTTTAAAGAAAAAATATTCCCTTTTTAATACTGTATTAGGAACCTTTAATATTTTACAAGCATATTGATTTCACCACATTCAATATAGAGTTCATTATTTTTGCTTCCACTATTTCATTTAAATTCAGTTCATACACAGGAATTATATAATTTTTTTTCTGTCCTCCCAAGGAGGTAACTGATGTATTTGGGGTCTTTTTGGGTGATGCATTACATATAATGATGGTTATGAAAAACACACATGCCTCTAGTTTTGTCAAGAATCCACTAGAATAAATCAGGAGATTTACCCATATTCTGCTGGCACCACAGGTACTGAGCTATGTTGGCCATCTGAAGGCTGGGGTGGAGGTGGAGGTGGTTGCTGAGGTCTGTTTAAAGTAGCATGTCGTACAGTGGTGGAAGGTGGTCTGTATTCATGCTCGTGGCTTTGGGATGCTGCCATGTACTGTGGACCATCTCCTGCTCCATATGAAGGCATTGCTATCTGCTGATGGAGGGAATGATTCGGAGTAGCAGGATAAGAATAATCGGTAACATCAGATGCATGGGACCTAAAATTAAAGTAAATTCACACAGAAGAACAGATTATGTGAGTGTAACAGGGCATTATCTAAATAACAGAAGAAAACTAAAAAGAATAAAATCAGCAGTATTTTTCTTGCAACAGGACTCCCTGATGATCAAGCACCACTCCATTTTATGTCCACAGAAAGCACAAGAACTTTAGTAGCCATAAGGAAGCATATTGTTTTTGTCAACAATTTTGACAGTCCATTGTCTGAAATGGTAATACTTACCAGGCTTGCCTTAAGTTAACAATGCAGAAGAAAAAGGAAAGCAATATTATAAACACTCGCAATTATACAAAAGATTATGTTTTACCAATGCAGAGAAAACCAATTTCAAAAGTTAGAAAATGCTTTTTAATTTTTTTGCACAATTAATTTTTTTGGAAAGGCTTAGAGAAACTGGGAAATGTAAATATTAGTTGAGCAGAGAGTTCATAAAGATACAAAGTCTAAGATGCTCTGTCAAATAAGCCCAAGAGAGGGAGCAAAAGGATCTCTTCATCCCATTACTGCAAACAGTTGTTTTAGTAATGAATTATAGTGCAGCCTGGCTTTTAGTGAACACAGTAAACTGATGCACTTATCTGTAAGACTGGAAGCAAGGTAAGCAACAAAAAGCCAGGGCTTTGAGTAAAACAAAATAACAAACCCTTTGGGCATTTTGTCCTCTTTCATGCTTCCTGCCTGTTCCATTTTCTTTGCGTCACTCATGAACTCAATGCCCATTTTCCTTCTCTCCCACTCTTCTTTTCTTGTTCTTACTTTTCTCACATTAATTTGCTGGTTTCTGTTTGGATTCAGCTTGTGTTTCTCTCTCTAAAGCACAATAAGTATAACAAATACATTGTAAATTGCCACAGTCCAAACATTTGGATGTCAACATTCAACCTTTAAGTCATAAAATTAGCAAATGAAAAGACATAAAAGCTTTTTTTTTTTCACTTTAAGATTAGAAAAAGAACCACAATATAACCAAATGCACTTCTTTGGAACCTTACTTATATAACACTGCTCATGCAGTAGCTGTCAGCATAAGACTCTCTCTGAAACCAGTACTTAGTTCTATATGTATGGGGATTTTTTTACAGCTTAAGACTACCCCAAGATGAAAAAACAGAAAGCCTTCTCTTCACCTCACTACCATTCACAGAATTCATGCATGTAAAACAGATTTCAGGATTCAGTCTCTGATATTTGAGTCACTGAAATGTAAAGTACTCCATAAATGATAAAATCTGAAAGGCTTATATAAGTACAATTTATCTGTCATACCACAACATCTAGTTGCAACATAGAGGCACATCCTACAAGTTCTGCTTAAAAGAAGTCCTACATATTGCAAGTACTATAGATATTTGCAAACAGGCAAATACATGTTGACATTGCTGGGAGATAAAAACAAATTACTTCAATATGACCCTGATTTAAACTCAGGAATCCTGGAAGCAAGGTGTTAAAGCTAAAAGAAGATTCACAATGTGTGAAACAGAACTCCTGATGAAAAAAAATTCACATCTTTTACTAGATCAACCTGTGGAAAGTACTGTCAGTCTGCAATGTTTCGTTAAGACTAACAGGGGACAAGGTTTTTGCATTAGAAACTGTGGGGAAAAAAGACAAAAGGCTTTTAGACAGAAGTTCTGAATACATTATTGAAGCAGCAATAGCAATGTTATTTTAAATTTTACATTTCAATTACAAGTTGATTACTCTTACAAAGGCCACATCATTATATCTACAGAGTCCTAAGCTTTTTTTTTTTTTTTTTTTTTTAATTAATGTCCACTGAACACTGGACTAATGCTATCAGGCCCCACTTTTGAAGTGGCAGCTACTTCCTCAACGTAACCATTCAATAATTTAAACATTAAACTGTTACACAATTTTTCTAGTGGACTCTATTCCTAACTTTACTGGTAGCACTTAATCACCACAGACAGGGGAAATAAAATAAGCAGGAAAATGCTGTAGTGAGAGCAGCTTAGTGAAAAAAACCTCAAGACTTCCATGCACACCAGCAAAAGGTCCCACTGAGCTCAAAGGGAATCTCAGTCAATGAAGATGAATTCTGCTGGGTCTCTAGGCAGAGATTTCTGTTATTTCAAGCAGTAACATTGCATCTGGTTTTGTATCTTGCTCTTTAGACTAATGTAACATCAATAAAGCTGAACTCCTCTCCCATTAAAGCATTCTGTTAGAGGCGAAAGTATGCTCAGCTGAGTAGATCACAGGAAAATATTTATTAAGCTATCATCAGTGCACCAAACCACAAACCAGACACTAAGGAAAAGGTACTGACGTTATCTGCTAGAGGCAGACTTAAAGGCTTTTGTAACTACAACTACTTAAGACTGAATATAAAGCATGCAGCAAACACTTCTTTCACTGCAGTGCATAACATTATGCGGACAAAACGCTCATGTGCAGCTGAGGAAATAAAAAAATCATTACAGAATTTGTTATTTAAGCTTTGAGGTAATATTGAAAAAAACTTTAAAAAGTGCATTGTATGTTTTGTCTAACTATGCCCATCCTGTAAAAACACCTAATTCTACTCAGTATTTCTGAATATACAACTGTGGTATAACAAACAGCTTTGCTGTAAACAGACCTAGTATCTGGGGACAGGGATCCCTCGGAAGATGCTCCATGGTACACACTTTGAGACAACCTGTTGTCAGGTCTAAGCTCTTTGTCATATGCCATCATATTCCACTCCTGGCGTCTGTTCCTGGCTTTTCTAACCTTTTTCACCTCACGGGTGGTGCCATCTATACGCTTTTGCTCCTAATATTCAAACAAAAGAAATAAAGCATGCAAAGAGAGAAAAAAAGGAAAGGAAAAAGCTGGTTAAAATGCAGTTAGAATGCATGAAAACAAGACCAGATCTACAGATGAAGCCAAATCTTCGTAATATTTCTCTGCACTGAAAATGAGAATATTTCCTTATGCTATGAACCTCATAAGTAGCAGGACTGTTCATTTGCCCTTTTTCTGTAGGATGCACATGCTACTGTGATACCAACCTACTTGTTTTCCCAATACAGAAATGTGACTGTTTTTAAAAGCCAGAAAGTTTAATTTCTTCTGACATAATGTTTTTTATTTAGATAAATCCTAAAGCACTTCTAATTTTCATCTCCTGCAAATCAGACTTCTGAGAAGACATTAAATATGCTCAGGGCTACTCTGGCTCTTTGTTAGGGTCAGAATCACCAGAGCCTGGGGAAGTATGGAAAAATTGGACACACTTTCCTATTCCATAGTCTATGTGAAATTATTTTTCTTTATTTACGTTATATAAAAATGAATTGCACTAATTCTCTCTGCAACATGTCAGTAATATTCAGGCCAGCAACATATTACAGCTCGATAGCTTCATGACAAATCAGTCTGCTTAGTTATTTAAATCTTTCAATATAATATTAGGCTCAGTGTTTACCTTCTATATTTATCTTTACCTTATTGAAAGATCTCCTAATATTGGGACTCAATGCTTTCACACCTCCAAAATGTTGTCCTCACCTACCTCTGACGACTCAGTATGAATATAAAAACCATATTGGTGCTTCTATACAAAAACTGAACAAGTTTGCTCAATCCAAACTGAGAAGGGTATTTATGTGCCACTCCTTTTCTCATTATTTATGAGAGCACTGGATGTTTTTTTAATCAGCTCTAGATCCCATACTAATTCATAAAAAGGTTAAACATGTTTTATCTATTAGTAAGTTGGTAGTAGGATTTTGCCTGCTAGAAAAATAGTTTCTCAGGAAATAATTATATTGCTATTCTGAGAATGCAGTCATAAGTTATTGAGAGAAAAGTTTGGTCAAACACTGGTATGCAATCCCTTTACTGTGGAATCTACACCTTGAAAGTAAGGGATAATAGCTGGAAAGCTAGCTCAACAAAAAGTACATCACAGATGAATGTAGGGTTTTTACTCCAGCTGTCAAAGAGCACTGACTAAATAATTCTGAACCAACGTATTCAGCAATACATAACTAAAAAAACCCCCAATTATCAAATGACTTAATTGCCCTTGTTTGGGGTCTCTTTTTCATTCATGCATGTCTGCATGAGGGACCTGCTAATCCTGCCAACATTAATAATGACAGAGAAAACAACATTTGCTCATTCCTGCAAGAGGCAGATTTTTGGTCTGATTCATGTTAAGCAAAGATCATCATCTTGGATTTTAACTAATTCTCCTAAAATCTTTTTCCTCCACAAATTTTTTAGAATCACACACTTACTTTACTTAGGTTATGTTTAGTACTGCTTTTTCACATCAGATTCTCCTAGTACAGGATTTGGAGCAGAAAGGAGAGAGATTCATTCATGTTTTATTCTAAATATATAAAGCTTTGCTAATTGCCGTGGTTGAATATATGCTTGTTAAAGGCTTTACACCTGTCATCTTCAATTATTTGCTGAAAAATTAATTTTTTTTTTAAATTTTTGACTTTCATCCTGATTAATTTATTAAGATTTTGTTACTAAATCATGACAGATTTGAGAGGAAAATACAAGTAAGTCTTTTGGTTCACTGAGAACACTTACAGAACGGTAACTTCATCACCTAAGGGTGACAACTACATGTTTCTTGCAAGGTTCTAGATAAAGTAAATATCCACCTTTTGACCAATCTATGATGCTACTCAGAAGACAATTTTGGTACAATTCCTGTATCATCAGGAGTGCTTGCATGACTACTTACATATAATCACCTATTTAAAAGTGTGTTTTTAAAGAGATCACTGCATTCTTTATATAAAAAGGTAAATACATATGCGTGTATAAAAAACAAAATAAACACAAAGCTTAGTTTGTTTTTGTGGGATCAGATTTCAGGTTAATCAGCTGTTCCAGACCAGTGTCTATAAGTGTGCTAATGAATAAATATGCTGGAATCCTTTTTACTCAAGCAGTATTAAACCCTACTGGTATTGATTTTTTAAAATTAAATATTACATAAATACATTTTTAATTTCTTACAAAACAGTGGGATAGGCTTATTCTTAGCAGCTGACAAAGCTACAATTACCTTTAATAGTAGTTTTAAGTTGTTCCAGTAGCAGTTCCATTACCCTGACCAACAATGGTGACAGCTCTAGTTTTAGTACCCAGGGCAATGACAACAGAGTTCTGGGGGAGCTGAAGCCTTTCAAGGTAACTACAGTTAGAAATATTTCTTAGGAAAGGTAAGTATTATTAAGAAGAGTTACTTCCTTTAACCAATAGAAGCAAGTGGGTGCTGTAGGTTAAGCCAGAAAAGAGGTGTATCGTTCAGCTGGTGGTAGGAAATTATTTCAGCAAACACAAACATATTAGAGCCTTTAAACATGGTTGAGTTAATTTTAAGTTCAGTATTTGCTGCAAGAGTTAGAAAATGATATTTCAAGTATCTTAATAAAGAATTAGAGCTAGTAACAGAAAGTACCTTCAGCAAGTACTTGTAACACTTTCAAAAAACTGGAAACATGAGTGTATTTTCCTGACCACAAATTTATAAAATCCTATCAAAACACAAGTCCATCAAGAACGATTTCTGAAATACAAGCTTTCCAAATGTAAAAATTTTTATTTGTTTATAGTTAATTAATCTCGGGGGAAAAAAACCCCAGGGAACAATAAAAAGCAAATTAGAAAAACTTTCCTTTGGTTAATCAAGAGTTAACAACTGGCCTACTACAGTCATTCAACTAAGAACAGTACTGATATGCACTAAAGGTACATCTACATTGAACTTTTACACACTGATATACTGAGAGTAAAAAAACCAGACTACACAGACTTTGAATTTAAAGAATTTGAATGAGAGTTTTCTTCAGGTGAAGGAAGCCTCTTAGATTTCTTCAATTAAACTGAATGCAGAAACAATAACACGGTATTTGAAGGCAGGAAAATGAAACTCCTCACAAACTCCTGTCTGCATCAACTCAAACACTTAAAGCAAATCACCAAAACAATACTGGAAAATTGATTCTCTGGTACAAGGACTACTCTCAGACTTCACTGAGCACCTGAAAATTGAGGCTAAAAAACAACTACATTTGGTCAGCTGAGTAGGAGGGCATTTGGGTGTCCAGCTTGTAATTTGCTAAACAATATACATTTATTTCACCTGTACAGTTTCTCAACAACTTTCAAGTTTTGTGCTTTTGCAGAGCTTGAATTGAGTAAAGAATTGTCACTTAATAGATTCAAAATACAAGTTCAGCCACTAGACTGTTAATAAACACTCTGGATTCATTCCTGGTCACTGCTATCATAAGGACAAGAACAAAAGAGAAAGGACAGTTGGTTCAGCAACCTGTGGAACAAAGTGTGCCTGTGAGACAACTCACCCAAACACTCCAGCTCTCTGAAGGATCCAGATGATAAAATGCTCATTTGCACAGCAGCTTCTGGAAAGCTACAACTGAGATTTCTTCCTCTCACAAATGGAAGGCTATCCATGCAAACTCAAATCTGTGCTGCTTTCTTCTTAGTCAGGCTTGTTATATATTTAATCAAATCAAACAGCACTTCAGCTAGAATATACCAGGGGCATTTCTGGTGATGTATGGTTATAATCCTACGCAATTGAAATTGAGCACATTTACATTTG
This sequence comes from Acropternis orthonyx, assembly GCA_035583155.1. Classification (NCBI taxonomy): domain Eukaryota; kingdom Metazoa; phylum Chordata; class Aves; order Passeriformes; family Rhinocryptidae; genus Acropternis; species Acropternis orthonyx. The sequence continues at coordinate 47,299,954 of JAWWEU010000001.1, read as the reverse complement.
GTTTGTAGACTGCAATAAGACAATTAAGATCTAGTAAAAAAAATACCATGGACAGAAATAAGCAGGATGTGTTGCCTAAGATAAAGCCTAAGAGCAAATTTATAAAACAGTTTTGTAGAAATCTCCCTGAAGGAATAAAAAAAAAAATTTCAAGTGATATTATACGTTTTTATAAAAGCATTTGCATCTTTTCTTTTTAATATTAAATCAGACTGAAAAAACTAGCAGTTGGTTGTTTCTTTTTCTTCCCCTCCCCTGTGAAAATATCTAAACTCGAGGGGAAAAAGGTAGGAGGAAAAAAGCCTGAAAGGCTGTATTATCTCTATGTATTTTTCATAAATACTGAATGAAATCTAAAAAAACCCAACTAAACTAGAGAATAAAAGCTGCTCTGATTATCTCCAGTCCTTTAATCAGCTCTGTGACTTATACTGAGAATATAGCTGGATTATGATATTGCATTATATAGAAATTGCATTTCTATACAACCACACAAATAACCAACTGAGTATTTTACAGTACTTCGCTATACAGAGTATCTACTGAGGATGCCTACCAAGCTTTTTCAATTCTATTCAGTATTTCAATACTGAGACACCTGTTGAAACAGAAAACACTTTTGACTTGTAATCCTAACAGGAAGACCTGATTTATTTCCACCAGAACTTTTAAAACCACAAATTCACTAAAAGTTTTAGTTAAACCAAGTTTTCATGCTTTGTTTAAAAATTCCGTAGTCAGAAACTTTTGTCCATCAACAGGAAGAAGGAATTAATAGAATTTAATCAAACAGAATACTAAAGCTTCCCAGCCATGCCCTACAATTTTATTTCTAAGCAGGTACCATATATATTGGCATATATATATACACAGTTGTATTATACACATGATGTATACACACAAATACATATTAGCATGCACATTCATGTATCAGACATTCTGTACATACGTGTGTATTATACATGTATATCTCCTAATGCAGGATAACTGCTTACATACACATGTGTATGTGGATATGAGTACTGAAAATTAAGTAGCTTCCTTCTATTTCCTCTGAGCACCTTCTCTGGATTCTTTTTATTTTAAATCCCTCATCTCTCATTGAATCTATCTATAAGGGCACCTTCCACCATATAACATCAGCAGTCATTGCTTCAAACTTTCCTTTTTCACTTCCCCACCCCTCCCCGCCCCCGAATTACCTTCAAAAGTCTTACAGCCTTCAGACTTGATAAATATATTGACCAGACAGAAGCTGACGGAATAGCAACTTATTTCTTCATTCACAACTAAAATCTATTAAGAAAATCTTGACTGCATCATGTTCTTTTCTATGAAAAAGCTTTGCTTCCTGTTGGTTTCCAAACTTAGAGGAAACAAAGATTATTACTCCTAAAATTAATCTCCTCTTGCTGCTGAATCACAGAATAATTTTGCTGCATATTTTCAGCTTACTAACAACAAAAATATTTATTTCTGGATAAGCTCTTGTTTTGCTTCAGGAGTTGATGCTGCTAGATAAGGAACTATGAAAACAAAGGAAACTATATTTCAAATTCCTTCCCCCTACCACCACAAAGCACAGCAGGGCTATTTTGCTTCAGACTAATAAGCAGATACTGGTAAAGGACTCAAGAAAGTATCTTGGAAGATAATCACAGTACTCCTAAAATCCAGTTTGCTGCCTTCTTAAAAAAAATAGTGTAAGCTATAAAAATGAAACCAACTGAATCTATAGACACACAAAGAAGAATAAATAGTCTTTCCATGCACAAAAACCTAAATATGACCTGACAATTCTTATGCCTGGACAATCACGCACAAACCTGTAAAACATACGTGTGCTATTATGATTCTGCTTTTACCTTTTGTCTCCTCTTTTCTTTTCGCTTATCTTCAGTATCTTGTAACATTTTTTCTTTCCAAAGATCAAAAAAATAGGAAGGATCAGTATAAAACTTCAATCCATCTTTCTTATCATCCCTGGAAACACAGCAGAAGAAAAGCTAAGAATATATGAATTAGCATGTTTTAAACTCTCAAAACTTATCTTTGACCATCATCCAGGCTTCAAGGTGATCAATAACAACTGTTACTAACAGATGCCTATAAACAAACGCCACCATCATCTGCAGAGAAGCAAAAATCATCATCCTTCAATTATAAATCCAACAAATTTACCTTCCAATTAAAACTTCTTAAAAATGAAATATACTATAAATGCTCTGATATATCATTCTTTAAAAAATTCAAATAATTCACTGCAGATTGACTGTTTCATACAGACATGTCACAATCTAGTACCTCTCAAAAGCTGAAGAACACAGTAAAACCCCATTGTCAACAACCCTTCAGGCAGGCAAATTGCACTAATTTCATGAGCAACAATAAACTTAAAGGAAATAGCAACATGAAACAGAAAACATAGTTCTGCTTGCTGCTCTTCTATTCACTACTAGGTAACCAGGAAAAGAAAAGGTATAGATTGTGTGTGTACAATGTGTATAAATGCTGGGGACAAGAGGAAGAATAGTGGAAAGGCAAAAGGAACAAACCCAGCTTTCTGAATAAAGATGCCAAAGAAATTATTTTAGTATATTATTTATTCTCTTTTCACTTTTTATATAATCAATGGCCCTTGCTCTCTGATCCTGTGCTACCATGTAAGATCTATGCTGAAATACAATGATTTTTGTTATGTACAACTTCTGGTTTTAAGTGTGGCAATAGCAATTTTTGTTTCTATAAGAACGAAAGTCCCTGAAAAATGAAATCTCAATAATCAATATAGCTTATCCCTTCTGCTGTAACTATTCTCCGCAAACAAGTAGGAGATGAAGGACAAAGTACAAGAACGTACTCAATCAATATTTCCTTACCTATAAGGTGAAAGAATATTCAGAGGTGGTGGTTTGTCACTCTGATTATAAATATCAGCCACTGGGTTTGGAATGCTGTTCTTTGAAACTACCTGCTGATCTTGAATTGTTGAGCTCTTGAATGCTTTTTTCATGTTGATATCCTGTAGGGACACTGTTAGAAATAAAAATACATTTACCACAGGTCTGAAATTAACAAAAGTAGATAAAAACCACCCATTTTTCACCAGCTATTTAAAATATTTTCAGCAAGATACGGAAGGACAATGAAAAGGTTTTTCTTTAGTGGATAATCATGACATTTAAACTTAAAAGCATGTAAGAATTATCATAATAAAACAGATTTAAGTCCCACTTGGCCCAGAACCTCACTTAAAATAATGGGACCATGGACTGTGTCTTGGAATATGATGCAAGAATGCTGTCATATGCCAATGTCCAATGATTACTCCTTTTTATAAGGTTTACCCTGGAGTTCTAATAGCAGAAAGACGGCTTCAAGACTGAAACACAAGGTCTGGTATTCCTCTGACACAGCATGTTTTATAATGACACATGGTATCCATACACATTCAACCCCATTCTAAGTATAATTAAATTATTGCTGAAATAACTTCCTGTGAGAAACAGTTCCACATCTTAAACTATCTTCCAGCTCCAAAGGTTTTCCACATAATTGAACATTCCTTGATCGCCAGTTTTTCTCATGTGTCTATTGAGAGAAATATTCTTTGTATAGTCCAGTTACATACTTTCATTTTATCTTTTCACATACACAGTTCTGGGGGAAACGGTATCAGCCTTTTCATTCTTTCTTTTTAAAGGAAAGATTTACGTTGTTTTTAATTGTTCCTGTTATTTTCAGCAAGACTTTCTTACAAGTTTTCATGAGATGAAGTGACCATTGCTAAAAAGATCCAGTTAACACTCATCACAATTTAAGAGTGGTAGTAAGCTCTCCTCAGCATCCTCCACTTTTAAGCAACCTGAAATACAGGTTTTTGACTGCAGTTTAACAGAACACTGAAGTCTTCACTTTCACTGGGTTGTCTGCAATGACAGTAATCACTTCTGGAATTGATACAACTGTTTTCTAAGAGTGTAAGCTGCAGGAACAGTCCAAGCAAAACATCCTGGCTTCTTTTCTTTTTATTATCATTGATATTTCATCTAATATTTCTTGCCCATTCATCTAATTTATCGAGTGTCAAGAATAAACTGTGAGAAGTTTCACATGGCACCTCAACAGTAATGGCCAAAACTTTAGTATATTGATGACTTGAAAATCCAGAAAGGCATGAAGTCTGACACTGTAATCCTTTGCCATGATGGAAACCAAATACCACTCATAGTTCTCTACCCAACTATTTTTGTTATTTGTGCTGAGGTCTTGCCTTCTTATTCTTAGACCACTTAGATTGTTCCATAACTTTTAAAATAGCAAAAAATTAAGAATAGAATACTTCATTTAAAAATAGTCATTTCCCCATCCCCATTACCTGAAGTATCAAAACATCGTTTTTGAAAGTACTTTCTACTTAAACCTGTCTATAAAGATAAGGTACTTAACGCAGTTTTGTCATATGTATACATCTGAATTGTTATATTCTTGTTTGGAGAAAGACATTCAAAAAAGTAAAAATCCCATTTTTCTGGGGCTTTTTAGCATAAGTTATTTATATGCTTTTGAAAACTTCACCTCAATTTTTTTTTCAACTCTAGTATTACATATATATATATATATATATATAAAAAATATTTTTATATATACACTGTTACAGCTAAGAATGTAAGAAATCACTGATGCACCCAAATCTAAAGGAATTTTTAAATCAACCTAGCAAATGACATTTTACTTGAATGTCTAAGCTATCCAGAAACATCAATTATTAGTGACAGTACAATGAATTATTATAAAGACTTCAACTTTGACAAAATAGCCAATAAAATTTACTACTGACATGAAAGTGACAGCAGTTTGTATATATAGCTTATTAATATGAAACATGATGAGCAATGCAAGAGTAATAACTGCTGTCAATTTAAAATAAACACTGATTAAATTCTCAGTCCACACACTAGTTTCCCCTTCCAATAGATTGCTTTTAATTACTCTCCAAACTCTGGAAACTGGCCAGGAGGCATTGCATAACACAAATGATACATTAAAAGAAAATAAGTAACAGCAAAAATAACCTCTAGTAGGGACTGAGTTTCCAAAAAATGCTGGACTTAGAAGTCATGAAGACTGACACCATCCACCTGAATACAGAATAATTACAGTATATGAGGATCATCTAGTTTGCTCACATTATCGTCACAACATGTCTTTAAAACTAAGCTGAATAGTGATTCCATAATAGCTTAATGTTCCTACACAGCTCTTGACCCCTAAGACACCAAAATAAAGGTGTTTGTATCATAGAATCACAGAGTGGTTTGGGTGGGAAGGGACATTAAACATCATCCAGTTCCAACCTCCCTGTCATCAGCAGGGACACCTTTCACCAGAGCAGGTTGCTCAAAGCCCCCTTTCCAGGGATGGGGCATCCACAGCTTCTCTGGCCAACTGTGATCAGCTGTGATACTCTAACAGTTAATATGTTCCAAAATCAGAAAAAAATGCTTGGACATGTAATAATTTCCAGACAGTAACCACCTAAAATGGAAGGCTAAGTATTACATTATTAAATATCAGCAGTAACATTTATTATTGGCACTAGCAGTAGTATTAAGATATAAACTACACAAATATAAATGGCAAATACCATATATAAGCCATATAAATAGTACTATTAAATATATCACAAATAGCATTAACTACTACTGAGTAAATAAAATACTATTGTCCTGATGTAACAAGCTTGTACATTTTACTAGACATCAGGAATCACCTAACAAGGAATATATGCAGTGGCTGGCTCAGACATGTAGAATGAAAGCAAAGATGCATGTTAGAGCTTTTAGAGCTAGACAGAAAAAATTTTTTACCTGCCCAAGTAAGTGCTTTCAAACAATATAGTGTTACTTAAATCCTTTGTTTCTACTGTATATTTATGAAGTGAATGACAAAGCATGTGAGGCTATTACAATTTCTTAAAGGCAATACTGTTTCCAGTGTCTAGAACTCCCTAGAGAATGGCAGCTTGCTGGTGCAAACAGTGCCTCGTTTGAAGAGTATTATGAGATCTCAGATGACCACAGAACAGACTCTACTAATACAGTTTGTGACTACCCTACCCTGAAATAAACAGACCTACTGTCTTAAACTTTTTCCAGTATTCTAACTTATTTCCAGTAAGATCTAAGATGTACTCATTTCTGATTTACTATACTCACAAACTAAAAGTTTTCTCTGTGAAAAAGGCAGCTTAGTGGTTCCATTACTACACGGGCTTCTTGAACTAACACTAATGACAGCAGTTACAAGACTCAGGAATACTTTTTCTCGCTCTGCTAACATGATTTTTTCCCAGCTTACCTTACTGAGACAACAAGATGAAATATTGGTGTAAGATTACTTTGAAAATACAGAGGCTGTTGTGCAATCAAATACTGTGGTCTTGTCAACATCACTTCTGGCTCAATGCTTTCATGTAATTACCTACCCTCTTCCACTGTTGAATCCAGCTGGGTGACTTTGACAGCAAGGCGATCAATTCTGTCTTGAAGGGAATTTGCTCTGATGTAGAAGCTGTTGGCCTCATTAAACAATTCACCAAATATGTCTTCAGCATGTTTGCCTGCATAAGAAAACAGAAATCCCTTTGCTAGTGGCTTACAAAACACAAGACAAATGGCTTCAATATCACAAAGTTATAATACAACAGTAGCTGCAGGATTGTAACAGCGCAGTTTGTCATACAAAAAAATCTGGGGCAACAGATTTGTACAAAAATCTCAAAATACACTAAAAATGCTGCCTGAAGACTATTCTTTTGAAGTCTTCTACTTAAAAAAAAAAAAAAAAGGGAGACTTGCAAATTTTAATCCTCATGCAGCTGAACTACTGCCAGCTGACAGATCACTGATCATTAAAACCTGCCTCTGTGAAGAAAAGGCCCAAACTTACTGCTGTCCATACAAACTTCCGAAGTAAATTTTGAAATTAAAATCTTGCAATCCATAGTCATTAAGATTTAATTATAAGCACAAGCACAAGCCAACATCAAAATGAAGGCAGAGTGGAGCAGATAAAAACCAGGATCCTTCTGCAGAGCAGCCCACTTACCTCTACACATGCTCGCTGCATATGTGTTGCTGTCCCTGGAGTCATTTGAGAGAGAGGGAAACACGGCCCTGACACTTACCCACAGCCACACCAGACTTGATGCACCACAAAAGCACAGTCTACACCTTTTCATCCTCCCTTTCAGCTTCTGCATGCTCTCAATCACTATGAGAGTGGACAGTCCAAATCTGCAGCTTCAGGAGGTGTCTCACAATAAACCCTTGGTCCACAAATCCTTCTGCATGCCCATTCCTTTCCTAGACCTCCCACTTCCCAAAGTACTAGGCATTCTCATTCATAGTTTGACTCACTTCATGCCCCAAGCCAAAACTTTCCACCACTCCAGATCAATAGTTCCAGATCCCCAATTTAGGGCCTCTCCTGCCCCAGAACTTCCCCTACAAATTTCAGTTTCCACCTAAATATATTGTTCCCATTGAACTGGCAGTCCCTCCTACCCAGATACTGCTGTTCCCAGTTAACATCTCCCCCTCTATAATTTCTGCAGCCAAAACCCCTCAAGACATCCCCACTCCACCAGTTCTCCTTGCAGTAAGCAAAGTCCTGCCTTCTGCATTTAACCATGCTTTTTAAAATAAATAAAAAAAAAATTAAACCCCTACATCTGAATTAAACTCATCTTGTTATGACCTGCATCAAGAAGAGTCCAAAGAACAGAAATGGAATGGAGGGGCAAAGCAAAACCTTGTCTGATATTTGGAATGACATGGAATATGTATTAACCACCTAAATGACAGCAGCCTCCAAAAGAACAGCAATTAATGACATTTTAAGTTGGGTCCTAACCCTTAATATTTCACAAAGAAAAGTACAAACAGAAAAAATTTCAATGAAGATCCCATCCTGTGAACATCAATGTAAAAAAAAATAGCCACACTTAGGAAAACAAGAGGATCTGCCCCTTTTTTGGATCATTTATTTGGGGGGAAGGGAACTACACCTACACAAAAACAATATTCAAAAACACTGTGAATTACAGGGAATAATTAACGTGATTGCCTTCAAATGGAGGACTCCACCGGTCATAGATTTCTTCACTAAATAAAGTAACTAACCCAAAACATTAGATATTCTGGTGCATCCAAATGCTGCTTCATGTGTATGTGGAAAGTGGATAAGCAAGGTGTGCTGTCTACCTGTTCCTAATCTCCTCCCCCTCTAAAACAAAAGGCACACAACCACAGCATAGTTGAAGTTGAAAATCTTCCAGCCCAATTCCCTGCTCAAAGTACAACCAGACACAGCAGGTTGCCCAGGAGTCTGACATGGTGGATTTGAAACACTTCTAAGCATGGAGGCTCCACAACTCCTCTGGGCTATGTGTGCCAGCATTCAACCACCTTCACACTAAAAGTGTTCTCTAAGTGCTTCTCAGCAGCTAGTTGAGATTCAATTATAATTCCCATTTGATTTAGTTTCTCCAAATGAAGATGTTGTTCCAAGCTACGGCACAAATAAGCTTTTCAACTCCTCAGCTAAATAAAGCAGTTACTACATTCTTCAGCCAGCAGTATTCAGAGCTCAATCAATTTTAATGGATGTTAGTTTATGTTAATGTATTGAAATCAGCCTTCAGAGGGAAGACTGCTGCTGCATTCTAGGATTAAACATATCACCTCTAGAGAAGTCAAAGAGATGGGTGCTTATCAGTTATCTTTCAGAAAGCGTAGTGGGAACATACTTCTGTTAATACTTAAATTTTTTTTCAATACTTGCTACCCTAAGACACATGAAAGACAGGCTGCCAATCTCCTGTCTGTGAAAACAGTGACATGGTAAAGCAATACTGGACATGCTGTTCTGATTAACATAATACAGTAAATTTTAGACATAAAAAGCACTTGAGAATGATTACTTTATGTTACCATCTTTTAAATTAGGTTTTTAACAAAACAAAGATAAGCAGAAAAAACCCTATCTGAAATTACAAACATGCATCTTTAAGCTTAAAGGCTGATTTTGGTACTATAAGACATTAATTTAAAAACATTAGGTGTTGCTCAACATATGGGCAACCTATATATTAATTTAAAAATCCACCAAAGAAATGATGCTGTCTTTCTTTCTAAAGCTCCCTCCAACCACTGAAGTAGCTGCAGGTAAATTTAGTCATGACGCTGCCTCAAAAATCCCTGCTCTCAATAGTTTTTAATGTCAAGTAAGCAACCTCTTTCTAGCACTTCCAAAGGTCATGTTTATAGAGTTGTATATTTCATTGCTCATAAAACAAATTTCCAGGCATTATGAGACATTTCTGGAGATCAGCATTTCACAAATAATTTAAATTAATACCCTCTACTCAAGTTCTACAGTAATTACGTGAAACATCATCTTGCCACACCAGTTTATAGCATCTCTAGCAGAGACTAGACATCAGCTGAATTAATTATAATTGATTTTTGCATACTGCATACAAAAGTGTGCAGTGACACATTGAACACATTGCCCCAAAGGTATCTTTTGTCAACAGTCAAAATGCTTAGTGCTATAAGGGGAATTCAACAATGGCGCTGTCTTGTCTAAAGACTGGAAACCCAACTTATTACTCTGTCTAGTTTCCATTAACATAACTAGAGTCTAAAAAGTAGTTTTTCTTTGTATTCCTTGCTCCACAACACTAGTACTGGGGAGAACACACTCAAGTTAATAGTGTGCTAATGCACTCGAAGTCTAAGTGCCATGTCCAGTCTTTCCTTAAACACCTCCAGGCACCTGAATGCCAGGTGATTACATTACCTCTTTACTTTCATAATGCATGTTCATGGTGAGGAAAATGGTAACCTTTCTATGTGGTGGTGTTCAGGCATAGGTCGGAGTTGATCTCAAAAGCTTTTTTCCGACTTAATGGATTCTATCAGACACTGGAATAAAGATGACACTAAGGCTACCCCAAAGAAAACAAGTGCTGCCCTACTGATCTCCTCAGGGTCCTAGGTAAGGACTGAAACACCTCACAGAACTATCTGGTGTTCTGCAAATTGGAGTTCATTCAGGACATGCTCATTTTATCACAACATGGAGCAGAAGACCCAGGTGGTCATTACACCCAACTATTTGTAATTTGATTAATTAGAAACATCAGACTCATGCTTTCCCCTCCCCTTTTTATAGAGGCAAAAGGGGTAGGCTCTTACTGATCAGGTCCTGATTCTCAACTGCTTTCTCACAGTACCTCTGGCATAACACTTAGTGGCAAAAACACTAACTTTCCAACCCAGCCTGATTCAGCAGTAGTGAATGAAGAGCAGAGCGACACAAAGCTGGATACAGTGTGCTTGGGCAAAAACCCTGAGCCAATGGCCACTCTACCTAAGAAAATCCTAGGAGGCAAGTTGGTGGATAATGTTCTCTAGATGAAAGAAGATGTCTTACAAGTCTCCACAGATGACATTCCTTCCATTTTGTGTTGTACAGCAAAAAGTGTTTGGTATCACTTGCACATGGGTCAAAGAAAGTAGCTCTGTACCTGTGAACAGATGGTTTACATCCACGTAGGTGAGATTTCAGCCTGACAGGTAGAGTCTGAATGAATGGAGAAGCCAGAAATACAAAAAATACAAACTATTTAAAGATGCACAGAAAAGAAAGAGATTATTGCAAGTGGTGATGCAACTTGAAACAAGTGGGCATTGTTAATGTACAGACTGCAGTCCAATTAAGAAAAGTTCAATTTTTTAATATTTAGTTTAATATCTAGTCTTCAATAACAATCAGATGTTATTATTTCTCCCCCATATATACACACGTAAAACTCATGAACAAAACCATCCTGCAAGAGATCCTGTTGCAGAGAGCAGCTTTTTCACTGCATAAAGTTCTGCAGTCATCAGACCAGACTCCACTGCCAAAACCCTGGGAGTATTTTGTGGAAGCATTCAAGTCTTTGCTCCATGATTGTGTTTACCAGATAAAGCATCACAGCACTTAGAGGTATGGACAGAAAATGCTTCCAGTCTTACCCCCACTAGTAGATTCTCTCCTCCCAATTGGAGGCAAGTCCCCTAGACAAGATTTTGCCTTATATAAAAGTGCACAGTTTCATACAGAATGCTGCTCATTCTGCCTGTGCTCCAAGCCAGCTGGCTGGAAATGAACCCAATCTGAAAACATAACAGGAAAAAAAAAAAAAGCTCCCCTGAGAGCAAATTCCCATTGGATAGGAAATTGTTCGTGTCTCCTGAAAAGAGCAGAGGCAGAAGCAAGCCAAATTTGTATGCAACAGCACAGACCTGCCAGTTTTTAAAATCCACACTGAGCTCACAGTGCAACATTAAAAAAACAGTGTGATTGGAAGATAGACCTGTACTTGCTCTCTCTTTGCCTCAAGCTGTGGGAACACCAACAAGCTCTGATGCTGTAGCAGGACATACTGCTTCAGCTCCCACACAGCATTTTGCTATGATCATTTCCTTGCTCCCAGTTGACTTGAAACACAGGCAAAACAAACATTGTCTACAGAAAAAAACACTCTGCAAACATGACAGCTTTTGGATCATAGATGAGCCTGCTGATAATGCTTCCCTCATTAAATACCATGTATTCATCTGTTAAAACACAAAACATATCATTTATATGCATAGATTTTTAACTTGACATTAACAGAACTTTAGGAGCTGTTTACAAAGACTCCTGATGACCTGAGAAATCCACTAAGGGAAAATTTTAGAATATGGATTTAACTAGCCAGTTCCTCAGCAACAATCATAAGAGGATCTGAACATGCAGTGTAACACACAGATTAGACCCAAACCCAAATCTGGATAAATGAAAGCTAGACATTCCTAGCAAGTCGGACAAGTGTATTATCCCCACTGGGGCAATCATTTTGCAATACCAAAATGAGGTCTTATCAGGTATCCTTTATGTAATTAGAGCAGTAGCCATTGTTCTTGCTTTGCTGAAACTTACAGATGCCAACACTAAGCAACTGCGAGAAAACAGTAAATGAAACAATGACAACACAAACACAAATTAAGTAACATTGGGCACTATATCGGCAGCTACTGCTCAAGTAAGATCAGAAAATCACTTGGAAAGGTCTCTGAAAATAACAGGATTTACCAACAATCAAAACTGTATAAGTGATCAGAAATACAAAATGGTTTCTATTCAAAATGAGTACTAACAGATCAGGACATTCTAACCCAGAAAAGATATCACTAGGAGAACATGATAAAGATTTAACAAAATCACAAATTATTACAGAAATACACAAAATGACATCAGCTTTCATTACTTTTCATTACACCAGCACGAGAAGGTATCAAAAGGAAGAAACAGATAAAATTTGTACTGTGGGACATTCTGCCATAGGTCAATAGACAAGAAAAGTATGCTTAGATTTGTTGAAACAGGGATTGCAATGTCAGAGATGATAGTTTTACAAAAGCTTGTTACATAGGATGATTCAGAGGGACTTCCAGCTCAGAAAAATCACTGTATAACTGGCTACTGGAAAGAAAAAATGCTGTGTTTCTTGTGCTCTTTCCCTAAGTGTGGGCTTTTTCCTAAACACCAGACTTAGTGGGACCCATAGTCTGAGCTCCACCCAGACTCTCTCATTCTTAAACCACCTCCATTTACGAAGTGAAGCAACTGATGAAACAGTAATTTCTTTTCAGGACCAGAGTTATTAGCACAGACAACAGCTGCTGACTGTTAAACACACTCTGAAAAAAATCTCTCTTTCATTAAAAAATATTGTTCATTTTGCAAACACTCCAGTCATGCTTCTAGAATTGCTCTTGGTGGTGTCACCTGACAGGTGTGGTGTGTAGGCTCCTCTGTATGGAGCTGATGCTAGCCTGCCTCAGCAAGAGCCTACAGGCTTGTTCAGCAAATGCCATTTTTTCAATCGCTTAATTTCATTCACATGAATTAAGCAGACACATATATAAATGCTTAAGAAATACTAGCACATTAAGAAAAACTAAAATTTCAGTCAAATGTCTCATTTAATGCCAAGAGGCAGAAGAGTTTGCTGGCTTCATCTCGAAGAACTGAAAAGCAAGAATAACTCAAGTGCTAGCCTTGTTTTTTTCACTAATTTCCCTCATTTTAGAAAAATTTCTGGTTTTCTATGCCGTAGTTTTTCAGTGAGGTTTTTTTTTGTGTGTGTTTTTTTGCTTGTTTGATTTTTGGAATGTGTTCTTTGGGTTTTTCTCATCTTTAATAAACTTCAAAATACATAACAGCATAAAAGCAATGAAACAGCATACTATTGCAATGTAGTGTCCTGCATTGCAGTTTCTCTATTTAAAACAAGACATCTTAAAGCCTTTCATCTCTTCAGTTTTTCATCAGAAATAAAGTACTTGCAGGAAGTTACAGATACTTACTTAAGCTGCTTAGCTGGCGTATGATAGCAGCAAGGGTACTATTTGTTACACATTCCAGTTCACTTGTAATTCCCTCTGGCAGAGCTCCTCGGCAGAGATGCCGCGGTTCAATGTTCCTTTTCACCAGAGGCATGGCTCACAACCTGAATTTACAAACAGATACACATAAAAATATGTAAAATTAAAATTAAATTCAGAGCTATGAATCAGCTTAGCACACATTCAGGCTTTTTTCTACAAACAGCAATTCACCTTTCTTCTTTTAAAGCACTTGGCTCAGCCTTCCCATGCAATTTCTACCAAAGCACTGGGGTCTGGCACTCAAGCCAGAACATGCCAAGAGCACCGTGCATGTAGATAATGCATGCTTTTTGCCTTAGATTTGGTGTAAGATTTACTGTACACACAGACTTGTGCTGCAGCACCAGAATCACTGGACTTCAGCGCACATTTGCATTTATAAAAAACTGGCAGTCCTCACAGCAGTGGCAGGAAACATCACTGTCTGGAGCAAGCTGGCTTGCTGCCTTGGCAAGCTGGCCACCAACAGACTGGCCATGCATTACAGCCCCCTGGCTAGGTCAGACACTGACCCACTCCTGCTCTGCCGTTTTCTGTAAAAATGATAAATTCATCTGACATATAAGGGCAAGTGCCTCTCAGAATTAGGCTGGGTGAGAACAAGGAAGAAGCTGCAACAGGAGAAGAAGCTGGTTGTCCACAGGTGGTGCTGCATGACACTCTGAATGGGGTAAGGGCATACACTGAACAGTTTTTGGGAACATGCCAGATGCAGAAAGACATTTATGTGAGATAACTAAGGTTGTCAGAACTGGTTTTCTTGGTGAAATAAAGAAAACTAGGATGAGGAAGACAAATACAAAAAGATCTGAAAGCATCACAACAGGGCACAATGGCACAGAAAACACTACCCTGCAGAGAGCAGCTTTGAGAGCATGGATGCCCAAACAGGACAGAATTCCCCCAAAAGGGAATTGTATACTACAAAAATGTCTAAACCAGTTTTCTTTAAAATTACATTAACACAATTATGAGTCAATTTGACTACTTTATTTTAGCACCACTAACTGAACATCCATGTATTACTTATGAGTAATATTCTGTTTAAAGTCCATGTGGCATCAAAATCTTCTGGAATGAGAAGTTAAGTGTTACCAAGGACATAAGTTCTTTGGAAAGATTTGATTGAATATTTCTTTTTTACTTCACTAAAGCAATTAAAGTAGCCTTTCAATTTCTCTAATTAAAATGACATTAGTACATTAAAAAGATCTTTTTGCTTTTCAAATGTTGCATAGCAATTTTTGGAATGACTTCCCCCTGACCCAAAGGTTTAAAGTATTTTATTCTCAAGACCATTTCTAAAAGCTTAACAACTTCAGTGAACAAAAATCAAGCTATTTAACTGTAAGACTATTTCATAACAAGTCAGGAAGGAAAAGGCTCATGACTTCTAAGCAGTAGTCTTGAATTATATTTTATATCTTTCTTAATATGAAAACTTAATTGACTATGTCAGAATTTAAGGCTAGTTGAGTTTGCTTAATTTTAAGCAATACATCAGAGGTAAGAGAGGAGAAAAATTTATATTGGACAAAAAAATCTTTGTGTTCTGAATTTTTTAATTCCTCCACAAACAGATGCATTTTAAAATACTACTTAATATCCAATGTCGATGCTTTTCTGAACTTGAACAAAAAGAGGCCAAAACTGGAAAGTCACTATTATTGAAGAGCAACATCTAGCAGCATCAGATTGCAAACAGGCTAGTACACCGCAACAAGGAAATGCAATCACTATGAGGAATTCTTTCACACTAACATTTACATTTCACATAAAATTTAATTGCTAAGAAATAAATTAATAGAAGCATAAATTAGTGCTAAAGCAGCCAGTTCCAAATCCTAGTATTACTTCAGCACACAAGCTACAAATTTTTGTTTTCCCTGTAACGTTAACAACACTGTCATACAAATTAAAAGCGTAAAGACTCCCTGCAAGTATGACATCAGAATTCCTGAAATACTTCTGAGTAATTTGACATTTCAAAAATTGTCTTTCCTTTAAACTAATATTGACACGTAATTCCTCAGTAAAACTTTCTGGAGAACCAGGCAACCATTCTACCAGGTTTGGGGTTTGTGGAGGTTTGGTTTTTTAAGAGAATTACTGGGAATATGTTTTACTACATTTTTTCATACTCTCAGTTTCATTTTTTAACCCGTCTTACTTATATGTTTATAAGAAAAGGTCACCAGAATAAAGCCTGGTTTGCCCATGGCTTTCTATCTAGCATTCCCAGGGCTGGCCCCACTCCTTCCTTCTGCAGTTCACCCAACTTTCCCCCAGTAACCCATGCAACACACTGGGCCCAGCCAGAAGCTGGCTGCACAGTGCCCAGCTAATTGCCTGCTACCTCTTGAAACACCTACCACACTGAGTACAATCAGAATGCCTTTCACCAGGAGATCTAATTTAAGTCCCGTCTCCACATAATGTTCTTCCTTACCTATAAAAGCTAATTTGAAGAAAACATACAACCACAGTTCAAGCTTTTCATTTTCTCATCAATTCTTTATGAAATGGTCCAGTGCATTCAAGAGCTACCAGGGGAAGCAGTAGACCAACTTAAGACATCTCATTTCTTTACAGAGCAGGCAAAAGCACACAGCAGGGCTGAAGGTAGCAGGAAATAAACAACTTTCATATTTTAATGTGATTTAAATTACTGTGTAGACACTTCATTTCAGTATGAAGTTTAATCCCAAGAGGTAAACTGAACACTGATGAGTAAATTTATGCAACAAATTAAGCAATCCATTACCTGTTCCTGATCGGGGGCAGGGGAGAAGAGAGCTCTGCAACTGCAGTAGGTTTTTTTTAATTAAAAACCTTTACCTATCTGAATCAAGCACTTGCAGACCCATTCAAATACTAACCCATTAGTAAGCAAAAAGCTTGTGCCCTTACCACTAAAGCACTACCATTCTTTTCTTCACCACACACAATTCAATGAACTTGACCTTTCTTAAATAAAAATTCATGAGAAATGAGGCTAAATTTATTTCAAAATTTATGTAACAGGAGTTTAAGCAAGAAATCATGACAAAAGAAGCCACTGAGTTACAGGGCCTTCATGAGGCTCAACCACGCTGAAGGTCACAAGGTACAGAAAATAAGAATTTGCAATGGCAGTGCCACTGTCTACCACATTCATCCTTCACCTGTTTCAAGCTGCACTCAGTCCCAGTCTATTACTAGATGAGATATTCATTGTGATGTCACTGTATTAAACACGTTGGGATTCAGCAAATAATATTCAATTTTACAACACAGAGGTTTAATACCTTCCCTTCTGTTGTGGCTTAACCCTGCAGCCAGCAACCAACACCACACAGATGCTTACTCACTCCCCCACCAGCTAGATCAGGGAGAGAATCAGAAGAGTAAAAGACAGAAAACTCATTGGTTGGAAGAAAGGGAAAGCAAAAGCCACACACCCAAGCAAAGCAAAACAAGGAATTAATTCACTGGTCCCCATGGGAAGCCAGGTGTTCAGCCATCTACAGGAGAGCAGGGCTCCATCACATGCAACAGTGACTTGAGAAGACAAACACCATCACTCCAAATGTCCTCCTCCTTCCCCCAGCTTTATAAACTGAACATGATGTCATCTGGTCTGGAATATTCCTTTGGTTAGCTGGGATCACCTGTCCTGGCTGTTTCTCCTCCCAACCTCCTATACACCTCCAACTTCCTCACTAGCGTGGCAATAGGGAAAGCAGAAAAGGCCTTGGCTCTGCACAAGCCCTTCTCAGCAATAACAGAAACATCTCTATATTATCAATCCAAAACAGAGCTCCATACTAGCTACTGTGAAGAAAATTAACTCTACTCCAACCAAAACCAGCACACCTTCCATCCACAAATAAATGAAAAATCTAAGGCAAATAAGTTGCTATTATTTTAAAAAATTGTGTCAGTTCAGAAGATTTGTCCCAATCATAAGTTCTTAATCTTTTTTCAGATATTTTATCCCAGCTAAGAACACAATAAAGCCAGGGACTTACAACTGGGATAAACAGGTTCAACTTCACTCCCTATGTGGAGCCACCTATGCCTGACAGCTGGCTTTAAAACATCAGCTGCATCTGGCACAAGAGATGAAGGATCTAGAAAGATGCTATACTACATACGTACAACTGGCTGCAGTAGAAACATATGAGACATTAGCATCAGACCAGAAAAAGGGGAGGAGTCAAAAGGGGGAAAAAAGAAAATAAGGTGGCAAGATGTCATTTGTATGTATGGCCAGACTTAGCGAACGAAGATCTGGGGAAGGGCTCTCCCCACGCGGGTGTGCCCTTCCAGCCTGCGCAGTGGATTTTTTCGGTGAGGCACAGCGTGCGCAGAACTGGCCCCACCGTTTAAGTCCTAAGGTCCATTTGCCACGGCCGAGCGATCTTGAACAGTGACAGTGAAATCCTCAGGACTGTCTACAGAACCCAGTACTAACCGAGGCTGACCCTGCTGAGCATCCGAGATCTGACGGGATTGGATGGCACGGAGGCATTTAACTGCCCAAGGGACGACGGTCCCCACTGAGACTTGAACTCAGGCCCTTGGGATTCAGAGTCCAGAGTGCTCTCCTTTACGCCACGGGACCGCCCTCAAGATGTCATTTAACATCTCACTAAATCCATGCATGCCTCATTGGACATGGATGGGCTGCGACACCTGGCTGGA
Source organism: Acropternis orthonyx (assembly GCA_035583155.1). Taxonomy (NCBI): domain Eukaryota; kingdom Metazoa; phylum Chordata; class Aves; order Passeriformes; family Rhinocryptidae; genus Acropternis; species Acropternis orthonyx. The sequence goes on along the minus strand of JAWWEU010000001.1, from coordinate 47,281,718 downwards.
TTGAACGCTGACTCGAGTACAAGTAGGCACAACTCTCCAAACCCTGCAGGCATCAGCAACTGTATTTCCACACATATTCTGAAAGGGCGGACATCAGAAGCTTGGATTAGCTTAGATCAACCCATTAAAAATCAGATTTTGCATGGTCCCTCAGTACTGTCACCTCCCTTTTTCTTCTTTCTCCTCCCCCTTACAACCCTCCATAACAACTTGCATAACTGCCTTTTGTCTTAAAATTAGAAGGCACTTATCCCAGTAGTTATTGCTCTGGAGGCAAGTGCAGTACAGAGAGACTTCATCAAAGCATTTTCGCTTGTCTTTCCCTGCAGTTGCTGGAGTACCACTCCAGGTCACCTCAGACCACCTTCCTCTGGACAACGGCTGGTAAATGGAATGAAAGAAGTCTGACATTGCATGGCAAATCAGATTTTTTAAAAAATCATGTAGAAAGCAGCTGTACAGTAACAAACACGAAAGATGACAAACACAATATGCAATCTTTCCAAACAACAGAAGAGCATGGCTATTATAAGAGATGAGCTGGGTTTTTTTCAAGTGTTTGAGCAAATGGCAAAAACTCAAAGTGCCAGCTGTTCCCCAAACCTGCCTTTTGTCCTTTCACATCCCCAAAAAGGCACTGCAATTTACATTAGTACGAAAAATACACAGATGAATTTCATGGTTCTTTATTGTAAGTTCTTTATATATTCAGTAATCCCACAAAACAAATGCCAATTCATTAAACAGGTCCTCTATTTGTGAATGTTTACTTATTACATTTTCTCAAAGACATTGTTCAATCCCTTTCTTAAGCTCTTCAGAGTTTTCTTCTTACATCCTCTAAGAAAATACCACAAAGCTGAACATTTTACCATGAAAAAGATCTTTCTATACATGAATCCTAATTTCTCCCTGAATGCATTGTATTATTCTCAGAGAGCTTTAGAGCTTTCCATTTTTGAATCTCACAGACGTCTACAAAAAGAAAACATACCATAATTCTCCTTCTATGTAGAAGAAAAACAAGAGAGAGATTGAATATGCAGCTTGTCGTAAGTAATGTACCAAACGGGATCCCACTCAAAATTAAGCACCTGAATTTGTATGACTACAGATATTCCAGCTCAGCAGAAGCCCAAGGAGCAGCTAAATCGCTGATCTGTTCACAGATACAAGAATGACACGTGAGCTCAAACACCTCACGTGTAAGCTCTGCTATGCACCCACCTGAATTTCAGTATCTGAATCTAGAGCTGCATTTCACCTCATAAAACTAGAGAAATGCTGCCAGTTTCCTCACCTGAAGCCACAGAATCAAGTTACACTACCTCCTAATCACAGTCTCCGTTTCTAGGGCATTTCAACATTTTAAATGTTTGCAGACAGTTACATTTTCACATACCTAATGTCCTAACACTCAATTCAACACACAATTTCCATCTCTGAAGGGCACCCAATTTGATATTATTGCCCTATTATTTTCCTATTCAAGTTCATAAGTCTAGATAGGCTGCCATTACCCACCTTTAAAATTCATGTATGTGCTAAACAGGAATAGAAGGAAAAGCAGAAAGATGAAAGAGCCCAAGCACTGGTTTTGGAGATTCTCTCCATCCCCATTCTTCTGTCCCCCCTGCAGAGTCACCATTATCACACATCTCCCTGCCCTCCAAGGGCTCTTCATTCTTCTCAAGACACAAAGAACGGGCCACATGGATAGCACACACTGCTATTCTGTTAGCACAAGGGAAGGAAAAGAATAACTGTATCTTTAATGCATGTCCCCTTCTGTTTTATCCTCATCCTAAATGACTGGGAACCTGATGTTTGTGAACCTTTCCTACTTGTCATCTCTGACTATCTCTTGCCACCTTATCAGTAATGACAGGTTAAAAACAAATAAACGGGAACTAGCATATAATCTGGAAAGTATTAAATTCAAGATTCATCTAAAGTCATTCATCTGTACTTTTAGAAGTTTTGTGGGTTTTTTTTAAACTGGCTTCATTCTAACAAGAATTTGAATCCACATTTTGTATACTGCAAAAGAACAAAATATTTAGCCATCAGTTATTGTACAACAGTGTTCCAATGACCCAGAATTATTTGATATTTATCAAAAGGGATCTAAACAAGGCTATTTTTTAAACAGCATCTCCTAGCTATTCCGGTTCTATCAAGTATGCAATTCCTCTCTCAGCCACATTACCATGTACAAATAGCAAAACAAAATAATGCTTTAACAATTACACCTTAAGTACCAAGTACTTTACTTCTATTAGAGCTATCCCAATCTAAAGAGCAGTGTATTTTTTAGTTAATATACAAGATTTTTCATGTTTTACATAATCTTTATCGCAACTCTCATTTTGATACTAGCTTGCTGACACAAGGGCAGATTTTTGATACAACTACACACAAAGTCTAAGAATTTTGCTTCCTAAGGGTAAGTAAAAATCAAGAACATTTCTTATCCACAACAAACCATATCTTTCAACAATACACGTAAAGTGAAATCCCTAGAAAATGTCCACCCCACTAAAATTTAATTTATATACAACTCTATCAATGCTATTTTCATGGATCTTCCTCATGATTTCCAGATCTGCATGAAAGGAATGTGAAGGCTGGCATGAAAACAGACTTTTTAACATCAGACCACCACTTCTGATCTTCCTCTCACATCCTACCAACCTATTAGCCATGATGAAAAGAGCACAGAAATCCCTAAAGCTACTTTGTTTCTTTAATAGAGCTCTTTAATGTCTGTTGCAATGAGCTGTTTCTGAAGGTTCACGAACTTGGATGGTTGTTTTGTTTTCTTTATTTGGCTGAGTTTTTGTCTGTGCTGAGATCTTCAGGGCAGATTTTATGGTCCAGTGATATTATGAAAGAAATCAAGACATTAAGCAATAACAAGAGAAAGGACAACAGGGTAGAGGAGATGGTGTTTAGTTTTTTTTATTTACAACCTAAATAAATGTTATGGATGTACATTTTTCCTAGTCAACCCTCCACATCTCCAAAAACCATATAAAAAGCAGAACAGCTACCCCTGTTAACACAGTGGGCCAGCAACACAAAAGTTTACAGATCCATTAAAAAATGAACGCATTAATTCAGAAATTTCCACTAATTAAAAAGTTGAGAGAGAAGAAAGCAAATGGATCTTCGCAGTAGTGAACATATAGAGGTACCTTAAATTTAGTTCTCATCAGTATTTCACATTAACTCTAAACAAGCATAGAAGAGAGAACATTCACTCATACAGGAAAAAGGAGGCCCTAAGTGATTTAACCTGAAATTAAATAGCTATTCTTTCCTTGAGAGTACAAACTGTAATATAAGAGGTTTTAAAACTCTATCAACAACTATGATAAGTCAGAAATCTGCCTTATTTTCTCTTAAAGCTCCCTGGATGGGTATTTTGGGGGGTTTTTTGCCTTTCTCTTCTACAACCCCATCTTTGCATTACCTCTTGACTGTAGCTCAAGATGATCCTTGTGCACCTGCCATTCTGTAATAGTGTCAAAGACTCATTATGTTCTGCTTAAGTACTTGTCTCTACAGTTCACTGCCAAGTAAGGGTGCCTCAATGAACAAGACTGAGGGATCCCTTCCAAGTTATTACATTAACTTTTTTGTCTCAACAGAAATTAAATACTACTATGCTACAATCCCAAGAGTAACTTTTCCCCTTCACAGTATTTTCCCCAGCAGTTTCTAAGGAAATAAAAATCTTATGAAGTACAGAGAGATTATGAAGTTTCATCTGCTCCACAATAAGGGATCATACACGTGTCATCCAATTAAATGGCTTCATTGTCGTTAAAGGAAAAAATAAACTTATTTCTCAGTCCTTGCTAATGAATCCAGTAACATAAGTTGCTGCATGGGTTTATCTGCATTTCCAGGTATGCAACTTTTCAAGCCCAACTACAATATATCTACAGAATACAGAATGTATTTTCTGGATTAAGTTTTCTCACTCCAAATTCATGGATTCTGCAATTTAGACTCACAGCATTTCTTCCACTGCCCAATATGCAAAAATCTTTACCAGTAAATTACATCAGATTTTACCTATCATTTAAATCTTTATATTTTAAGATGCTTTATGAATTTTATAAAAATACAGGAAAACACAAACAGTATATTTTTCATGTTGAAGTACTTTATTTTTAAACACTAATATTTACTGGATTCCACCACTCCATTTCTTCACAGGGTAAGCTTCCTTAGAACACCTATGAATATCCCTCAGCTAGTTTTAAAGTCTCCTCCTTTTCTCATGCTTACCTTTACTCTGAAAGCTAAGATATTGGGTTGAGTCACTTGGCTCTGATTACTTTCTCACTTAGAATAACTTACAGCTCACTACAGTAGTAGCAGCAGTTAGAGTTTCAGGCTTTAAGTATCTCATTTTCAAATACCCTTCCTGAATCTAATTTCAGATATCCATTCCTTTAAAATTCTCTTCATTGAAAGAAACACAAAACAATAGAAGAAAAAACACTCTGTTCACCGAACCTGTGTGTTAAGCTTTTAAATACAATTTCTCTTTCACTGACACATTTTAATCTTCCTTGATACACTTAATGTTACTAAGATATCTATTTAAAAAAAGATTTGCTTACCTGAAATCTAATAGTTGTTCAGAGATTGCACAATACAATAGCTTGCTGCACTGAATCCAATCACTCTGCCAGCATCAGATCCACCCACTCTTTTCTACCCATTCTGTATCAGAATACAGATGATCCAGGGCACCTTCACACATGACTGGAGTGTCTCATTTTTACACCATACGCTGTTCTTTCTCTAACCAAAATTTTGTTCATTAAACCAACACACTAATTATGCTTTCTTTCTCTCCAAAGATATAAGGCTAAAGGGTCCTAAAGGAATCCAACTGAGTGAACTGAAAGGCATCCATACATGGTATACTTGTTGCTGGAAGGAAAAAAAAAATCAGGGTGAAAAATTAAAGGACATGAAGAGCATGGACTGGAACTCTGGGAGAATGTACAGAAGCTTTTTCACAAGTAAGTATATTTCAATCTATTTTCTCTTCTGCCTTCTTTCCATATCCACATGAATAATCTAAGCACACACACAGTGATTAGACCTCACATTGTTTCTTTCTGCTGAACAAACAGTGACCAGTTTAAAGTATCAACAAAAGATGCCGACACGTTAATCTTGTTCTTAGCGTGATGGCTGCTCATCCTGCTCATAGTCCCTTCCAGATGGCTCAGTGTGAAAGGGATGGTGGGATAGGGAAGAAGGAATATTCCATGCTGTTCTGAACATCTGTTCCACTACATTCATACATTTGAAAAAACCCAATAAAAACCTTACAGCCACTATCAATTTTACTATTTCAACCTAATATTACTGTGCTAACACCAAATACAGTGTAAATGTTATGCATGCACATGAGAAAGGCAAAAATTTCTTTTCAGGTCATATAAGAGCATTTATTTAGTTTTTGCTATCTGAAGAATGGACTTGTTTCAATCAGGAAGTACTTATGCTGCACTGAAAACAGAGTTTTCTTTCATGTGAACTTCCTTGAAATCTGTATTACACACCAAGAATTTATTATCAACCCTTCTCCTATTCACGCAAACAGAACTGAACTGAGTCACCATTTGTTTCCCTTTAGTTTTATTATTTGTCTTTTCAATAAAGATTCACACTATGCACTAGCTGGAGCCTGTTTAAATTCTATTTGACCAGTTTTGCACAGCAGCTCAACAATGTTTTCCTTGTGCATAGGAAGAAATAGCAGTAGCCTTTGTTTTTTAAGCAGAGTTGAAAGAAATGAAAATATAAATACCTTACTACAGAATACAGTCTACCTCTCAAGTAACATTTACCCTTTAAAAAATGCCACCTCTTGAAAAGAAGCACTCAGCCAGAACTAGAAGAAACTCGTCACGGAGTTAAGAGGAAGAAGCAGAGCTTTGTCCTACAGCACAGGAAAAAAGACTTAGATTGATCATCCCCCCCGCTTTTGTATCATCTTGACATGTGCAAACCATAAGGCTGCTGAATTATTCAGCTCTTTGTACATTGAATAACCAATGATTGCATGTATGAAATTTTAGAAGTACTGAAATACTGACTGGAAAAGCAGCAGATTGTAAAATCTAATTTTGTTTTAACCTTTAGTACTCTAAATGGTAACATTCAGTGAGGAGTATAAACCAGATGAAGTCAAAAGGAACAAAATCACCAAGCAGCAGAAAGTTAGTTATAACCCCAAGGTAACTAGGTCAGGAACAGCCCCTTCACTAGCAGGTCAAAATGTTTCCAGATGTCATCTGGAAATGGGCTTGGATCTTAATCAGTTGTGAGCTCAGTTTGTTACGTCGACAGAGCCACACAGTTCGCACTCTCCATAGCAAAACTCAGCAGCCCAAACAGTTGAGAAAATGTCTACAGGCCACTGTTACAAAACGCAGAAGTATTCCCATGAAATAGCTAAGATCATACCAGGACATTTCCCACCTGAAGGAAATGTCTTTCCTGTTCACCACCCATCTATTCCAAGATCTTTTTGGACTACAGTCCAAAAAGCAGCATTACAAACACAAATTCCTTCTTCATCCATCTGACAATTAAAAATAAGAAGGCAAAGAGTGGCTTTTCATTTCCCAATTTATGATAAATGACTAAGGAAACTATTTGAAGTGTGATTCTTTCCATATAGTCTCTTGAATGAATGATGGCATTAAACATCTTGCAGTGCTTACTTTAAACCTGATTTGGCTATCTGATCCACATCTTTCTAACGGTTTAGTTTGGTTATGGAAAGTTACATTTTATGGAAAATCACAATTTATCTACACTAGAGAAATGGAAAATATCTGCAACACACGAATCATTACCATATAATGTTTTACACTACTTTAGACAATGCTGGAACAACTTAGAATATTCAAAGTCTGCAACTATAAACAAGCTTTTTCTTAACATTTTAGACTACAGTAATGTACAAACAGCTCCTGCAGACCATTTAAAGTGTATTTGTCCCAGCCTTCCTCCTTCACAAACAGTAAGTGTTACCAGAAGCAAATGTCTTGATTATATAAAGAAAACTTAGTTGCAAGCAAGGCTGACTTATATTGAGCCCATTTAACAGTGTCTTACTGGATTTAAAGTGCTCAAAATAACTGTCTGGGTCACAGTCCATGTGACAAAGGCCACCTGGTAAGGTCTCAGGAGCCCTCCTGCAGGGAAAACATGCCATTCAGATCCTCAAATGACCTCAAGCTAAACCAGAAGGAAATTCAGTAATTTGTTTCTCAGAACTTCAATTAACCCTAAATTGGAAGGGAAAGTACAAAAGGGATAAAAGATTCCCTTCATGTTCAATAATATCCATTTTACAGAACACAGCGTTCCCTATTTCCTGTATCTAATATTTACCATTCCCTTTTAGAACAGCATTTTCAGATTTAAAAAAGATAAATCTGTTCCTCAAACTCTTTTACCCCATAGCAGTTGATCTGAAACGTCACAGAGAAGTGTTAACATTTCACATAGTTCAGTTTATCCAAAATCTAAAATGTCTTAAAGTATCATTTTTTCTTATCATTCTTTCCCATACAAGAAATCCTCCAGATATCATACATGCATATACACATAAGTACAGTTCATGTACATATGTTTTATATATGACACACTGAGATGAGAGAAGAGAGCAATAACGTAGGTCAAACAGCAAAGGAAAAGGACTTGATATTATGACAATTCAACATTAATTTTCCCCCACCTCAGCTCCTAACACACCTCCTCCACTCCCAGTTCCCACCACGCAGGAAACAACTGCAAGGATGCTTTATCAGGCTACCACTATCACAATCCTTAATATACCTTTCAGTCAAGCAACTTCAATGTCCACCTGAACAACTACACAACAACAGCAGAAATTTCCTGGCGTGTGTCAGGAATTACATGGACTAAGACTTAAATTATTACAAAATGAAGCAACATCCCCAGATTTCCTCAAGGTCAAGCTTTACTCCCACACCATGAAATTTCAGCAGAAAACAGGATTTCCCAAATTTTCCTGGTTGACACCACTACCAACACTTCACTTTCTTTATATATGAGAAACCTGGAAATGGCAACTTGTCTATGTGAGGGGAACAACAGATTTATTTTGGGTGCTTTCATGGAAAAACTGAACTAAATATTTTGTATTTAGATACAGCAGCCGAGTCTAAGTGAATCAACATCAAAAATTCCCAGCTATTTTCATCCTGAGCCAAGTGTGCCATCTGTTCTCATGAAGTCCATCTTTTGGTAGCTACCACACTACAGAACTATCACTAAGTGCCTTGCGATCAAGGACTGGTGTCCCAATCAGGAAAGATACTGTGAGTGATAGAGAGCAACATGCAAGATTAGTAAAAATTAAAAATATAAAAGGAAAACAACACAAAAAACTAACCCACCACCCAAAAAGTCACCAAGAAGCACAAGCAGCCTTATTAAGTCTCCTCCATTAATGCAACTTTTTGTGTTGTGATTATTTCACTCTGATGCCTAAGGAGGGATGAGCTCTGGTTTTCCCTGGGTGGGGATGCATTTCATGTATTTCCTACATGTCCTCTTCCTGTGCACCTGAGCACTTAAGATGTTATTTCCCTCTTCCAGGTAATCTTCACTGTCTTCCACACAGTTAACATCTTCAAGTAAATCACAGAAACCATTCCTGTTTGACACATGAGAAATCAGCAGTGTGTTATTTTTCAGTTCATAGAGTAAAACAGTAACTGTTACAGAGGACACAGCAGAACATCCAGTGATCACAAGTACAGGAGGTCCCTATACCCCAACAACTGAATCATAAGCAAGTAACAAGTAGGGTTCAGCAGAAATCAAGATGGATCATACTCCTTTTCCTGGCTTTACCAATACTGAAGATGTTTTTTCAAAACTAACTTATATGGACAGATATCCATTTATACCTTTCAACAGGAACAGAATATCATGAGAAATGGAACTGCAGTAAAAAAATTAATCAAAACACATCTGATAAAACTGTTATTAATATATGAGCACAATAAAACTGTAAGCAGCTACATCTCCCCAAATACAAAACACTACCTTGGGTGTTTCTGTCTCTTTAGTGACAGATCCTCTCTCTTAATAGCATCCCAAATTCAAATGTCAAAGTTCTGCCCACTATTAACTTGCTCAAAACATATAATGCTGATCTCAGATTTTTCTTTTAACTGTTGTTTTCTTTAGGAGTTTTGGTAGTGTTTTGGGCTGTGGGGTTTTTTTGTTTGTTTTGTTGATTTTCTTTTTTTGTTTGTTTTTTGGTTTTTGGAGGGTTTCATTGGGGCTTTTTTTATTTGGTTAGGTTTTGGTTGGTTTGTTTGGGGGTTTTTTTTGGGGGGGGGAGTGGTGTTAAATAAAGCTAAAATCAACATCCAGCACTAGTACAAGTAACATGCTTTGATATAGTAACATTGGCTTACAAAACTTTATTTGCAGCATTAAAGAGATTCCCTCATTACACATACAGTAACTCCCATTGTGTGACAAACAAGCTACTATAAAACCAGAGTGAGTCTCAGATGGAATTCAGCAGTTAGTCTTCTGTAAAAATCCCCTTTCAAGACTTGAAGGCTGGAAAGTTGTGTTCCATGAAATTTGGCATTGTACCAACACATCTCCATGGAGCTGGCAAGGCAGAAGTGCTCTAGAAACCAGCTTCAAGGAAAAAAGCACTCTTATCATGTATAAACAATCGCTAAAACAAGGCTTAAGCAACTTTCTCTCCTAGTTAAAAAATCATCAAATCTTAACTAAGATTACTGGGGATGCAGAGGTTACTAATGGTAATACCAAATAACTTTTTATGTCTGCTTCATTCCAGCATTTTAAGTCAGTGCCTTTAAATATCCTGTGTGGAACCTTTTGTAAACCAAATCTTTCTGGGTTTCTTCAAGACATACATGTATGTATGTCTTGAAAATGTAAACTTAGCTTTTTAAGAGTCTATGAAATTTCAGAACCTAGCAATGAGTATTTGAAAGCATCATATTGATTAATAGCGATGTCCATAACTTTCATTTTTTAGTCAATGCCAAGTGTGGGTGAATGCCATGTGTGAGTTGGGAGGAAAATAGTATTACATATAATAAAAGCACAATTGATCAAAATACATGGAGCACACTAGAAAGAGCAGCACCACTCAGCAGAGGTTTTCCACTTGTGAACCTCTGTGGATGTTCAAAGACTACAAAAGTAATTAGGAAAACAGTAACTAAGACTGCATTAGCAAGTTGTGTGGTACAAGAGGAGCACAGACACCTGCAGAGCAGAACAGTTGCTGATGATGATCCTACATCCATCTTGTATACATTTGTTGCATAGGGCAGCAGGATTATTTGTTCCAAACTAGCACTCTCCCAGCCTCATGGCCCATCAGATGCTGAAAATCATCACCTATGATCCTAGAGAAAACCTTTTGGGTTTAGACTCATCACAAAGGAAAAGAGTTCATACACTCCATATCTGGGGAATCTGCATCATAAATATAATCCTGGATCCAAACCAAGTCTATAGCATAATGCATGCTAAAATGCCTATTGTTTCAGCATGTTTGAACTGATTATGCAAAGGCTGAAAAAGAACACTTTTATTTTGGTTTTAACTTTATGAGGACAAGGTGGAAGAAAAGAGGCAAATACTGGTTAAAAAAAAGCCCCAATCATCTAAGGCTGAAAACCTGTCACACACTCCCTCCAATATTTGCAAGTGATGGCTCCATGGGAAAGGAGGAACTAAAACAACTCCATGTACAAAAGTCTTAGCTTCACTGGCCCTCTCCCTCCCCTCACAGCCACCCAACACTTGGGGAAGGATTTCATCTTCCTCAGTAGCAGGCAGTCAAACATGTCAAATTCCTGGCAATACAGCCAACTGTTATGGGTTTAAGGTTGGAGAATTTTCTCTTTCCCTCACCCACCTGAGTGTGAAGCCTGGAGCGGAGGGGAGGGGGTGGGGAGGGGGGAGCTTCCGGGGGAGGGCGGAAGGAGGGGAACGTTTTTACTTTGGGTTTTGGATCAGTTACACACACACACGTGGTTTGGTCG
>JAWWEU010000001.1:47240687-47270495 GCA_035583155.1 Acropternis orthonyx | reverse complement strand
TGCCCTCTTGCCGTTCATCTAATTAAACCTATTCCCTAATTTGAAAATCTACCGTGAGTCTTGGTGTGCTTAATCTGAGGGAGTCTTTTGCTCTCTTGGCCCCCAGATATCTTAGTTTTCTCTTTCAAACTAAGACACCAACTAACACCCACTGCAGGAGCAGCAGACTGCCTAAACCTACCAAAAGGAGCATCAGAAAGCCTAGTACACTAAGGTTACCTAACACCTGGGCTTCTACAATATTTGTACATCTAGAGTTAAATTTACTCTCCAAACCTGAGAAAGGCAAGAAATAGAATTCTCAATTAAAGCACTGAGAGGCACAAAGCCACTTGACAATGGTGACCAGTACACAATGACTGTAGAAGGATTGGAAATTGGACCTAGATCATTCCAACATTTAGCAAAAAATGCTTCAACCACAAGATGAGTTATGTTTCCTTCTCAGAAGCAAAACCCAGTCATTGCCTTAGGATCCACTCCACTTAAAGTTGTGCTTTTTAAGACAGCTATAAGCCAACCACTCCTTGATTTAATTAAATGGATTCCTTCCCCCATTCCCTGTTTCAACATTTGTGCTAATATAGCTGCTGCTCCTGACTGAGCTGCTTCTAGTGCTGGAATCCAACTGGAAATCAGCAGAAACTTAATCTAGAAGAAAGAAGTCAAAGCAGTTTATGGAATTACTGCTCTTATATCTGAGAGCACACAAGTGATAGTGAGAGCACTCAATCTGCTTCAGCACAAAGAAAAAAGAAACAACAAAGCAATTCAAACTAAACTTCCATTTCACACCAAAATATCAAAATATGACAGAGGCATTCAAAACACCAGTTAAAGTGTTTAGTTGTGTAGATGAATACTAAGATAAGCACAAGTGACTAGATAAGACCTGAAAGAAATGGCATCAATATTGTCATATTGAAAGAATTTTAGTCTAGTCATAGAATATCCTGAGTCAGAAGGGACCCATGAAGACAGTCAAGTCCAGCTCCTAACTCCACACAGGACAACACAAAAGTTAAACCAGATACTTAAGTGTTGTCCAAATGCTTCTTGAACTTTGACAGGCTTGGGGTCACGACCACTTCCCTGTGGAACTTGTTCCAGTGCTTGACCACCACTCTCACTGAAGAGCTTTTCCCTAATAGCCAGTCCAAAAGCCTGATGCAGCTTTACATCATTTCCTTGCATCCTGTCACTGGATGCCAGACACAGACAATATCAGCACCTTCCTCACAAGGAAGTTGCAGACAGCAATAAGGTCACCCTCCAGTACCGCCTTCTCCAAGCTTAAACCTACTGTGCCCAGCTGCTCCTCACAAAGTCATGCCCTCTAGTACTAGTCCATCTTATTGGCAGGAAGACAAACCTATGACACTAAAGACCTCAGAGCTCTTGCAATTTTCTGTCACCTTCTGCTCCCACGGCTTCCAAAAACATGTAGGAATCCCAGCAAATTCTAAGAAAGTCAACAAAAAATTCACTGAATAGAAGAAAACAGGTATTTCTTATATAGTTATTCCTCAGGCTCACAGAGGCATTTGTCATGTCCCAGGGACTGTATTACACAACATCCCATGTATACATTACAAATTCTGCTTACCTTGTTAGACACATAAGTAGTTTACGGCTGCATCATTTCCATCTCTTCCTGAAAAATATGCTTTTAGTGAATACTAAGCTGGTATACATTGATTTCTGCGGTTTGTTTACAAAAAGAAAAAAACAGCATATACCCATAAATACTTAGGGTCAAATTCATTTTACAAGTATGAAATATTAAATATGTATTTAAATAAATATAGAGTACTCTGAAACAGGAGAGTGGATAGAAACTCAAGACAAAAATTGGTATTCTCTTCTCAGGAACAAGTCACCAATCTGATTAAAGGTGCCATCACACCTTAAGAAAAGCAGTTGCCCTTAACCTCCTCATAAATTGTGAAGGTCCCTTCCTTCTTTTCCAAGAGAGTAAGATAGAATCAAGGACAAACAAATAAAAAAATTTAAGGAACCATTCTCATGTTTTGGATCTAAAAACTCCTAATTCTAAAATTCATAGAACAGAACATTTCTTTACTTGTCCACCATTAGTTTAATCATCAGTCATAAAATAGTATGCAAGCACATCACATGTTGAACTGATCAAATCCATATTCATTAACTGCAGAGAGAAACACTCATCCAGCAAAATTAGCCAAACACCTGAAAAAAGTGATTTCATTTTATACGATGCCCTGCCCACATTTTAGAGCCACAGGCCATCTTCTTCTCTTTAAAGGAAACCTACTGACAGTGCTTTATCTTCTCCTTTACTTCTAAGCACCACTGCTTAGTGCATACTCTCTACTCCAGCTGCCAATACAGCAAGGAAGACTTTTGTTGTTCACACACCATACAGCTGCCTTCCTCTACTAACTCAGACTCTGCTCTCCACACCTCACTTCTGGCAAAGTCTATTACTTTACAAGTTGCAAGCTGGTCCAACAAGAGTTGGAGGTACTGGTAACTAAGAGGACAGGCATAAACAAATGCTTCCAACTACCCTTTCTCCCCTGAAGTTTCACACTGAAATGTTTGTCTATTTGGTACAAAATACTTTTCTTTTTTTCTTATAATTAGTTATAATTACTAGTCATGGACACCTTCTAACAACTGCTTCTTACTCCCAGAATAAAGAACCCAGTAACTAAAAGAATGGGACAGGGTTACTACTTCTCCCCCTTCCCTATCCACCCCCCAGAAACATTCCAAACTCTCTTCCCACTGTCAGAGTAAAATATCATACGCAAAGACTGCAATATCCTCCAACAGGCCCCATAACATGTCAACTCTTTCTACAAACCCTTAGAACTACATGCACCTTCTCCCTGGGGAAAATGTACCTAGCTAATGAAACGCTAACAGGCTAGAGATCAGGCAGCTATCTGTAAAGACTCAGTGCTTTATTTTTAAGTATCAGAAGCCATTAATACATCTTGTTAAACTGTTTGAATGCACAGCTGGGGTTGTGCTGTAGCTGCAACTAGATAATTTAAGGCAGTCTGTTGAATCCTAAAGGCTATTCTCAGTTATGCCAGGCAACAGGACAAGAGGCAACGGGCAGAAACTGGTGCACAGAAGAACTTCTTACTGTGTGAATGACTGAGCACTGGAACAGATTGCCCAGAAGGGTTGCGGAGTCTCCCTCACCTGAGCTATCCAAGAACCAGCTAGACACAACTCTGTGCCATGTGCTCTGGGATGACCCTGCCTGAGCAGGGAGGTTGGACCAGATGACCCACTGTGATCTCTTTACAACCCTACCCATTCTGTGAAATATACAAACTGCACATAAAAAAATGAGGAAGCTTTAAAAGCTAATGTTTTATTTACAAGTAAAGATATATGACTGCAATGAGTATTGATAAACTACGCTTTACTTTTACTACTGAATTTAAACAAAGGAACCATCTAGATCCTGATGATCACTGCAGTCTCTTGAACTTGAAGAGAGCAGCTTGAAATTGACTATGGCACCTATTTCCAAAATAAAAAACCCAACAGCTTATTTTCCCCAGTCCAGTTCTACAGTGGTTAGTACCGAACTCTGCCCTGAATTTGCTTCTAAATATTTAGCATAGTGGACAAAAATACTTTCCATATTAGCTATTAAATTGCTCTGAACAAAACAAATTCCCAGATTTTCATTCTTAACACTAGTAAGTAGATTTTGAACCTAAAACCATGTTGAAGTGAAAACAATGGTTAAAAAATTAAATCCTGGAAGGTTAGTGTTCAGGATGCTTTTGTTTTTCTTTAAACAAAGAACAGAAACAAAGAAAGACTCTGAATTCTGAAGTGAACCTACTATAAACTTGCCTCCCTCCCAGCACTGCTATTGCTGTTATACCGGTGATAAAATCTTCTCCTGTGAAATGCAATTATTAGTTTAAAACCCAATGAGCTGAGGAGATCCCACAATCCAAGAGGAACAGATTTCTTAACTACAGCTGTAACCAGCTGGCTGCTGAGCAAAAAGGCGGCTGCTACTGCCACCTCTGTGATGAGGCTCCAGGAGGCAATGCTTTGGTTGTTGGCACCCTTCCTGAGACTATTTGGGAATCACATCAAAGCGAGCAAGATGACTCACTCAGACCAGAGTTTTTGTGGACTGATAGGGTAACAGTAGGCACAAAGGCATTGACTGTAGCTCTCAAAGACTGTCATTTAAAGACTTCTGTGATTGCATGGATCTTCCATACACCCTACAACTTATGTAACAAACCTATAAATACTTACATTGCTCTTAACTACACTTTAAAATAGTCAGTCTAATCTACAGAGACTGCAAGCTGCATGTATTAAAAAAAAAACAACCAAGCTGAGACTAACCCACACACAGTTCAAGAAGAAATTTAACTACATCAGCTAAATTTAGAAAATGATTTAGTTAAGTCATTGCACAGGCAACCAAGATTTAAGCCTCATCGTCACACAGATCCCTACACACTAGCTGCATAATTCAGAAAGGAAGTTATTATGATGCCAATCACAGAAAAAAGTTCAGAGAAGAGGCCAATGATGGCATTTATTTGCAGTAATGAAGTAGCACTGAATTTCCCAGACAGTGACAGCAAAGAATATTTCTATATGTGCTCATAACACTATCTTGAAAACATGATGAGTGTGCTAAGGCTCTCACAGCACAGATGCCAGTTTTAATACACCAAAGCAGAAACTCAGTACCATCAAACTTACTTTGTCAGGTGGCAATTTAAAAATATAAAGCCCCTCAACTCCACAAAGTCAAGTCCAAAATGTAAATAAGTGCATACTGAATAGAGTTTAACCCAAGACAGGCAAGAGTTAAGCCCAATATTCAGCATCTTCTAATACCACAATCAAACAGAAAACAAGCACATAGAAAATGCATGCACCTCAAGATCCGAATCTGTGATCACTTCTCTATCATGTTTTAAGTCAGTTTCTCCCAAAATCAGTTCCACCTTGTTTTGGCTTTACTACCTGCAACGCAAGAACTGTGGGACATTTTTCCTCTCTCATAGGCCTTTTCTACTGCCCAGGAGACTGTGTGGAAAATTGGCCTACTCTTCCCCCCATCCACTGCTATGCAATTAGTGATCTTCAGCCTTTGGCTTGCCAGGTAGTCCAAAAACCTTCCATTGTTCTCCAGAGACTATTTATCTCTCCTGCCCAACCTACTTTTCACACTCTCCCCCCTACTCTAAAAAGCTTCTTTCCTTCAGGGAAAATGAAGACTACAGTCTGCTGAGCAAAACTACAAAGAAACTTTTCCCAATAGTTTGTTTTCAATCAAGAACTTAAGTTTCTAAATAATTCCCTAGTTTAGCAACCACAAAGGTTACAGGATACGCTAAAGGTTAAAGGATACAAGTTATGTGACTGAAGAATCAGATAGCACAGGCAGAAGCCTCTGTGGATAAATTTGATTTAACCCTGACTACAAATATCTAAGTTGCTTTTTCATAAAAAGTATTTCTAAAGACTGGAACAGTCTTATCCACACAGCAATTGTAAACATAATTTTTACATATTTTTACAAAACACATAACTGAGTATGTAACGTTTTTATTTACCAAACTAACTATCAAGGTGTATTTCTTAGAACTGCTTGCATGTAATGACAAAAGAATTCTTCCATCAGTCTAGTGAATTGACAGTTGGGGCCAGTAAAGCATCAGGGTCTGTTTTCAAGCCCTTCCTGACTACAGACATACTAGCTTTCTTTGTGGAAGACACTTGGGTACTGTAGCATTGTAGGTTTATAATGGAAGTTTACAAATGCCAGTGCCTGCTGCTCATGCAGGATGGCATGTTAAGCAATCAGAAGCTTTCACAAACATTTAATATGGTATTTTTAGGAACTTCACAATTTTTGAGGGCATTTATATGAGCAAAACGCACTAGGAAATCCAGAAAAGCAAGAAAAGACAGGGACAATTACAATTCAAGTGACAAAATAAGTAACAATTTAAAATGCCTTACTATGCATGCAGAACAGGTGAATTGAGCAATTTCAATTCTTAATTATGACTTGTAAGTGAAATTCTTTGAAACAGAAATTTAAAAATAAAAAATATTGCATTTCTGTAGAAATCAATCATTATTTTAAGTACAAGTTTCTCATTTTATTGATCCAGTAGAGTTTTCAAATTATATGTCCAATTAGAATGTTCATGATACATGAATGATCAATGTTCAACCAAAAGTTAGAATTCATTTACTAAAATTAGGCTTTAATACTTTCTTTAAAAAAAAAATCAAAGGCTGATTTTCAAGTATGTTCAACATTGTCTTTAAACACCCTTCAGCTACACTAAACTTCAGACTATTAAGCACTAGACATTTCAATTAAAGTCTACATAAAAGTTGTGCTTAACCTGCACAACGAAACAGAAAATATTCGATAATACTACACTAAGTATGAATATCAAGTATCTCAAAACAGTTTCTGAAGCTTCATGAATAAATATAACCCAGGTAAAACAGCCCAAAACCTAGGTTCTTATTCCTTAAATAAGTAATTTCTACAGCTTCCCATGAATAAAACCAATTATGTTTACATGTAGCATGAAATGCAATTGAAATATAAGTGCTGTAACATTCACTTCTTCATTATACAATAGGCAAGAAGTTAATGTAGTAATCTAGTACTGAAGCATATTTTCAGTCTTTGACATGTCAATTTGGTTTACTGACTTTTTTGCAGCCTACTTACTTTCCCTGAGACACTTCCTCTGCTTTTGAAACTTACAGCAAGTGATTCTTTTTCCAAACAATTTCAATATATAACAACCAAGTTACCTTACCATTAAATGGGGAATGCCAGAGGGGCAAACGGGAAAAGAACAGGTTTTCTTTCATCCTTCTTCAAAGGCTACTCCTGTAACTTTCACAGCACCTGCCAGTGTGTCCCACATCTTCTGTCACACAGTGAAGGGAGTGCTACTCTTCCACCAACACAACAGAGATTCCTCACCTAAGTCTATGGTGCTGAGCATGGCAGCTGAGACAGATTGGGAGAGGGGGATATTTCCCCACAAAGCTAGTCCAATACAAATAAATACAAATCTTTTATTATCTGTTGCCCTTTGTGGCAAATATTTAACCTCAACAGATTTAGTTTAAATCTCTTAGACAATACATCAACAAAGTACAGATTATACAGGGTAAAAGTAATTAACAGATGCAAATTTATAAATCCAGTATCTCATGAACAACCATGAATAAAGTAAATTTATTTCTGCTTTCTACACAATAAGATTAGTATTTAAATGCTACTAGTCTCCTGGGCTAGCAATGGTTTTGACATTTGTTTCAGGGCTGAATACAGCATATCTTCAACATCACAAAAGTATAAACCTTCTTCCCAAGGCTAACGCAAAACCTTCTGAAGCAGTTTACAAAATTCATCATGGTCTTTAGTTTAAGGGACTTACCACAGTCTTCAAAGCTATTTGTAACAGATTCACAAACACAAAGTAAGTGACAAGAAACATTCAGTAAGAGCTCTCTTCAACAACTTACCATTTAAAAAGGGAGCACACAGAGTATCTTCACTGTTCCCACGTTTGAGGAGACAGCTGCTCTGTAACTTGCTAGTTCATCCACTCAGGTGGCTTTCCCTGCCAACAAAGACAAATTTGAACTTAGTCTTTCAGTAATAGAATAATTAAAGATATGCATTAAAAATGGATTTTGGTTCAGTGATCACATAAAAAAAAAACACAGTAAAACATGCATGAGTAGAATCTAGAGTTTTAAATGTTTTGTGCTACACATTTCATGTTACAGCTTAATTTTTTTCAAGGTAAGAAAATAGCTTGTATTATTTCATAATCAATGCCCTTTTTTAACTGGAAATATCTGCAGAGAAGGTAATGTTTACCCACTTGAAGACTGTGGGGATAGAAAAATGAGATAATGGCCTATAGTAAAGCATAATAAAACAGCAGGTTTGAGTCCCTCTGAGATACTTCACAGTAAATTAAATATTACTAAACACAAACCCACTAAAACAGACTAAAAAAGTAATGAGAATCTCTTGCAAAATTAAAGATTGAGATATTTCCATGAAAATTACCGTTCCTAGCATCAAGAGAATATTCTGACTTATAGACTAACATTATTCATACACAGTTTTTATAAATTAAGGTTTTTTGTAGTGTAGATATAAATGCCCTTTCTGCAAGAACTGCACAAAACCAATCTCTAAATAAGATCACTTGCTCCTAGGAGACTAATACTACAACCATATTTTTAAAGACTGCTGCTATGCATTTCCTGATGACCTTGCTTAAATATTTTAGACAAAATTTACTAGAGAATAAAACTCTCTATTTCAAGGACACAATCCTAAAACAGGACTTTTAAGAAAGCCAAAGCATCTAGAAGAGCAAAATACTAGAGCTTTAACATCATGGTACCCAAACCCTTGATTACAATAAGCGTTGGTGCAGTAACCACCTAACCAAATATAATATTGCCCTCTACTTAACTTGCCATCAATAATCTACCAGTTGGCCAAGGTCTTCATCCTCTCTTAATTCAGTGCTTAGAGAAAGAACTGTTCTGAAGTTACACATTACAAAAGGCTCATGTACATGTAACTCACTCACATTCTCATTACCAGGACAGGTGTACTATAAAGGGGGAAAAGTGCCTTCCAAATACAGCTTGAGAGTTCCAACTAACTTACATCAGACAGGATCCTATTAACCTAAAGTTAACATCAGATGGACATGGACCTGCTGAAGGTATTCCAGTAGATCATACAGATTAGAGGGGCTGGAGAAGAGGAGGCTCTGGTGAGACCTTATAGCACCTTCCAATAACTAAAGCAGGCTGACAAGAAAGCTGGAGAATTTTTACATGGGCATGTAGCAATAGGACAAAGGGGAATGGCTTTAAATTGAAAGAGGATAAGTTTAGATTAAATATGAAAAAAATTCTTCACTGTGAGTGCAGTGAGACACTGGAACAGGTTGCCTAGAGACACTATGGAAGTGTTCAAGGCCAGGCTGAATAGGGCTTTGAGCAGCCTGGTCTAGTGGAAGGTGTTCCTGCCCATGCCATCTAGCTGGAACTAGATGCTCTAAGTTCCCTTCCAGCCCAGGCCACTCTATGATTCTGTCAGTGACTTCAACAACAGTGATTTACTCAAGCATAACTGTGGTTCAGGAAACAGAAAATCCGCTTTAGAGCTATTAGCACTGGAATTAAAACAAGGTGATTGGAACTTCTTTATAAAGAACTTAAACCCTCTAGTACTATCAGAGTGACTAAGAATGTATTTACACACTGCATTAGCCTCAGCAGCAAAGGCACCATATGAGGTTCTCAGTTCCCCACATCAGCGACACGATCCTGTCTGCACGCTGCAGTTCACCACTTCCATCAGTTACATCAACACACCATCTGCAGTGCTGCACTACACAAACAGCATCGCTGGATTCATCCCATGACAAAAGAACTCCTCACTCAAGTCAACAATATGTGTGACCTATACCAGGATGAGACGGAAGCTGAGAATTACTACACAGTGAGAATGAGACTCAGCTTTCACAGCAAAATGAAGTCAAATCAACTATCCTGACATATATTCCAGCAGTTTGTATAAATCCTTACATGGTTAAATAAAGACATCAAGGCATGGCCAATGTTTTTTTGATTTTATTCTTTTCAAGTAGAACATTGAAAAATACCCAGGGTAAGCCAGAGAAGAAGTGTTGGACACTCTCACTATGTCTTCTACATTTAAGTTATGATAAAAAGATATGTTAGATGTACGCAACACACAATACAGAAAAGAAAAAACATTTTGGTACACCACTAACCATCTATCCACCGCCACAACCGTAAAAATACACTCCCTCTTGAACAAATTCCTTCTTTCCTATAAAGTTCTCAAGAGGGAAAAAAAAAAACCTATGAAAGCCATTATAAAAAGATTCTTACTCATTACCAAGTGCCAAGCGCCCCATTTGACTTGTTCATTGACTAAATTACAAAGAGTTCTAAACAGTTTAAATGGGATAAGAATATAGAGATGCAGAATGTGTAACACTGACTCCTGGTCAGAAATTTATAGCCAGCTGAATTTTGTTTAAAATCAGTGAATGTATTAAAGCTTTCTAAACAGGACTCCTAGAAATGCAGAGATTGTAGGCAAGCAATTTGAAGAACAAGCTATATGGTACACAGAGGATTACTTCAAAAATCCACCGTGGGGCGGGGAGGGGGGGGGAACCAAAGGATTTAATACAAGACATAACTTTTACACAGATTGAGGATTAAAAGTATCCAAACGGCAGGTCATCACCAAAATGGTGAAAAAAGGATTTTATTTTAAAGTCTGCTTTCTGAGGTGGGGGGAGGGTTTTAAAACATGCTTTCATATATGGAGATCCAAAGCTTACTGCTGCAGTTTGAATTCAAGTAACTGTTTTACCAGTGTGCACACAAAAAGGGAAGTGGTTTAAATCTTCAGTACTGGTTTCCCTTAACTTCCTGTGTGTAACCCAACTTAAAAGCATGAAACAATCTTGGAAACTACTGTAACTCCGCAACTGACATTTGGAAAACCCACATAGGTTCTGAAGTCTCCAAAGAGTAAAAACACGTATCACTTAGTGGTTAGGGCCCACTTGGTCTTTAGTACTCCTACAGTGGGATGGGGGACTTTTCTGTATAAGAGCAATAGAATCAATTACTTAGAACTAAAGGGCCTCTCAGTGACCGATTATAAGAAGTTAGCATGACGTTGATCCAGACAACTCAAAAGTTTATCTTTAAACTAGGCTTGATCCAAATCCCAGCCTTAAATTTGGGCATAGAACAGGGGCAGCATAAAGATACAGTAGCTCATATTTGCCAGGTGGTCTTGAATTTAAGATTCACGTGCTGTTGTCTAGCCTGAACTCTGAGTCTCCACAAACATCCAGAAACGCAGTTGGAACATACCCTGTACTAGGAGTGTGGAGAGCAATTAGCCCTCTGACAAGTCCTCAAGGGATATTTTCCTACTCAGCATCAGTCTGAGAAGTACTTTGATGGTTAGACTTGGCCACTGCACCCAGTGTGTCCTTTACTACCAATTCCTTCCAAACAAGTTCAAACTCTTGAAGTTTTTCTTTAAAGCATGGGCAGATAAACTAGAAATATCTGATCTGCGTGGAGTACCTTGTATCTCTTTTCAGTCACTAGATTACAGTACAAATATTCACTGCTTGACTGAGTATAGCAGTCCTTCAGTATTGGGCAGAGGAGATCCATCTAAAACTGCAGGCCCACAAAATCCTAACCATCTTGTGGAACTTCTTTGAAGTTAAACACTTGATCTTCAGAGAATTTGCAATTTATAAAAGACAGCTGTCAAGCCTATGAGCCAGCCATTAGCAACACTGGTTTGTCAGACATTCTTGGCTATTAAGAAGCACTTACCAGCCTCCATATCTATCAACTTTTTGGTACCTCAACAGCAAGAAGTTTGCCCAGGACTACACTCTCTTCTTAATGATCAATGCTGACTCTTTACTGCAAGTTTAGCCAAAAAAGATTATACCACAAATTACTAGTACCAACCACAACAGACAGCAAGTAGCTCTCTCCTCTTTGATCCAAAAAGAAAGGGTTCTCCCCTCACGAGCAAAGAAAAATGTCCAGTATCTCTGAGATACCACTGACAAATTTCAGATAGGATGTCAATATTAAAATGTTTTCAAACACTTGAAAAGGTTTGATGGCACCTTTACCACCCCCAAATCTTCACAAGTAACAATCCTAATCTCACAGTACAAGTCTTCTGTACTATCAGCCTGCTCCTTCTCTCAGTATAGCCCTGTACTCTTCTCCAGAAGTTTGGGGTATACATCTTCACAGAAGGGCAAAGAGCTCTCTCCCAACTCCACTCACACGGTCCAGAGATGGCTCCCTAGTGCTTTACATAAAGGAATGCTGACGGCTTTACTCAAGTGGATCCCCACTTGGGTAACAACACTAAAAATGGGTCATCCTCAGCAGACAGAGGTTCTGTAATTTAATTTATTACCCACTCAGCATTATATAGCAAAGTTTTTTAGTTATGAGAATTTAAGACATGTTTCTTAAAATAAAAAAGTCCCTTAAATTTCTGGAGCATTCAACCTCATTTATTGTGGTTAGCAGACATTGCTAAAAAGCATGAACACCTAGTTCTGCTTTGTGTAAGTACCTCAGACAGATAACCTGTGTGGGCTCATTAAAGGGATTAGTCCAAGGCTACATGATGGGCAAGACAGAGGTAAAGGCTTTCAAGTTAAATGCTTTCCTAAAACTGAATATGGTGACATGAGTAATGGAAAAATATTGTCAGATAGCTAACAGTCAACATTCAAAGCAAAAAGCAGACTTCTGCTTGTCCTGAACAAAACTTAAGATTTTCTTTAGCTAATACTTCTCCATAAATAGTAGATGGTCACAGAGTTTGTACCCTATTGTTTCATAACATTAGAGAGAAGTGGCAGAATAAAGGAAGCATGAATCAGTACAGGACAGAACCCCGCTGAAAAGTGTTAGTCAAAAATATCACATGTGCACATATAAACCACTGAGACACCCTACAGTTAAGATTGATAAATGAAATTTAGTAGGATTCAGAATATATAGGGGAAAAAAAAGGCAAATTAAACAGAGTTGATGTAACTTTTTAAAAGGGGCGGGGGGGTGGGCTGGGGGAACATCACATCTGCGAAGAACTGCAACAGGAAAGGAGGCAGCAACAAAGTCATACTAAACAACCCAGCACTGTCATAGCTGACAGCCAGCTTCAATTCCATGGAATCAGAATTATGCAGATAGTCACAGGCTGGATCACAAAAGTAGCTGCTCTCTCTAGGACACTCCATTCAGGGGCAAGGCATATTTTTACATCTGGATCTAGCTGAAAGCAACCACTTATATCACTCCATGGCTAATTCCCCTATAGCCTGGTGTTGAAAGAAATGAAAAAGTGTAAGAGCATTCAGATTTAATGGTTGAGAATAGAAGGCACATCCTTCACCCTAGCAGACAGAAAAATGCTTTGTGGTATAGAGCTGAGCACATGGGAAAAAAATTTCACCTTCCCTGTAATTATGTCCTCTGCAGAGGCCACATCCTTTGTTCAAAACCCCATCTGAGTTAGGAAGCTTGATTCCTTTCTGAAATGTTTTATGATCCCTTAAAAAGCTTTTTAAAGTAGTCAGCCCAGGGTTCATTAAACAGCACCACCAGCTGTACACGAGAGAGGACTGTCCTGCCGTATTCAGCACTGGTGTGGCCTCACCTCAAGTACCATGTGCAGTTCTGGGCCCCACAATTTAAGGTTGTCAAAGTCCTTAAATGTGTCCAGAGAAGGGCAACAAAGCTGGAGAAAGGGCTGGGAGGAATGTCTTATGAGGAGTGACTGAGGACTTGGGGTTTGGTCTAGTTTAGAGAAAAGGAGGCTGAGGGGTGACCTCATTGCTCTCCATAGCTTGCTGAGGAGGGGATGTGGAGAAGGAAATGCTGAGCTCTTCTCCTTGGGATCTAGTCACAGGATACATGGGAATTATTCAAAGCTGCACCAGGGGAGGTTCAGACTGGATAGCAGGAAGCATTTGTACACCAAGAGGGTGATCAAACATTGGAAGAGGTTTTCTGGTGAGGTGGTCAATGCCCTAAGCCTATCAGTGTTTGAGAGGGAGTTGGACAATGCCCTTAATAACATGCTTTAACTTTTGGTCAGCCCTGAAGCAGTCAGGAAGTTGGACCAGTCAAGCACTGTAAGTCCCTTTCAACTAAAATACTCTGTTCTTATAAACAGCTCTCTCTCATATGCACATACTTAGGTATGCATGTAGCTAATATACTGCAGTTTAGTTCTCAGTATTTATAAAGCCTTGTATATACAAATCTCTCCATACACAATAACAACAGTATGTCTTATCAGTAGGACACAGATTGAAAGGTATTTCTGAAAACTGTGGGGTTTCCCCCCAGTTTAAAAGTCTCAAAAAGCATATAAATTGTTTTTAGACAGACACAGGTATGATAAAAAGAGCCACCATTCATAAAATTAAAACCCAGTGGAATTAAGTGGTGATCCTTTGAGTTGACCTATGGGGTTCAATGAAAGACATTACTAGGTAAAGAAATAAGGAGGGTGAGAAGAGGAGAAAGTAAAGCATTTTAACAGGTAAAACTTATGTACTTAATTATTCCGTTTTACACCCCAGCTGGAAAGCTGCTCTTGAAAGAGACTGGCATACTTTAGTATTAACTACATGGTTCAATTTCTCAAGTTGTTTTTTTTTTTCCTCTCCTCTTATTTTTGAAGGGCCAGATGAGACAGGTAGTTTTGTTTGTTTCTTTGAATCTTTTTTGTTATTAACATTTTTACTCATAAGCCAGTTAAACTAAAGCAGTTTTGCATGGATCTATGACCTCAAATCTCGCTCAATGTAGAGGAGCTTAGCAGTTTAGGAAGATCAAACAAATCACAGAAATCCAGAAGCATGTGAAATAAAGTCCACTTTTTCTTCTGAAAAGAAGGCTGAGGTGGCTTAAAACCATCATGCCTGCTGTTGCTGTTAGATTTGTATGGTTTTAATCAAGACTTGTTTTCATAAAAGGGAATTTTATAACACTATTTAATATGGGCAATGAAAAGTATCAACTTCATTATCCTAACCACATAACCTATCCAGATTATCTACTTCTTTACCATCAGATTCAACATCAAGCAGTTGATACTAACTGAAGAGAACAGATTTGTCTGTTCCCACTAAATATTCTCAAATTCAATAAATTCTGTTCTTCACATTACTTCACTATGACTTTCACAGCCACGTTCAGTATTTTCTGCTGCGGGTGGAAAGGGGCACAAATGTCACAAATGCAGCATCTTAAAAAGTAAATTCCATGAACAGATTTTGAAACAATAACAAGGATTGTGATCTGACCACAAAGTCTAAGAAAACCTGAATTATTTAATACATACATACAATATATACAGCTGAGATCTATCTTAATAGTCCATAATAATGTGGTTACAGGTATACTGTCCTACTCTGTACTAGTTCCTTGTCTGCATCCCTTCCTTAGTCTTCCAACAACCAAGAAAATCCTCATTTCAACCACTTTTTCAAGTCCTGCTCCCTTTGCCTTCCTGTATTGCACATTTCAAAAACTATAAATAATTTACATTTCCAATAATTAAATACAGATTCCCATCATGTAAGATGCAAAGTAACTTGACTTTGGGGAAAAAAAACATTAAATATTTTGAAATAGTGGGAACTGGTTGCTGCAAGGCAGAGGCTGCCAATATGCAGGGTGGGTTCTTTTTATTTGAAGAGCAACAGCTATTCTCTTTAACCCTCTGCAGGCAGGAGTGGATGTACAGAATGTACCCCAGGAAAGGAGGCATGCCGTGTCCCAGGGCAATGCCATGCCTGCCCAGGCAGCAGCTTACAGCTCCAAAGCAACCTTAGGCTTATACTCGGAAATGGAAGCAACCAGACATTTTGGCTATTACGGACCACTTCACGCTAGGATGGGACGAGCGAGCAGGGACAGCAGGGAACCTGGCACAGCTTCAAATCCACCTCTTCCCACTTCCACAGAACAAAGTAAAAACTACACAATACTTTGGGGCTCCAGTTCCACTTCCCAGAGGGCAGGGCCGCACAGCTGTGACACATGGCTTTCTCTTCCCCTCTTCACTTAACATCTGCTTAGTGCTGGCAAAAGAGCAGTAGAACAAAATATAACCAAAAAGAGAGGTTCAGTTGAGAACTACTGACATTCAGTGCCTCAAGCTTTTTCTCAAAGTACACCAGCATGTGCGCTGCAGATGTGTGGAAGCTCCCAAGCAAAGCCACACCAGATCAAGAACTTGATGCCTTTACTCTTCTACCACACATAACCTTGGTTTGAAATGCTCATGTACCCTCTTTAGACGTGACCTCTATGACCAACAAGTGGTGAGATGCTATAAGCACCACAATAATCTGAGCTGACCATTCACATTATTACAGGTTATGAAATCCCTGGCAAATTCTGCATCAAGCACAATAAACTAAAACAGATCATCGAAGAAGGCATGGAACCTTTTTCGTTTTTGGGTTTGGGGCTTGTTTTTTCTTCCAAAGCCTCTTTTATGAGGTACCACTTGAAACTATCACCTGATCCCAAATAATACAATTTTCCTTTCAGCACAGCATAGATGCACACTGGCTTTCTTATTTTAGAAACTCTTGTTGCAGATTACCATGGGTATCACACTTTTTTTTTTAAAGAGGTTATTGCCCTCAACACTTTTAATGTTTTCACAACTACCTCATTTTCAAGTACAACAATATTACAGAAATGCTTTGGCCTTGAGAGAGACATTTATTTAGGAGTGGCCTGTCACCAGGTTAACATGTAAATAATTATGTTCTGCACCAAAACTACAACTTATGGGCCAGCTGTTTCATAGCTCGTGTTCTTTTATACTCAGAATTACCAAAAGCTGTTTCAAGCCTACAGAAAAACATACTGCTCAAGCTTCCCACTTTGGCCAAGTTTATACTTCTTTTAACATCCAAGAAGAATCTGATTTAAATCAGCAAATCTTGTATGCTTTGAAAGAAAAAAAAGAGGATCAACACTTCTTTATACACTTGCAGAAATAAGCAAAAAAGTATGGAAGGCACATTTTATAGAACACTACTAATATAATGCAAATTAAGTAATCCGCAATGGAATTCAATTATTTCTACATTCTTATCTTCCTACAGTTACGTATTTCAGTATTTTGTTCAAAGTGGATTTAGAAAGCTAAAAAATACACTTCTGACAAAAGAAAACTTGTCCTTCAAGCTATGTTCTTCAGACAGGCTTTTGTTTGAAGGTTTCCTCCATATTTCAGTTCTAAAATATCAGGTTGAGCATCTTAAAGAGAATATAACAACTCTCAGTAAGCCTCAATTAAATTCACTGGTTTTATTCCTCTAGATTCAACACCCATACTTTCTACCCTCACAGTTAAATCTCTCTGATGTTTCCCACCCAGTGCTAAAGCACACAGTTTTTCTACTTTTTAGCCTATCCCTGTAACTGAATGAACCCAGACCAACTTCTTTAACTAACCAGGACTGTTCTATGCTATGTTTATTGTTCTGCGATCAGGCATAAAGAAAGTTATCTTTGACCAACAAATCAAAGCTGTTCACTGTTTAGACTGTCATCCCTTCAATACATTTTCTAATGCTTCATATTCAAAGTCATTAACAGCCATAATTCCACCAAGACAAACAAAAGCAGGAATATTCCAACTATAGCCATAGGTCTTACACTGGACAACACCATTACTGTAAGTATAAAATGAATCAGTATTTTTGCATTCCTGAACCTCAACATTAAAGTTAGCTTTCAAAAACTTAAGTATTACAGGCTGCCTATGGGCTTCTCTAACTTCCTCAGCTAACTTGGCTGAGGAAAACTCTAGTCAAGCTTTGATTAGCATTTAGGGCTACAGGGCTAACTGTGCTTGTTGCTTAAACCTTGACAACCAACTGTATGGACACACTATTATATTTAAGCTTGCAGAAGCATTTAACATTTGATTCTGCTAAAAATACAGTTCTGATATATGTTCTGAAAATAAAATCATTTTTTCGTCTTTTAGAAATCCATGATGATGCCAAACATATGCTTATTTTCCAAACAACAACTGTTTAAAAGAAAGAATATTCTTTCTGATGTGTCTGCCAAAAATAACATTCTGTGGCTTCAAGAAATTTGATAGTAAGCAGTTGACTCAGTTTAGGGAGGAAGGATTTACATTTGGCAAGGATTTACACTTCACGTCTTGCATCTACTTCCCTCCATTTAAAATTTCTTCAGGGATGAATGTGGCAGTGGGAAGGGGTTTTGTTGTTGGTTTTTTTTTTTAACCTCTCCAAGTATCTCACTCTAAAAATGGGGAAAAAAGGCATCTGTGGGTTTTACTAGAAATTACATGAAGCAGAAGTTCATCACAGTGTTTTTCTTTTTTACAGAGAATACTAGGATATAGAAGAGAGTTTCAAAGCGAAGTAAAAGATGACTTCAGAAGAAACACATCAGCAAGAGTTTGCAGCAGGAGGAAGTAGAACAGAAAATGCAAATGAGGAAATAGCACACAAAGAACATTAACAGCTTCATCTTAAAATATGGGACAGGGACAGAAGGTGATGGATTTGGTATTTCAGCTACTATTGTCACAGGCAGCAGTAATACTACCTGCCCAATAAAGGTGGTCATTTCACTGCTGCTTCAATAGTTTCACATTAAAAGACAAAACAGGTAATAGAAACATGCAAATTGGACCATATACTGTGTAACACTTATTTCTGTTCATTTCAGAAAGTCACAATTTCAAGACAAGGATTCAATCTGCTACAATATTTGACTTTGTCCTTCATTAATAACTTGCAGAAATAGTAACCAGACTAATTTACAAAGAAATATAAACTATTTAGTCCACTTGAAACATCTACGACAACAAAAGTTATGAAATTTTCCCCAGTTGTGGAGTTTTACCCATCACTTCCCAGTTTTTACCAATAGAGTTATAAATCCCACTGTACAGAAGCTTTCCATTACCCTCCGAGATACAGAAATGACTGAAGACTGCTAAACCTGCTCCAACATCAAGCCAACTAGTCAGACAATACTTCAGGCAGCTGAGTGACCAAAACATGACAGCAAGCTGCAGATCCATGCAAGCTTCCAGGGCATCAAAATTGTTAGTATGGCAACCAGAAAAACATTTTGCAAAGCATGTACCTTCTCCAGTAGAATAGCAAGTGTTTTAGAAAAATAAGATCAGAATCCCAGTGATGTCACAGTAGTATTTCAGATGCAGCTAATTCAGGATAATAAAAAACCTTAAGGTTAAAAACTCAACAACTTATTAGTCCACCAACATAGACACTTTTCCTGCCATCAGAGTGCAAATCCACCACAAAAATTCAGTAACCAGACATCAAGGTCTCATTATACAGCATTATTAGCTTGAGTATAACTAGATGTTGCTCCTCATCTTATCCATATGACTGTGTAGAGTTACTCAATCTGAATGAAAGCATACTTGAAATTCTGAGATACTCTACAAGAGAATGAGCAGTGTTTGACGACAGAGGCAAAAGCTGTAATAGCTACATTTCACTTGAGGGCTGGAAGACTACACTCAGTGCATTCCCAGACACTCCTCTTGAAGGAGGATTCATATCTCTTCAGTTATACGTTCAGGTATTTCATGCTTACCATGCACAAGCTTTACAACTCTTGACTTGCTATAAATACACAGTGATTGCTACAGTGAAGATGTATAAGATCTGCAGGATTTGAAAAACAGAAAGCTTCAAGAGAAGCAAGCTGACTAAGCTGTAGAAGACAGGATCTCCTCCATCTAAAAAAGAGGAAAAAAAAAAAAAAAAAGCTGTTCAAATGCTAGTTCCTGATTCTTTCTTTCTGCCAAAAGAAGGTGCAGAGAAAGCACATGGCTTGCACATCTGCTTGTCTAGCAAGGCAAATATCCTTCTCATACTATTCAGTTAGATAACCTGAAATTGTAATCAATGTACCAAGACATCCTCTTTAAACACAACTTAAGATTTAACTGCCGCACCACTCCAGCTCCTGAGATAGCATGCAGAGGTTAGAAAAAACGTCAATATTCCAATTGTGTGCAAAAAATCACTGATATACATACAAAAACATCTTCAAATTCAGTATAAAATCAAAGACTTCATTTGAAGTGATGTATTCTTGTCCACGTTTGCAGCTGTTTAAACATTCAGCGCAGCAGCCAAGCTTTAAAAAGAAAAACAGTACTTTCCCAGGAAATAATTCTACAGGAAACCTGTGCTGATATAAGTTCCAAAGAATTCAACATTCTATAGAAAATTCATTGGCAAATCTAACTGCTGCAGAAAAACAAACTAAAAAGCCACATTTCCACTAAAGCCCTCCTTCTAATTCAGACTTCATTTCTTCATTCACATGTAATGAGGCAGAAGAACTTCTCAAAGAAGTGTTTCCAAAGGCTGTTTGAAGTTTCAAAATAAAACAAGCTTCACAGGCCTTGTCTTCTAGCACATTAGTCCCCACAGCTGCCTGTTGCTCTGGTAGGACAAAACAAAAGTATATAGCACATGGTTTTCCTCAACATCACTGGATACTGACCTTTATAGCTATGGGATTTCAACACATCAGTAAATCAATTCCAATGTTCACTGGATACTATTAACATGTTTTGGTGTATTATGCCTATCACCCATTACACACACAAGCTTTCCAACTACTTTTTATTAGGATCAAAGTGATTGCCACTGTGAAGACGCACAAGAAACCTGGGATCCATCAGCTGAAGTACGAGGGTCTTTGGCTATGAGGAAAGTCCATGTCCTAATGCCATTTCATCTTCCAAGTCATTGGAGTGCAGAAGAGAATCTGTTTACACCTTTAACAACCTTTTTTTTATTAAGTGATATATGGATACAAGGCTTACACACTCCTCACCTGCTCTAATCGGCCTCTCTGCTCAGGCACACAACAGTGACCTAAACACCACTGTCCTTACCTTTCAGGACATCCGAAGCACAAAACAGGTTAGACAGTGGAAGGCATTTGCAAAAAGAAAAGCAGTGCTAGGCAGTAAGAAAAAGCTACTGCAGAGAGAGGAGTAGGCAACAGCTGTATACATCAGCTATCACTGCATATCTTAACTATAAAGCCTCAAACAAGGGAATACTCAGAATAAGATGGCCATTGCAGTCTTAGTACTGGAAAAAAACTTCACCCCCACATTTAATTTGAACCCCAGACACCACCAACAGCTCTGTCAACCGTATCACACTCCACAGCAAGTGACAAGCAGATAAATGGTTAACCAACCCACAGAAGAAAATTCTGATGGTCATACTTTGTGTAGTGTTCTCCATTTATAAATATAGCAGAGTTCCAGTAACTCCCCACTTATACTCACCGTCCTTTATGCACAGCCTTAACATTATGTTCTCTTGGCCCTGGCAACCAGGCTTAAATAAAACAATTTTTATGAGATTATACATGCTTTTCAGGTTTCACTGATGAGGTGCTTTGTTCACTTTTAGTTTCTATGAGTGTATCAAGAGCAAAAGGAATTATTTTTGCACACACTATCTTCTAAACAGTCAATGAAACTAAAGCCCACTAAAACACTGTTACATCATACCTTTCATCTATTATAGAAGTATAGATTATCTTGAGTAGGAAGAGACGATCATCAAGTTCAGCTCCTAACTCCACACAGAGGGCAATCTAAAGCCAGATACCTAAGAAACCAGTCTGAATGGTTCTCAAACCACGACATGCCTGGGGTCACAACCACTTCCCCACACAGCTTGTCCAGTGTTTGACCACCACTCTCAGGGAAGAGTTTGTTCCTAATACCCAATCTGAACCTTCCCTGCTTTTATACCAGCATAGGAAGAAACATAACCCCTGCAAAAGCCTCCAAAACCTCTGTATCATTTGAACTTCAAGGTGATAAATATTTTTCCTTTATGCAAATTTATCTGTATGTGCTGCTGTGCAAATTAACAATGCTTGATAAGAGTTTTAACTCAAGAAATTATTCTGTAGTTTCTACAATGGACATACTTCCACAACAGGGATGTACAATAAAAGGTCATGACAAAGACACGGTAAAATAGAGTTGTGGTCTATGGAGCTAGAGAGAAAACAAGCCAGCCTGTAATTCAGCGCACAACATTTTAAAATCTCAGGTTTTTTCTTATCCTGAACAAAAATACATTTAAGTCAACCTAAAAATCACATTTGACAGACTAATGGAAGTTAAAACTGCCTTAGCATAGGCTGCTTCTATTTACATCAATTATGATGACGGTAAAACATGAATTCTGAACAGATTTAAATTACCACTGATACTCTGTAAGAATAAAGACATTATATTCGTAACTAACCGGTAGGAAGGAGCTCCAAGAATCTTCAAAGAGAGTAACTAAAATACTGCCAAATGGAGAAGTCCACCAAAAAAAAAAAAATCCCCATACCTTCTGGGTTTATTCCAGACCCAGAAATTAACATCAGTTTAATGGCAGAATATTTCAATATGTGGGAGGAAAAACTAACTCACAATGTGTTGACATTCAAGACACCTATGAATCCTCAACACAAACAAATTTAGATTTCTTTAAGAAAAAGAACCAAGCAAATCCAACAAGTGCTTACCGTACTAACAGGCCTTCAAGAAAAATTCTCTCACCTTCCTAAAATAATCAAACAAGATAAACTCGAAGTTTACAGCCTAAATCAGCACAAAGACTTCCATATTGAGCTCCAGCTGTTTCTACAAATAAATTTCTTAATTTCTTCCCAAATATTTTGTTTCCCCTTTTGGCAGAAGAAATTACATCTATCAGTAGCTAAAAATATTTTGGTTATGCAAGTTTTCAAAAGAGGGTTGAAAACCAAAAATGCTTTTCCAGTTTAAAAAAACCACACCCTAGTGCAACATTTCAACAGCTTTTACCACATGTCAGCTTCTGAACACTTAGATTTAAATAACAGTGAAACGTGAAGTAAAGCACTTGGCATAATTTCAGGTTATTTTCATTATTACCTCTAAAGGCAGACTAAATTCTCAAGAGACAATGTAAGTACTAAGGCTCAAGATGTCTCAATTTAATTCTTAGTCAAGACATTGATTTTTCTTAGATTGCAGATATTCTGCATGTGAGTCTTCCACATGGAGAAGTCAATATTCACCCTCTCTACCTCTTCATCTTTTCTTTTAAAAGAATAAGTAGCCACAGTCTGCGACCCACCATACTCCTTGTACAGGGAAGCTTCTGAAGGCAAAGTACAGTTACACACCACAGTGGAAGACATTTGTAATCTGATCATATCAGTGATCTCCATATACTGAATGGCATTAAGGTTAGAGAACTAAGAAATGAGTCTGATAAAACCAATTGCTCTCCATCAGTCCCATATATTAGTATCTTTCCACTACTGAGATAATTAACAAAACTTTTGTCTCATAACCCACTGGGCACACGCAGCCTGGTTAGTAACTTACAGTAGTAGGGCAATTCATGTGATACACAGCCTGTTGCTCAGTATCCTATTCTAGCAAAAATAAAATAAAAACAAGTCACAACAACTACCACAAGAAGTCCAAAAATTTTAATTCAAGCCACACATGAATCAGGAAGATAACACATCATGTTTGAATTAAAAAGTCCAAGAAGGGCTGCATTATACAACCCATATAAGATCCCACTTCAGTTACAAGACAACATTAAATACACACCAACTAAACACAGGCCTGCAAGGGCAGACTGCAATTAACTGGAACAATATTTCTTGCTTCTTCCTACAAAAAGCAGTCAAGAGAGCTCTTGAAGGCTGCTCTACAGAACAAAGAGTACATTAAGATGTAACTGTCCATGCAGGAAGTTTGATCAAAAAAGGAAGACTTGCAAAGGCATGAAAGGTAATTCACTGTCCAGGTGACACTGATACAGCGACTTAAACACTCACCATCAGCTCTTGTGGAGTTCTTCACCAAAGTACCTGCTCTAATTTGGTTAGGTGTTCAGAAACCCTGTCCTTCTAATCACTGTATAAGAAACTTCAAAATAATATTCCTATCATCTGTCATGTGATAGCTTTTCTTCCTCTTTCCTCCATAAGGAATATTGCCTACAGACACTATTATTATTTCAGAAAAATATATAGCATCTACCTTCTCACTGAAGAAAAACAAAAACAAACCTAAGCTAAAGTAAGGACACCAAAGAGCAGCTGATCCATAAGGAGTTTATACTGCTACTCCTAAAATCATAATCCTTCAAGGCATGTTGTACAGACAAGGCATATACTGAAAAACAAAGCAGGTTTATGTTGTTATTAACTACCAAATGTCACATGCTGTACCATCCAAATCAAATAAGAAGCCTCACTAACTTATTCCTGCTACAAAAATACCCTTTTTTAAGTATGAGTGATTCTATTTTTGACATGTAAACTCATCTTTTAATACTTTCATGGACAAATGGGAAGATTAACAAAGCCCATTCAATTTCAGTAACTATTCTGTATAATCAAGACTATTGTTTCAGTATCTGATTAAAAAAATGTTTTCTATTTTCTCTTTATTTGAAGAAAATAGCCATGGAAAATGAGAAGAGGACTGGCTCAATTATATATTATTTCATGTACAACAAAACCTCTGTGTTCACTGCCTAATAACTCCATTCATACTACTGCTAGCTATATAAACACAAAAATAGTCTTCCAGCAAGGGACAGAAAAAGTTTGCTTTGCACAACTCATCCCCAAAATTCAGCTGGAAAAAAAACAAGTTTCCACATGATTTAAGGGAACATAGCCTGGGCCTGGTCTCAACTGAAGAGCTGCAGTTAAAACATCTTAATTCCTACTGAAGAACTTAGTGAAAGCCTCATTCTTACTGAGTAAGAATGACTTAGGGCTTGTGAGCAGATAATTGTCTTTCCATCTTAGCATATTTTCTCCTGATGAGAACTTAAAGGCAAAAAGCTGTAACATAACAACAAAGCTCAATTCCATGGCTCAAACACAGGGCTTAATACTGAATCCTTTAAGTTTGCAACCACTGTAACCTGTAACTTCAATCTAACAGGTTTCCAAATTGAGCACTCATCTAACATAATGATTCCTTATCATGTCAGCCTCCATACACTGGAGGTCACAAAACTTGCCACCTGAACTACAGATCACTGTGGTGTGAGACAGCATACCGGAGGATAAGAACTGCAGCCATTACTTCATTCCTTTCTTCAAGTACACTCACTATTAGCTTATGGAAAATACTGTATCAGGCAAACCCAAAACAAGAGTCTGTCTCCTACAAATGTAGTATTTTTTAGTTCCCTATGTAAAGCGAAGGAAAGAAGGAAAGAAGGAAAGAAGGAAAGAAGGAAAGAAGGAAAGAAGGAAAGAAGGAAAGAAGGAAAGAAGGCTAGTCTTGCAGGATGGGCAAGACAAAACAAACCGCCTCATCCCCAGATTTAAAGTCTCTTCAAGTTCCTGGCTGTTTTGACAATTTGCATCCATTTTCTTCTAATAGAAGCATGTTCCCCTCATTCCCTGTAGTTTACAAAAGCGGCACAAAGAACCACAGCCAGACAGCTTTTTCCCATTTCTGCACAAACAGCACCCAAACTAAACCATTTGTTCTTTGAAGTGTTTTCTATCAAGGAACCTCACAACTGCATCCAATAACCCATCACTCAAGTACTGTCCCCACTTCACAGATTGCTGCTCAACCTAAAAGTACCAGCTTCTCTCCTGTTATCTGCAGCGATTACTGACTGAACTGTATCAGAAACGAGAAGAAAAAGAACATATAAAGCATTTCTTAACTGCTTTTAGGTCAGTGTTATGCATTCAGAAGACGAGATAAACCCCTGTCTTGATGCGCCTGCACTCACTTCCAGTTTCTCAGCGACACATTCCCTTAAGAAGCGAGTCGGACAAAAAAAAACAAAACCACAATCAACCCACAAAAAAACACTGGGGGTGGCGGCGGGTGGCGGGGGGGGGACGGATTTAAAAGTTCCCGAGCTGTCAAGGGCTCCCAGCACCCTTCAGAGCCAAAGACGATTAATTCTAAGTACTTGAAGACGGCCGGACATCAGAAGGTGCTGCCGGTGCCGCGGGGGCCGCTGGCGGGGGGCGAAGGGGAGCGGATCCCGGGGAGGCGCCGCTCCCGCTGCGGAGAGTGAGGGCACAGCCCGGGAGCACGGCCCCGCACGGGGGGCTCCGCGGCCCCCGGCCCGGCCCGGCGGGGCAGGCAGAGCGGCCAGGGGCTCCGGCCAGCGGCCGAGGCCGGGGGCGGGGCGCGGACAAAGCTGAGGCGGGCGGGCCCCAGCACCGGCAGCGCAGCCCGCAGCCCCGCGGCCACCCACCGCCGCGGCCGGCGGGAGAAAGGGGCTTCCCGCAGGGCAGTGCCGGGATTATCCCCGCGGGCGGGAAGGCGCTGGGAAGCGGCTGCTCCCCGTCCGCGCCCCTCGCCGGGGAGGAGAGCACTCCCCAAGCGCCGCCGGCCGCCCTCCCTCCTTCCCTCCCTCGGCGGCGACCGCGGGAGGCTGGAACAGAGCCCCGCACCCACCTGGCGCCGCGCTCCGTCCCATCCCACTCCTGATCCCGCTCCAGTCGATCCCGCTCCAGGCGCTCCAGCCGCCAGCGCCGCGGCCGCCTTCGCGGGCTAAGCCGACCCAGCTCCGCCCCTCAGACACAACCACGCCCCCTCTGCCCTTAGCCCCGCCCCCGGTCCCGTTATGGCCCTCGCCTCGAGGGGCGGGGCGAGACCCGCCAATGGGGAGCGGGGTTCGGCCGCGCGG
This sequence comes from Acropternis orthonyx, assembly GCA_035583155.1. NCBI lineage: Eukaryota > Metazoa > Chordata > Aves > Passeriformes > Rhinocryptidae > Acropternis > Acropternis orthonyx. The sequence goes on along the minus strand of JAWWEU010000001.1, from coordinate 47,244,045 downwards.
ATCGCTGATTGGCGTGGGCGGTACCCAATGGGAGCGCCGGGGACGGGGGGAGCTGTCAGTCAGCGGCCCCTGCCTGGGGCCGGCGAGCGGCGGGGCGCGGGGGGAGCTACGCGCTGCTTCCCGCATCCCTGCCTCTCGTATTTCTGCTTCCCGCTGGCCGGCTCGGGCATCTACCCTGCTCCCTCCTCCGCCGGCCCAGCCCTGGCCTGGCTCTCTCCCACCCACGGTCCCGGCCCCTGCCCTGCCCCCATTCCCGCCTGCCACAGCCGCCCCTCGCCCTGCCCTTTGCCTGCCCTTACGACCCGATTCCAGGCCATCCAGGGCTCCCGGAGGGCCGTGTCTATCCAGGCCGATGCGCTGCGGGGCTGCAGCTGCTGACCCGGCCCCCAGGAACGTGCCCCTTCCTGCTCTGATCGAGCTGTCGTCCTTTGTGGCTATCCCTTTTGTTGTTTGCGGCAAAGCCTTTAGAAACGAAGTTGAGTGGAACTTTGCCGCGTGAGTGAGATTTTGGGTTAGAACAGTTGCCAAATGAACTCTAAATGGCCCGGGGTGCTCCAGTAAATGATAACCAAGTCAGTACGCCACAAACCAGCAGCACACGGAGGCCGAGGCTGGCTCAGCAGGCTGTCGGCATCAATGGGGGCTCTGCTTGGCCTTTATTTGGAACAGACAGTTCAGGAGCTCCACTGTGATCGTGGCTCGGAATGATGCTCTAGAGGAGAGCCCACCGGGATGATGAGCAGCCAATCCACCCAGCTTAGCAGCCTGTCCATATCCATAGAGTCTCAGGCTGCTCTGCCACAGACACTTGGACCCTGAGGGGTCACCCCTCTGAAATAATATCAAATAAATATTGGATAAATATAAATACTGAATAAATAGCTGAAAGTAGAGGTTATTGAGTGCCATCTCAAGTCAATCGTCCTTGGCAACCAAAACTTTACTGAACTCAAACCCAACTGTACCACTGTCTTCAGCTACCCACAATTTGCCTCACAGCAACGTTGCAGGCTCACAAGCACCTCCAAGTCACAGAAATAATATGCAGTATTGCTATAATTTTCAGGGAAATTATCTGTATTTAAGGTACTGATCTCAGTCACGGTAAGACGCAACAGCTGAGAAGCACTGCTGTAATCACTCAAAGTTACGTGGCAAAAAGCAGCAAGCCAGCTTTGAAGTGCAGATGGTGACAGGTTTATGATCACCAGCAAAGCAAACAGAGAAGAAGCCATTAAGTAACATAACCCTAAAAGAAGGAAGCAGCAGGCTTTTTACTCAGCACAAGGGCTCAGGGTGACAAAAATCCTGAGAGGAAAATAGTCTCTCGGTTTTCAGAAAAAAGTCATTCTTTGTTCAAATTGAGAGTATTTTTCCTAAAACACGTATGCAGCAAGAGGAAATTCTTCAGAGACCGTAAAATAAAGCAGAGGGAAAATGACCTGGTATTGTTAAAACACAGCTGCAGTCATGCTCATTCAGTGGTGCTTTTTTATGCTGAGAATAGGATCTCTGAAATATTAATTTCAAACAGACCTATCTCTACCAGTATGTTTTTTCTGCTCCATCAATACAAGTAAGTAGCCTGTGTGATGCAAGGTATTAATTAAAATTTATTTCGTTCCAGCTGCTTCCCAGGCTCCTGGATTGCTTTTTAGCTTTCATTTTTCTCCTCTTTATTCATGACATTTTTAATGCTTTTTTAATAGTATCTACATCCTGTAAAAAAAGGAACTTAGGCACAGCTTTATTACTGCTGTTTTGACCTTGCCTTTGAATTTGCAAATAAAGCAAATCTGCCAAACAGCTTTGAATCCATATTGAGTTTTCATTAAGAGAAATAGTGGTTAAATTAAATGCAAGGAATAGAATCAGCTTTTGTCTGAACCAATATTATTTTTAAGTTAAATCATGCTTCAGAAAAGCCCTCTGAAGGCAGTATATACAGGTTTGGACTGGCACACCAAGAGATCTCCAGGATTGATCTTCTGTTAGTTTCACTTGGAGGAAGAATCAGACTTCAGAGAGTAATGAAAAGGGAGGGTTACTGGAGACTGAAGCAAAGATGAGTTAGTAGAAGTGAGCATGACATTTTCTTCATCTCTGCTTATAGTATCACTGGTCTAGATCAAATTTATAAGAACTTCCTTAGTTAATTTCAACAGAAAGAAAAGTACAGCATAAGAAACAATGTTTTGAAAGTCTGTTATACAGCTTGTTACTTCTTGCTGGAGAGTGAGTGTATTTCATGATACAGAAACCTTTTTTCATTCAGGAATCACAAAATTTCTGCATAACGTTAAAATAAATAGTGTTATGCAAATGATTTACAATACCACCGATAATCATTACAGCATCTCTGATTATTAATGGTACATTGATAGGCCCCTGCAGAGTTTCTTGCTGAATCAGCTTTTGAAATAAATTGTTTTCCTTCCAGCTGCAGCCAAACCCCAGAGAAAGGGGAACCAGGTTTTGACTGAGGTAATTGATTTTGGACAGCCAGCAGATACAGGCGTTGCACAACCTCAGATGCTTTATGAATTCCTACATCTCTGTTGATGGAGTTTATTTTCTGTTTTCACAAAACTATTTAGCCTTGATAAGGATGTGTATGTATTTCTCGTACTATTCATATTTTCAATGTTATTGATATTACCATACTACTCATATTTTTCAGGAATATTTTCCTGAGACTATTAGCTAGTTTGCTTTTTCTTTGTGTTTTTCCTCTAATGTCCCTAGATTGCTGGAATACTGAAAGAATAGCAAAGAATATGAAACCAAGGTGTAAGTGGACCCTCAAAGGAAACATTGAATATGTGTTCAAAGAGCCACTGTGTAATCAATCTTGAGGAGAAAAAAATGCAGGGAAGCAAGAACAAAAGGAAGCCTAATAACTTTTCAAGACAGCTACTTTCATCAACTAAACAGGAGTTGTAATTCTACCAATTAATAGTAAGGTCCATTAACTGTAAGTCATAAGAACTATTTGCTATGCAAAACACTTGTTTTTGTCTGCTGGCTCTGACATTTTGGGAGGGCAGTGTAGCAGGACATGCTATGAAGCAAGGACTGATGACCTATAGCGGGAGTGGACACAGTCACTGAATGGTTTTACAGCATTGCCAGTTGAACAAGCACGCTTTATAAAAATAAACACAGGAAAGACATGATTCCAAGCTCCTGGAGAGATTAAAAAATTATATACAGAAAGCTGTAGTTAGTTATATGCTGTTGATTTAGTACAGTGCAGGGCACGGCTAGGACTAATGGGATCAGGCTAAGAATCAAGAACCAGGGGGACTGTCTAGGGGAAGGGAAGGGAAGGGAAGGGCAGGGAAGGGAAGGGAAGGGA
>JAWWEU010000001.1:47224696-47238616 GCA_035583155.1 Acropternis orthonyx | reverse complement strand
AGCAACAGATATCTTAATCCACGCTCCTGTGCCAAGTCTGCATGTATGAGAGAGATATGCTTGTGGACTGATGTCTGCTTGATTATTTAAAGGTATTTAATCTAAAGCAGAGAATTTCACAATTTCCTCTTGCATTCTTGCCTAGTATCTATTGTCAGAAACTTTTTACTAATGCCTAATGTCACTCTTCCATGATGTCATTTTAGCACATTCTTTTCTCTTGATATCCACAATGGACACAGAGAACAGATTACAACCTGTGATTATTTGAAAGCTTCTCACGTCTCTCTAGTCATTAATTCAATAAATTAAACCCCTAGCTCTTTCATTCTTGCCTCATTAGACATGTTTTCTAATTCCCTGGTAATTTTCCTCTCTTTCTTTTGAATTGGCTCCACATTTACTGAAGTTTGCTGCACAGAACTAGACACACAGCGCTCGATAGCAAAGCCGCATGTTTGCTTTTATCATAATGGTATGACATTGTTGATACATATCCCACTTGTGAGTCACTGTAACCTCAACGTCTTTTTCAGCAAAACTTTTGCCTAGTCAGCTGTTTCCCATTCTGTGTTAATGCACTTGATTTTTCCAGATTAAGTGCAGACCTTGCATTCTCCTCTTTGAAGTAAGTTCATCCTAGTTTTTTTTTAGCCAGCTGTCCCATTTGTCAGGATCGCTTTGATTGCTACTCCACCAGGTTTGTGACATCTGAAAATGTGCTAAACATACTTTCTACTTTATCTTTCAGGTCGCTAAAGTAAATACAAAACATTACCAAACTCAGGACACATCCCTGGAGAGTCTCAGCCAGCAATTTTCCATTGTAGTAGTGGAACTTTGCAATTATCTCATTACTGCTTTCCAAATAATCTGCTTCAGCTTCTTAAAAGAACATCATAGTGAAGTTAAACCCCTCTATCTATACCGAGAGAGCTGAAATAAAACATTTGCTTAAAATTCATGTTTATATTAAATTTGGTAACTCATCTCTTGTATCAAGTATGGAACACTTATAATTTGCACAAGAGACACAAAATAGTATTTCAGAATTGACAGTGAAAGCTGGGCATTTTGGATACCAGGCAGGCAGAAGTTGCATTTTCACTCATAAAACATCCTCAGATTTTGAGCATCAGCAAATAATTTGTATTTGAGTGTTTGCTCAATATCACTCTGATTGTTCTTGAAAATTACAATCTTTCTTTGTAATGAAGTTTGAGAGTGCTATATCTATTGCATTACTTTTTTGATGCTTACTCTTTATTGTCTTAACAACACAGCTTCAACATGTGAATTTTCTAGCTTTTGTTCTTTTTGGCTAGAGATAATACAGTTTAGCTATGTTTTAGATTCAAAAGCAAGGGAAATTATGGTCTTCCTCAAAGCACATTGCTCATGTCATTATGCAAAGTTGAAGAGCAATCGCCATGATAGGTTTCCATCTTGTACATTGCAACTTAAGCTTCCTGTTGTCTCCAATTAGACTTGTGTACCCATGAAGCATGAAGCACAAGTCCCTTCAGATATCACTCATGAGCTCAGTCCTGCAAGACTCCCTTGCCTTTGTGTTACTGTAGGACCTTTTGGCTCAGCTACAGGGGGGTTTAGAGGTTCCACCTATATTTTCTGGATCAGCATACTCATTTCTTTGCAGGGTGAAACCTTATATGAAAAGAGCATGAAAAGTGTCATTTACTGTGGGTCTTAAATCTGCCTGAAAGCTGCACGGATGCCTACAGCCTTCAGGGGCGATGCTTACAGTCTCCATTCTCATATACAATTCATATATGTGTGCCCCAATGTGCAATCAAATTTTATCCATGTGCATGCAAACTGGAATAGGCAAGAGGCATTGCACTGCACTCTGAGTGCTCGCCATGTCAAAAGGAACAGGAGTGCTAACTCCCAGTGGTAATTAAGCCTTGCTGGGAAATCGAGCATATGTCATATAGAATAGCCTGTTTCTTCTGTTTTCTTCCACTCCCTCCCCCTCCTCAACTCCATTTTGGATGGGAAGGAATCAAAAATGGAATGAGGGGGAGATTTTAACTAAATCTTAGCAGCAGCTTTTCAGTTGTAGGAAAATCTGTTGTTTGGATAACAGAGTTTAGAGAGGAATTCTTAACTGATACTGGAGGGAAATAACAGCAACCACAACAAGACAGAACAAAAACCTGTCAGAATAAAGAAATCTTGGTCAACCCACAGAAAGGGCTATGGGGAGGCTCGATGGGAGGAAGAGAGTGGCAGAGCCTTTATACAATGTAGATGCTCAGGGAACCAAGACAGAAAGGAGAAATAGAGGCTATTTGCTCATTCAGTTTTAGCTGGAATAGGAGATGGCTGTCTTTCCTATCATACATCAAACCGAGCTCCGGAACTCTGGAACAAAAACAGTTCAATACAGACTGTCTGCAGCTATGTCTTTTTAATTCTCGTTTTTCAACCAATGCTGCATGGGAAACCACATCTCATACACATTCCCCTGGCCAGAGGAAAATAAAAAAAGTCAGTTTAGAAACAACTGTCATTACATAGCATATTTTCCTCATTATAAGGCACTTAAAGAACAAGAAAAAGCCATCTGCTGTAACTTGGCTGCCCTTTCCATTTTAGGTTAATCCACATTTCTGGCTTTTTCATCATCATTCCCAATTAAATCTTTCTCAAAAAAAGTAAAAAATTGTTTGTTTTACAATTTGCATTTAAACTTTCTTGTTAAATTCCAGTCCTTTTGGCAGAGTATCTGACAAAATGTTCATATCTCAAAGAAAATATTTCTATGTAAACTTTTAATATATAATTGATCTTCCATTTTTAGGCAGATCTCTGGGGAAAAGGACTTCAAGCTCCCATGTGACTAATAGTCCCAGTTTTGTGCTGTATGCTGAAGTACAATGCATCATAGCATACCCTGAGTTTTAAGTACTTTCTCGTACAGAGCTCTTGTGCCGAGTGTTCTGTTCACTTCCACTTTACATTTCTAGGAGGCTATTAGAAGAAGCTGTTGTATTGTGCTTTGTACAGTCAGAGAATTGCACCAGTCCTGTCTCTTGGGGAGACATTTGATTTTTGTTCTGTCTGGTTCTATCTATTGTGCCTTAATCTAATACAAAAGTATCTATGTGGAGAGCAGAATGATGGGAAATGCTTGCCCTGGAGTTCTAACGCTGTCTCTCCTATTTCAGTCTTGTTAATGAACAGCAAAACAAAACAACAAACGGACAAGTCTGAGCCTCTCTTAGATATCACAGCAGGCACATGGAATGGCTTCTCTCAGGCATACTGATCACTTTTACCACATTTACAGTGCTCTAATAAATGCTGCTTGGAAGCGCTCCAGGCAATTGTAATTAATTCTCAGTGGGATGCTCATAGTGGTCACCCCGGATCAGAAAGGTCAGGACTTTGTCTGTGCCTTTACAACATCAGTAAAAATTAAATACCCACTTTCCCCAAAGGTCACCACAAGCCAAATACACGAAACGATCAATCTCAATCAGTTTCTCATTCCCTGCTGTTTCTCATTATTTCTGTAGTCATCCTAAAAATCAAAAGTAAACAAATAAACAAATCAAAGAAGAAGGCGGTTTTGGTGTTGATCTAATGATGTCTCCTATGCAAGGAACTGACGAAGACACAACCAGGGAAAGTGAGGGAGCCTGCTGAGCCCATGGAGAGTCCATTCACCTATGGGGACCCTGGCTTTAATTAATCTTCCTGCCTTCTTAGGGCGGCTAAAAAAGGAAAATCCAGGCTGGCAAACATCTGTTGCACCGCGCAGGCAGCAGCAATTCAAGGTGGAAGCCTACGGAACCTGAAGGAAAAGGGCTTCCCCCGCCGACTGCGCGGGCGAGGAGCGGGGAGCGAGAGGCGCCGCCGCTCAGCACCATGGACAGGGGTGCTGGCAGGGGCGGAGGGCAGGGCTGGATTGGGGCAGGCAGGGCTGCATTGGGACAGGCAGGGCTGCATTGGGACAGGCAGGGCTGCATTGGGACAGCTCAGACCCCGAGACTGCCGCCCCCAGCCCCGCGGGGCCCGCCGGGCAGCCGGCCAGGAGGGGCAGCAGGATTGGCAAGACACGTACATGTCTTTATTTGCTGCACGCGTTTATCGCCCGCACTCTGCTGTATTTTCCGTAACTTGTCATGCCCTTTTGTAAAGGGCAATGTGAAATTGGTTGTCAGTTTTCTTTCTGTTATTTTGTTGGGGTTTTTTTTCTTTTTTACTGCTGCACATCTCGGAGCCTGGCAGTTTTGCAAAGGAGGAGAAGGAGGAGGAGGAGGAGGGAGGAGACCTCAACACAAGCGGAGCACAAAAAGAAGGAAGCGAAGCCAAGAGAGGAAGCATGGGCCAAAGTCATGCACAAAATAAAACTGGTTCTGGACTGTTCTAACCACACAGTTATTCAAAACTATGGCTTTCCTAATGGGGAGAACATCAGTCAAATTTTCCTCAGAGATGCTAGTGTAAATTCAGGTGCTTCTCTCAATATAACTGTTTCCTCTTCTTAGTGCCAGAGAGGTCAAATTTCACCTTGGAGGTCTTACAAAAAGATATAAAATTTACAGCAAAATTTTTCCCGCTTCTTCTACTGTATTGTTTATCTGACAAATATTTTCTTTCACTGGTATGATGGAAATCCTGAATATGTTATCCCTTCTTTCAGAAACCATGTAAGTTTGTTTTTAAAAGTCAAGTCCTGTTGTTTAGCATGGGACGTGCCAGCTTCAGGGCTAAGGAAGCCAGGCTGGCTTAAACAAGTGCAAGAAGCAGTTTTCAAAGGCTATCAGACACTAGGTATGATTACACTGTTTATTTCCCTTGGGACACTCCATCTCTGCTCATAGTCTTCTCACCGTCCCCTGCAAAGTCTTCATCTCAGCCTCACTCTCCTTAAATCAGTCTCTGCCTCCCTCTCCTCCACCATATCCTCACTTTTGTACATCATCTCTCTCACTTTGTTTTTCTTTTCAGTCATAGTGCACCACCATTAAACCAGCCAAGGAACAGAAATGCCTTTTCCTCACTGCTCTACTTCTCTCAAACAGCCAGAGAGCTAAACTAAGGTGGATACCATCACATCATACATGATGTTTTCAGGGGCTCTCTCTTATATTTTTCTTCCCTTGACTGCTCATTCAGCAGTCAAACTCTGAACAGCACAACCTCAGTTGATTTTTGGCTGCTGCTGATGTACAAATGAGAAGAAATTATCTGCCTTCAACTTGTACGCAAGATAATTTCATTTTCCATCAAATAGCGTGTCTTGAAAGAGATGCAGACAGATGATGGACTCTGGCTGGCGTTTATTATATGAAGTGCAACAACTGCTATGATTCAGCCCTCCCTTTCTCCTCTGTCTATCTATTGATTCTCATCACATAATTAAATTGTGAACTCTGAAAGGGAAAGCCATCTTTCATTTCAAGTACTGCTCAGCGTCTAGCCCACCAGGGCTCTGAGCTCTTATTAGATCTCTGGTAATACTGCAATGCAAATAGTAAGGGAGCTGCATCTGCCTGTTCACCAGCCACAAGACTCCATGCTTGCCTAATGCAGGGGTCTTATATAGCCAATAACACAGTCGCTGCAGTGACAGATCATTACAGTGCTATTGTGCCAGAAGTGTTGTTATGAGTATAAAGGATTGAGCCGGTTATTAATCATCTCAAAACGCTTTACAGAGACACAAACATAAATCATAGCACTCCATACAGTTGGGTAATTACATTCTGCCACAATAAATTCCTTCTAAAATTTCTACCAATAATAGTATTTTTCACTTCCAGTCCTAAACTTTGTGCTTTGTTGCTTTACACCACTAAATAGATGATGTGTTTCTCTTCTGAGAAATTCAGATGTCCACAGAGCTGCACTATATTCTTTATGCAGCTATCAGAGAACTCGATAAAAGCATTCCATCACATTAAATTATGTATAAATGCACAATTTCCTTACTATAAAGAAAATGCATTAATGACATTAAGCAACAGAGTTCTCTAAGCAGCCTTTTTGAATGACAGAAGAGTAAACATGGATTCCTGGATCATATTTATCCCATGATGTCATCAAATCCAAAAGCCTCCAGAGAAGAGATAAAATAGTCTAATCTCCTCTTAATGCACCTTTCAAAATCTCCACACAATTTGGACAGTTCTGAATACAAAATGTCAATGCCATTTGCAACTGGCCATTTATTATTTAGTGTACAGGCTATATAGCTGTGCATTCCTTTATAATACATGAAGGAAGCTTTTAATTAGTAAAGCAGGGAAGATTTGGCCCTTTAGAGGGCCACGCCTGAGGGCATTTGAGAAGCCTTGCAGAGCCTCAGTTTCTGAAGGCTTTCAGTGCTATTCATGGCTACCACTTAGGATTTGTTCCTTGGAGAATGCAGTAAGAAACATAGTAAGGTGTTTGTGTACAAATGAAAATGGCATACTGAGCATGCTGTGCTGGTGATAGTGTAGGTCATTTCCTTTATTAAAAAAAATAACTAAAAATCACTTGCTCATTGCCTTACATAAGTCCCAATGCACTCCTTCAACTTCCAAAGAGAAGATAAGACCATCTTTTCAAAACAATATCTTGAAACTATGGATAACACCTGATACCATCAGTTTTACAGCTATCTTTAGAAGCTTCTCTGGTTTAGCAGCAAACTAAAGAGATAAGCAAACACATACTAGGATCTGCATCGTTGCTTGGAAACAATCAGTTTGGGAATGGCATAATCCTATTAGTCTGAAGAAGACCAAAATTTTAATAGACTTCATGCAATTCAGATGCAAACTCTTCCTCTCAAATCAAATTTTACTACACATATAACAGCTTTTCTCTTTTTTCTTTCTCTCCCCACTAAACGGCATAAGTAAATGCCTCATAGCATTACAACAATGAATAATGATGTGCTAAACCTTTATTGATTTGCTTGGCATTCTCATAGACTCCCCACTCCCAAACATATGCACTGAATTACACACTCATGTTTGCAGTATTAAAAATACAGTGCATTCAAAAGAGAAGATTGGAAAGCTTAAAGGACTGCTAATGGAATATAGAGGTCTGGATTATTCAAGCTGGGCTTGGCACAAGAGCACATCTTGGGTGCACAGGAGGGATGCTGAAACCACAGTTTTAGGCAACTCAGCCAATTAGAATGTCTGATTAGAGTCCTGCTATTGGGAATTGAGAAACAACAGCATCTCCTGTGACTGAGCCAGAGCAGGGGTCTGACTTACTGTCCTGCTCTTTCTCTGCTAGGTACAGAAGGAGCCTAGGTACCTAAAAAGATCACTGAAGTTGAGCAGAGCCTCAGGCCTGCTCTGATGCATTTTCAGCTGTCTCAGGTGTCAAGTCGACACCCTGGGACTGCTGCAGCATGGGGAAGCCCTGGCTCTTGCTGTGGTGCCAGCATGGAGGGCGCTGGAGCATGACTCAGTTCCTCAGTTCCAGGATGTAGATAGTTCTAGTGGCAACTCATGAAGACAATTTTCCAAATTCTAAGTGATGCAAAGCATCAAGAAAGAAATAGAGGATGAAGTCTGTGGCCTTCCACAGCTAGATTTCCATTTTCAGACGTACTGAACTAGGCACTGAAATCCATCTTTATTCAGAGGAGCTCTCATTTGCATGCTGAATTCCCTTCCCATCCGCTTCAGTGGAGCAGAACCTTGTGTAAAGTGTACCATACACACAATGCCTTCCCAGTGAAAATACTTCCTGCCTCACAATCATGGCTGTGGCTGCAATCCAGCCAAGAGAGATAGGTATCTAACCATACTGTATCAGTGTGAAACTCACTTGTTGGCCATGGGCAGCTCCTTCTCCACAGATATCGGGATCAAAGCCACTACAACAATCCAGATTCATTTCACACCTGGTCAGCAGCAATGCAAAGGATGGGAACAGCCTTATGAACAGGCTGGCTTTTTCACCCCAAGACACCTCTCTCTGAGGCAGGGATGACACTTGCAGAGCAGGAATAGATGTTGCCCGGTCCATCATCTCAGGCTGTCAAGCAAGCCTGTACTTTCAACATTAAAAGCATGAATTGTAAAAGTACAAATGGGAGATGATTCTCAAAAGGCATTTTTACAGCCAGCAGAAACCTTCATGCCAATTGCTTAAAAAGATTTTGAAAGTTTTCCAAGCCAGCACAACACAGGCCCAGATCACTCCTACCGGTTTCACTTTATAATTACCTCCTCTTTCAAGACTTATTTTTGTCTTCAGCAGAGTGCTTCCCTCCCGGCCAGTCAAGTCCCCTCTCACTGCCAGCATCCCTCAGAAAGGGCTGAATAGAGCTTCCCTTCCCACCCCACAAATGTGACCTGGCTGTGCTGCAGGTTGCTGTGGGCAGAAGCACAAGATGCCCTTACCCAGCTGTGCCCAAAAAATATTTCCAACATTCCCAGCATGAAGTATTAGAAAGTCCATCTCTCAGGCGTGGATCAGCTGACTGCCAACTCCTGAAACCTGGAGTGATCCCACAGCTTTTGGCAATTTCTGCCTTGCCAGCACAACACTTGCAAAGCTTAACCTATTCTGTCACCAAGAATTCCATGTCCAGCAGAGAAGATGAAATATTTGTGTTTCAGCCAGCCCTTCGGAGTCTTGGGGTTTACAGAGATAGGTTTCCACAAATAACTTGAATAAAAGATCATATTCTAAGCTCTAACACACATTCCCAGAGGTTCCCAGAAGACTTTTTTCACCTGCATAATGTCTGTCCTCAGCCAGTGCTGAAGGTCCCATGAATTTTTAAATGTCGTATTTGGATCACAATTTTTTTAACCTCCTTTGCTGCCATTTCTGTGCCCGTTGCAGAAGAGATGGTCTGACCTGAGCTGAGACTGTCCTAGAGGCCTTTATTTCTTAACTCTTCTGCTGTTGTCTAGACCTCCTGGGCTCTTGTATTTCCACCTCAAGATCTCCAGTGGTGCTGTCCTAACTCCTGCATTCAAGCGCTGAGAAAAATTTGAACTAGATGTTTTAAAAATGAAAATCAATGTATGAAAAGATAATAACCTCTTCTCATTTCTTAACTACATTTCCTACTAGTAAGAAATCTGCTTTTCTTTCTCCTCTTTTCTACACCTTCAGCACTTTAATGATTAGTCTACTTCTTATTCCTTCCTCTTTGGATTTTTTTATATATTGCTAACACATTTTGATCTTGGAAAGATTTCCTTGGTTCTTCACTGTCTAACCATAAGATTCCTCTTTTAAAGGTATTGTGGTTATCTGATTCTTATTAGATATATGTGAGGCATACAGCTCTTGGCGCAGCTGGCTGGTCCTGATCATCAGCTCTTGCTGGGAAGAGGCCAACACAGAGTGAGTGATAGTGTCAAAGTAGGTCAACCCCCATTTTTATTTTCTTCTCTCTCTTTTCCTGACCATAGTCTGCAAGGGCTTTTCTACTCTGAAGCTGTAACCCCCTCTTCCAGTCCCTGCCCCATATATCTGCAAGGAGTAGGGGTGTCTCTCAGCTCCACACATGATCTCAGCTCTTTTTACTTTGCTTGGCCCTCCAAGAAGCCTGGGTTTGGGATGGCTGTGGATGCAGTTCACATGGAAATGCCTGCAGTCATCATGGCACATACTTTGGGGTATGAGATGCCATCACAGGGAGCAGAGGCTGACATTAGCAGGGAGAGATAGGTGAACCAGTGGTACAGAGCCAGCCAGGTGGAAAGGGGAACAGCCAAGGAAGTGAGCCTGGTATTAACCACAAGAATAATTGTCTTTCCAGTAAGGCTGAAGCAGCAGATCATGGCAGAAAGTGAGTGTCCAAGCACTGAGGAGTTAAGAGTTGCCCATTTGTCCCAGAGCACACAGCTAACAATGAAGAATAAGTCACAAGTGCTAAGCTTTCCTGAGAGGCATAAACATTTCAAGTACCAGCACCCATAGCCCTGTGACCAGGGCACTGCCACTGTTCATAATGGGCCCTTACATGCAGCGCTGAGTGTGCAGGGTCTCAGGGCTGAGGTTCATCAGGCCTTTTTTGTCTGAACTTTTTCTAACCTGCCTAGAGCTTTGTTTTAAGCATAGTTAGCTGTATCTGCCTTTTTTCCCCCTAATGACCAGGCAGCTATGCTTGATTGGCTTTCCTATTGCTTGAACCCTAATGTTCACATTGACAGTAGCAACAAAGAGCTCTTCCATGCAGAATGAAGCCTTCATGTCCAAACACAATGACGTGGTGTAGATGAAGGCAGGCTGGGCATGATAGCGGAGGCCTTGAATGTCGAGGCACAGGACACAGTGTACAGGCACAGGATGATAAGAAAAGGGGCAGAGGCTGACACGGCAGAGCCCAGGGCTGGAAACGACTCACCAATGGTTGGTTAAAGAAATTAAGATCTGGGAGCTGCACAAAGAACCTTTCAGGGCTAGCAAACAGAGCAAAGAAGTATCTAACATAAGTAAAAGTTATTATACATGCAGTTTTGGTTGCAATGCAGAGTGGCAGATCAAGGTGTGAACCAAAATTTCAAACTTATAGAAATTATCCCAATTTGCTTCTATGGGGAGGAAGAACAAACTGTCAACCTGAAAAGGTACTCGGGGGAGCTGTTTTCTCTCTCCACCCCCCATATCTCCCTGGTCTGTAGCCACCAATCTCAGCACCCAGAAGGGCAGTAAAAGGGGTTGCAAAACACTGGAAGAAGGACCAGACACTAGGAGTGGATATAACAATTTAAATGTGTAGTTGTTATTGACAATTTTTCTATAGTAGTATTCTTTGCTTTTTTCCTCCTTTCTTTTCCATAATAATTAGGTCTGGATTAATAAGAATTCTTTGATCAGATCATTTAGATCTCAATTATCCTAGCAGTAGATTCTTAGCTTTACACAGTGTGTTTCCTTTTTGTCCATAACAAGATTTTGAGCTTAACACCTTCAATAAATCCCAAATACTTTGGGAACTTAAGGAATTTCTGATTTCTCTCTCTGTTAACAGCTACACATGCCAGGCACCTGAAGGCACTAAGACTCTCACCATGTTCCCAGAGCAATGTGAGTAAGAGTGGGAAAGAGATGCTCAGCAGTTGCAGAGCGTCCATTACAGTCACTCAGCCGGAGCAGCAGCTTCACTGAGGCCCTACATAGCCACCCTAGTATGAAGGATTTCTAATTCCTGTAACAAACGTTGCTTTTCCTCATGACTCTGCAGTGCATGTAGATAATTCTAACCAACTCCTAGCAGCAACATGCTACGTGCTTTAATGTGCTTTTCTGAGTAGGACAGAACAAGGTCCTGAGAAAGATGAGATCATCCTCAGCACCTTTGGTTTTGCACTGTAGAAAAGGGGCTGTATTAAGCTGTATTAAGACGGCCTTTAGCCAAACATCACAAAGCAGAAGAAAGCCCCAGCTGATATGGGACATGTAGGATCCATTATCCGTCTTTCTTGCCCACAGAGGCAGAGTCAGCTCTTAACTATTCTGGGTTTGTGGTCGTTTTTCCCGAGGAGAGCAATTTAAAGCGGGTGCAGTATCACCAAGAAATGAGGCCAGTGACCTGGAGTTTCAAAGGGATTTGAGCATCTAGATAGAAGCACTTGCTGAAACAACCCCACTCTCCTCGGGATACTCTTCCCTCTACTACTGAGCACTTGGAGTAGTGTTCCCCCTGGTTATTTCAGCACTTCCAACATTTGCTCAGAAGTTTCCAGACCTCTGCTGAAATTGATGAATTTAGGAGACAAAATGCTGACATTTCCCTCTATCATCACTGAGATAATCCACTGAATTTCAAAAGCTGCTACCTGCAAATCTCGCTCAATATCAGCAGCTCTAGTGGGAATTCAATGCCTCTGAAAGTCCAACAAACAACAAAACCTCAGGCTACAAACAAACTGGAGAGGGTACTGGGAAAGAAATGGAAGAATAACTCTCTGAGAGATGTGACATTCCCTGGAGAAAAGGCTATCCAATCTGGCTCCTCTATAGATTTTTTAGGTTGCTTTTGGGGAGGGGGGGGGGTGCAGGGAGAAATATAATTATGAATATATATAAAAAAAGTTTTCATTGGCAGATTAGCAACTAAATCCTTTGCAGAAGAAGTGAATGAAAGAGGAATTTGAGTGAGGAAAGTACAGCACTGGGGACAGGAGACCAATCTCCTATGCACAGTCTATATGCCTTTGTGATATGCGTGCATTTTCCTTGTGTTTCCCAACTTTCTTCTGCCCTTTAATTTAAGGTTGCATGTTCTGATGGTAAATGTCTCACAGCTGCAGAAAGGAAGTCACAGACAGCCTGTAATTTACTGCCAGGCATCACTCTGAAGAAGTTTGCAATTTGTGATAGTGGTATTGTTCCTTCAATTTTGTTCTTGTAGCTCATCCTTCATTACACACAATGCTTTACAAAGCCTTCTGTGTTTAGCAGCATTAGCCCCTCAAGCAAGAGATTACAGTAAGAATATTTAAAATTTTATTACTGCAGCTTTTTTGTTAAGTCCCTAGTGGCAGTAAATACAAGGTATGAGTGGGTGGTGCCAGGAAAAATCATTCTTGTTTGTGTCAGGCAACAAATAAACCCCACATGTGTAATACAACTTGACATAATAAACCATCAGTGCAATTAGGCCTTAGATGAGTAATTTTATAATTCAGCAGTTCACCAATGACTCAAACCTGTTGTAAGCCATCCTTCAAGTAACAATATAAATAGCTTTGGCAAGCAAAGCAGAGATCTGCAATTTATTTTTTCAAAATGCCCTTTTCTTTTCCAGATATCTGATCTTTCTCCTGATAAGACTGAAGATGATTGGGATTAAAAGGATGGGCTTTATGCAAAGTGGTCTGAGGCTCAGCTAGGAGTACACAATATGTGTTAGCCCAACAATAGGCCATTTCTCTCCTAAAGAATTTGCACTTTACTGCTTTGCCATGCAAGATACACCCCATCTCTTACCTCTAACGAGGGAGGGAGGGGGGTGCACTGAGAATCACTGCACAGAATCATGCAGGCAAGATTCAAAGCAGACAGACTTGCTGTTTCTTTAGGCTAAAGGCTGAGATCTGTTTGTAATTATAAGATACTGGTCAAATCCACATAGGATTTAGATTTGTAAAAAACAGATTTATTTTGATTTGTGATGTTAGTCTTGTTGAATTTTCCCATCAATGACTCCCTCCAGAAACATTAGTTCGTGTCACCAAGGACCTCCCGAGGAAGGGGGAGCACTCTGCTCTGCTGCAGAGCCATTATTCACAGATCACATGCAATTGTTCAGGATCTGTGACACTGCACTTGGCTCACAGATTGTTCCTGTATTTCTGCATTGTATCAGTACCCAATGCATCCTCTAGAGTGTTAAATAGTTAAGCTTTTCCTCTTCTGTGGTCCAGTATGATTGTTTCTTTTCCCCATCTGGGATATATCTTTCCTCTAGAGAAATAATATCCAGTGCCTTTTGAAGAGTCTCTATTTCACTCTGTTTATAAACCCACTGTTTACTATAGCCTAAACCTTATATCCCGTGTCTTTCTTCTCACCTTAGTATGATGAGATAGAGGGAGTCTTGCAGGCTAGATCCTCATCTGCTTCATGGAGAACTGACCCAAAGCATGGCTTCTGTTCAGCCAAGAAAAGTTTTTCTAATTCTGGTAATATATATCAGTAGAAAACAGAAACAGGAATATGAATGATCCACCTTTTTCATAGCAATCATTAGCTATATTTAATTGAACACCAGGTCAATAAAAGATGTGATCTGATAATTTCTTTAAAGTGGAATGAACTTAGACTAGGGAGTCAAGCTGATATGGTATTTGTGAATTTGGATAGATTTTTCAAGGGCAATTTTTGTAAGGTTTTGTGAGAAAAATCTCATTTATTAAATTTAGAAAACGGCAAAAAAAATCATCTGTGAAACAAGGAAATAAAACGAGC
>JAWWEU010000001.1:47139089-47224160 GCA_035583155.1 Acropternis orthonyx | reverse complement strand
ACCCTGGCACAAGCTCCTGACAGGATCATGTGCCTTACAACTCCGCGATACGCCTTATAGGTTAGTAAAAAACCCTCTTAAGTTAGTGACTCATTTAATCCATTTGCTTGTAATAAAACCGGGTTTCTTATTTCTCATAGTTTTGTAGTGCTAATGGTGTTAAATAAAGAGGTGATATAATTAAAAGGTAGTTCACAGTTAATCAGTATTATAAAATTCTCCAAATGCTTTGGTAGATAGATCATTGTATATGGTTTTAAATAAAAACACTAGTAAGATTGGTTGAGAAAACGTTATATTTTCAGGGTGATTCTTTGCATTAATGTTTTTTTTTTAATGCATTTCAGTTGGTCATTTTTGTGTGATCTGGCAGGAGTAAATCTAGCAGGGGTTTCACCCAGGCCCTATCTCATTGCAATGTAACAGAAGTAGTAAGTGTTCTCTGTGTAATTTTTTTTACTTTTTTAGTATTAGCATTTACAAACTAAAGTAATTTCTTAAGTACAATACGCTTAGAAGCGGTAATACTTCAGGTTTGCTGTTAACAATGGGACACATTTCAGTTACTAGTCCTTACAGAAGAAGACAGGCTGGGACAGATGTTGCCTCTGCTTGCTGAGGACAGGTTACCTCCAGACCTCAGCATTAAGAGACACCATCCCTAAGAATAGCCTTTTCCAGACATTTTGTGAGTCCTTAGGGACCTGGTTGAATCTTAGGGTGAAGGTTTCCTCACATCTCTCCTCTCTTTGTTAGGCATTTGTGATACCTGGAGATGAGCACCTCACCCTCACGTTACTGGGCTCCTCTGAGCCCACCTCAAGAGTAAACACAGACACTGCTGGTAAGACAAAGCCCCATTTACCCACCAAGAGGTAAGTTCAGGTTTCTGTTAAAAGACTGCAAACTAAATTACCATCAAAGCATTAATACCATTTCAATCTCAGGCCTGCAACACAATGTGTCTGTTTGCTTATTCTCTCTTACCTAAGACATGTATCTCTGCTCTCAGAAGAAAGGGCTGAAGGCACCATCCCACTGGCATGGTGTAGCCTCTGCAGTCCAGAAGCAGAGACCTCTTCCCCATTGCAGAGCTGATTTATAGACCTTAGGGACTGGAGTGAGAGTTAAAAAAGCAAATGTTGAGGAGAGTATTTAGGAGTCAGACCAAAATTAGGACTACCTTAAATATCTATAGGCTGTCTTTTCCCTGGTCTCTGGACACGATAATGTAATACATTGCTATGCTATAATTTTCCTGTAATTGATCACAGAAAACAAATGGTGAAACTCATACATTTAGCTGCTTACTTGCAGCTCAGATGCCCATTTAAATATCACCTTCTACCTCCAACAAATGTCACAATCAGCACAGCAGAGCTTTCTGAAGGACTTGTTTTCCTTCCTGATAGCATTTAGCGACAACTCAAATAATATCAATGGGCTGTGGCCAGAAAGCTTTACTGGGGAGGAGAATTAACCCAGCTGAATAAACATGGGTTGGCTTTGGCTATCGCCTCAGGGTGAAATCTCTAGGTCACTTTGGCTGAAAATGACGGTATGAAATGGGTCAGACACCCAGGCCTTGGCTGCCCATTTGCCTGTCACTCTGCAAAACAAGCAGGGAATGTTTTCCTGCTGTGCCACTGGGGTTAATGGGCTCTGGGAGGGCACAGGAGAGTGATGGAACCTGGGGAAGGAAGGATGGAGACAATCCATCCTCGGGGAGGACAGAGGGGAGGCAGAAAGGGAGCAGAGTATTGTTGCTGCAACGATGAGCTCCTGCAGCACCATCCGACTGTGCCCCAGTTCTCTGCATGTTGACAGAGAGGGATAACTGTGTTTTGAAAAGGATGGTTTTAAAAGACACAATAAATTTCCTGACTGACACCTCCCTGGTAAACGTGTGTAAATTCCCTTGGATAACATGCCACTCGGAGAATTACAGGCTGTGAGTGCCTGGGTAAGTTTTACTGCTTTGGTTTCAGCAGGCTGGCTAATGGCTGTGAAATTCCCTCCCAGCTCTTAGTTTGAGCACTGCATCTGCAATTTAACAGCACTCAGATGTTTACCCCCGTGTTAGTGAAAGAAAGAGGCTACACAGGCTGTATGGTATGTTATACTCCTTGATGGAGCTAAAGGGATACCAGAAAGTTCACTCCATCATCAAGGCTGTAATCTTAAGTGAATAAATAAATAGAATAGCTTCTTCAGCCGATAAACAACTTTGAGCACCAGGAAGAATAAAGTCCTAATTCTGCAAAGATATTATCAGCAGCCACTGCAGCACCTATTGTTTCTATTCATAAGCTCCCTCTTGTATCTTTGTCTCTTTTACTACATCAGTTTCAGGCTACTGAGAAATTCCTTGGTTCCCAAGTCAGACTCAAGCCACTGTAACCCCTGGATGCACTTGAAAGCTGCTGATTCTGATTTGTTTTTTGTTCTATTATCTCCCATTTCCTCCCTTGACCTCTTCAAGAGATACCATTCAAATAGTCTGAAAGGAAGCTCTGACTTGCTAGTTACATAAACTTTCAAACAAAAGGCATGCATAATTAGATCGCCCAAATTTGTGCAGTAGCAGAAGCCTTGTTAACAGACAGCAGCCCTAAAAAGACGGCTTTTTCTTAACCAAGGCAAAACTACAGTGCTCTGAGGCTGAAATGCTGAGAACACTCAGACAGTACTTATCTACTGCAGTCTTTAGATGACATAATGCTGTAAATTAATGGACCCCAGAGAGTCTCCTTCATTTGTCTTTGTCTACACGCACATTTAACTAAAAACTTTTCTATCACTGACCTGAACTCTTTTTTAGGGACCAGTTCTGCATTGCCTTTGCTATGGAGATGAACACCCAGCACATGCATAGAGTAAAATAGCTGTATAGCAAAATAGGATCACAGGGAATTCTCTCAGTGCAGAGATCTACGCGTTGTTCCTGTCTCTTACCCACGGCCATGTATTGCACCTCAGACAGCAGGAGGTGTTGCACACGCTTGCACAAAGCAAAGCTAAAGCTCAGACAATGATGGCAATGCCCACTGGGTGGTTGTACACAGCTGCTGCTACGGCTAAAGAAGCAAACACAAGCTCCAGGCAGGTTATGGCTCCTCCAGACACGGTCGTTGTTCAGTTCCTACAAAAGCCTGTGACCTGCTCTGCAACATGGGGCTACCCTCCTCACTGGGCTACGTGGCCAGCACAGGGAGCAAGCAGCCTCTCCTGAGGGACACAGACCAGCTCGTATTGTTCTGAGTCTCTCCGAAGAAACAACATCAAGAGAAGCTGACACTGTTCATGGGAGATAAGGACCTAGCTATTTTCTGATCACAGACACAGTTTGAGACAGTAAAAGGCTCAAACAACTTCATTTAGAATAATGTCCTCTGCCATGGGAAATGAGGAGAATGGAGGCAAGGAAAACCATCCTGGAGAGCTCAGCTCATCTGAAAGTACTCCAGTGGCCTTTCACAGGCAGTGTGGTGTCTTCAGAGCATTGAAGAGTGCGTTTGGTTCTGACCTTGCATCGCTGCAGACACACAGCTTTGGTGTATTCTCTGTGAAAGCTGTGGGTGCACAAAAGGAGGAGCTGAAAGCACATCTAGGCCCAGGTGTGTGCAGGGACACCGAGTGTGCAGGATGGTGAAGGAGCATGGCATCTGGGTGTTCCCCTGCAAGGATCCACCTGCAAGCAAGGTGCCTGCTCTGCCTTTATAGTCAAGGCAGTCTCTGGCTTTAGAGAATGATTATACCCCTCTCAAAGTAGACATTAGCTTAGCTATGTTGGATTCTTGGCAGTTACAGAGGATGTGTCTGCACTATTTGTCTGGTTTGGATCACAAGTCAACTTTAAAAAAATTATTCTACTCATCTGCTAGGTGGAGCTTTCCCTGAGTCCTGAGAACATCCTAAACACTCCTCCCAGCATCCTTCTCTGTATTTTAGCGGGAGTTTCAGGCAATCAAACAACTCTCAAATTTTGAAGCTTGATAAAGCAGCTGTTTCCCTCCCAGAAGGTGATACACTGGATTGTTCCTGAGGAACAGCTCTGCAGTCTGACAGTTCAAGTCTGACCATGACAAAAGAGAACCTGGATGAGGGTGGCAATGGCAGATGAAGTGAGGATGGATTTAAGCCCTTGTGCACTTCATGGCTCTTGAGGAAGTGCAGAGCTGACTGTTTCCTCTTGGAGATATGATGAAACTCAGGGTCACCAGGGCCCCAGTACAGCTGACAGATGATTGAGCCACTCCCATCATTCCTTAACTGGGCCAAGGGCACAGCTGGGAAGAATAATTCGATTTGGACACTACAGCCTCGTGAGGAAGTATTGATTTCTCATTCCCCTTTATTTCTGGGTAGACATTTGTCACCCAACCCTAGTTTTTTGTTGGAAAAGAGATATTTCAACATATAGTCCTCTGGAAGTTAAAAGGAAAATATTTTCATAAAAAGAAAATTAATTTCTTTGGGCTCAAAACATCACTGGAAATTAATCTACATTGAATAAGAAGTTCAATGTCAAAGGCAATGGATGCTGAATTTTAGATTTTTTTTTAAATCTGTGTGAGTTCTGGGCAGATCCCCCTTTTTCTTTGTCAGAGTACATGAGTGCTCTGACTGTCTGCACCAAAGGGTTGATCACTCTCTTGTCCTCCCTCAAAGCGATTCAACTTTCTGCAAAAAGACAAAGCAAGGCCTGCCCAAAGCACGTTCTGCTGCCTCTCACCAAAGCATGCTGCTCTCAGCTGATCCTTTCCATGGTTTGGACAGGTAATTCTACCTTGACCATGTGCCTTGGGAAGACATGTGTTTCTGGGAGAGAAATGTGGCATTGCTGTCAGCTCCCAGACAGCCCCAAGCCATGGCCCACAACCTCCTGGCTCTTCAGTGAGCCTCTTGAACACAGCCATGTGTGGTTGCTTTCATGCACCTGGCTGCAAGCACCTGAGCAGAGGGAGCAACTCTTTATTTGACATTGTACAGCATTTAACATGATGAAGTTTAGGGAGCCTTGGTTTTGGGGTTTGGTTTGGTTTGGTTTGGGGAGGGAAGGGGTTAGGGTGCACTTTTTGTTTGTTTGTTTGCTGTTTGGGGTTTTTTTTGATTGTGGTCTTTTGTTTGGTCGGTTTGGGTTTGGGGGTTTGTTGTTGTTTCTTTCTTTGTTGGGGTTTGTTTGGGTTTTTTTCAGAAGGGGCTCTAGAAAGAAATACAAGAAGAAAGCAGAAGATGATGGTAACACCAGCTCTTTGGAAAAACAACTGTACTCTGGTAAAGCGTGTAACATAAAGGAGCTCTGACCTAGGCATGTGCTCACTAGGAACAGGGTGATCCCACCTTTTGGGAAACTTTCTGGTAGGCTGCTCACTCACCCACTTTCTCTAGCAGCATGCTAGAAATGGAGCTGCCTTGATGATGATGGCTTTTAGCTCTCCAGAACAAATGCTCACAGCTCTGACTTCCTGGCCATAAAGGGAAGGCAAGTCCAGGCCTTTCTTTTCCTGGCTTCTTCCCAGCATGATGATGTAGAAACTTCTCGTGGGCTAGTGAGACTCCTGCAGGGAGATGAAAACCATTTGGAGAGCAATCTGAGGAACCAAAGAGATTAATAGCATGTTCTGCGAAGCACATGGTGGGGTCCTGGTGAGTTTCTTCTCTTTGAGAGTCTTTGGAAGATCCCACACAGAATCCCACTTTTTGGCAAAATATAGCTACAGTTCCTGTTCCCTTCCTGTCCTGCCTTAAGAAAGAGCCAAGGGAGACTGCCAGTCTCTCTCCTGCTGTTTCAGACATCCCATCTGATGTCCCACCTGGAGAACAACTGTTCCTGGGCCCCTCCTGGAGCTGTTCTGCTCCTGATCTTGCAGAATCCAGGGATATGAAGCTTCTGGGGGACTGGTGTAAAAGTGTCCCTTGACTGACAAGTTGATGACTACTGAACTACTTACTTTTCCCAAGGGGTCGCCACTCCTGACAGCCAAAGAGCTTGGGGGATACTCGTAGCTGATGGCTCTCACCTTAGGGAAGGAGAAAGCTGAGGCCACACTGTCACTGCTGGTTATTTCCATCTGTCCTGCTGCCCCCGTCAGCCTCATTTGCTGCTTTCCTTCATTGTTCCTTTCTAAGGTGTAACAGCTGAGCTGTGAAATGCTGTGGGTGATGTCCTGGTGCTGGTGTCTATGGCCTGCTGCCACTCCCACTACATCATGTAGGACCTGCAGGGTTGCACGATGGCCCTGGAAGAAATCTATGAGTTTGTCTTCATCCCCCTGAGCAAATTTGCTGCCAGCTATGGTGCAGCAATCTCCACTCTGTGCTTTGACATGATGCCCTCTGAGATCTGGGAGAAGGAATCCCTCTGTCTCCTGCCAGGGCTCCATGTTAAACTGCAGGGCTGCAGCATTATCACTGCCCCATCTCTCACTACCCAGGACCTGCTGCGTGCTGTAACAGGATTGCAGGGAAGACCAAACCTACCAGAGACCTGCTCCACTCTCTCCTCACAGTCCCACCCTCAAGTGCTTCCCTGCTCCTCTCTCTTGCTGGACAGCAGCCCACAGGCTTTATCCTGGCAGGAAACTTCTTTGCTTCGTGCATGCCCATTGACTTTCTCTGGCATCTCTTGAGTCCCTGTTGCCTCTCTGCCTCCCTGCAAAGGCCTGGCAGCCCCAAACCCTTGGCTCAGCAAACATGCTGAGGGGATTCCACTGCAGCCTCTCACAGCAGGCTGCTCTCCTTCCCTCTGCCTTCTCCCTAGTGCCTTGGGAGGCCACACACACTTCACGAAGCCAAGCAGCCAACAGCAACCTCAACCAAGATTTTTTGTGGCTGAAAGTATTTGCTGGAAGTGCCAGGGTGCAGGAGGAGCAGAGGTGGCCGGCATGTGTTGGACACTTCAGTTTGTTCTCAGGCCATCACAGAAACTTACGAACTTGGCAAAGTTCAGGCCCTTTCCAGCTTCAAACAGTCTTGGCAAAAATAATGTCTGCTGCTCGGGAGATTGATGTGGACTGGAAGAAAAAGGAGTTAACGTAATTCTGCTCCTTAACCTCCTGCGACAAGGCTTACAGAGAAGGAAGAAATAAAAAAAAAAAGGTGTGATGGGAAGAGGAGGAGGAAGTGGAAAATAGCTCAACACTTTAATGAAGACTTTTCAAAATGTCTCACACCTTGTTCCTGAATTTAAATCTCCTGCAGAAATGAACACCGAGGGTCATGGTGCCATCATTGTTCGAGGCAGCTGGGGTGATAATGCAAGATACCTGTTTGGTTGATCTGTTTTTCCCCCTTTTTTTTTTAAGTTCAAGAAACATGGTTCAAAAGGTCTAAACATGCACTTCAGACCTCAGGAAAATGTTCCTTCTCCTGGAGGAGGAAGGCTGGTTTTGTGACAAAATTATTTTTTTTCATCTGTGGGGCTATTAGAAATTGACTTTACAGATAATTACATTTAAAACAGTTTGGTTAGAAGAGGTTGCAACCCTTTTTGTGTTGCAACACACTGGAATAACTGAAACTCTCCTTCAGATACAGAAGCCTTTCCAAGATCTACTGATAACCTCCTGGGATAAACCCGTGGAAAGGACATGACACTCCCAAGATGGGGGGTACTGAGATGTCCCCTTCTTCTTCTCTCTCTCAGAGCTCTGTGCCCACCATGGCCCACCTTTTCTACTGGCACCCACTAGCCAGGACAGGGCTACAGGTTCCCCACAAAATCCACAGGGAATCATCTCCCTCTTATGGTGCGATCCCGTACTACACTTGGGTGCTCCTCTCCCAGGTCCCCAATGTTTGCTGGAGGGGGCAGCGGGGCCGGCAGGAGACACAGCAACAAAACCATAGCAAGAATGATCTAACATGGGGATGGGCTGGAAGCTGGAAGAGGGGATACCTGCTAGCGGGGGAAAATGAGGGCAGGAAGGCAATGACGATGTTCAGTTTATGGGTGAAATGGGAGGAGGCGATCGCCTGCAGCTGCTGAGGGACCAGAGAGGCAGAGGTCACAGACAGTCCTTTCCACACCAAATCTGAAAACATTCCTTTGCCCTGAAGCCGTGCTGGTGGTTGCTGTGCTGGGGCATGTGATCCCTCCTCACGGATCAGGGTGAGTGGCGCAGGTCTGTCTGCCCATCAGACAGGTGAGCACCAACCTGGCAGGACTCAGTGCTAAGGCTGGAGGTGTTGCCATCACCACTTTGTCTAAACTCTCACAAACTGCGTACATCCCTTCTCGGCAGAGTTGCTCTGTCTGGCAGGGCTTACAAGGCTCTGTCTGGCAAGGGTGGAGGCTGTGGCTGGGACCAGGGAGGGAAAGAGCCAGGCAGGCTGCTGTGCCCACAGTCCCAGCCTGCAGCCTGCAGGAGTTTCCCTGTGTTCAGGTGACTGTCCTGGAGAGCTCAGGGCAACTGAGGAGGCCTCACTTCATGATGAATATTCAAAGAGAAAAGCCAGCCTAGATTAACCAGATTCCACAGTGAAACTGGTTACTTTAATTTAAATAACCAAGGTGTCTCTTGTTTGCTCTTCACACTCTGTGATTTTCATAGAGGTCTCCAGGCTTAACTGATTACTTTTAAGCCAGACTATTTGTGCCCAGTTGACAAGAGCAGCACTCAAAAATGCAGTGCAAGGGTGGTGCTCAGCAGCAGTCCAGGGGCAGGTGCCACATACAGGTGCCAGGGCCTCACACACTGGGGTGCATCCCCATCACACCTCATGGCAGAGGCACTGCCCCTCCACAGAGCTCCTCTCTCTTCCCACCTCCTACCCACACCTCCTGCAGCTCAGTTAATGTGACGGTAATCAAACACACTAGTGGCCAGGTGCTGATCCTTTGAGATGGATCTGGGAGGTATCCAGAGGTTGCTTCTGCTTCCAAGCAGTGCTGCTGGCTGGGACTGAACTTCATGGTCAGTGCCCAGTCTTATCTGCGTATTTACCCCCTGGATTAAATTATTTTATGCACTGCAGCAGGACTTAAGGGCAAAAACCAAACACAGTTGAAGCTGGGTTTATATTTTGGCACTGCTCATCCCTTCACACTCCCAACCTGAAGACTGGCCCAGTGTTCCAGTGCTGTTCATTTTGTTGGGTTACATCCTTAACAGTGTGAAGGCTCCTGACTTTGCTCAAGACATCAGCAATGAAGTTAATGAATTTCAAAGGATATCCCAATACACAGGAGATATTCTATTTACAAGCTTTCCCTAAGTATTTCCCCCTTTGCAAAAATGAAAGCTGCAGTTTTCATGTAATGATGTGAATTTACAAGCTAGGAATAGTAGCCTAGCTTTCAACTTCCCATTAACACAGGGGAGTGGGTTGGGAATAACTCTCTTCGCAAACTGCTTGGGTGCCTTCCTTCTAGAGCTTCCAGGAAACACACCCTGCTGCACCGGTCATACTGGTCTCTAGGTGAAATCCCTGGACCCAGAGACCTCTTGATCCCCACAAAACCAAGGCAGAAAGTAGGAGACAGGTGTGTGTAAATCCTGGATCCTCCTTTTCAAGGATTTCTCCAGGCTCCCAATCCTGCTCAGTAAAACACCAGCACTCACTGCATCTTGTTCCCCAGAGGAGAAAGGCCCCTTGCCACCTACCATTCCCTGCCTGCTCTTCATGTGGAGTTTAAATAGGAATTCTCACTTAGTCTCTTGTCTGTTGGGTTTAACAGAGTACATCTCTAATCACACTGAAATTATAGGGAAAATGGAAAAAAAATAAACCTGAAACTTTATTTGCTATTTTGGAGTAACAGTCCCTGAGTAATGTTACCTACAGCTAAAATGGATGAAAATAGAATAGAGATTATGGGATTGAATGGATAGTCATGGTACATCAAGCAGAGGCAGACATGCCCTACTGAAGTTGTAATTTAACATGGAAAGTACAGGGGGAAAAGGCTTAACAGAAAAGCAAAAAGGATACCTACTGCTAGGGGAGGTGGTGATGGAGAGGGAGAAAACATACCTGCAAAGAGATTTGTGAAAATCACCAAGTATTTTATTCACGCTCAATGTTCTGTCCATGTTTCCAGTCCACAGATGTACTGGAGGTATCTGTCCCACCTGGAGGGAGCATTTGCATTATTAAGGCTTTTTTTGTGTGATCAACTTCTCCAAAGTGGGCTTTTAACATGATGCAGTGATGGGAACTGCGTGTGCTAAGCCGGCGGCTGGCAGTGGCCTCTCCCAGCACTGGCTGCAGCCACGTGGCATTGCTCCTGGCCACTGACTGGGTGACATTTCATTCAGTATAAATTACAAATATTACAACTGAATGAACAGTTTGGAATTCACAATGTCATAAATGAGAAGGCCAGGGGGCCATTGCCATCAGCTGCTCAACCTCCTGTATAACACTGGCCATAAAATCACAGCTGGGAACTCCTGAATCCAGCCCAGCCATTTGTGCCCGAGCAGGAGTGAGTCTGTGAGAAAGACACTCGTCTTCATTAAAATCCTGATGTGACAGAGAGCTCATAAATCCTGGCTGAGATCTCCTAAAGGCTAATTGCTCTCACAGAATTCATACCTTATTCTCACTTTAGGTCTGCTCCTCCCCACAGGGTTCCTGATGTGCATTGCTCCCAAAGCTCCCATCCGAAAACCAGACTGGGTATTTGGTTGTACCCACTGGCATTTGACAGCCCTGGGAACCAATGCTGTCTATGGACTAGATTCACAAATGACCCTGTGCAAACAAGTAGCGGCATAGAATCAACCACAGGCTTCAGAAATACAAAAATATTCAGGACCTTTACCTTTATCCGATATATTCTACAGAAATTATTCCCTGAGCCCTCATGTAAAAGAGGTCAGCTGGCACTTGTGCCGCCAGTAAGGGTGTACAGGGAAAAGCAAGGAGAGGGTGAGATGAGTGAGGATTGACCCAGAGCTGATTAAGGAGAAGCCTGGTGGCAGTGTGACAAGCCTCAGGGGGACTGAGGACTGAAAGAAGTCAAAAAAAGGGAAAAAAAAAAAAAAGGCACATTTAGGAAGCATGAGTGTTGCATGAAAGATGAAGAAAAGAGGTTTGAAACAGAGGTGCCAGGCAGGGGGAATGTCTGTGCCGGGTGCGGGACTGGACTGAAGGCCATGGAGCTCCTCTCAGGCACGGTGCTGGGAGCAGGCAGGCGAGGGAGGCAGCTGGCAGCCACCGAGGCACCGGAGAGCACCCGGAGGGCAGGGGCCCGGCCAGCTTCAGCACCTTCACACCAGGCAGAACCCCACCTCCCATTCCCATGGCAACCCTACCCTGGCTGCACCGCACACAGGCAGATGAAGGCATTAATTTCCCAGCAAAGCCAGCCATCTCAGACCCTCGGCACGCGCGATGCAACCGTGTTCGTGTTGCTGGGGGAACCATAACTTTTTAATCACCCTGCATTAAGGGTTTTATTACTCTGCATATTTATAAGGGGTGGTCTATTCAAATCCAGAGAGAGAGTGGGGGAGAGAAATTCACTATATTTACTGTGTCTCTCAGAATACCCCAGGCTTTTCCCTGCGTGGATGCAGGGTGCAGGTGACTGGGGTACCACTGCTGAGGGGCAGAGCAACACAGCAACCAGAGACGTGAAAGAGAGAACTGCAAAGTATGTGGGGGAGTGGGTTCATAGAGGAGGTAGAGCAGTGCCTAATATAATACATAAAATTTCTGTAGATTTTGAGTGAAAAGGCTGCTGGGACAAATTTTATGAGGGTGTTTTACATAAATGGCAGCTGTAAACATTTCAACAACTGAAAAGAATGACAACTGAAGGGGGGGGAAAAAAGGCTCAGTGAGTTATTTTATGGAAAGACGGGAAAAAAATGCAACCCAGAAGAGAAGCTTTTCTGCCCTCCAGGGCCTTTGCACACCACTGTTATTCTCCCTCCTGGCCTGTACAGCCTTGCTCAAAAAACTATTTGGAGAGCTTTTAGAAAAACATCAACACTAGTCTGTGTTTGAAACAGCTGGAAAAAAGTTACCTTTTCAAAACATATGGAAAGGCACAAAAATGACGTAAAGAAACTCCTGGAGGTTGTCCTGGACTCAGGGCTCAGACAGACTTGTTCCCTCAGGTTTAACTGCAGTGCTTTAATGTGTCCCTCCAAACTTTCACCCCACTGACTTGAGTACATTTGGGCTTCCTGCTGAGCTGCTTGGCCCATTAGACTGGCTGGAATGGGAGGTGTGGGGTGCCAAAGTCAGGCATCTCCTCCTTCAGCCCTGGAGAGGTGCTGTGAGGCTACGTACAGCCCACAAAAGGCTGAGTGATTTGGCTGCCCCTGCCAAACCTTACAAATAGATGAGCTCATGCCAAGAAAGTCCCTTCTGAAAGTAGCAGGAAAACAAAAAACTGTCAGCTTTGTGCCCTGTGCTTTGCAAAGTCTCTTCCAGTGCTCCAGTCATCACAAGTTCCATCCCAGACAAGCTGAGCAGCTGGCTGTGCCTCAGCCCAGGCTGCTGATGCCAGCCCCATCTGTGGTGATGATGCATCAGGATAGAAACATGATCTATAGCTCTGTTCCTGCACTGGCTGCTGGGTCTGTGGGCACCAGAAACACCAAAGTCTCCACAAGGGCTAAGAGCTGGTTTGTTTATTTCAATAAAATAATTACTGGGAAGAGAAGTCAGAACCAAGAACTAGTAGCATGTGTACCAGGGGGGGATGCACAGATCGGGGGGCTCCCAGTGCTCACATTTGTCGTCTCCTCTATCTGCTCTCCTTTCTGTCTCTGCCAGCTATTCTACAGCTCCCCAGCTCCTTCTCACTCTTTCCAGCAATGCCCAAGCTCTCGGTGGTACCAGCAGCAAGAGTTGTGGTAGCAGCAGCAAGTGCCCCTGTTTCCTCTCTGGCTTCCTCCTCTGACTCTGCCAGCTTGGTGTCTCCTCTCGCTCACTTTGCTACAGTGCTGATTTTTTAATTTTTGAAGATTTTGGGCTTTGATCATCCTGTCGATGAACAGGCAAAAGCCTCCCACATTAAAGGGCTCCAGCTGTGCTGGGCGAGCTGCTGCACAGCTGGACTGAGGGGGATGAGTGCAGCAATGTTTCTCTGCACACGGGTTTGCCAGACTGCAGCCACAGAGTGACCTGCACATGGTGGCTCAGGGACAGCTGCCCCCAGCTATGTGAGGCTGCCTGTGGTAGAAGAGCAGTCATGCTTGGTCAGACCAAATCTCCGTGTGACCCCACAGCTTGTCCTGGCCAGGAGCAGATGCCACAGGAAGGTGAGGACACGGTGAACCCATTGCAGCACCTTCCCAATCTCTCCTCCCCACCCTTGGGGATCCAAGGGATTTCCTGGGCCAGAGTTAACGTCTCTGTAGGCAATAGACTTTAAATTAGTTTCCTTTCATGCTTTTTTTCCTGACATGTTTTAAAGCTGTGGCTGGCACTGATGGGCTTCCATGGCAGAGCCCCACTGTATAATGACATGTGGTGTGAAACCACCTCTCCATTTCGAAGATGCTGGCTCCTCTTTTGCCCCATGCCTCCAAGGTGTTAGCTGGGAAAAGGCAATGAACAGTCAGGTCCTATTTGCTGTCCCCAGGCCTCTTGGCTCTTCTATCACCTCTGCAGCTGAAGAACACCACCTTTTTCCTGATACTGCAACTGCTCTGCACCTTCGACTAGGAAAGCTTTCTGCCTGTATGGGGCAGGCACCCTTTGCAGTCACTGCCAATGCTGTGATGCCTTTATTTTTTCAGTGCCCTTTTCTTCTCCATTCAGTCAGTAACTTAGAAGCACACAAGGTATTTTTAGACCGAACTTAGAGGTGCTTCAGGTCTGCAATCGGGTGACTCAGCTGCCAGTGCTACTTACTTTAGTTTTACATTCAAACTGGGCAATTACAGCCCTGAACAGCTATTTAGAGACTATATTTCCTTGTGCTGTCAGAGTTTGCATGCAGCGCTGTCGGTAAAGCACTTTGCACACCCAGGTACATGTCTGAAGATTTTCTAAAGCAGATGGAGAATAAAGCCCTGGGCTGTCACACCTCTTTCCTCTGTCTGCTTGTAAAACCACCTTCCTGTGCCCTTCGTGACACCACCTTATTGCCAGATGATCCAGCATGCTCTGCTGGGGATGCTCCCCAAAATGACAGCTCGCGAAGGATTGCTGCAGGATTTGGGTCATGGCTGGAGTGTAAGGTGCCATTTTCTCCCTAATGAAAGCCTCTCTCACAGCTTTTTCCTTTCACAGGGAGAAATCTCTGCAGCTCACAGAGCCATTTGTACTGGTTTAATGATGCTCAAGACATTTATCCTGAGGAAGACTTCTGTCTGAGCACCCTGTTTACTTCAAACCCACTTATTTATAACATCCTTTCCTCCAGTTCTTGAATCCTTCACCTGCATGAACATCTCCTCTAGATCATCTTTATTGAATACAGTTAAGTGTAGCTCATGGAGTTATTGAATTGCAGGCATGAACTTAGCAAAATGAGATAAATCACTCACATATTAGCCTCTCTCTATTAAACACATCTCACCCTGAGGCATTTTTCCATAAAACAGATACTATATATCAAGCGTTTGAATATTTGAAGCAGCTAAGGCGGGCTTCTCACAGCAAGAAGGCACACAACAGGAATGCATCGGCCCTCTCTGAAGGAAGCTTTACTGCCTAAAATATTTATTAGAAATAACACCCTCTGTGTGAGGCTTGAAAGGTAAGAGCCTGAGATGGAGTTTGAGCTACATTTGCTTATATCAGTTCCTCTTTCATGTGTTGTACCACCACCTGTCCCTGACATTCGCCTCTGCCCAGTCCCTGGCACAGGAGGGACAGTGCCCTTTCTGGGGTCGCTCATCATGTGCCCCTGCCAGGAACCAGCATTGCCCCCACAAATTGCCAGTTGGAGAGGGATGTCTTGTCTTTGAGAGATGATTGAGTTGATTTGGGCAGAGGCAACAGGAAATGTTGATGCCCTGTGGGGCTGCAAAAGGGCCTTGGGTGCATGCTCAGCCCCTGGCATGGTGGGGAGCAACAGGTCCTGGTACTACCAAACCACACCACCTCCTTGCCTGTCCTGCAGCACCCTCGGATTCACACCCCTCCAAAGTATTCCAGATCACTGGTTTTCCTTTTTCTCTAGGTAGTTTTCATTCTGACACTCCTTTTAACTTCTCTTAGCATGGCCCTACCTTTGGTTATTTTCACAGTCCACCTCATATCCCCATATTTCGATCCCTGTCTTGTGGTTTGACAAGTCTCAGGTTTTTGGTGGATTTCTTCCCCTCTTGCATCACCCTGTCTGACTTGGAAGACTGAGCGGGTTTGGTGCATGTTTATTTGCGGGATCCTGATCACCAACTGCATCTGCTCCAAGCCACTGATCCTGTAAGAATTCTCAGATAAAAAGATTCACTGAAATATCGAGAAGAAGATATATACATATATACAATAATCTGCCCTGATAATATCACTGTGATCAGAAACCACTCAGGACAGGTACATGCTCTGGAGCATTGCTGGATCCTTGCTCCATATGCACAGGATTTTGTTCTGATTAGCTCTTGAATATTAACTAATACTTTATAAATAATTAGGATAATATTTAAGGATTATGCAAAGATTGCTAAGGATCAACACAGGTGTACTTGTAACCTCAAGGAGTATCAATTATCCTGCTTAAATACTACTATTTAAGGTGCCTCTGTCAAGGAAAATAATTCTTACAAATAATTCATTAGGTTTTCAGACAATGAAACCGAATTTTCAGTGTAGATGTTTAACTTTTTTCTCTGGAAATGCCTTTAATTAAGGACATCTATACATTTCAGGGCCCTCCGTCTGCAAAAAGGGCCTTCCTTCCCTGTTCTGCAACATTCTGTAAGAGACTGTGGTGCAAACAAATGATGCACCACCCTTTTCCTGCCTGTGGCCCTGCACTCTTCAGGACCCCTCTCAAAAGCACTGAGCCCCAGGAGCATCACTGCTGGCTGCAGCATCCCTGGGCCATGCACAGCAGGATCAGCCACTGCCCACGGCCATACAATGTGCCGAAATCAAACTGGGGGGGAACTTCCCTTTCATGATTTCTTGTTCAAATTGCAGGTTCATGACATGTTATACCCACTTTGTCTTCCAAACCCAGATTCCACTTTGGATTTTCCCTGTTCCTTTGAGGTATGTGCATGTTCCTGGTTTACAGACACAGCATGGTACAGCATAGGTTACTCCATTAAAACACAAACCTCTGTGATACCATTTCTTCTCATTCCCAGAGAACTGGATTTCATACTTATTTTCTGTTAAAAAAAACTCCAAACAGACAAACAACATACAAGTTTCCATATTAACATTTTATGTTGATCCATTTTCCCTGTCTTCTTCCCTGGTGGAAGCCAAAAATCACTCTCAGAGCCATTTCCCACTCTGTAACATTGGAACCAAAATGATCCACCTTCTGTAAACACGACGCAGGGCATGGGTTATCAGAGCAGCAGTTTGGCACCTGTGCCATCAGCTCCCCTCCATGACTGTGCCTCCAATGTACACACATTTGGGGTGCTGCACTCATCAGAATTTGGCAGGCAAAGGCACAGCAGTAAACCCCCCAGGGGGGCTGAGAACAGGACTGCAGGTCCCAGCAAACACTTGACTTCAGCACCAGGAGGAGCCAGGTGCTGTGAAAGACAGCTGCAGGCCATCAGCTGGTCTCCTCCTGGAGCCCCTCTTTTGGCCATTAGATCTGCCTCGGAGCATCCACACACTCTACAACTTTTCAGCCGGAGAAAAGGAGGTTTTCCAGCAGACTACTCCTTCTGGCACTGGGTCCCTGCAGCATCGCGAGCCATCACCATCCTGCTGAGCCCCAGGGTGCAGACCAGCCAGCAGGACTGACCAGCCCCTTGCTGCCTGCAGCCACCACCTCTCCCCCTCCCCTCAGACCCAACCAGCAATTCCTATGCCTCCGGGGGAGGGGCACAAGAGTGGGATTGCAAATGACAGCCTCACCTCTTCACCCACTGAGCCAGGGCTAGATGAGATCTCATCAGGCAGCTGCTCATCAGCCCCAGGCACACACTGCCCATCACTCAGGAGGCACAGGCTGCTCTGCATCAGAAATCCCGGTGGGGCTCTCCCAGCAGGGCTTCCAAGGAAACTGAGGGGATTTCCAAACTAGATGGTTTTGTGTGGTGTGCAAGTAAATTGTGTGGCTATCCTAAATACCTGCCTGGCTGGTAGCAGTAGAGTTTATACAGGGATTTCCAAGTTCCTGAGTTGGGAAATCATACTCTTTCACCTCTTCCTGATCTTCTGAAAGTAAGGCGGGGCAGAAAGCCAGGGCAAAGCTGAAGCCTGTGCACAGAGGACATCAGGAATGCCCGAGCTGCGCATGGGCTGTCTGCACTGAGGTGAGCACACCTCAAAGCACACACCCAGCACGGGGGTCATTCCTGGCACACAAACGTAGGATTTATCCCCAAAGAATCCTCCAGAGCTTGCTGGGTATCTCCATATTCTGATCTACAGGAACAATGGCAGGTGTGAAGAATGCCAAAGTATTTATTCTCTTGTCTTCCCTACCCAGTTAACAGAAAGAATAAAGGCAGAGCTTGACTGGTGTAGGAAGCTTCACAAGTCCCCATATATATAGTGAGAAACAATATAAACAGAAATAGAATTTGTATTTAAAAAGTTCATCAATAAGAGCAGCATTATGCACACCAGGGCAGCATTCTGTGAGAAGACCAGCCAGCAGATACTAAAGGCAATGGCATAAACTGGAAATACAAATGAAGGTCATGGTCAGATATTGGCACAGTGGGTAAGAGAAGGACTGAACTCCCATGAAAGACAGGAGTGATATTTACACCTCAGGGCAAGAGAATACCTGTTTGCCTTCTCATAGAGTGCCTTTGGGACAGGCATAACAGTGGGTCTTCCATAAGCATCTGCTCAAGGGCTTTTCAGCTCCACCTCAGCACTCCTGTAAGTGCTGGCCTTACCCTTACACAAGTCCCCGCTTCATCGTCCTCCCTCCCTCAGTCAGCTGGCTGCATTTCTTATGTGGGGTGGCAGAGAGGCTGCTGGCTCTTCAAACACTGTTGGTGAAGCATTGTACAAATTCAAAGCTCCCACAAATATTAAACAAAGGCTTACTCCAAGGATATGGCAGCTTTCCCACATCCCAGGCTGAGCAAACGGAAACATTTCCCAAAAGCACATGCTGTGAAGGCTATCCTTGGTGTTTCTGCAGGCACACGGTTACATGCCAAGATGTGCTGTGCAGCTTAAATAACAAGCATTCCTGCACTAGCCCTTTCACCATCCTCCCTGGCTCAGCTGGAGCATCCAGCCCACCTAAGTAAGACCAGAAAAGCAAAGGAGTAGTTATACTCAGTGTGAGAGCCAAGGAAAGACACCCTAATCCTGGCAGGCTAAGAAGTGCTTTTCAACATTTCATGATGTGAGAGCTTTCAGAGCAGTGATGGAGCTCATCCAGATTACCATCCTGGGCTGGAGCTGGTGTGCATCACCCCAGGGCAATGGCTTCATTGAGATCAGTGCCAATGCCCAGCTCTCCAGCACAGGATCACTGTAAGCACAGACAGTCCCTCTGGAGATGGCTCCTGCCATCGCTGAGCCAGCCACCAAGATAAAGGCTGCTTGAAATCCTCAAGGAGAGGAACTTACCACAAGAGCCCTGATGGAAGCAGCAGCAGCTTTGTTTCTGTTTTGCTTTCAAAGGGTAAGCACCTTTTTCCAATCTCTCCTCCTACTGGAGCACAGTTTGTACATCCCATCATTCAGACATCTGACAAATTATTTCAGAGTGTTCTTTATCCATAGCTGTGACAAGCAAATTACACGAAATTAAGCTCATCTACCTTGGTCTCAAGGGACGCTGGGTATTAAACTGTCTCAGAACTGGCAGCCTGAAGCACTGTCACCACTCAGCCTGCAGGAAGATACCGAGACAGCTGTGCTACTCAACAAAAAAAGGCTTCTCTGTCCAGGGCAGGAACTAAAATTGTAGGGAGCACCACATTACTCATACCTTCTGCAGAAATGAGGCTCATCTTAACAATGGCAACATCTATTCCAAAATGGCAGGTCTGCAACTTCACCGCTGGCTCCAAGAACTAATCTGTCTTTCCTTCCTGAAACACAGTAAGTCCTATGAGATTCTGTAGGCTCCTTTACCCCACTTGGTGGCAGTCAAACTGCCTAACTACGCCCACAGAATCATCAACAGACACCACACATGAGAGAGAGAGATCATGGCTTGCCTTTCAGTGAAGCCAGGATGGGTTTGGGGGAGACACAGCAGGAGCAGCTTACTGTTTTAAAGAGGAATTTCAGGAAGAAGCTGATGGACTCACACTCATGAAGGAAAGTTGCCACCACTTCCCATAAAATAACATTCTGATAATCAGCGTCAGAGAAATGTGCTGCTCCACACTGTTGAGAAAGCTTTGTGCAATGCTGACACAACACCTGGGACTCAGGCTGCTGCTGACCCTCACAGCAAAGCAATACAGAGGAACTTGCTCCTTTCTTTTGGGGGACCCCATCGAGCATAAATGCCAAGGGCTACAATACTGTTCGAACAGACAACGGCACCTACTTGCCTCCTGCATTAAGGATCTCCCCTGAGAAAGGAAAGCATGGAAACATAAACCCCAGAAAAATTAAGCACTGCACACAGAAAGTGAGAAGGAATTTTGAGAGATGTGTGTTCTCCTGCCCAGGCCGGCCACCCCAGCTGCCCAAGCAGTTCATCACTTACCAGTGCATCATCCCAGATCCAGAAGAGATTGTGCCCAGCTGTGGCTTCAGAATGAAGGAATCATGGAATCTCCCGAGTTGGAAGGGACCCACAAGAATCACACCATGTGTCTAAGAACATTGTCCAAGTGCTTCGCAAACTCTGGCAGGCTTGGTGCTGTGACCTCTTACCTGAGGAGCCTGTTCCAGTGCACAACCACCCTCTAGGGGAACCTTTTCCTAATATCCAGCCTAAACATCCCCTGAAAAAGGATGCTGAAAGAAAATGTGAACAATGGCCTACCTCTCAGCTGGGCATTTCTTGGGCACTGCCATGGGCAACTCAGTGAGCACATTGAGTATTTTCCAGTTTATACATACACAGGAAAGAATGAGACAGAACCAGTCTCCTGTTTGTTCCCTCGGACTGCTCCTTCCACCACTAATGCTGAAAAACCCTCTTTAAGAGTGATCACTGCAAAAGTTGTTTATTTCTTCTTAAAATAGTGGGGTCTTTGCTGGGTATGATAAATGCAAAGCTGCCACCATGAGCCAGGCTTGCCAGAAGTGCCACGGTTAAGGTGCAACAGCACATTTACCCTCACAATCAAATTAAACTTGTAGCCCATTTTCAACATAAGCCTACTCAAAACCAATTTGTTCTTTAAGCAGAGTAACAAAGACAGGCTCCCTGACTCCAGCTATTTCACATGGACTCAGATGGGTCCAGATAATTGTGGGTGAAAAAGGAAAAACTTGGAAGTTCTTGAATCCAGTAACAAAAGCTGAGCCAGACAAGCAAAAGGCACGTCTCACACACCAGCCGCTGCTGCCATCTCCTCATGGGAATTTGTAACTCTTCTAGTAAGTGTTCTCAAAGGTGCTTTTTCTTCCTTTTCTGTAACTCTCATGTAAAACCCCCATCTAGAGCATAACAGGAACAGGGTTAATGTTGGGGTTTTTTTACACAGTTCAGGAAAGTGATTTAGAGCCTTGCTCTCAGTATTCCTAAAGCCAGTATTAAAAAGCTTATTTGATGCAGAAGATAATTTATAATTATCATGAATATGACAAGACTGACCTTATCCACAATAAAGATATAATCATACCCCATCTTGAAGGTATCAGGGGTTATACTAAGCACTGAAAAACGTTTTCTTTCCACAGTCCTAGAGAAAGAAATGTCAAATTCCTCCTACTGCATGGCCAGCTGACTCAGAGATCAGTACAAGTCAAATATTAAGATTTTACTTCCCTGTAGGATCTCAGTTTGTTGATGTAACCTGCAGTACCATCTACTAAAACTGGGAATGTGAATGAATGAAATTACTGAGAGTAGCAGGCTATTCAGAACTAAATGCAGACTATAATTTAGTTTTATTATATTTAGTTGATAAGCTACATCTTCATCTCAAATAATTTCCTAATAGGAAAATTAAATTCAAGCGTAAACTAATGGCAAGAGCCCTTTTTGTCAGCTGGATGCATCTCCCTTTACAAAACTGAAATGAAAGCTAGCCTGCTACTTTTAAACAAAGCATCAGAGACATCAGCAATATACTGCTATCAAATAAATTCTGCTTTAGTATGAATAGTATTAATTGTTATTATGCATGAATATGAATATGCATCAATAGTTAAAAAAGAATTCTGGGCTAACAGCAGTTTAACCAAATACAAGTTACTCCTGTCACCATTTGAGTACCTGGGAACAGTCTGGAGATACTAAACAGGCAAGCTTAAAGCCTACATACAAATTAAGCAAAGGACAAAAAAATGCTTTCACTTGAAAATCAAACCAAAGAGAAGTTTAAGGTTTCCCACCTATATACACATCTGTTCCAGAAACTGAGGAAATCCAGATTTTGACACCAGTAATGTAAAAATTAAGAGGGCATCACACACTATCACTAAGGCAGCATAAACTGTGCACTCAGATTTTTTTCCTTCAGTTTTAAGTTTCCTGAATACTTGAACCCATACTCCAGCCTACCTCCACCTCAAACATGGTTTGCCTTTCAGGCTGGCTTATGATTTGACTGTCCTTCTGCCCCCCTGTCAGCATCTCAGTGCATTTGAATTATGTGACTAGTCAATAGTCACACTAAGTGAAGCACTTGCAGAAAAAAATCCTGAGTATACTGCATATATTTATGTCATAAAAATCATGGTGTGGTATTAGATGCCAAAATAAGAATGATTTACAGAAACCTCAAAAGAACGATTCAAACAGGAATGTCTCGATTTTGTAGATGAAAAGCACCTGTCTGATCAAGGAAATGTAGCTAGTAATAAATCCACTTTTCATGCACTTCCAGCTGATCAGCTACATGTACAGAACAAGAGTTATGATGTTTTTTGCTGCTATTTAAAAGAAAAATTATCCTTCTCAACAGTTAACAAAAGCCTGCCCCGCAAGAAAAATTCCTGGTGGATGCCATTTCTGAGGACACAATCTGATGTAGACATATGGATGGGGGAATGGGGTATGGTCGCTGATAAAAAGGAATACAGGCAAAGGTCATATGCAGATTTATGAAAAATAAATTTATTACATAACACCTTGTTTTAACAATGTTTGATTATTTTTTTTTTACTCAGAATACTTGTGTCATTCATGTAAAATAGTTTGATACAGTACATTGTATGTAAGTTTTTCCTCATAAATTCTAAGGCTCTCCTAATACCTTGTTCCTCTGCAGTAGGAATGGCACCCCTAAACAACGTGCGAACCTTTTAAAAAAATAATTAACTGAACAAAATTTAAAATCCACTACACCAAGCTGGTTCTCAAAAATCATGACAAAATATCTGAGTGGATGCCGCACCTTTTTAGGAAATATCACTCATGCTTTTTTAATCCCAAAGCATGCTCACAAATCATTAACACCAACAGGAAAAAAATATAAAACACTGTCTATGACAATCATTTTAGTTTGTTTGCTGAACCAAACATGTTTATATCAATGACAACATACTTATTTTACTATCAAATAGCAGCTTTAATACCAGTCAAGTCATAGCTTTTAAAATAAAAACAAAAACTTATGTTGGAAATTAATCTTTGGGACATTTGTAATTGCTGGGAAAAAACGCAAACACTTTCATGTTCTTAAAAAAATCTCATCATAGCAATCCTGTCGGTCAGAAAACATTGATCTAGGTGGAAGATGAACCAACCCACAAAAGTCACTAAAAATAAATGTCTATCAAAACTGTCTGAGAGTTACAGTTAGTTTGCTTTTTTGCCATGGTAACATATACTGTATGCTTCAAGTACCAGTTCAAAGATGTTGTGTACTATTGGTCAGATAAAGTTGTTACATCAAGAGAATTCACCACATACAACAACAAAAATGCTTGCCCCTAGCACGTTTCACAGCTTCAACTGCTACAGACTGTCACTGAAAAAAATGCATCGGTCAGTCTGAACCATGTCAAGTAAACTACAGAAGTAGCATATCCACAACACAAACTGTGCTAGCACTTTCTTTTCAAGTCTAACCCCAAAACCAGGTACAATTTGGGAGCCACTACTCCGCTCTGTGGAAGGGGGTGGGTGATGGCGGTCGGACAGGGTGGAGGTGTGGTTGTACAGTACATTCTCGTGGCCCAAGCCGGGCTCCAGGCAGGCAGCTGCGCGGTCGGTCCTGCAGCATTAGCAACAGTGCATCGACGTCACTGGGGTGCAGCTCAGTACCGGTGAGTCTGGTGGGAGTACTGTGGCGGCTGCTGGGAGGTAGCTGAATATCCCATGCTGCTCTGTGGTTGTGATGTGCTTGGTCCAGGGTTGGGGTAGGCAGCATGGGGGTTGGAACGCTGCAGAGGGGTAGAAGCAGAGGACATGCAATCCTTTGTAACAGGGAAATCGCAACATGGTTTCACCCACTGATCTATTTCTTCCAGAGGTACCAAGCACACACAGTCTCAAAGCAGCTGCACTTTCAGGCTTCTTTTCACTTACTCTGATTACAGCAGGTAATGAACATGAGGAATACCAGATTAGAAGGTGAAAGTTACCACCCTTCAGTTATTCGTCCTAGTTACCTCCTGTGAATCTTCACCCATGAGAGTCAAACCTCCAGCCAACCCTCTGGATGGCTACAATGCACCTGCACGTAACCCAGTGCTACCACCACTCCTGGCAGACGTCTTCTCCACTTGCTCCCTTTCCATAAGGTAGGCTGGGGCTGGGGTGGGTTCCAGACGAAGTATCTTACTGCCAGTGAGGTACTCTGCCTTGTTCTGGAGATTTTCACATATAAAGAATATACTTGCCACCCTTTTGTGTAACCTCAGAGTAAAGGCTGAGAACACTGTGACTGGGCTAAGGTGTCATTTAGCAGCAGCCTTAAACACTTGAAGGAGAGCTTAAAGACAACAGCAACATATTCATCAGTGTAAATAGGTATTTCAGGGGAAAATGGCCATAGATTGTGTCTTAGGAAGTTCAGGCGGTACACTGGAGGAGGGACTGCTGAGGGACCGGTACAACACAACACTGGAAGAACTTGCCCATAGAATCTCTGAGGTCTCTACCTATGAAGGTTTTTAAGACTCAGCTAAGCAAAGTCATAGCTAACCTGAGTTAGTTAGCATTAGCAACAGTCCTGCTTCAGGCAGGAGACTGGGCTAGATGGTATTTGGAGGCCCCTTTCAACCAGCATTTCTACAGTAATTTACTGAGTGGAGCATTCATCATTGCAAGAAGCTCTGAGCAAATCAGCAACTGCCTACTTCAATTTTAAAGTACAAGTTATTTACTGACCATGTGTCATAAAGGAAGGGACTGCTTATCAGACTTGCAATCTAAGCATCTGACCACTTTGGAGTATTTAACATTTAACTACATTAACACAATTTCAATATATTACTGTGCTGTATAACATTCATGCTAAGGTTTACAGACACACATACAAACTTTGTAGCATTACAGAAACTGTGGTGTAACTTCTGAACTCTTGATAGCACAAGATGTATTAGGTT
Source organism: Acropternis orthonyx (assembly GCA_035583155.1). Taxonomy (NCBI): domain Eukaryota; kingdom Metazoa; phylum Chordata; class Aves; order Passeriformes; family Rhinocryptidae; genus Acropternis; species Acropternis orthonyx. The sequence continues at coordinate 47,199,455 of JAWWEU010000001.1, read as the reverse complement.
TCTTAGAAAAATCTTCTTCTAGTGAAGGTCTGGAAACTTATCTGAAGTGACTGTTCCAGGACTAGGAGATTGCTACTGAGACCTGAATAAGCAAAATTGTGGTGAATCAACATCCTGAGAAACTAAAATATTAAAATAGCTTTACAGATAAGTCACAACATAAAATCAAAAACAACCCAATCTTTTCCTGCCCTTTGGCATTTAGAATGGAAGCTATACTCAGGATGCTGAGATGATGGCAGAAATAAAAAGGCAATCTCTACTTGTTAGCACATGGTCACAGGACACTAAAAACCTCTAGAGAAAAGGGGAAGAAATGGCTGGACCAGCACTTAATGCCAGTGGGAACAAACAGCACTGTTTAACTTCACTTGTTAGCCCAGTGACTGAACTTTTGTGACATTTGCCTTCAGCCTTGAAGAGAAAGACTAAGTCACTCATAAACAGAAAAGTCACAGGTCTGGGTCACCCTTCTCCATGTTACAAATATAGCATGTACTTCAGAGAACAAAAATCTTGAACATTCATTCTGCCTAAGTGTTACTCCTGAATGTAGGAAACTATCACAAGTTTAGCCACTTAAAAACTGACCATTCATATCAGCTGTAAACACTCTTTGCATCGTGACTTCTAAAAGAGATCTTATTTTAAGACAGAGGCAATGAAAAAATCAGATTCTTTCACGACACCCAATGCAATAAATGGCTTTTGTTTAAGAACAAAAGTAAATATCCAATCCTTTCTAAATACCATTAAGCACCCAGAGGGGTTATCACAAGCAAAAGCTCAGAATAGTGGAATTGCTCCAGCCTGTTTAATCACATTGCCTTTGGGAGTGTCACACTGCAGATTTGAACAGTAAGTCAAGGAAGTCTGTGTGCCATGTGCCTACTATTTTTATGCAAGGCAGAAAAGGATATGAGGTCAATATGCCCTGCAGAGAGTAATTTGACTTCTGAGTAAATGGAGAAACTGTCTTAATGTGCCTTGCCCAGGAGATGGCAATCCTTCTTCACAAGCTTTATATGGGGAATTTGAGCAAATTAAAGGAAGAACAAAGGAACAGGTGTTTGATTAAAACAGAGGGCTGTACTGTAATGTTTGTTTGCAGTCTCCTCAAGTTGCAGGATCAGAAGCAAAAAATGTGAGGAATTTTTTCCAGGGAAACCTGAAACCATCAAGAGGCACCTCTTTACTGCTGTTGTTCTAGTGCTAGCACCTTTGGGTCTCCTCCCTTTGATTACCGCATTTTCCAGATAGCTTCACCAGAACAAATCTACCCACTGCCTTCTTGCAAGGCTAGGGGGAAGAAATTGTTTGTTTTTTTTTTTTTTGGAAAACCAGGTACTTTGCTTCCTAGAAAGACAGCAAAAGGATTGGTCAGGAGTAGTCAAGTTACCAGGAAGACTCTTGAGACAGCAAAGTAGCAGTTATCACTATCTCAAAGGAAAAGCATCCTGAAATTATGTTTGCCAGCAAGGGCTGCCCCCAGCTGTAATCCTGGAATGGATCTCTGAGATGACAAAAGTTCTGTTGAGCATGAACTCAAAAACAAGCAACTCCTGCTGACACAACTGGAGCCCTCTGACTTATCAAGTAGCAAACCTCAGCTCTGGCTTACAGAAGTCAAAGCTGAGGTTTGTTCAAAATGCCACGATGCAGCAGCAGAATGAGGTGAAGGATGTGTAAACAGGGCACAAAATGGGCCTTCCTGATATGTACATGCAACCACTGCATCAACCTTCCTGGGTATGTGACTCCACCTGAGGGCAAGATTAAGAAAGTTACAGCTGCATTTGCCTTCTGTTCTGTGTGTGTTTTTAAGAAGTGGTATAAAGAGTCAACTTAAGAGGCCAAAAGAGCAATTGACTGCAGCTTGCCAAATTGAAAGGGATGAAGCTCCTGCAAGACTGCCTGAGACAGATAATCCAACTAAGAGAAGGATGACATTTATACTTACAGGCACTGCACCCTGAAGCACTGTAGTTAAGGCTCACCACTGTCTCAAACTCTGAAAATGTACATTGTTCAAGGAGAATGACTTGAAAACTTGAAAAAATTATGTGTTATTGATGTTCTGGGATAAACTGAACAAAGGTACTTGGGGACTATATGAAGGGTCTCACAATAAAGCTTCTGAAAATGACCTTATTTCAAATTTTTTAGTACTTTCAAGTTTTGGCCAGTGTTGTAAGTATACAGATTTAGGTAAGGATGAAGGTAATGCCCTCAGGCAGCCTTTGAGGATATCTGGTACTCTCAGGAACTAACTCTGAAATGCAAGATTTCAAAGCCCACTGGTGTTCATGGAGAAGCAGCATCAAAATGAAAAAGCGAGACAACCACAGCAGTTTTACTGACACGGTTCTTTAACTCTCCTTATGTTTTGCTACAGAATATAAGCACAGCTAAGTGGGTTTCAATATCAGGGTCTCAGATTTAGATACTAATATCTAAATCTATCTGAAAACATTACCAAAAAAAATTTCTGACTTCCCTTTCTTTGATTTCATCTAAGACTCTCTGCCAACTGTCCTGTACTATGCATTCCATGTGAACCAGCATGTAATAGATCCTGCATGCTAACATCTTCAGCAGCATGCTTCCTCTTGAAATCTTTTGTTCCCTAGGTTTCCAAAGCTCTGCCATTCTTTATCTGCTCCTTTATCTGCGTGTATCATTCAAAGTCTTCCCTGCTCCTATTCTGTAACTTCTTTAATTATTTAACTGCTTTAATTAAACTAAAGGTTCTGTCCTTCACTCTCTTCTCCCCAGTCTCCAGTAGTGACCCCACCCAAACCCAAAAACCACAGGTATCATTGCCTCGGATGATTTTAAGGAATTCCTATGCTCCACGCTCTGATTTCCTAATGTCTGACTGACCACAACATCAAATGCAGGAAGGCTAGAATACATTTTTCATGTTTTTCTCCAGGTTTTTTTCTCCCTACACTCCTCATCTTCCTCACTCACTGATTGGCACCACCTCATGTGTCTTCAGATCTGTAATGTTTAGCTTACTCCACCTGGGATCTCCCTTGATCTTCAAAACAGAGATTATGACAGCATCCTGACAAGTCTGTCATCCAAAATACTGTTTTCACATCCACTTGCCCAACTAAAATTCTTGCTCAGATGCTTATTTCACTGCTTGTTTACTGCAATATCTTTTGCCTCCTACCACTATGGGCTTGTTCAAGTAAGAAACAGCATTTTTAGATGATACAGAGCAGAGCTTAATAGATGATACAGAGCAGAGCTTAACAGGCTCCTGGTCCACAACCAGCATTCCCTAACATGAAGGTAATAAATTAGTAACTGTAATAACATCTGATCCTAATTTCCTTACCACTAACATAAAGAACATCAGCAAATCAACAAACCATCAACTAAATGAACCTGAAAAAAATTTTGAAAGATGCCAAAAAATACCAGTTAATACAGTGACACTTACAAAATTACTTTTTTAGCTTGAAGAAACACTGCTGTCAACATGAGAGGCAAATACACAATATGTGAATAAAACAAATACCTGATAGTCTGAGGTCATAATAAGTCCACCTGAGGTAGTGGTAGGAGGAACAACTCTCACTTTTTTCAGTGGGGGTCCCTGTGTGTGACTGTTGTCTTGATTCCCTGGATGACCAGTTCCATTAGTATGGTTATTGCCCTGCTGCTGCTGCTGGTTCTTCTCAATTGTTTAAACACAAAGAAAAATTTCAACTCAAAAGCAGTACATGAAATAACATGAAAATCAGGAAATAGTGTGAAAGCCAGTGAAACGTGATGATACTGTTCTTCTAGTACTTACTTTGTCTCCTTTATCATCTGGTTCTTCTTCTGTTAAAAATTCCCGTTTTGGGTAAGGGATTTGACAACCTGCAAAAACACTGCCCCCCAAAAAAGTCTATTTATCACTGCATTAGAACAGAAGGGTTAGACCTGTAAGATTCATACTTTACCCATACCTGTAACTAATGGAGAAGTTTTCCCTGTCTTACTATCATCATAGTCTAAACTTACTAAAAGCCTACTCACATTTGATTTTGATGTTCAGTTGTCTCTTACACACTAACTTAAACTCCTAATAGTTTTTTCATGGTTTCTGCTAACTGTTGGCTGGAAAGGTATGTCATCTCTTACGTATCTGCAAAGGTACAGAGAGCTATCTTAATCCAGCTATTGGGTAATTCACAATCCCAGGAATAACTAAAAACAATCCTGGAAACTCCACTACTAAAAAAAACACCTTGAGAAAAACTTTAACTAGAAATTTCACCCATCAATTGGTATCTCATGGTCCATATGGGTTTGCTACTGCTAGTACAAGCTAATATTTACATGCCCTTAATCAGCAGAATGTATTTATAATAAAGTCTCTGTACACCTGCTAGCAATACTCGTGGTATATTCACATTAAAAGGCCAACCTAAACTTGAGAAAAAAGCCAAACACTGTCCTAAAAGCAGTTTCTGGAACAGCCAATCATTCACATGACATTAAATCACAGAGAGGGGGTCAGAAGATGCTAAAAATAATCCAGTAAGTTTTAGTGAAATAATTTCATTTTTAATTAATTATAAATATATACATTTTATAAATTCTTCCATAGATAAGGGTAGAGAATCACACACAGGATATATTAATAGGGTATAATCATGTTCTCTGGCTAGTCTTTTGGGAGAGGGGCCTAATTTTTAATGAAAGCATTCATTGTCTATAAATTTTCTCCCTTTTGTAAACCTGCCTGTATAAACAAAAAAGAAGAGTGTCTACAAAAAACGGATTTAAGTTAAGAATGACAGCACAGAGGCACAGAGTTTGCTTTCCCCACCCCCTGAATTTACAACAAAGGCTAAGATAGGAAAATGTAAACTAATTAGAGAATGTCATCTGGCATTTTGGAGCAGAGAAGTGGACCTGTGGGCACTTAGCAGTTGTCTACCAAGATCTGTAGCATGCATAATCAACCTGTCAGTGAATAACAAGATTAGTGCTGCAACTAATAGGATCAAAGTTCCATAAAGCAAGAGATTAATAAAAATGCTATTTAATTTTAAAAACCACGAATGGCATTTTAGTGGCTTCTTTGGTTGTTAGACAGTAAGTATTTAGCTCAATATTCAGAGACATATTTAAGAAGAGAGAAAGCACACACTTTTAAAGCATCTCTCAATGTACTGTAGGTTAATACACTGACCACTTACTCAGATGTGGGAAGAGGATCTTCCAAGAAATAGGGATCCTGCATAGCCTGTTCTGAGGTAATTCTCTTTATTGGATCCATAGTGAGCAATTTCTGAAGCTGCAAAAAATAGAAGATAAAAAGCTCTGCATTACCAAAACCTTTTACAGAAACTTCACTGTATATTGCTGAAAGATGAGGTGGAACAAATGTGTCTGAACTCCAAAGTCTAACCATAAATGGCCTAAGTATATTCTTCTCTTGTGTTAAAATAGTAAGTTTTGTTTTCTATCAAAGAAACTTATTTTCACGTGCAAAGCCCAGGACACTCAGTTCCAGCCACAAAAGTTGAATCAAAAACATTTAGAAAGTTTCCACAAGGTACTAGCAAGCTTTGGTCATAAAATAGTTTGGGTTGGAAGGGACCTTTCAAGGTCATCTAGTCCAACCCCCTGAAATGATCAAGGACACCTTCCACTAGATCAAGATGCTGAGCTCCATCCAGCCTGGCCTTAACATTTCCAAGGATGGGGCATTCATAACTTCTCTAGGCAATATGTTCCAGTGTCTCACCACCATCGAGTACAGAATTTCTTCCTGGTATCCAATCTAAATCTGTCTGCTTTCAGTATAAAACCATTGCTTCTTGTCCTATCAAAAAAAGTCCCTCTCCAGCTTTCTTGCATGTCCCCTTCAGGAGCCTGCAAGGTCCTATACGCCCTCTCCTCTCCACAGTATTTTCTTCTCGAGGCTGAACAACCCCCACTCTCTCAGCCTGTCTTCACAGGAGAGGTGCTCCAGCCCTCTGACTACCTTTATGGTCCTCCTATAGACACAGCACTCCAGGTGGGGTCTCATGAATTAGGAACAGCAGACCAGAGTGATTCTATTTAACTCTAGTGCTGAACTGCAGTGATGCACTCTAAAAGCAAGTGTTTCCTAGTCAAAAGGACTGGTGTACATGCATATATTTCTCCCCATCCACCCAGTGTTTGTGTGGAACATGGCTGTGCTGGACAAGCAACATACAGAGGTAGAATGGGATAACTTTTTGGATACTAACACAGAAAAGGAAAATAGTGAGTTTCCACACTTCACCAACAGAATACAGTGTCCAAGGCAAAGCTACACCATGATGTATTGTCAAAGACAATGGTTTTTAAAAGAAATGTTACACTTTCAATCTTCAACTTTTTTTTTTTTTAAATTGTGGCTCTAACAAGATATGCTGAAACTACATATGCAAAGAATAATTTTACATTTTGTATTGATACTTTTTATGGGATTCATACATTCACCTTTTTATAAAGACTCAGTGTTTTAATATAAGTCTGAACGGGTCATGTCCTTTCAATAGCTATTAAGTGACCATCCATAACCACAACACAGACCTCCATACTACAAAAGCTAAAGTTAGGAAAATGTATTTCTCTCCTCAGATTTCAGTTTTAATGACATGGTTAAGAACACAGTAAGTATGTATTACCACCATAAATCCAATTTTGTTTATCACATCTTCAGCAAGGACTCACAATAAGTTATTTCAGCTCCTGAGTTTTTGTAGAATATCAGTTTAAACAGAAAAATTCTTATTCTCTCAAAAAGCACTCCCAAGAGCCCAAAAAGGAAAAGGCAAAACATGAGAAAGAACTGCCAACATGCTGACAAACACAATGAAAACCACCGCAAAATTCTGGCATCATTTCCGGCAACTGGGTTATAGAGCTGTTCATCACATGCTGACAAAAACTGGTCACAACTGAGCCACAGAAAATACGAGAAAAGTTTAATGATTGTGCAGCCATTATCCACCCAGGGGATCAAAACTCCTGTTCTGCCCCCCTGTTCAGATGCCAGCACAGAAGCAAATCTTACACCTATCATTAAAAAACCTCTTCTCTTTTAAAAACTACTTGATAAAAAGATCACCTGGCTAAATGACATAACAGATATGCACTAAACTTTATATATCAGCAAGAAATGGGACAAACAGTTCATATGAACAAGATGAAGCATCACTCAACCAGAAGCAGCAGCTGTGTACACATTTTCTTGGGCATAAATAAATAGGGAAAAAAAAACAGGAATGTGAAAGTGAAAAAAAAAAAAGTAAGCTGCAAAACCAGAAAGGAACCAAACTTGTCTTATACTATCACAGTTCAGTATGTGAAAAGGGACCATGTCCACGAATGTCAGCAAAGAGGGGAAGAAATCTGGTTAGTTCCAACTTGGGAAACCAAAACACTTTATTTTCGGCAGTGACAACAAACTCTAGATTTACTAGTTCTGAAATTATTAGTACTGACATATTTTACAACAGTTAATTTTCTTTTTAAGTCTGTAAGATACAAGCTTGCATAATAGAATCATATCATAGAATGGTTTGGGTTGGAAGGGACCTTAAAGACTACTTGGTTCCAACCCCTCTGCTGTTGGCAGGGGCATCTTCCCAGTTGCTAGAAGTCCCATCTAGCCTGGTCTTGAACACTTCCAGGGATGGGACATTCACAACTTCTCTGTGCAACCTGTTCCAGTGCCTCATCACCCTCACAGTCAAGAATTTTCCTCCTAACATCCAATTCAAATCTACACTCTTGCAGCTTAAATCCATTACCTCATGTCCTATCACTGCTTGTCCTTGCAAAAAGTTCTTCCCCAGCTGTTCTACATACTCGCTCTAAATACTGCTATAAGGTCTCCTCAAAAGCTTAATAACTTTAATAATCAGTATGTAAAAAAAATCAGGTATATAGGAATTCTTTTAAAGTAAAAAATAAGTTATTGAAATTATGCAAAGCGGCAAAAGAGCTAAGAGTTGCAGCAACAGTGCAAATATAATTACAAGGTAAAATTACTCAATGGCAAACTTAATCCAGCAAATGCCACTCAGAATCACTTTATCAATGTGGAAAGATACAGTGATTTTGCACTTCTAAGATTGCGGAGTATCAGTTATTCCCAACTTTATTTATAAATGAAGTTAGTTGAGGTGTACTTGACTCTAGTTCAACTCTTACTTTAAACAACTGTAACTTGGAGGAGTGGTTTGATTTTTGCAGGAACTTACCAAGTGGAATGCCTTACTATCTGGTTTCACTTTATGTTTTTCCATATATTTGATAAGGCTGCAGTTGGTATACCTAGAAAAAGAGACAGTGACATTTCTAATATGCAAATCATTGATATGGCAGAGCTTTCTCAGTAGCCACAAAACATATTAAGAACAGTTTAGTCTCCATTACAAAATCCACCAAACAGGGAGCACCACAACTAACACTAGAGATTGCTTAAAAATCAGACACTACACAAAAGCATCTGTTTCCCTCCTATGCTTGTAAAACCACATCACATCCACACAAAAAACACACTTTTAACCCACATGCAGACAGTAAACTATCAGTTGAATTTAAACTGCCTGTTGGCAATTTTAGTACCATACTATCTGGTTCTGTATATTTCTCGTGACAGTAAAGAGGGAGATAAATATTAAGCGCATCTGAATACTCTCTTGCAATGTACAGGTAGCTACAAGAACATTCATAAACTTACCTTTTTGAAGAGGACTTCAAAAGTAAGGTTTCTAAATGGTTACAATAGCATGGCAGATGCAAGAAACTGTAATAGGTAACTGCACAGCCCCAAATCCCTCAGCATGGAAATCAAGCTATAGGGTGGCATTTTAAGTGCAGGTATTAGATTCTGTCAATGTGACAGCAAAGCTGAAGGGTATTTTTTTTCCTTTAGCCTTCATGAGCTACCTTGGACACCAAACCTGAAAATTATACCCACTGTTTGCTGGAAACAGTATGAGGTTACCAGACCCCTGTTATGCAGCAACTACAGAAAAATCATTTCCAGTCCCACAGATTTGGGAACAGCTGTGATAAACTGCTTTGCAAACTTCCGAACTGTGTGGGGTCTTGCTGGCATCACCCATTCCACATCTGCTGCCTTACCATTTACAGGCTGTCTCTGGCTACTCTTCTGATTCACACCATCTCAACAAGTTGACCACTATGAAACAACTTTATTTTTCATTTTTCATAATCTAGGGTCATAACCATTTCATATCCCTGTTTGTCATCTACACAGAAAACAACCTGAGCTACAAGAAATTTAGTGTAGGAGGGAGATATAAAATATGCTTTCTCAAGAAAGCTCAACTCAGACTTACGTGTTTCTCCGGAAATCTTTCATTAAAGTTGAATGTTCAGGCATCTTTTTTATGTCTTCCCAATCTTTATCTGCAAAATCAGTATTAATTAACTTTTTTCCCCCTTTTCCCCCAGGTAAAACAAAGGGTTTCCAAGCATCATCACAGCCCTGGATTTTTCATTTTTTTGAAGTCTGCTTCTCTAACCTTGCAGTTACTTCTTTCTTTATATTCTTTGGCTCAGATTCCTTCATCACCTCTTCACAATAAATCTTACCAACACCTAAGAGATTCGGGCTGTGTGCTGATTAACTCAAGAACTTGAAAAAACATATGTCAGCTACAGTGAAAATCACCACATGCCCAAAACACAACACTGATGAAAAATGCATCAGGTATTGTGCCTGAACCCTTCCAGGACTGTTATTTAACCTATTTAGACACAGCTGTATCTCAGGACAGGAGTATATAAGACTCCAGCAAATGTCTCCTCCTAAGGGATTCTCCATTCTGACAGCATTTTTATCTGCAGGAAAATGCCCACAGGTGCTTGTGCAAAGTCCTGCTGTCTCAATCTAAAAAAAAAATGCTGTTAGCCAAAAGAGGTTAAGAACAAGTAAGATTTACACACCCAAATTGAAGAATATTTCATCTCAACTTCTCTAGAATCAAATCCAAAATGGATTTAAAAATGAAATAAAAAACTTACTACCAGTACCTAGCTTCAAATGTATTAGAATCCAACTCCTGAAAAGGCTCTGTGGGCAAGCAAGTTGGGTTCAACTCAAATCTTTACTAAGTCTGATCACAACTGCAGAACACTGTGAGATTAAAAGTATTTAGTGAATAAATAAACCAGAGATTAATGATTTAATTATTACTTAGTTAAACAAAGCATTCTCTTTCCCTCTCCCCAAAGGCATGTGAAATTGTTTCAAATATGGCAAGGGGCAAATAAAAAGGAAAAAAAAAAAAAAAGCTGCAATTAAATGAAAAATATTTCTTGAAGAACCAAAGATCTTCAAAGGTCAAATGCAGACCATTGGAAAGGATTAATTAAACTAATCAGAAAACACTAATGAGAGTATAATCTATTTATGTAAGCTACGTAAAATACAAATGAAGTAAGAAAAGCATAAAAGGGTAAAATTCTAGGCTAAAAGCAGAAAAGAACAGTATTGCTGAAAGAAGCAAAACTAAGGAGAACTTTTCAGAAAATAGAAGTACATGATATGCAAAGGCAACATTCCTGGGAATCTAATACAGCATTATGGAGGCAATGAAGTACATACACAAAAAAAGTCAAAGGGAAAAACGAGAACACATTTAGTAACAAAATTCTAGAACCACACAAACATAGAGACTGCAAAACTCATGTGATAAAAAGAGGAAAGTCCACAAGAAGAGTAAAGAAAACCCATTATTAATAGTGAATGAACCACAGCAGAGAATACAAGCAGTGAGGAGAAAGACAACCAATAAGTAAAAATAAGGCCCCTGTTATTCTGACTTCTGCAATCATGTGAATAATGAAAGACGAAGCATTAGCTGAAGGCAGCCTTGCAGAAAAACAAGATATAACCAGCACTGAGGGGAAAAACACAACAAGTGATATCCACATTGTAATTTGTTTTGGTTCATGCAACCAGTTCTTTCTTCTGGCTTGAAATAAGGAAATTTTCTCCACACCACATCCTTTCTACCAGGGCGAAAAAATTAAACACCCACCCTTACTTCCAAATGTTACGTTTAATTTAGCATAAGTTAAGCAACTGCATAATAGTCACTAAATGTATGCATTTTTGCTTGGTTTCAAACAATTATCAGTTGCTTTCCAAATCTATAGTCAGTACTGAAGAAATGCAGAAATACTTCTAATTTTTAATCATCCACCATTAAATACAATCTTTTAAAATAATAAAACACTGGTACATGCATACACAAAGATAATCTTATCATTAATAATAGGGAAAACATAATTTGACCACTAGATTCTATATTTATAACTCATGAAATAAAGACTGTGTTTGAACAGCTTTGGTGCTTTGATCAGCTGTCACCTTCATATGCAAAGAAAGCGATACAGATATCTTTCTTTGAAAAGTGGTGATAAAAAAAAATACAGTATGTACCTGCAGGAAATCCCATGACATTGAATATTCTGTCCAGCTGGTCATGGTGATAAGGATTACTAGTTTTGATATCTTCTTGTCGACAATGGAATATTGGCTCTGATGTTAGCAGCTCTGCAAATATACACCCTATGGCCCAAATATCTTTAAAAAAGAACAGAAATTAAAAAAAAAAAAAAAAAAAAAAAGAAAAAAATCAAATGACTCTTTCCAAAAGCATCTGGGTGAGATAAGAATGTTAGTGTTTAGCTCATCAGAGATGAAGTCCCTGCACTGAAAATGTTAAATTTCTACTGTAGAAGTACAACATGTCCTCAATTTGTTCTTTTAGCTCTGGATGGAAGTACACCATTCAGTAACTACACAGGTGCTGAGAGAGTATCATATAAGTTTTTGTGGGTTTTTTAAAGTGTAGTTACAGTTTAACATTGTAAAAACTTCATCTAGTTAAGAAAAAAATCGAAGCAAACTATTTGGGTAATTGTGAATGCATAAAACACAAAGAAAAGCCAAGCAGCATCTTGCTCATTCACTGCCTCACTGGCCTGGCCAAGAGCGGTGTCACTGCTGATCAACCACCGAGTTTTATATTCAATGACCCAAAATATACAAGCTGTCTGTGATACTGGAATAAACCAAATGCTATCTATAAAACCTTGCAGAAAGAGAGTAACAAGAAAATTGCTCCATGCTCACACACCTTACCCGCTTTGTTCCATAACGTTCATTTAAAAAACAAACCCAAAACCTCACAACCTTTATGTTTTAACAGTTGCATCCTTATCTTCAAATCAGATAGGCTGCATTTTCCCTTGATTTTTTCCTAGTATATACAAATTTAACTTTTAACTTAAAGTAATGCTACACTGAACCTTGAGTGAACAAGAAAAGGTCATGAACAAGGACAAAAGCAAATGATGCAGTGAGCATAACACATTACTCAGTGTTTTCACAGTCAGTTTTCATCTACACTGAAAAAATTATGTACTAAAGGCTATGACTGCCCATGCAGTTTCACACGCTGCAAGCAGAAGAAAACGCCAGTAAAGTGAGGGAACATGCAAATACAACAAATAAAGCAGTTTAGGGGAACATATAAAGAAATGTATTTGACCTATAAAAGAAACACAGTATTAACAGAAAAGTAAATGAAAATACATTTAAGGCATAAACATTAGAATTTCTGACAAAAACACTAACATGATCTTTAAAAAAAAAAAAAAAAAATACTGAGTTCTGAGGAAAGAATTTCAGGTTACAGAAACAACACAGTAAGCTAACATACAACCTCCACGTCTGTGCAATGCAAGTGCAACACTGCAGGGGAACTTATTCCTCCAAAAATGGTTGCCAGGCTGTAGCATATCTTTTAAACCAGACAGCAAGAGGAAAAACTACTTCCCAATCCTTTTCTCTACAGTCTCTCTCCCTTCCATAGCAAAGCTGTTCACCTCCAGCACAGGTGAACCTCCCTCCCGTCTGCTCTTGGGCTGTTCCCCTTGTCCTACAGCCCCAGCACACAATGGCTCTGGCCCTCTGCCATCCATCTTTGGAAGAGACAGAGAGGCTAAAATGCAGCTTAATTTTACAGTTCAGTTTCAGAGCACCCAATATATTCTCCATTCTGTACATCCCTTATTTCATGCATTTATTACACCAGATAATAACTTCTGCAATAAAATTAATGCACTGTGCCTCAACAGTGATTATAAGATGAATTCTACTAGCAGTTCAAAGATGCATCCATATTTTTATTGCCTCTAACAGCATTTATGAAAATCTTGTGTGAAAGCCACATAAATTTAGATTGTATCATAGCGCATCTGGAGCCAAAACCCAGAAATATTTCATCCCTATACAAAGCCAGAGGCCACAGTAAACTAAACATTTTGTTAAAGATTAATATTTCTTCAAGAAACAAGTAACATACCTTTAACTCAGCAACTGTCCTTTGAACTATATATCAATACTTCAATATTTGGGTACAGATTACATAAAGAACCCAAGTCTTTGTCCAATTTACTTACCAATAGCTTTGGTATAATGCCTTGCTCCAAGAAGCAACTCTGGAGCTCGATACCAGAAGGTTACAACTACTGGATCCAAGTCTGCTAAAGGCTTCAGAGGTGAATTAAATAATCGGGCAAAGCCCATGTCAGCTGCAAAATTCAAAGAGAGATGCTTTAAAATTTCAGGAAAACCACCAAATTTTTCTTTCTCTTTTTTTTTTTGAACAAACTGATTGAGTTTACTTGTTAGTGCTACCATCACCGCTAAATAAAATGCAAACAGAGACTGTAGCAGATATGAATTCTGCGAGCAGATTTTCTTAAAGCTTTTGTAGAAGTTACTGGATGGCATCATCTATAAAGTATATCATTATAAATCATTACTAACACGAGCCATTTAGAACAAAGAATTAACCACTGTTCTGAAGTGCATCAACTCACTTCTCAGGACACTGGTAAATCCTGATTTATTTTACTGATACTCTCTGGTAAAATACTCTATTATTATAAGACGGTTTTTCAAAAAGCAGCAGCTTTTACAGTGAGCAAAATGCAGGTTCTTCAAAGGTTAGAATGATTTATAATACATACGTGCACATGACAAAAGCTCCCTCCTCATGAAGTTAGCTGTAGCAAGACTTCCTTCACACAAAAACAACTAAGCCTACAGCATCTGCCTCCCTGCTGATTTTCTGTCAACATCTATTTCCAGTATCAATATACCAGTACTGAATACCATTTAGGCTATGATTTTAAAATTCTGGTTGTGGGCATCATATCTTTAGAAACTGATTTTTAGAATTGGTAGTATATAACTGCCTACAAAGCTGTCTGAACTACCAACTGTAAGTCATACAGGAAAAAATGGGCAAAGACTAAAATATGTAGCTTCTCCCACCAAATTGCTTTTCCAACCCACCACTCCCCAAATCCCAAGACAGAGGGACCCTCTGGTGTAGGGATATTCAGATGCTGAGAAAGACTCGAATGAAACAAGATGAGTAGCCACTCTGAGGGAAAAGGACTTACATGCTATAGCTCACTCCTTGAGGGAAAACTGCAGTGTAAATATGAATGTCTAACTTGACTACAGAATCCTTAATTATTTGTTCATATACATTCCTATTTATGATTGTTTTAAAGCATTTAAAAAGAGAAACATTTTACCATTTCCTACATTAAAATATCAATTACTCAAAATGGATCAAGTCACTAATAACTATAAATAATAAGAAAAATTGTTGGCAGAAAGTGAATTTATGACTCAGAAAGACACAAAAAGCCTATAAGAATTATTTTAAGTTAAATCCCAGTTATGTATTTTTTAGAAAAATTAGTTACACTGGAAAAGTGGAAGCCCTTGGTAGGGGTATAACTTCTGCATTCTTAGACTGCTGTGGCAATGTCTTAAGAAAAAAAAGAAAAAAAAAAAATCTACATTTTGATAACACACTTAGAAACCCAGGGCTCCCCTCCCTCTTCCACTGCTGGGAATGGATGGCTCAGAGGACTGGTGGCCTGATACAGAATCTTTCACCTGTCCATTAACAGAGTGACTTAATTTAGTTGTTTTCCAAGTTATTCCCAAATTAATTCAAAACTCTAAGTTAAGAAATAAATGGGTGGTCTACATGTACTTACTAGCAAGCAGTTGTGTACAGCAAATATCACTACCACTGTCAAAAGTGAGTATGCCCAGAGGATGATCTACATTCTCTGTTTTGGAAGCAACTGCTCCATGAAGAATAAGGTAACATGAGGGAATTTTCCCTTCCACTGTCCATGCTGCACCTGTTTTCTGTGCAGAAGACTTCAAACTCTACTGTCAACCTTAAAGCTTGGAAGGGCATTAAAAACTTTCAGGGTAGGATCTGCAGAAGCATTCAGCCCTGGCCCATCTGCTCCCTGGATTTCAAAGGACAAGGGAAGGACTAGAGCAGCACTGAACACTCCAAAAAAATCCTACCCTGAATCATTGTACTACTGTTTAACAGTATAGTTCAGATAAACAAAACAGTAAGAACAGAGCAACAATGCAGAAGAATAATCTCATAAAAGGAAGTCAGAAGGAAGGGAAAAGATGAACTAGCTTTAAAAACCTCTTCCAAACGGGGCTGCCTTACCTTAACAAATTTAAGCAGGCTGTGCATTAGCAGCCTGCTATTACAGCAGTGCCATGATAATGCACAGCCCGGTACGGTTTATTACTGTTAGACTACTGTTAATTTTTATTTATGTATTTACTTTAATTTAAAACAACTGAATTTCTATAAATTATCCTCTCACTGCAATCAGTAATTCCCACCAGAAAATGTTACAAGAGTGGGGCAGCATTGGGTCCTTCCTTCCCTGGTACACCCCAGGATTTAGCAGTAGTTCTCACTAAGCATTTTCAGATGGATTGCTGTGTTTTCTAAACTTTTAAGATCCCTTGTGTTTATCTCCAAGGGACCTGCCTACACTTGCAAGAATATTTTGTAGGCTAAATGACACTTTTGAATCCATTAAAACATTTAAGGTTTGTAGCAATGAGTAGTTCCCTATTTACGTTTTTATAAGCAGCAGTAAGATAATGTCATAGCATTACAGAGGTAAATGAAGGAATTTTTTTAAATCCCCTTTCTTTTTCCTCCTTTCCCCCTAGCTAGCTGTCGTCTTTATCCCCATATCAAAATCCCCCACCCCACACAAACACCCACTTAAACAAAATATAATGACATTTTCCACTTTCTATTGCTGAGGCTACAGCATTTCATCATTGGAATTGGTGCATGGGGCTAATATCATGAAGCCAATCACTCAGAAAACAGCATTTAGGCAATGTGCCCAGGCACATACTAGTATTACAGTGACTACTTTAGGTGGTACAACTGCACTTTCAGAACATTCTAACTTAAATGCTACACTGGGACTTATCAAAGATATAAACATACCAATTTTTACTCTTCCTCGCTCAGGACCTTCACCCATAACTAAAATATTAGCAGGTTTCTGTGGAAAAAAAAATAAATATACAATACATATACCACGATAAACCTAAACATTAGTCTCTGAAAAGTTAGTTAAGGTTTGTTTTGCCAGTTTTAAACCAACTTTGTTTAGATAAAAATTATGAGTTTCTCTGTCACAGTAAAGCTGTGCAAGGATCCAGACAGGCTCTCTCTGACTGCATCTTCCTCATGTCTCTTTGGCATTGCTGTGCTCCAGCACTGTGATCCCTGACACCCTGGGCTCTGTCCTTAACCTGCATGAGCTGGCAGCTGCCAAGATTTCTACCCAAATTGCCCTAGATCCTTTCGGTGGGAGGCAGTCCCGTTGCTGCCCACCACCCCCAGCACAGGGATGGGAAGCCAGCTCTACAGGGTCAGTAGGCACATTTGCAGACAAATTTTACACAGAAAAATACACAAGTGAGATACAGATTAAACATTACCATATCACTTAATATTGGAGAGAAAAATGATCTAATTATTTCTGTTTACAACTGTTTACCAATTCACACAGATGCAAAACTAGAAAGCATTGCCTTTTTGTTATTTTTCTCTCTGTCTTCTCTTTCTTTGTTTTACTATGGAGGTGAGTTAAAGGATTGAGCTAGAGCTCAGCTGAAATATCAACAACTCACTTCATAATCCTGTATGTTCTGCTGTCCTGTTTCTTGTAATCCATTCTTGGCATCTGCAGTCAGAAGATTCCTCAAATGCTAATACTGTTTATGCAATGAAACCTGCAGTGCTTATTTTGAGGGAAAAGAGTAAGGAAACTCACAGCTAAAGCTGATAATGTATGCCAGACTTGGTCTCAAATGGAGTGATTTAGATACCCCTTCATTCTGTAAATCCTGGACAAAACAGGGGCTTCTATTCAGCTGTGACCTGTAAAAATTTTAAGGCTGAGTTACAGCTTTTGTTTTGCTTTCCCAGTAAAAACTGATATGAAGAGTTTCCCACCAAAACAGTTTAGACTACCTAAAAGTTAACATAATAAATCCTAATATCTTAGTGTGGTTTACTGAAAACATTCTAGGAAATTCTCAAGCCTTCCTGAATTCAATCAGGCTCTGGTGTAAATGCATGCAAAGAGGCAAAAGACCAGAATTTGGTATCAAGGTAAAAGTAATTCACATTGTGTAAAACAAGGTACCAAAAAAAATAGTACTCCACCAAAAAATTTCCTTGAGAAACTTAATTACTGTTGTTTATGAAAGGCTCCAAAATAGACTTCTGAAACTCTACAATCCACATACAACAAAATGCATAAAAGGAACCTGCGGTGCTGCCTTTCTGAGAGGTTAAAAGCAGAAGAAAATATTACAGCTTGACTGTGATCAAAAAAGGTATAATATATCCCACTGCCTTTCCAACAGCAGCAACAGGTCCAACTTGTGCTGTATTAAGCTCAGTGATTTGCAGAAGAAATTGTCCCCCAGGCCACCACAACCAACCTGTTCTGTTTTGTTTTTTAATAAAGGCATACACTCCAGGTAAGTACTGTTTCAACCCTAGAAGAATGCAGTATGCGGGCACACAGCTCTCAAAGCATTCCATTTAGGTTGTTTCTACAAAAGTTCTAGAAATAAACAGGCACTATACATCTTTAAATTCAGAGTTAATGTTGAACTTTATGGCAATTCAATCTGCTAGGTAAGAAACACATCATTTCACCACATAAACCTTTCCATTGTTACACTGTGACTCAAAGAATGAAACTGCATCTTCTACAGAACCTGCTTCAATATATATGGGGTGCTAATAAGATACATGCCTAATTAATGTTTTTCAGTAGAGTTAATGATACATTACACAGGTACTAAAATTTCCTAGATATATGATACATTGACCTAAAGTATCATTTTCCTCCCTGCAAATTCACAGGTTGATAACACTTGACAAAAATGCCTGTAACATCTTCATGATGTTTTCACCTTAGAATATTTTACTGTTTGGATTTTAATAAGGACAAGGAACACTATCCACACAAAGACTCCATTATACTAGATGACTAATCAACAGAGCATTGGGTAACAGTTCCTGCACCAAAGATATTCTACCCTAAGTTCAAGGTAGATAGAAATGAGAAGAGAAAGCACAATGAGATGAGACACTAGTGGTTAGCAAAGTAAATATCAACACCTTGATTCACACTCAGATTTCAGAAGTTACAGAACATGTTTAACAATGGAGACAATTCAGAAATCTTTCTGTAGGAGTCTTTTAAAGCTGCAAAATGAAAAATACCCCTCAGTTGGTCTGGAACAACTATTCACAGCAATTCACCTTTTTTCTAGAGTCAAAGGCCCTTCACTGAAACAGCTCTGTTTGGAACAGAAGATTTTTCCTACAGACAAAAATATTTATACTGTCACATCACTGTAAAAATACAGCATCGCAGTTTTAAAGAAGTAAATTTTAAATAAGATGTCTTACTATGAAGGTTCTCATTTCTAAAATCATTGCGTGAGTAGCCTGGAACAACACTTTCAGTTGAAAGAATTTTCCAAACAAGACCACTCCATTTAAACAATAGGGAGATATCTACCAGAAAGCACTATAGGGACAGTAATGGTATACATAAAGCATATGTATTTTGAGGAATCCCTGAAAAATACCAAAGTGCACTACCAAAAGGCAATACATGGGTCAGGGATTCTTGTTAGGTATCTTTTACTCTAGTCTATCATTCAGAGAGAGGGGGGGAGGGGGCGGAAACCAACCAAAACTCAACTTCCCCAGATTTGTCTCTTTGGGCAACTCATTACACATAAGAAACTTATTGGCAAAGAAAAATAAGCAGTCATTAAAAACAGAAGGGAGAAATTTGGATAAGCCTTAATTTAATTTGTTAATTTTCAGTTTAATTGTAATTATAGAGAAAAAATGAAAATTGAAATAGCTTATTCAAATCACTTGGGCTGAGCAAGTGAAGAAAAATCTTTCAGCAATTTTTATACTGTGTTCTGAAAACACACCACCTTAAGACAGGTATCTTTTTCTTTTAAACTACAAATAATCAACTTAAAGCCACTCATTTTTGTTCTAATAGAGGCATATTTACTTTTGCCATTAACTAAAATAATTTGCTCATGTCAGACAAACACAAATGAGAAACCTGTCATGATTCTAAACCAAATGTGAAGAGCCACATGATGTACAGCTGAGTACTTCAGAGACTAAAAAATAAGTTTCTGGCAACCCCACAAAACTACACTTAAGAAATATCCCTCTTCCTCTCCCAAACCCCTCCTCAACCGCAGGGGAAGAATTCACTCTCATGAAAGAACGGCCCTGTGACCATGGCACAACCCTAAATCTTATCTTGTCCTATATTTGGCTTTGTAGGATTCCTTGCTGCAATGCCTGGACAAATCCTAATCTTGTGTATTTAATCACTATTACTGTTGATGAGAGAATGAAGATCCTCACTGAAACATTTTTAAGTGCTTCTAATTTAATCATTATTTGCAAAGGGCAAAAAGATATCCTAAGCAGCAAACTCATTTCAAACAAAGGACATAAAACCCCAGAGACTACAGCAAGAACTTCAAGCAGCCACCTTCACCCATCCATCTGCCTGACCTGACACATGACACCGCTCTCTTCACTGTGATCCTGAAGTCTCCAGTGATGAAGGCTGCACAATTTCCAGGCAATCTACTCTCATTCTTCTCCACTGCAGTGTTTTTCCTTGCCTTCTAACACAACAGATAAGGTTATTCCCATTGCCTCTTCTCTTCTACATCAGCAGAAGGAGCAGACAACCACTCATTCACTGCAAGAACTTCTTATGCTTCCCAAGACAAACCACTCTTCAGTCCTATCACCTAGATAAAAAAACCCAACTCTCCTGCTTCATGTTTTCTAGTAGGTTTTTTTTTAATGTATGATCATTCTCATAGATTCCCTCTGGCTGTTCTGCCGTGGGCCACCTATTTATTTGAACTCAAGTGCTCCAAATTACACACTGCTCCTCCTGAGGCTTCACTGACGCTAAATGCAGTGGAGATTGTTTTACATGCCTTGCACAGCATCTTCCACTTTATGTGATCCCAGTATGGTATCCCTGCTTCACTCTAAGGCTATTGATTCATGTTAACATTACCAGCCATGCATTTTCTTCATATCTTTCCTGCAGGACTGCTGCTTTGAACGAACAGTGCAGTCACACACTGCTTCTTAACACATACACTGAAAATGTTTGTGTTCATTCAGAGATAGGGAAACTCAAGACTTCAGAACTTACTTATATGAATTTCTATTTTGAAAGTAAAACTGCAAACAAAATGAAAATTATACCAGTCTATGTCTAGATGAGATGCGATACAAAACACCAAAATCAGCATTCCTGTTACTCAGAGCAAGTTATTGACAGGAGCAGGAGATGATTACTTATTCTTTGTTTGCCTAATAGAGATGCCTGGAAATCACAGGACATTGTCTCATGCTCCAGAAACAGTATTTTGCTGTTGGGTTCTCCTCTCACTAAGCTTTACTCATCAAAGCAATGAGGAAACAACTGGACATTTTTAGACAGCTTAGCCATTGCAATCTTTGATCCTTAGTACATTTAGCATCAAACCCAGTCTGCAGGAACTATTAGTCCACATATTTTTTGCTACTAGTCTGTTTCTGAAATCACTAGTTTTCAAAGACTAATTTTAAATATAGGTATCAGTAAGTAATACAGATTCATTTGAACTATTATGACATAATGTAGATGCTACCTCCTTCCCATCCCCATTATTAACTCGTTGCAGTAATCTCTTGACACCTCCATTTTAATGCACCTTTTAATAAGGTTTGAGTATCACCCTAACCAATCTTCATTTGAATAATCCAATACTTTAAAAAAACCTACTAGCCTTCAGCTAAGCTTGCAAAATTCACACCCTCTCTCAAGGTCTATGACCCACAATACAATCAACATTTATGCTTCTAAGGTACATCTCTAACAACTTTGTCAATTGTCAAGCAGTCATAACATAGACCAAAACATTTCCTTACTATCAAGGTGGGATGCCCCCTTATTGCATTCTTATGGACTGAAACTGTCTTTTTGGAACATTTCATGATTCAAGAAAATAATTTAATTTTCTTTCCACTTTGAACAAAATGGACTACTTCAATGCTAAACAGTACCCTAGCACAATAACAGTGTCAATACAACCTTATTTAAGTGATAGTATCAACACTTTCCTGAAGTTAATTTCTTCCCTTGAATTCAAAGATGGGTATTCACAATCAAGACAATTTCTGTTGCATCTATTAAGTGATATGGGGCTTTAAAACAAATTATCAAAAGACCACCATGAACACTGGTGAAAACAATGGTACCACAGAACTCAACATGTATTAAATCTAAGCATCAAAATATTCTTTTCGATTACAGAACACATTAATTGTGAAAAGCACTGGAAAATTAAGAAAGCCTATTTTAATTTAATACTTCCTGTAAGTATCTTTTTATAAAGAACATCCCAGAGCTGTTTAAAACAAATAAATCAAGCATCTAAACAAAATCCTCATTAAAACCAGAAGTCATTAAAATGATCAGTAACAGCCAAACAAAAACAAACTCCTAAATTATCAAAGCACACATGTTCAAAAATTTTAAAAGTACTGGAAGCATTTGGGAAGATAGAGGGATGCCCTATCTATGCCAGGGAGGCCTTCTGCTAGTTACCATCAACCATATTTTATCTCTGTTTCAGCCTGATGAAAGCTGTTGTCTCACTACTACATTTTTATGCACTGAACACATTCCAAAAATTTCCTTTCATTGCAGTCACTTAATTACTGCCAACTTGGGGCAATGTAGCTTATTAAAGCCTGCACACTGCCGAATACACAGGCTTTTCAAGCAGTCTCATTGGATTTGAATTCAAGTTGAAAGGAAAAAAAAAAATTACGCTTTTCAGGCCAACTTTTTCTCTCCCTAGAAATACACATCAGGACAAGCTGCAAGGAGTGTCTTTCTGTCCCAAGTCTCCAAGGAAGGAAGGGTGGCTATCACAGACAAAAATATTATAGCAGGAAAATCTAACATGTCAAATATCATTAACACATCATTCAAAAGTATAATAACCAACCTAATACATTAAAACAAACAGTGAAAAATTGAAGAAATATATTTCCCATGGGTTTTGCTACAGCAGATAGGTCAGGATGACTCTGGATCCTGTGGACAAATCAGAGCAGGATCAAATGCAAGAGGATACTGTGCTCTGAGACTGGTTGTTAGGTACTATGTTATTCCACATATAATTGCATCTCCTTTTTAAATTTAGAATTCTCTCTCACAAGTAAGGGTTTTGAATGGGTAATAAAAACACTGAGTTCCACTTTTACTCACTAATTTTGTTGGAGCAGTTTCCACAGGTTGACAGGCATTCAGTAGTACTGTAATCTCATACATCCCCAGTACTTTCACACAAAAGCAGAAAATGCCTTATTTACACTTTGGGTTGCATACAGTTGTGGTAAACCATTTTCCTTAACAGCCCTATTTTATTTTTTACATTTAAATAATACTCTCATTGCTTCTGTATCACCCTACTTGTATTGACTAGCACACAACTCCTCCTTTTGTGGCTTAAGAAAACATAACAAAGGTGAAAAGCCTATGTAATTTATTACTGTGCACTTTCTAGTGGCTGTGTGGGCTTTGTGTTTACCTGTTAAAGCACCTTTGTATTTCAAACAACACCTCAAAGATTATGTTTTGTGTCACTTGTGTTTAGAGCAAGACAGGAAGTTAGGAGTTCATAAAGAAAAGTTTTAGGATAAGTGTGTTGTATTTATAAGGTTATTTTAAAACTACTCATATTGAAAGTTAATCAAAGGACTATTTTCTTATCTTTTCCTCTATGAGTATAGATCATACAAAACACAGCATTTCCTATCTACAGCAGAATGCAGTGAAAACACTTAGTATGGCTATTTCCTGTGCTTTGAACAATTTATATTCCTATCTTTCACAGCATTTTACATGATGATAATTTTGTCACAACCTTGAAGTATTTAGCAGTCAAACAAAAACAAAAACTAAATTGCAAACTGCATCTAAGTGTTTCTAAAATCATACTCTAGGGTTTTTACTAAATCCTACTGAGGGGGTTTTATTGACTAACCTTACTTCAAAGGTACATTTGTGAACAAAGAGCTTCTGGTACTCCATAACTCTCTCAGGTCAGAAACACAGCTTACGCTGATACTTTTCCCACCTGGTTAGTACAGCTCATCACCTTTATGGCAGGTATTATTAGACCTTTAGTTTCTAGAATACCCTTCCTCTGTAAATGTCTTACCTCTACATGTATTTATCTATATGGATATGAGTTATTGCGGCCAGTTTACCTGTAACTACTGCATGGCAATGCACTGAGATGACCTGAGTTAGCCTTCAAACCACTTCAAACTGAAGGATTATTTACATTACTCTTTCCAGCACCAGAATCAGGTCCCTAGCCATCTTGGAAAGCTAGCACATGAAAAAAACAGGCTAGTAACAAAAGAGTAAGTTTACAGCTACAGGAAAAAAAAAGAAATCTAGTATAGTCTGCCCATCAGCTCATGTATTCACATTGCCAAATATGTCATATAACATATACACATGCAGACAGATATAAAAGTTATCTATTTATCAGGTATCCAAATATGAATGATATTCCTCAATATATTATGTATATTGCACCCATATCATTCTCATTACAGCATTCTACTTCAGTGATCAAGCTACTTAAATGCCTTGGAATTTAAGTCAAAATATTTCTAGGCTTGGAAAAAAAGCAATAGCAAAAGTACTTTACCAATTGGCCCTACTGCAACTCTAATTGCACTTCTCACAGAACATATGCCCTCCTCTACTTGACATCTGCTTCTCATGAAATTTGAAAGAAATTATCTGTTTTGATATGGTATTTTTTTATCAAGTGTACCTGAAATTTTGTTGACAAAGGTTACTTGGGGGAAACTAGCAAAGAATGAGTACGCCCAGGAAAGCTTTGTCTCCTTAAGCAGTCACACAGTACCAACAGAGCAAATAATGGTTGGTTGCAAAAACAGAACTTTTTTTTTTTTAAAACTATTTTTTCCTAGAGACTGTAGAAGCAATTTTGCACATCTACAACTCTAAAGCACCACCTTGTTTACAGTTTAGAAGTCAATATGCAATACAAGGACACTTGTATTTCTGGTGCTGTTATTAAATGTGTATTTCACCAGACATACAAGGACAAACTTCCCAAAGGCACAAAAAAGGCTTGCATTGATTTCCTACCCTGTAAGGTAAAGATGCAAGTGGTTGTAAGATCAGTCCTGAAACATTTGATCTAGTCCTAAATGGCTCCAGGGGAACAAGGAGAGAGAAAACAAACGCAGTACTCTTCACATTTATAGAGTTTACAACAATATAAGGAAAAACTACAAGTTCCTTTCAGATTCAAATTTGTAGTTCCCCTTTTGTAACAGTTCTTCACTGCCTGTAAACCGGTCCAAGATTGCTGGTTAAAATTATGTGATTTACAATGGTGTAAAAATGTCAGGAAAAAAAGCACTCTCCTTCCATTGTTTCTTGTGTCTGAGAGTTCTGTGGCAGATAAGGCACAAATATATCCCTCAAACATCACTAATCACATAATGCAACTTCATGTCTACAAATACTCATCTATGTTGCACTTATCTGCCTCTAAGACATCTGGTGGTGGTTCAACAGAAGTTTACACCCATTACAGAACTCCAAATTCAGAAACTCTACCTGCATTTCCTCAAAGCAGTAACAAGTCTCAGAGTAATTCTGCCTAAGTTTGGTCACATTAGCCTGGAAAATTAGCAAAGCTGCTCTTACAATACATTGCCCCACCTTGACCCCTCCCTTTAAACTTTGGACAAAGATGGTATTTATTGTAGTTTCAAAACAAGACATATGCATTAATAGAGCAAAAAAAACAAATGCCAGGACTATTCTCAGCTGTAAACATGAACATTGCGAGACTTGGGTTTTATCACCACAGGGGATTAATTATTTTGAGAATTGTTTATGGAAAAGACACACTGAGCTAAAAAGCAGAAAAATTAAATTTAGGTTCCACCAGACAAAACATAAGTCAGTACCCCAGACAAATGGATATAAGTCAGACCTTCTGAAAACACCTTCAACAGATAATCAAAGGCTACAAAAATTACAGATCAGGTTGGACTTGACAATCAAGCAAATGGGGTTTTGAACAAAAGCAGTAGTCTGAGAGAGGTGGATTTGAAAAACCCGTAACTGAAATAAGAGATTTCTGACCTTTTCTTTCACCTCTACTTTCATTTGAATCAAGTTAATAAATGAGCTTTTCACTTGCAATCAGAAAAATATCTACCAAATGTTCCCCTATTCAGCACTCCATCTTGTTATGAATTCCAAGCTAACAGCACTGTGTGGTAAAATATTAGCAAGAACTCTTAGGACTGGTTTAGTATTTTGTTAAACACTGGCTGCTTAGATAAAAATTTTCAGGTGTTATCTGTTGATCTCATGTATTACATAAACCCTTGAGTTTATGGCCTTGCATTTTCTTATAAGAGAATTAAGGTCAAAGATGATTAACCTACAAAAAGTTATGAAATATTCCTATTCAAGGATTGCTTGAATGGATGTGGCCTGTGAATTAAAAAACTTAATCAATTTTTTCACTATCTTTAAAGATTGCCAATTTACAAAATCACCAGGAAGCCTTTCAATGAAGACCCAAATACAACTGGAGCAGACTGAATATTGTGTTTTCATTTATATTTTCAAATTGTTTCTAGTACTTAGCATCCCTAGCTAAGAATAAAAGATATGGGGCTAATCCAAGAGAGGTCTAAAAATACGAATCTCTGTAACACTTTAATCCTAGAGATTTAACAAATTTTTAAATATCTTTAGACTCAGGTATCTCTTCTTAGAGGTACTGCCATTACACAAGTGTTTCAAACCAGAGTCTGTAAAAATTGACGGTGCAGTAGAAGTATCTTTAATTTTTTTGACCACACAGTTTCCAAGAAAATCTTTCAGGGATACCTCACCTGTTTTTCCCCCCTCACAAAAACAGTACCACACCATCCCTCTGGTCATACTGCAGCCAAGATACACTGTAAAAATATCCTCTGGTGCAAAAGTTTTGCATTTCACTGCTTTCTTCACATTTTTCTTTATTCCACATGAGATATTTGATCTTTCATATTCATCTTATACCTGCTCCCTCATAGCTCCCCTTCCCCCTGGCTTCTCTTCTATTGATTTGTCACAGGCTGGATTTTAAAATTCGAAAAAAACAGTAATTGAATTTTTTCAGACAGATCAAATGGTGAAAATACAACACATTCACATAATGGCAGAGGCTGAAAGGCACCTCTGGATCCCACCTGCGAGTTTGTTGAGGGTATGCTTTCTGCCCTTGTTCACATTACTAATGATGATGTTAAACAGCACTGAACCCGGTATCAGCCCTTGGGACACTGCACTAGTGACTGGTGTCCAGCTCAATCTCACCATCCTTTGAGCCATCAACTCAGCCAGTTCTCAGTCCACTCACTGTGAACTTCCTAGTCTGTACTTCATTAGTGTGACTACAAGGACGTATGGGATGCAGAGTTGAAAGCCTTACTAAAATAAGGAATAGGCACTGCTGTTATTCCATCCATCGAGCTCCTCAGTGAAGGCTTTCAGGGTGGCTAATTACAATTTCCCCTTCGTAAAAATCCGTGTTGACTACTCCCAATCACCTCCGTATCTTTCGAAGGTTTGAAAATGGCTTCCAGGAGGATTTCATCTATCACCTTTCCAGTGATCAAGGAGAGAGTGAGGGCATGCCATTTCCCAGATCTTCCTTGAAGGCTGGAGTGACATTTGCTTTTTTCCCCTCAGGTACATCCCCTGATGACTATGACCTTTTAAAGAGAGTTGCCTCACAATGATTTGCATATATGAATATGAGGTACATTATTTTATGTATCTCTATAGGCTTCTTATGCTGAACTGAAATACCTCTAAGCAAAATAAAAGATCTCTCCCTACTATTCTAAGGTCGGAGGGTAGTACTGCAGCAATATGCTCTACTTCTACCTTTAAACCTGCATTTGTACAAAGCTGAAAGACATTACTCAGTCAAAAGTTTGACCTAAGAAGCTATTTTATTGCAGGGTTTTTGTGTTATTTCAGGGGATTTTGGGTAGTTTCTCTTTTTTTTTTTTTTTTTTTGTAATTACTGGCATGGGCACTAAATACTGAAGTTTTGCAGTCTCCTTTGATCATTTCAACACTTTGATTAGTTACTGATTTGAAGGTTTAATCTAAGACAAAGAAAATGCTCCAAAAGGCAGGCAAGGGAATAGTTATGTTCCCTGTGAATGGAAGCATTAAGAAACACGAGATAATATTTTTTTTAACTATAGAATATTTAGAATTATCATAAATTATAACTCAGAGAAAAGCATGTAATTATAAGCATATGGAAGAAAACAAGGTTCTGCCAAACACACTGTTCTTTTGTGATCTCATGAAAGCACACGGCTAATGAAAAACACCTTGGAAACAAAAATCTTGGGAAATGTAACAGCTGACAACCAAAAGAGTGATTTGGCTTGGACTGGGTTTTTTTTTTTCCTTTCCTCTTCTGAAAGAAAATCACTAGCAAGTCATTATAATACCTTTTGGGAAATAACATTTATTACCTGTTGATATACTTAAACAGAGTAGAAAACCACCCTGCTTTTAAAAGCTGCAAACTTCTTTCTAGTAATGTGCACAGCTTTTCCTACTAAGTCTTTCTTCTTTTTAAGCATTTAGCTTCACTCCTTCAAATGACCACAGCTTTGGAAGCTGTACAGCAAGACCAAAGAGCATTCCTGTATTTCTGAAGTAATATTTGAATATTGATGAGGGAGACATTCTTGGATTCTAGAGCTCTAATGGGGAAAATGGTAAATTGCCAAGGAAAATTTCCATATATTTAACTTTGCCTAATACATACAATTAAGTGATTGACTTTCCAAAGTCTGGAAAGTAAGATCTTGTAAAAAAAAAAAAAAAAAAAAAAAAAAAAATTTAATTTTTTTATTTTCAAATTTTTGTAATTTAATTTTTTTTAAAAAAAAAAAAAAAAAAAAAAAAAAACCCACCCAAACAAACAAAAGCCCACAAACAAACAAACAAAACAAAACAAAAACAAACAAAAAAAACCAAACCCAAAACACTACAGCAGTGGCTTCTCCTCATTCATTGTTAAAAGAACATCTTTAATGTTCCCACTAATCCCAAATCTGGCAGCAGGTATCCTTGGGAAGAGTCCAGGTCCCAGGAAGCTATGTTGTAACTGTATTAAAGCTTGACTATCTTAAAGCAGGAGTGTAAATGAGTTGCACACTAGGAAGGCATTCACTAGCAGTATCCTGTGCTAGTTCACAAATGTTCACGTTCACAGTGACACAATCCCAGACTGACTAGGGCATGGATGTTACTGACAGAGGTTAAGAGACTGTCATTCCTTGGGCAAGAGATAGGAAGAGGGGAATGGGAAGCAGGAGCCCAACACTTTGTTAACCCCTCTTCCATACCTGGCTTGCCAAGTGGCAATTCCTCTGTTCAACGCTCACTCACATTCCACACAAAGAAACGGACCAGGGAATGTAGTCTGAAGATGTAGAAAACAAAAGTTATTTTATTCCAGTGTCCCAGGTGCTGTACAAGTAAGACCTGTCAGATTTCCTCTGTGGTTTTCTGTTTGGGGTTTGTTTTTGGCATGGTGGTGGTGTGCTTTTACGCACTGCTGCACCACGGAAGTTTAGGTGCAAATTCTATTACTAATGCAACTTGCAGGCTAACTGTCACCACACAGACACAGTAGAGGGGTGCTGATCTCTTAGCTGAGACTGGATCCTGACTGTGTAGACAGGAATATTACAAAATAATATTAAATAAAGATTCACTTTCAAATGCTAACAAGCATGGCATATAAGTTACTGTACCATGCAAAGGGACCTCTATTTTGAGCCCATTACTTGAAAAAACCTTTCAAGCATGCTGCAAAGTGCATCCTCTCTTTTCCCTTGCTGTTGAGGTTGCAGACTGATGAAAACAGATCTATGGCTCATCTTCTGCTTATGTTTATTTTTAGTGTGGAGTAAGAACTTGGAGTAAAGGAAGAAACACAATAGCTGGGTATTATAAAGTGGAAAAAATACTAGGAAAAGAAGTCAGCAAAATGCAGTATGTCTCAAGCATACCTCATAACTAAATTCAAAATATTATTAAAACTGTAATTGCTGCACTTTGTGGTAATTACATGAAGTGTTCTTATTTCCTTCCTGCTACAGTCAGAGCATGAATAAACAATCTGCTTTCAATTGCTCTCAGTCATGAAATTTAAAAATGCTGAAGAATATGCAAGTCAAGTAAGAAATCACAAAAGGGCTGGCATTAATTTGTTTAGAAATTCTACTGATGTGTTTCAAAGACTTACGGAAAGCTAACTAGTCAAGCACTCAGTATTCAAAGATAAATACAATCAACACCTCCCTTGCTCTGATGGAAACCGTGAACTGGCTTTCACATACTTAGTGAAAGAAAAAACACCACGGTTAAATATTTAAATAGTTAAGTTACTGCAAAGACTTGTATACATTTTCTTTGCAAAAGACAAACCATGGCTACAAAATCCACAAGAGACAATTATTGTCTTCCTTCAGCTTTTACTGTTTCATACAGAAGACAGTCACTTTATACAATCTTAAATGAATTAAGACTTCCTAGATTCCAACACTATGAAGACAAATTTCAGTCTAAGTTCCAGTGATTTTAACAGTCACTAAGTTTTACTGCCTGGCTTGTGGATGCTAGCAAAAAAGGAATTGCTTTATGCTATATTTTGTTTCTGGTTACAGAGAAGTCAAGATCTCAAACTCTAAACATTATCTACCTAAAAGCTAACTTCACTAGGACATCTTAAAAAAAAAATCCAACAAACAAACAACCAAACAAACAAAAAGTACCAAAAAACCCAATAGAAAAACAAATCAAAAGCAGAAAATTGCACTTAGGTGGAAGATAATTCATATCCTTTAAAAAAATCCTTATCCTTAGAGAAAAGTAGCAAATAACAGATTTTTCTGCCAAAGTACTGCACTCTTTAGTTTCCTACCACCCCCAAGCACCACCACTCTTATAAATGCTAGTATATGACACGAAAGCAAGCATGTTACTTAAGCAACTCTGTGGGTGTATCTAAACCTAGGAAAACAAACCACCTAGAAACTACAGCTACACCTATAATTTTAAAGGCACAGTAGGAAAAACATAGGAAATCTGTCCAGCCATCCAATCCAGAGTTAAAATCGATGACTTAACACTGATATTCCTGAAGAGTAACATACCAGGCATTCTGGAACAGAAAACCACATGTAAGAACTAATGTAAATTATCTTGCTTTGAATCAGAATATAGGTGCTAGAAAAGTCCCAACTGTCCATCTTGACTTCGCACCACCCTGTCCTTCAAAGACAAAACACTAGGCAGAATCCTTTTTGTTATTCAGATTACTCCCGGGGACCCTGATGAAAGGAAGAAAGCATTGGCAGGTATAATTCTGTCTTTGGTCCTGTATGAAACATGTGCCTTCTAAATTAAGCTCAAACTGGACTGTTTCAAAAGGACAAGCCCAAAGGTTTCCATGGACAAGGCAGCACAGGCAGCCCTTGTACAGCTTTAATACAATTCTCACCAACACAGCCTGACAAGGTTCCGGTGGGAAGACCTCTCAGTCTCTGCCTCAAGCTTTTGGTCTTTTCCTCAGATTATCAAAAGATAGCCAACTGTGATGGTGGATTTTCTGCTGGAAGAAAACTTCATGCTGGACTGAGACCACCAACTCATTTCATACAGATCAGAAAACAAGATGGTAATAGTTTTTTGCAGTTGCCAAGTTAAGCTACATTTGAGCTACAGACATAGATGTGAAAGGCTCTGTAATAAATTACCCATCTCCTGAGCCATCCAGTTAACAACATGTATTGCTTTCTTTTAAGCATAACTGAATTTTAAGTTAATAAACTTTCTGAAACTGTAGAAAGTAAAACATCAGGAAAATCTGATTCTTGATAACAGTCATTTGCTTTCTGTATGCCTCTTAAAAACATACTGAGATACTATTGCAGGAAGAACATTAAAGGAAGACATTACATTTTGGTTTCAAACAAAGTTGTCTCAGTAGTAAGATGCAATGCATATTTCTATATTATGTTTTGCTCCCCTACTTTATGAGTCATCACAAAGCCACTAAAATATTTTTGATTTTTTCAGTCACTGCTGAGGCTTTTGTTCCATTCCTAAAACCAGGAGCAAATTAGAAGCAACATCCATACAATCTTCTCAATAAAACAAAGCTTCCTTGTATTTCAGTTCTGAAAATTACATTTAGCAGAGATAAATCTTTTCCCACCAGTATAAACAGAGATACTGGCATTCTGTAAAAGCATTTATCAGGCATGAAAACAGAAGACAAATAACTAGTCCTTGACCACCTTCCCAGGAACAATATTAAAACTGTTCTGAAGACTAAAAGTGA
This sequence comes from Acropternis orthonyx, assembly GCA_035583155.1. Classification (NCBI taxonomy): domain Eukaryota; kingdom Metazoa; phylum Chordata; class Aves; order Passeriformes; family Rhinocryptidae; genus Acropternis; species Acropternis orthonyx. The sequence continues at coordinate 47,167,393 of JAWWEU010000001.1, read as the reverse complement.
CTCTGGAAGAGTAATGAGAAGCTAGACTTACTGCACCAAACAGAACAGCACTGGTAATAAGAACTCATGGGAATGAAAGGTCAGACTAATGATTCTCTCATGCACAGAATTTTTATTTCTTCAGCAGTTCTTATGGCCAATCATCCTCTCCCCCACCTACACAAAAGCCTTATTTAGTTATTTATCTTGCCTGCAGTGATACTACCAGAGGCATTTTCTGCACATGCCTGTTATTTAAATGATCACTTTTAAAATAGTTTGTTTAGAAAAGCAAAAAATGAAAACAGCCATCCGATACACTTGCCCTCATAAGCGTATCAGATCACAGCCAGCTTTTAAAATTCACTCTACTAATCAAGGCTGTTTGACTGCAGTGTAAAAATACATATTTATTAGCACAAAGCTTTTTGTTTCCCCGTGATTTTTTCATTAAAAAAAAACAATCCTTGCCCTCAATCATCATCCCAATGCTAAAACCCATTGTGGATCCACTTACCAAATCCCTGTGTAACACCCAGTTAGCATGCAGGTAGTGAATACCATCTAGGATCTGATATAACAGCGACTTCACCATTCCTCGAGGTAACTGAACTGGTTTCTTGTTTGCTTTAGAAGCCCTGTGAAACTTTATTATATGCTGCAAAGGGGAAAAAAAGAAATCAAAATTAAAAAACTGTAATGTTTACACAAAAAGATTGCCATTGATTCCTTACACAAATTTCCTAGGTTTTTTCCAACCCTTTATCATTCATTTTCAAAACTAGAAACAAATACCTTAAGTACCTTAGAAAATTAATACTGTACTAGGTAAAATGATCACTGTCCCAATGAAATATCTCAAAAATGAAATCAGTTTTTGCTGTGGTTAAACCCCAGCAGACAGCTAAGCCCCACAGAGCTTCTCACTCACTCTCGCACACTGGTATGAGGAATACAAACCCAATACAACTGTCAAAGTAAATTGCCTTGCAGAATACTGATCCTGGAGGGTTTAGAGGTATTTTTGTTTGGGGAGTCATTTTGCCAAGATACGCTGACATCTTGTACATCATATCACAGAATTACGAGTGCATTACCTCCTACACTATTTTACTTTTAGGTTTTCTCCTGCAGTAATAATGACACCGTAATATTCAAGACCTAATGCCAAAGAGAAATTTTTACAAACTGTACTGGGAGTTTTTAACACTTAAATCAGAAGCCCGGATTTATTCCTTCTTTATTCACTATACCCTTAAAACATAGTACTCTCAAAACAGAAGCTGTTGACAGAGCAAAGCAATAGATCCCCGTCCATCTGAAAGTCAGCCACCAGGCCAGACATGGAAAAAACCTTGAACAATTTTAAGTGTATACACAAACAATGATGTCTAGCAACAATGAGGAGTCCAAAAAGGATTATATTGTCTTAGCACTTGAGTCTCAGGTGTCACTAACTTCAATAGCAAGGTGTGTCATGGTAAATGTTGCCATATGGCTCCTTCAAAGAGAAAAGCAATTTCTAGAACAAACTTCTTAATGCATTCACACTTCTTTTCTGTAATGGATTGCACTAGTGTGATCATCAAAACAGCCCTGATCTTGTCCATTCAAAACCTGGCTCCAAACTTCTATCATGTGTTCTTCCTACCTTCCTGATCTCTCATATTCCAGGTGCCAATCAGCTAACTCAACTATCCAACACCCTTCAGGAAACTGCCTTTCCCTTCTTGCTGCAGCCCAGCTCCATACAGCCTGCCCTCCCCTTTGCTTCAGGTACCAAGTCTGGCTTTCCTGCAAGGAACAGGCACATTCCTGCCCTGCCAATGATAAAAATGGAACTGCACAGAGGAAAGAAACATTGATGAAAAGGTGACAGTTTCTACAGTCAGCCAAGAACCACATGCACGATCATCCCTCAGCCTGAGCTGCAAGTTTTGCCTCCCACTTCCACTGACTCCAAAGCAAATGGTATTTTTCACACAGTGGACAGAGAGAAGGGAATCTTAAGACACAGGCAGAAAAACAGATGGCAGTCCTGGACTTTTTTTGTTCCTGCTCCAATAAACTCTGTGCCCTTTCCCAGCCTTGAGACCTGCTGTGCTAAATATGCACAACACTGGAGGACTCAGTCCATAGCTGGCTCTCTGGGGCACAGAGCCAGCCCAGTCACTGCAGATAAGTCTCTCACATCCACATAGAGTGAACTACCAGAGGCTGGTATTGCTGGGGAGTTCTGGAGTTCATACAAGTATGTGCATGTAAGCATAAAGGTGATTCCTAAGTTAATGAAACACTGGTTTGTATATAAGTAACAGAAATGCAGTGATTTAGGTTAAGTATGGAGCAATGCGGGACTGTATAAATATGAACAAGGACAGGTCACTAGTATTCACAATCTTCCTAACAAATATAAGGCATTGCAGCACATTTTGAAACAAGCAAAAAAAAAAAAAACAACAAAAAAAAAAAAAAAACCCAACAAAAAAAACCAACAACAACAAAAAAAAAAACCACCACACACTCACACATTCCTAAACTTTTGCAGCTTAGCATATCATAAATATGGGGGAGCAGTGAAAAAAAAAAGAATGTGCTTGTTTTTCACCCACTTAAAAACAAACAACAACAAAAAAAAACACCCCAAAGAAACAAACCCAACTTTACTCCATTTCCTCAAGATGATGCCTTTAGAACCTCTCAACATTTCAACTCTTTGGTAACTTTGTCTCTAATCTTATTTTGGTAACAAAATCTCAGTACTGAGTGACAGAACTTTCAAGACATTTAACAGGAAAATATCTTTGATTTTGCTTAGCAGCAAGTAAACGGACATACTAGTTTACAGGCAAATGCTACCAAATTATTCCCAGCTACAAGGAACATCATTTTCCAAAGAAACTAGTTTTATTCTGATTTGTGCTAAGCTACATGCTGATGAAAAAACAACTCATGATTAATATTGTTAAGTTCTTACATGAACACATACATAAAAATGTCCATCTCATTCTAAATTGCTTCCACTGCAGCCTTTGATCCGAATCTTAGCATCCTTTAAGGTTAGTATTACAGTATTTGTACTATTGAGAGCAATGATAAAAATATATGTCAATAAATTTGAGGCACACACACCTTTTTTCAGAGTAGTCAAGGCTGCATGGTATTTTTAATTTTTTATGATGCTACTTTACTTTTCTAAGTATTCCAAATGGCTATTAAGTTCACAATTATTGAGTTAACAGAGGAAAATGGTATGTATCTTAAAACAAATATACTTTGACTCCAATATGTTTATATTTTGAAGCTGCATCTGGCAATTAGGAATAAACAGCTTTCCTCATAAATACACAGAATTTCTGCAGAGGAGTTGAGTAAAAATTTTTCCCACTGAAATGTATGAACTAAATTTCCATTATACAGTTTCACTACTCCCACTTCATGTATTTATGGATGACAATCAATGTAACTAAAGCTCTAACCTGTCATATTCAGAAAGTTTGTCATTTTTCAAAGGGAATTCACCTGCATAATCAATTATGTTTTCCTGCACCTTACTTTAACTGTAATGGGGATTATATCTATATTTATTTAACTAGATTCCTAGCTACTGAGAGCTGAGTGCAGATTTTAATCTTCTTAAAGAGATCACAGGTTAACTGTGTAGTGTGTTTACTCAACATTTTCCATTGTTTTTCCTTTAGTACTGAAAATGCTTCCAAACATGGAGTAAGATGCCATACTGTGTTTAAAATCACATGGTCCCTGACCTTGCCCCTTTGCTGCAGCTAAAACGAAGCCTGTTACCTACAAACAATTTACCTTACCCAGAGGTCATGCTCAGCGTAGTCAAAAAGAAGCCACACCTTCCTGTCAGCATGAGAAAGAAACACCTTTTGCAGAGAAATGACATTTGGATGTTTGAGCTCCCGCAGCAACTGCAAAAGACAGAAAGTCCACAACAGTTATATCCACACATCCAGAGCTGTGAAAGGGCTGGAAAGATGAACGCTTGAATAGTCTTTGCTACACACTCTACAACACAAACAACAAAAGCTGAAATTTGCAAGTCACAGAAAACCACATATTTTATCATGAAAGAACCAGTCATTAGCCTGAAATCAAACATGAAAGCAGGTCATAACCCCCTCAGGGCATTCACTTCCTACTCATTTCCTAGAAGTTGAAGTCTGTATAAACCTCACTATTATCCAGGATCAAGAGGACTCCACCAACAGCCAGCTGTAGCATCTGCCTTTTCCCACAGGCTGTAGTTTTCGACAGTGTCATTTGGGGCATCCAATTTTCTCCTGACTCCCAATTATCTGAAAACGCCACATTGTGGTTGCAGTCATTTGAGACTGAATGGGATGACTCAGAGCCTGCCAATGCAGTCACCTAAATGAAGATGTGGTTTGTAAGGTGCAGTCAGCTGATCTACAAGGTCACCACTCCCTATAGAAGAAGGTCCAACTCCCTCGCAACAACACAGATTACACCAATCAGTGCACTCACACAACCCACCCATAAAACAGCTCCCAGTTCAAGAGAAAACTACCCCAGACACACAAAGGCAGTGACCTGCTGCTGAGCTCTTGAGCTGAAATGACTCAGAACACTAACAGCAGACAGTCCCAGTGAGGGGACACAGCTAGAACTTCTTTCAGAAGCAGTGTGAGCCATTAAGCCACCTTAGCTGCTTCAGAAACTATAGCTTTAACCCCACCAAAAGGAAGGCATAGATGAGATGCAACCCAACAACTGAATGCACACAGCATCGGTCTATTTGATCTCTACTAGTCATACTAAAACCATGCCATACTCAATTAATTGCTAAGAAAGAAACAAAAACTTTATCTAAGCAAACTACGGTCAAATGACCCAGGACTAGATGAATTCTTGCCAGCTTAGTCTTCCAGAAACTGTGACATTTTTAATAAAAGGAATGGTTAGAGTTTTGGGGTATTTTTAAGCAACAGAAATTTAAACTACTATTTGAACACAGAATTTTACTTCTGAGACTGAATATCTTCAAGAAAATATAATTTTCCCTCTACATAACACAAGAAAGAAAAGAAGTCATGCCTTCCTACCGATACCTTTGTCATATATGGTAACTTTTTAGCAGCTACTGAGACATTAAAGTAGAAGTAGACATGTGTCTGTTTGCTTCCTTCTTTTCTGTTTCATTTGAGATAGACTCCCATCCCTACTCACTGACTAGTCTTCAGTGTGGCATTTCTTGAGCAAAAGGACCTAGAGTCCACAGAGATTTTATCTCAAGTATGAAATCTAACAGGGAGACAGAGTGGAGGAGACAAAGCAACAATACAAATCAATGCAGAAGGCAGTAGTTACAGCATGGGCAAGCTCTTAAGATTTGTCAAAGCATTACATCAAGGCACTTTAAGGCAGGATCCACAAGAAGGACAGAATTCTTTAAATTCCTGTAATTCCTACAAAGCATAAGATCAGCATGGGAAAACCCAAGAAATGCTTATTTGCAATTTTTTATCAATTACAGGTGGGAACTGCCTGTGGCAAGGTAACCCCAGCCAGCAGCTAAGCCCCACATAGCCACTTTCTCAGCCCGCTCAGTCAGATGTGGAAGTAAAAAAAAAGAGCAAGAAAATTTGTGAGTGAGGATAAGACAGTTTAAACTAAGTGAAAAGGTAGCACCAAACCCACAACAGAAGCATTTCAAAGGGCAATCACAACTTCCCACATGACGACTGATGCCTAGCCAGTCTCCAAGCAAAGGCTACCTCTCCAAAGGGAGGAGGCGCAGAGCGGGAAATAGAGAAAGCCTGACACTTTCGGCCATAGCCAAAACACTGATGGGTTTACCAACACTGCTTCAGCCACAAATCCAAAACACTGCACCCTATGGGCTGCTATGGAGATTTAACTGCATGCCAGACAGACCCAGTACAGCATCAAATACCAGCCCCTCAATGCTGAATGAGGTTACAGGGTTTAAGGATACACTGTGCCAAGCCTTTTAACACAGGATTTTTTTGTTTAATCAGCACAAATTCGAACCTTAAATTTATGCTAAACATCTTGATGAGTTAACTGTACCAGATGATTTCATGACAGTTCATCAACTATGCATCCATACCAAAATATTATCAGATTGCCTGTGGCCTGACAAAGAAATCTGTAGCAGACACAACACACTATGCCCGGATGAAAGATGCAGATACTAGTCAGAGCTCTAGAAAATAATGTAATTTTTCCTTTTGACCCTTCCTGTCCCATTTAAAGTCTGTCCTATTCCTTATTCCCCGGGTGGCAGCTATTACTTCCCTAAAAAATCCAATCTCCTCACATCAAATGCAATTCAGCTTCGAGAATACCCAAGAGAATCCACCACTAAAGCTGGTCCAGAACATCACACAAAGATGAGACACTTTTGAGTACAGCAGCAGAAAGGTTCCCTTCTATACAATTAGATATAATTCCCATTTTTTTGTGCTAGAGGTAGTCAGTCCTGCAGACTTGGAGATTGACAGCATTGCTTTTTCCTCCCCTGTGTACCTTGATCACTCCCTTTCCTGCCTTTTATGTTTCCTCTCAACATCCCAGCAGTTCTCCCAAATACCCAATAAAACGTCTATCCTCCTATAAGATCCATAGCAACCTGCTTTCCTTTTCATCAGTTACAAAGCGCCGGCTGGCTCTCCTCAAGGACACACCTGAGAAGTTCCTTTACTGGCCCATCACCAATGTTTTAAGAGTTCTGGCCTTTGTTACTGTCACTGATGGCAGCTGTTACTGTTTGTCCATCTGTGTACTCAATTTATCTTTATTGCTGGTTTCTGCCTTTGTCTTTTGTGCTGAATAGCCATTAACTACAAATTCTTTCAGTCTGCTTCAGAAACCTGATGGATTTGGTCAAAGCCAGACAACTACAAGTACCCCAGTGAACAGGATGGCTAACACACATTAGCAAAGCCATCAAAACAAGGAAATGATTGCTGCAGATGATGACAGATGATTCCTGAATCACTGTCTTGGAAAGGCTGAAATGCTCACAGTGACAAATGCAAACACTGAAGGGCAGAAAGAGCTCATGCAGATCATAACACATCACACGGTCTGTAACAAGCATTTTCAACAACCTCAGTCTCCACGAACCAGGCCCCTCTAGCCCATACGTCACATGCCTCTCCTACCAGATGACTTGTGTCCAGCAGCTGACAGAGTTCAAAGATAGCTCAGACAAAGCAGACTGCAAGAAACATGGTCTGACTATTGGTATGATGGCTGCTAATGATAAAAGCTATTCTTTTGCCTAATGACTTTGATACCTAATTGCTTCTGTCTGTCCTAGCTCAGTTCTATAGAGCACAAAGAGAAAGGAGACAAAAATTATGTGTTTGGATCTCAGTAAATCTCCTTTTTATTTGCATATCACATGATAATTCAAATCTATTCCCTCAACCAGAAGGGTTTCCCTTATATTAATTAGTCTGGGTACCCTTTCATAAAGAAGGAAGACCCAGAAGACCTTTAAAGAAATAGAAATCAGCAAATTATGAAGATGCCAATGTGTCTGGTTTGACTTGACTGTTAGAAACCCATGTTGTCCCTGACTGGTCTTGCCCTTGCTTTCATATTGTTCAAGATCCAGCAAGGGAAACAGCATCCCTTCGTGCAAGTCCTGGGCTCACACTGAGATCCCTACACTCAAAATGCAGAAATAGTCATTCCACAGCTACAGGGCAGCTGAGGGACAGTAAATGAAAGTGGCCCAACAATGCATAAAATTGCTAAATTGCTTCACGAACAAGGACAAAGTGGAGGAAGCCAGGATGTTATTAAATAATCAACAGCAGCATTAACGGAACCTGGCAAACTGCTGCATGACTAAGGCCAATCTTTTCTTGCACTAACAACAATTACCTTTCAGATCAAATATGAGCTGAACTCAGCACAATTCTTTATGAACATGACCTCCTTCCTCTGGGGATATTCTCACATTGCCCATAAAGCTCTCCACCACTACAGCACTTCTCATGAGCCAAGATGATGAGCTCTTCATGTAAGTGAGGATTTCTAGCTATACTGCAAATGCCATTCCTCCCCTGCTCTTGATGGCTGCTAATCTGCAGGGAAGGTTTCATCTGCATTGTGCTGAAATATTACCTTGCTTACTTCTGTAATTCAAGTTGCACCAGGGAGGTTTAGATAAGTTATCATGAAAAATTTCTCCACCAAAAAGCTTGCCAAGCAGTGGAACAGAATGCCCAGGGAAGTGGTTGTCTCACCATCCTTGGAGGTATTTAAAAGACATGCAGATGTGGCACTGACAGACAAGGTTTAATGGTAGACTTGGCAGTGCTGCGTTAACGGTTGGACTTGACAATACAGGTTTTTCCAAATCCAAATGACTCTGTAATTCTATAACTGAGTACAGGCTCATTTGTTAGAGTAATTGGCCAAGTGACCTGGCCCAGAATTAGTTTCTCTGATGTCCTGCTCAGGACATCAACGATTTTAGAAAAGGCAGCTCCTTGCCCTCACTGCCTTCGTCTGAGTGCTATGCAAATATGTTTCTCCCGAAGCTCAGGACAGTCAGAAAGCTGGTTACACACATACTCATCGGCAGTATCAACCAAGCATTCATTTAAACAAAATTCACTATTGTTTTATCTTGCTAGTTTCATGGCATAAATTCTAACTCTAATCATCATCTCATTCTTCAAAAAGGTTCACATCAGTTTCACCAAGGGATCCAGCAACAAATAACGTATATTAACAGTCACACCATGGCCTTAAGATGGAAATATGGGCAATCTGGGACTTGGAACAGAAAGAAGACTGCAGCTGATGCAGAAAGGCGATTTTCAGACTGCAAAGCAACTTACAAAGGTTTAGTCATCCTCTAACAGCTAAGATGCCAGTGGAATTACTGCTACAATAGATGAGTATAGGCTGTAGTGAGACACTACTTGAAACACCATGCATAATTCTGGCCAATTCAGGGCAGATTGATTCCAACTGCAACAGGGCAAAGAATGCCCAAGTCTATGCCCAGAAAAAGAAACTACCAAGCCAAGGTGAAATGCTTACAGCCTACCAAAATAAAGCCATAGAAGAAACAGTCTTATTTGTATGTATCTCTGTCTTTAAAATTAAAGCAGAAGAGCTATTCTAACAAACTGATAATATTATCGTAAGTACAAACATGTATGAATTGTCATGATTAATTTTGGCTTAGAGGCTGAATAATGTTTATAGAGTCACTATTACAATGAGACTCAGGAACTGCCTTCAGAGACTGTTCTTTTTCCTTACAAGTTTAACTTGTAGTTTGCTACATTTTTGGAGGTACACTTTGGTTGTCTACAAGAGCAGGAGCACAATATGATGACTTCAGAGATATCACCCAATAAGCCATAAAAAAATTCTAGAAAAAATTTCAAATCATTATTCTTGGTTTCCTAACAAACACTGGAGCTCTACTCAAGTACTTTAAACTTGTTATTTAAACTAAACCCTGAATTTTATTACACAAGATCTTAAATCCCAAGTTGGCTTAGTTGCTACCCAGTAGATTCAAGATCTGTTTGCTTTAATGTAAATACAATTTTACAGTTTCATATTCTCATGAGTCAGATATTTCACAGTACTAAAAAAAGAACAGTATACCTGCTGAAAGTACATGCTGTTTTCCTTTCAGAAGAGTTCAAATGAAAGCTTACAAAGGCAATGTAACAAAGTTATAATACTGCTCACTCTAAGAATTTATTTTGAAGCTGACAACACATTTTTTTGAAGCTCCAGTTCTTCAGACAAAGCAACAATTTCACATGGTTGTATATTTTATTCTTTTGATTTTTTTAAAGTCCTAAATATGCAAAAAAGAAGCCTGACAACACAAAATGTCAAGAAAGAAAAACATCTTTGTTTTTAACTTCCACAGTTTCCAAAACAAGAGTCCTATGTGATCTCACAGGTAAGTCAATATTTATTAGCCCCTTATATGTCCAAACCCATTCAAAGCATTAGAAGAGGCATTATATTAAAAGTCCTCTGAAAGTAAGGAGGTGGATGAAGAACCCAGATGACACAGACACTGGATGTCAAGCTTGGTCAAATTCTGCTGTTCACAGAAATCATTATGACTCCTAAGGATTCCAATTCCAACATTTAATCACAATATCTTAATACTTTTGTCCCACTGTCACAGAACTAAAAGTAATGAACCCTCCCTTTATATAAAATCTCTCAGAAATACTCTTTGCAGCCCAGTAACATAGCTTGATAAAGTACTTAATCACAATGTAAATATATATAAAATACCTATATAAAACCTGTATATAAAAAAACATATCTATAGACCTGTTTGATACTACTATTAAATTAAAGCATTTGAAAAATCATTAAATATTACAAAAAGGGTCATATCAAACATCTGTCTTCCTCAAGACCTTGTCACCTTTCACTGCATGGAAAGATTGCCAAGAAACCACTACTTGCCTTCTGACACGAGGAGGACATGCACTCATTAAATGATTCCTGTGTCTGGTCTTGTGGGAAACTGCTTTCACTCTGAGCATGAAAGGGACACGACAGCCCTCCCATTAAGGAACCTACATCGAAGTATTGCTCCTTATCACATAGCTAGTACAGGATCTCTTCAGACAAGCTCCCTGGGACAGTTATTTGTTCCTTACCAGGGGAAGCCATTGAAGAGAGTGAATCCTGGAGTCATCCAGTTTCAGCTCCTGCCTCTGGCTGCTACAGAGGCTGCAGAGTCCTTGGTCACCCTCAGACTGGCTCTGAAAGACCCCTTACACTGCTTTCCAGTCCTTCCACTGGCAGAGGGAAAAGAGGCTCAATAATCATGTAAAGACATGTTCTTGACACCCAGGGCACAGAAGCCCCAGTGTGGGGGGAGGACCAGTTCACCTCTAGAGCAGCCTCCTCTGCCAAGGTCAGCTCAGGCAAGACCACTCACCATCAGCAGCTCACTTCTCATCTGATACAGGGCACAGTCTGTTCCTCTAGCTCTGCCACTACCTCTGCCACCTTCTAGCCCAGAAGCTTAAAAACAAGGTGATGGGCAAATGCAGATGTGAGCAGGCCTGCTGCAGAGGCCCTCCCTTTCCCAGGACTTACGTTAAGCAACAGTACAGCCAAAGGATGGTTCAACTCAGCTTGCTCTCTCAACAGAAACCTAACAGAACTGCTCATTTTCCCTTCAGTGAAGATGAACATCCACAGTCTACAGTCACACTATCACTAGATCCAACATCTAGCTGATGGACATCAACTAGACATCACCTTTTGTGGTGATGCATTTGTTGCAACAGGAAACCATAAAATCCTAGGAATGCCTCCAAGGCAGACCTAAAGAGTGGAACGATCAGAGAAGCCAGCTGCTTATTGTTCTGTAGATTTTTGTCCCAGCCCTGACTGGCAGCCTCCAGGCTGTTCTGACTTGCACAAGCTGGATACAGTGTTTGCAAGTCTTCATGCAGACAGGAGACAGCCAGAGCACAGCACTGTCCACCGCGGATCTGCTTTGTCACATTCAACATCTCCATCATTGAAAGTGTCTGCTACCACACCTAGCACTTTCTCTTCAGAGCCAAGTCAAAAATTAATGCTATCATATAAAAAGACTATGTGGTATTGTTCCATACAAAAGAACTTGTCAGGGATATTGATCAACTAGAGCAGGCACCAATAAATAAATCTACATGGAAGACCTGTGAAAAGAAAAAACAAACAACCCTCCTGCAATTAGCAAAAAAACCAAACAAACCCCCAGTGCAACTCCTCACTCACCAAAGGGAGCATACACAAGCAAAGTACTTACAGACCTGCTAAAACAGAATGGAAAATGCTAATCAACACAAAACATGTCAGCTTAGCTATTCAAAACCTAAGACTCTACTACAGGAAACTGCTCAAGCCAAAATTCTGAAGCCTACTGAAGCTGTCTACTGCAGCTTCCCACAGCCATGAAGAATTCTCCTGCTTTGTGAACTGTGAAATAGCATTTGCTGCACTATTGCAGGTGGATAGGCTTTAATGACTTTCTTCCACGTGATTGAATCAGAAGACGAGGAATCAATCATTTGGGCTTGTACGTTTCTCTATTTTTATACATATCTTCTCACCATTCTATACCTGTGCTCTCCCATCTAACACAAATTCAACTCTTGGCATGCTGAGCACACAGTTTCTAGTGCCTGCTTAAATCCTCGGAAGTGAAAATGCAGATCACAAAACAGATACCGAGCATCCCAGGCAGCACACACATCTGCAGAGAACAAGAGATGAGCAGCCAAACATTCAGTTAAGGTTCTGAAAGAGGACAGATTCCCGAAGGTTTATCATGATGGATAAACGGGGGAAAGACAGTTGAATCGTTATATTCTTCCTTATCTTGATATTAAACATACCGGTTCAATTAGCACAGTAACTGCTAATTGCACTAGCTAAACAAAACAGTTTACATAAAATTATTGAAAAAAAGAAAACCCCAACCTCTTATGTCAATCGAGCAAGAGAATAGCTAGGTTCTTGAACATTAGGTCTAAGTTCTCATGCTGCAGGAAGTACAGAAATGTAGGAAGACTTTTGCATATATATATAGATTGAGCTCACCCCATTACCCAGTCAGCCGCTTAAACTCAGGTCTCGGGCCTAGTTCAAACCTTTCCGTGTAACTGATCAATTTCAATAATTATTTTCTTTCTCTTAAGATCTTACACTGTTCTTCACCTAAGCTGTCAGTATCAAATTGATGTCTTGAAAGAGTAAGTTACAGGCAGTTTTAAACATAGAAGTTACTCAATACTCCAAAACTGAAGCTGCATAAACAAGACAAAAGCCATGGCAGGGCTGCAAAAACTAGTTTTACTGGGATTTATACCAAACTACACTTTTCCCAGATTGTCACAGAGTAAAATATCCAAGCTCCAGCTCTCCAGAGAAACTGAAATGTATATAGCTCATATGTAAACCCTGTCATCCTAGTTCTTCTTAATACCATCATGCTCATAAAATGCATTAATTGGGGTAGTCCAGAACACACTGTAACAAAGTCAAGCATGCACCCATGACTTTTTAAGTATGACACAAATAATTTTATTGCTTAGACGCACAGATGACAGGGTACAAATGTTAACGCCATAGTAATTTCATAAATAAACAGTATGATTATTATTCTCAATTTCATCCATCTCCATATACAGTTCACTTTGCTCCTTTTACAATATTAATTGATAGAGGGGGTGGGGGAAAAAAATCTGTTTAACAGAATGCCATGAAAAACACCATTCTGGGTGAAAAAAAAATGTTCCTGTTCACTCCAAACAGCAACATCAAAACAATGGCAAGAAAAAGAGATTCAAACATTCAAAGTTCAATGTTAATTTATTAATTCAACTGCAGGAAAATTCAACCACAGTATTAGGAGTTGCAAGCCTGGAAGAACAACCAGGAACAGAGTCAAAAGCAGCTCAAGAAATGCTGCTTCAGATTTCTCTTTCTAACCCTACACCTACTTTTGAGCTCTACTCCCCTCTTTGCTCTCAATACCTGTTTTCTTGACATCTTTGGTAACTTCAGTACATTTCCCTCCTTCCCTCACTAACTCTGTCCCACTTGGTCCTGTGTTGTATTGCTGTTTTCTTCAAAGGGCACATGCTGCAGCAGCCCAGAGAAAAGAGAAAGCCTTCCTGCTGCTCAGTCCTTTTCCATCTATCCTGGGGACCTTGCTGCCGAAAAGGAACGAGCACAAAACACTCCTCAAGCCACACAATGAGGCCAAATTCTTCGTGACTGTCAGCCAAGTTAGTGATTCTCTTAATACACATAAAGTGAGTTAGGGTAATATCTAGAGCAGACACCTCCCTAACATCAGCCAGGCTTCTTCTGCCAAATCCAAGCAGAACAAACTCTTCAAATCTCTTTAGATAAATCACTGTAGAAAGACAAAAAATTACCCCAAATCCCTCTGAAACGGGAGCTGACATTTCCCAAAGGCATTCAGTCTGAGAGTCACAGTATTTGGAAAATTTCTGCCAAAATGGTTGAAATCAGCAAAATGTAAGACCCTGTTTTCCACTCCTGCAGTTCAGAGTGAATGCCTGCAACAATGGAAGGCTCCGCTTTCAGGAACGGACAGAAAGAGCATCTCCTGAAGAATATTCTTCATGCTTCGTTTCTTTCACCTCACTCAGTTCAAGGACTACTGTTTTGGATATCACAAAGACAACTGGAATTTGACAAAGTGGGAAAGCCTGGTACTAACTTCAGTCAATGAAAATGAAATTAGGGTGAAGTTTTACACTCTTGAGGAATATGGACTGAAAATATATTATTCCATTTTCACACACACCCTTAAGTTACGTGCATTTCCTTTAAGAAAGCAATTTCACTTGAAAAATTTCAAGAACAATAAACCCAAGCAGCAGTAAAACATAAGAACATAAAACAGTTCAACTTCAAAATACCAGTTTTACAGTATCTCTTTGCAAGCTTGTCACAAAACATAACTAGACCACACTATTCACCAGTTTCTAGCAACATGAAACATACAAATACAAACCTGAAAAATGGAATAAAATGTTTGAATAACATTCATGGCTGTATCACAGCCTCTGAGGCGACTTCAGTTTAGTTTGAAATCTTTGTTTAAATAGAAGTCAAAATGTTTTAATCATTGTAAGCCAATAAAAACGAATCTCTTTAGGAAAAGAACTGAAGTACTAATGCAAAGAGATCAAATGTGTAATTTAACTAACTCCAATCATGTTTTTAAACCACTGCATGTAAATATGATTTGCCCCAAGGCAGGCAGTAAATTTTAACTTAAAAACCCTGTCCTTTTTAGACAGCAAACATAACAGATACATAAAACTTTCCATGACGTTTGTACTTAGTTTTTACCTCTATGATAAAGCCACAGCACCCATATTAGAATATGATTCAACAAGCAAAATCCAGCATGCACACAAATCAATACTTTCAGTAAGTCTGTTGGCTAGTAGAAAGAACTGTTACTTACTGCTATTTCTCTGCATGCAGACATAGAAATTCCAGTACCTTCTATCTGCTTTAAAGCGTAATCTTTATCATCTTTCCTGTGAAAGAGAAAAAGAAGGTTGGTTTTTTTTTGAAATTGCACCAGGAATTCTAAGTTAACTCTTAAACACCATTCAGAGGACAGTTCTTAATTAATACAAATTCTGAATCTTACTTTCCTTTGATTCTTTACTAGTTTAATGCCTGAATATCAAACTAAACCTTAAGCTAACCACACTATCTTGATAAAGCTAAAACATGTTTGCTCTCACTACACTCAGATAATTTTAAGACTTTTTTTTAAATACAGTGATTAACATTTCTTCCATTCCTTCCTTATTAAAAAGAAAACAAAGCAAACAAGTAGCACACACTAGAAATAAGTCTAACTAGGCTTGTATCTCACATAAATGTATTACTCTGGGACATAGTAAACTTCCCCACATTTTAATGAATTCTGGAATAGTCCAGAGTTAATGTCACATTAAAACATCTTACCTTATTTTTCTTCTACCAAAATGTGCCTTAAAAGTTTGTTCCTATCAAGCCAATAAAACTACCAAGATTGATAAAAAAACCCACCAAAATCCAGAAGTGAAGTCCAGTGGAAGGTGTCCCTGCCTATGGCATGGGGGCTGGAACCAGAAGACCCTGAAGATCCCTTCCAACCCAAACCATTCTATGATTCTATAAAATGCCTGTTTGGTTTGAAACACATGTAACACATAAACAAACCACAATCGCCTCCTTGTACTTGAACCAATATATACCTTACAGTCACTTATTTAAAATATAAGCCTATTAGTGACTCCAGATACCAAAAGGCAAATGAAGAAGAGATACACTGCAGCAAAAGAAGATAGTGAACTCTTGCCCATTCTCAGTCTCAAAGACTCAAAGCTATTAAGAGATGGAGTGCTTGTCCTTCCCACTTGTGGGCTGCCATCCACAGCACCCCTGCGGGGCATGACACTTAACAGTACTGCCTTCAGTATTTGGAAAACTAGTATAGCCTCAAATCTCTAGGTTATCCAAGAAACATTATTAATTTTTAATGAATCCAGCTTTCACAGCTGTGAAGAGCCACCCTAAAGGCATCCTAAGGGCAAATGAAACCAAACTGTAGCTAGGCATTAAAAACATATACACTTGGTTCCTCCAGCTCTCGCTAACTATTTGCAAGGCTTTGAATTGCTTTCTTCCTACCCGAAACACACGCCTTCCCCTATTCATCTCTACCTAGGGAAGAGAGAAGAAGTGGAAAATTAATGGACACAATCTGAGCACGGGTCATTACAAGAAAGAAAACAGTGAATGGACAAAAGCAGATCTCAGCAAGAGGCCAATTACATGGATGCAGCAAGATAAAAGACAAGAAAATATACAGGAGCTGACACAAACAGGAAAAAAAAAAAGAATAGGTAAGACAATGACAGAAGGCATTAATAAGCTTCCATATAATAAAACCTGAAACTTGCCAGCCTGGAAGAGAAAAAGTCATTGCTGAGCACAAACTCATATGTGGCCAAAACCAGGTGTTATACCATCCCTTAGTTCTCACCTTAGAGGAAAACAAATTACATGAGGGACAAAAACAAGAAGCCATTATGGTATTAAACACATAATTGAACTTTACAACTCCTGATGACAGAATATTATAGGGATCAAAAGCATAAATGGATTTAGGATCAAATTACACACAAATTTGTGGTGGATAAGGGAGTTATGGACAACTCCATAAGCAACTACTGAACACAACTCCAATCTGCACAAATAATTTTCTAAGCTGCCAATAGAACAAGAGACAAATTTTTCTCAGCTAAAAATTGTTTTACCCTCTATCTGCCTTAGATAGCAATGGCTTGCAGCTATTACTGGACAGAAACGTGAAGCAAAATGGATTGGACTAGAGGTTATTCTCATTGCCCTATGTGCTCATCTACTTAGTTTTGGGATGTTTGCAGACATCTCTATTTCATGAGCAGTGCTACCACACAACTGCTACTGTTTACATGCATTACCCCATACGGACTAGGGAGCAACACTGTCAGCCTAAAGGTTATTCTCATTGCCCTGTTGGTTATCTGCTTAGATTTCAAAGTATTTGAAGGACAACTCAGTATAACAAGAAGTACTACCATGTAACTGGTGATATTACAAGCACTGCCAGCAGCACTGTCTACAATAAAACGTGCTAAGCATTTAAGATAGTACAACTATTTTTAATTGGTCAAATTTGTTGCCAAATTAAATCTGGACCAAAATTTTCCATACCAGATGGCAGACCTTCTCTGGAAATTTTTAGAAAAAGTACCTCAGCTGTTTCCTAGAACAAAACTGGAAGAACACACTTTCAGTAGTGTTTGTTAACTCTTTCACAATCAGTGCTTTAATGCTGAAACAGGCTGGTTTAAAACACAGCATTTGGTGTTCTCAAAGCAATGGAGGAGTGGGAAGTCTCTGAAAATTATTCTTCTCACATTAAAAGCCAGTTACAGAGCTGAGATCCAGACTCCAATGCCCAACTTAGCTTTGCCCACAGTGACCCAGGGCTCTGGAAAAGAAACTGCTTGCTCCTTTCCTCTGCCCAGGTGCTGCATGTGGGAACCCAGAGCAAGTGGCCTCTGCCCTGCCTGTCCAAGCAGTCTAGAAGAAATATAAGCATAGCGAGAAGGAAAATAAATTACAGTTTAGGGATAAAGGCCATTTTTAGCACCACATTACACTCTCCTCCAGAACGTAAAAAAATAACCAAAGGCTTCCAAAACTTAAATTCTCTGAATTGTGCTCGCACAGTTCCAACCCTGTCTAACATCTGTTCTACTCTGAGGCTAACACACCATGGTTACCCATTACGCCACCAGTACCAGCTTCTCCATTTACAAAAGCAGGGAAATCCTACTTCGACCTTTGAGCTAAGTGAGATTTTCTTCAGAAACCTAGTGTAATTCTTTGGGAATCAATGGAAGTGGGGGTATGGCTTTTAAAGAGAGTGATAAGAATTTACAGAAGTGTTAGGAAGCCAAAAGAAAAGCCAAACACAATGACCAAGTACTTAGAACTTACAACTTAGAAACATACTTTGCCAATAGTCTGTTTAGAACCATCACAGAAGCCCAAACAGCTTCCCCAGGACTTTGGACCAAGGCTAAGTTCCTTCTCTGAAGGTAAAGAGATGTTTGATGATAAAGAGATGTCAGATGAAAAAAAGAAACCAAGCCCTGTTCAACTTCCACAGCCAACTGTGAGTAACAAAACAGGCCACTTAGCAGCTTCCATTTTAAGGGCCCAGTAAGATTCACAATTCAACAAAATTTCTTCCCTCTAACAGAGAGGTCACGTTGGGAAAATTTGTTTGCTTTCTCCTGTACCTGGAATTAAACATGAAGTAACTTCAGCTGCTCCTCCACCTATCGGAACACTTAGAAAAGCTGATTAATCTGCAAGCTTATTTTCATACCAATATATTCTTCTTTCCTGCACTTAAGCAGGCCAGTATCTTCCACACAGTAATGCTGTAGCATGCAGCTGTGAGAGCAGCAATAATAAGAAAACTGGCAGCAGCAGTGTTTATTGTAGTCACATGCAAACCACATAACCTTTTAGAAAATCCTCAGAGGGACAACACTAACATCAGAGCCATAAACTTGAAATAATGGTGAGCTGCAACATCACTTCCAGTGGACTTCAGCAACAACAACAAAAAAACTACCTCCAAAACTACCATAAAATAGTAGATGTTGCTCTTTCAGCTTGCATAAACTACAACTAGAACCTGTTCTCTTTAAGAGAATTAAGTTTTTATTATAATGCTGCTTCCAAACATTTTTTTTAAGTTCTATTGAATTTAGAAGTACAACAGCACCATAAGAAAAATTCAGTTTCTGAAAAAAGTAAAAATCAAAAGTAACAGGCAGAGACACTCCTGAATGTGAGCAAAGATTTAGTATTAAAAAGCCTGGTATTTCAACCCTTTATTTAGAGGGATACTTTAAGCATAAATATGTTCAGCAAGTGTGAGAAAATAGCCCATATATGGAAAAAAGACCTATGACATAAAACGCAGATTAAAGGACAATAGTTATTTCATCTCATCATAAATTTTGTAGAAATATATTGACACAACACTAAAAAATAACCTTCAATCAACATCAGTAGAACAGTTTAGAATTCAATTCAGTAATAAATATAGATGAATAAAGTACCAAAGGCTTGACAAACCTGACTGCAGTTAAACATTTCAAGGAAATAGGCTCTGGAGTTTTCAAGTACCACAGGAACTGCAGCTTCCCTTATATAGAAAACTCTAAGGAATTTCTTAAGTGTTTGCATTTCTTAATCCCTAAAGAATAAGAAACTTGATAATGAAAAGATAAGCCTACCAATAAAACACATGTGGGGTTTTTAATTTCTCTAGTTTAAAATATGAAAATCAAACACAATGGCAAATTATAACATTTAGGAAACTTGGCAGTTTCACTTTGTGGCATCACCCCCTGCCTATTCCCCAAGTCAGAGCAATGGTATTTTGTGGTTTTGTTTTTGAATAAATGAAAATCACCCTAGACATCCAAGACAGGACGTGAAGACTACAGGAAGCAGTAATTCAGTTCTTGGGAAGCACATGAATACATAAATGCAGGTTTAGAAGCTAAAAACTTTTACAAACTTATAAATGCCAATGTTATAACCACAGCAAACATTCAGATACACACCAAAACAATACATAATTTTCTAGAAAGTGCAGCAAGATGAGGGCAGACTGGTACTCATTCAAATGATGACTTGCAAGAACAGAATTATCTGTTTTCTCTTTCAACACCACATTCATGGCAACAAATAATCTTGCCAGAATAAAATATTTATGCCAGTAGTTCTACTTATTTTGCATTTTGTACCTATTAATTACAAAGCCAGAAAATAAGTGTGTTGGAGAACCAAGTGACAAAGGACAGAAGAGAGGCTGAGGTTTTCAATGATTCCTTGGCATTGGCTTTCACATCACATTACACTTTCACAACTACACATTCCCAGGGCTAGTGGCAGAGTCCTGGTGAAAGGAAACAGGGGAAAATCAAATTAGGGACATGAACAAATTGGACAGACACAAGTCCACGTGATCAGGGGGGCTGCATTCAAGGAGCTGGCAAATGTCACTGCAAAGCCACTCGGTCGTCTGCAAAAGGTCATGGTGCTCAATGGCAGATTCCTGATGATTAGAAAAGGGCAAATATCAGGACCCTCTTTGAGGAGGGGAAAAAGGTTCGGTGATATTATAGGCCAATCAGCCTAACCTCATTCCATGAAAAGGTTATGCACAAACCCTCCTGGGAAGCTATTTTCAGAGGCCCATGAAAGAAAATAAATTACCAGGAACGGCTGGCAAGGATTTTCCAGAGATAAGTTGTGTCCAATCAAACTGGTGTCCCATACAATGAGCGGACTAGCGCTATGGACAGTGAAAGAGCACTGGATGTTACCTGCACCTTAGCAAATTCTGTGACATGATCTCATCGCACAATCAGCCAAATGAGAGAGCCTGGACAGCGAGGGGCTGTGCAGGGCTGAGCTGCTGGGGTTAAACCTCAACAAGCACATCCAAGATATACTGCCTTGAAAACTGAAGAATGCAGTAAGTAGTACATTTACTAGGGTTTACTGCCACAGTCCAACTGGCTGAGACTGAAAAAAGTTTCAAACTGTAAAAACATTTAAATGCATGAAACGCAGCAGTTTCATTGCATACATTTCAATGTACAAAGCTGAACAGGTATAACTGCAGAATGAGATGTGACAGTTCTGCTCTGTGAGGACAAAGATAGTCAAATAACAAAAATTATGTGCATGAGCAGAAAATAAATTGTATAGGAAAACAAACTGGTACTAACAACTTGCTACAAAGGCTGAGGAACTGCATTATAATGACCTGACTTCCCAGAAAGTATATTTAGGTCAAAACTTTTGTCAAACTAATTAACACACTTGTTAAGTCTCATCACTGATCCTGTACCTCCAGGTAAACATAAAATAAAGACCAAAACTTTATAAAAATCTGAGCTAACAGTGATGAAACGATAACCACTTCAACTTTTTCTAATTTCCTTTTTTCAAAAACTTCTGGGTTTCATACATTTAAATGTTCTGCAGTTATGTTGATAAAAAGAACTGAAAAGTACCAATAAAGTTTTGCACAGTGATTTGCTTTGGTTTTCAGCTCAAAGAGCACCATTTTCCTTCACACACACACTCCTGGTCCTTTGCGCTAGAGCCCAGGCACTCATTTCCAGATGCAAATGAGCTTATTCAGGGAGTGGAAAAATATTTCCAAGTTTTCCTTTGGTACACTTTCTGCTCCATTAGTCAGAGAAGCACTGGAGTAATCTAAAGGTAGAAAGCAGACACAGCAAACCACAGTAGTTTCTGTTCACATTTAAGATGAAGCTGGGTTATCTTCTAACCAGAACTTTCCTTCCACGTCAGCTTGATGCAATACACTCGCCTTTGTTACAAAGCTGCAGCTATGCGTGACACCTCCTGCAGAACTAATTCTTATCCCTGGAAAAACACACTACAGCTAAAGCAGTAGACTTTTTTCAAAATATGGTCACAATATAGAACAGAATTATGTTCTTCGCTTATAGTTGTTTGAGGGGAGTTTGAAAGTTAGTTTCATTGAAGCTCTATGCATACTATATAAAACTTGATTATTCTAAAACCACTTAGTTTTCCAAGGACCCCTTGTGGGTTTTGTTTTGTGACCATATTTCAGTTATACTGGCTAAAAAAAGTTGGATGAAGCAAAACCAGAAAAACATTACTGCTTCTTCATTTGACTCAACACATTTGGAAAAACATGGTAGTTCTATCACACGCATTAAACCTACAGAAAATACGTTAACATTATCTTCTGTATTATAAACTCTGTGCTAAAGAACCAAAGCATGACTATTTTTAAACGTTCAAATTTACAGATTTATTCAAATCCAGAGTATTTAAATGTATTTACAACCAGATTAAAGTTTATCCCATCATAAATTCTAGCTTGTTCCTTTCAAGGAAGAAATCTGCCAAAAATCAGATAAAATCCCAGATTCTGCCATGAAAGCCTCTTATGTATTAATATATGAGAAAGGATCATGACTAATACAATCCACTCAGAAAATCTGTGAGTCTGAACTACTTCATCAAGCATTTCAGCTAAAACAGTAGTTCACAACTCTCCTCTACAAAGTTAGCAGCAAAGAGGTGGTAAGAATAAAAGTACACCTCTTTCCAGGAAGAGGTGAAGAGAACAAAGTGCAGCTGGTACTAGCTAATCTGCAGATGATGAAAAATTCAGTTCATAAAGTAATGTGACTTCTCATATACCTGCACTTGCCACTACGAGCACCTCTCACCTGTCTTCATGCAGCTGCCAGTATCAGTGCATGCTTTGCAGTGTCACTCTCAACGGTGCTCACTCCCTAAGGGGGATTTCAGACCACTTCCATATTGCCACAGTAATAAATGCTATTTATTTCTTCGACTTCAAAGATGAGACACATGAAATAAGAACAAAAAATGCACGGAAGCATGTTAAAAATAAGTAGTGATTGACTGTCTAGAATCAACTAGAGCTGGATGGAGCCTCCAAACAATAAAACATCCCTGCTAAACTTGCATGTTGCAGAAACTTCATATTTAATTTTAATTACCCTCATTTTCTTCCAGAGGGGTGACAAAAATATATTACTATCTTAATGCTAGGCAGCAAATATCTTCCAAGTTTGTCATTAAGTTCCAACTGAACAAAAATATAACTTAAAGGTCTAACACAAAGATCATACTAAAATGTAAATACTAAACAACCTAGCAGAACAAAAAATTTAAAGGCTTACCTCTAAGACAACATTTAAATAAATTTGCTCAGTTAAGGTTGGGGTTTTTTTTCCCTTTTTAAGATGCATACATGATGCACAGAAAAAGCAGAGAGGCAAAAGACAGCATATTCAGAAGAAGGGTAAAAAAAGCCAGTCCATGCTTTTGCCTGTTACTATTAGACTCCCTCCCCCTGATAAAGCTTAACCTTAAAGAAAAGAAATATTTCAGAATGATAAAGCCTTGTTAATAGTTTAATAAGCAGGTTTTTGGATACTGTGTGCTTTAAGAAAAAAAAAAAACTTTACAAAAGGATAGAAGAGCATAAGGTACACACACAGTTTGTGGCTGAAGCCTGTTTCATGGACAGGATCTAATTTTACAAGATGTCATGTGAAAATAAAAACATGTACTACTCGTTAAAATGCTAACACAAAGAAATTATTGCAGAGGAAAAATGCACTAACAGAACTGAATTTATTATGGGTCTAGCTAAGGCATCCATACTTTTTCCATTCCCAAAATACTTAAAAAGACATGGCAAATTGCTGAGCCAGAACAGCATCATTATTCTTATCAGATAGCAAGGCTTATGCTGAGAATATTTTCTACTTCAAAATAAATCCTTCAGTAATCAGAGCTTTCAGTGGGTAAAGAAAAGGTAATTTCCACAGCTGGAGGAAAAACCATCAACAGCAAGCCAATAAACACTAGGGCTTCTGAGACAGCAGATGTGGTGAATGTCAATTACTGATTCACTTTCTTCCTTTTGTTCTTAGATTATTTCTTTTTTTTTCAAATTAACACTTTTCACTACAGCATGTACTTTGGCAAGAACTTCAAAGTAACCAAGTAAATTCAGTGATGCACAGTACATGTGGTTCTTCTGATCTAAGAATTTGCTGCTATCGAAAGGAAAGCTTTTCCCTGACATCTCTGCCTTTCTGCTCCTAGCCAGAAAATCCTCTCCCTTATGCCAGCTCTTATCTGTGCCACACTCCATGACATGATTCACCTCCCGCACTTTCCAAAAAGCCATTCACTTCTAAAATAGAAGTTAACTAGGTTGACTAACTGACTTAAGTAAATGTGTTAGTTTGAAGGAGGGTATAATGAGCATCAAAACCAGCACTAATAAACCTCGTGGTAAGAGCAAAAGGCAACAAAGGAATGAGGAGAGGGAGAGGAGAGGGACAGGGACAGAGATGGAGGAGGAAAAGCAAGATGCCACTCACTTCACCCCCTGCTTTCTGGTGGTGGTGAAACCACAGGGAGTACGGCTGGACATAGTTTAAAAAAAACAGGAAAAACCCCACAACAAACAAACAAAAAACCCCAATAACCAACCAAACAAAAACAAAATAAAAAAACCAAGCCAGTCTTTTCTCTAGCCCTGCAATTAACTCCAGCACAAAAGTTCTACACAGAGAATCCCTGAGGTTTGATTTTCTTTTCTTCCTTTCTCTCACTGAACTGTAATTTGAAAGCCCGTCTAAAATCTAAGTTTTAAATCCACACAATTATGAAGACTGTTCCCATGACTAGTTGATGGGCAGCAAACCCCTACTCTGGATTCAAAGCTCCATGCTGCTTTATTAAAGGTCACTGCAGTCTCAGCAGTGCTTTTACAGGAAGCAAAACAGGAGGTGCCTACGCAAATTGTCTCTAAAAGAAAAGATTGCAGTATTTCATCTGCAATTTCCTCCTTTTCCCAGATTGTTCTTAAATCACCTCAGTATTTGTACCACTTCAGAAACTAGAAGGTGCATAAAGAGAGCACAGTATTTCAAATAATTTGTCTTGAAAAGCAAACAACAAGCTGGGCTAAAGCAGTGGATTAAACTGCAGAAAACCATGATGTCATTGATTAACTTCTATTTATGGTCAATTTTTCTTCAGTAGTCAAATCTATGAAATTACTTGGTTTACATGGAAGCTACATATTGTTGCTTTAAAAAACTTCTGTGTTGAGAACTTTGCCTAACAGTCACAAACTTGCTACCACAGGAGCTACATAGATCATATATTCTTATTTAATAGCCCTTAATGGGTTTTTCTTTCAGAAATCTATCTAGTCAGTGAGGAACTATTTCCTATCTTCTCAACGACACTCATTGTTATAGAGGCTTTCCCTGTCTTCGCTCTCACATATAGAAAGAAGAGTCCCTGTCTAATGGAATAACTGGAGTTTTCATACAGACACCGCTCCACATTGCTGCGTATTGTTGTTGGTACTCCTTAGGTCTATTATACCCTGCCTGGGATGAAGGGATTAGAAGCACCTACAGTACTGAAAATAAGATTTACAGCAACAGTGACACCATGCTTTTTGCTCCACTCCATTGCCAGTAAGTCCTGTGATTCTCTCTGCTTTCAGCAATTACTTGCACTGAACTGGCACTTTCACAAAACTTCCATGAACTCCACAATCTTTTTCTTGAACAATAATAAACTCAGAGACTACAGTTGTGCCTTTCCCAAACACATCACTCCACATGGAGTACAATGTGTTATTGGAGGAGGACTTTGTGATATTAAGGGCCATGCCTTCACAATCAGTCCTTGCCTTCACTATCCCAAGCAGCACTCACTCATCAGCAAACCTGCTCCCGAACTATTTATGACAAATGATTTCCACACAAAACTTCTAAGCAGCACGAATTCCTGAGAGATACCACTAATGACCTCTCACTGTTAATTCATATCTCTACCTTCTCCATCCAGAGAAGGACTATCTTCAAGTTCAGCTTAAGTCTTTGGTAGGGGACTTAACAGAATGCCTTTTGACAATCTAGCTATACTACATGAACTGCATTGCCTTAACCTTTATTTATGGATTTTATATAGATTTAGAAGCGCTGAATGTGTTTTGTAAGGCTGTTGTCTCTTCATCTCAGCATCCTGCATGTGTCCACTATCTCTGCTCATCGTTCACCTTACTAGTTAGTAGTTTTCACTCTTCCAAAATGTCCTTTTAAAAGCTGAATTCATCACTGCCCCTTTCCAGTCTTTATAAGCACTGTGTTATACTTTCTGGTTAGAAATTTGCTCCTTCAGATGTGCAAGCACATCTCACCTTGACAACTGAGTGCTCTTCAGTTTGTTCAAATAGCCCCATTCCCAGACACTGCAGTTTGAGACAGATCCCCACAATGAAAGCCTTCACCTCCAGTGCTTTCTCTCATAATGCACAGACAAAACAACAGCTTTTCTCTTGCTGTCATTTCATCTTCTATAAACACTCCTTTTATCCCTCAGTGATGCCTTCATTCTACAGATAGCACTGCAGGATTGATGCATCAGAAAAGACAGAAGGAAAAAGATTAATTCCGTGCCCTTCTCAAGTATTTTCTCAAGGTGGAGGGAGCTTCTGGGTGTGTTTTTGAGGCCTAGGGGGAGAGGAGGTTGCAAGGAGGCTCTCATAGTACAATTTTACACTTAGCTTATAATCAGTTACCTTCTACTTCTTTATTCATCATTCACAGAAGACTTAATTTTTCAAAGAACAGATCCTCACTCCCAAGGGCTTCCTTTATTCTACTATTTCAGCCTGTCAGACTTTCTAACTGATGTGTTTACAGTGTGTACTCAATCAGTCTCACTCACTGAGAGTCCAGCAAAGCTTCAAAAATTATTCCCAGGCAGGCTGCAACATTTCACCTTCTTGGGTCTCTTTTAGTTTTTAAGAGGCCATCTCCTACCATCACCACCCTCATTTTCTTTTGTAACTGAAGTGGTAATTCAGATTTTTTTAACCTTGTACAGATCCTTCAGGAGCAAAGAACAAACCATGTTTGTAACAGACAGTCCTCGGTAAAACCCATTTGAATCTGCTCTTTCATCCTACTGTAGGCCAAGACTCAAGACTTTTCTCCCTCTGTGCATGCCCTGACTAGCTGTTTCACTAAGTAACTACTCACTACTACAAAGTTTTGTCTTGGCATCCCTCCTTGGCAGAAAGCACCCACCTAAATGAAGTGAGGCTAACAAGCCGTTCATTGATGTATTTTCTGCTTTGTAGCCTTTCGGATCTGCTGATCTGACACAGCACAGGCACATGTAAATGCAGTCCTAATGATATTTTTCCACCCTTATATTCTACCCATAGAGCTTTCTATGTTGTAATAGCTACTCTTTTTTTGAGTCCTTTGGTAACTGACACTCATCTGGCAGAGTCACATAAGTTTCCAGTTGAGCTTTTATAAAATCAAACTAACATAACAGTGAATGGCACTGTTAGCACATTTGCTTGTGAAGGGTTGTTTTGTTCAACCCTGCTTAAACAGGATTAACATTCACCTGAAAAGAAATGGGAGATTTTGAACACCAAGCTGCTCAAGTCCAAAAAGTTAGATAAGATTCAAATTACACTCAGAGACAAATTTGCTGCCTTGCTGTGTTGAAGTCCACCCAGGTAAAGCTTTCTTCAGTAGCTTTTGTTGAGCTCTGTACCTTGGCACAGTAATTCTGTGAGAACAACAGTGTTGATAAAACCTGACTTTCCAAGGCTTCATTGTGGGATTATCCATTATCTGAATGCAAGCTGTAATTGGAAGTACACCTGCAGCTAGAGCTCCCCGTTCACAGGGTAAGGTTATGCCACTCACAGAAAACACATCATGGCCAGAAACACAAAGTGGAATCAAGGGCTTGCTGCAATTCAGATCCTTTTGTATTCCAAGTTCTCAGCTGCACGTATTATTCACACAGACAGTAATAAATTGAGACTTCTTTTTTAGAGCAACTCTCAAGTGTCCTTTATTCAAATGTCAACATCTTGTATGCAAGGTGTTACAAGCACACAGCAGAGAGCTTTCCCAGAAAAACAGGCAGATTGTTTCAGTGACCTTTAGATGTGTTCTTCCCTGTTCACAAAACATGTGAATTTTTTCAAGCATAATTTTAATTTTGGATGTTTAGGCTATCATCTGTAGTTGAGAAAATCACTCTGTTCTCTGGAACATTTTGTCCTTTAAAAAGAAGTATCTGCAGCTTTAATCCTGACTTACAGATCTTTTCCTGCAAATTCTGAACTGACTGCACAATATGCTTTGCTGTGCTACAGCTTAACACTCAAGGTAGTTAAAATGCAGTTGAATAGAAACTGTTGCCTCAATAGTAGTATCTTTTTGCTGGAGTATTACATCTAATTTTACAAGGACTCTTTGGCATCCCAATATTCTTATGCTTAAGTCAGTCTATTAGGATACCCAAAAAACATGCAACAGGGCAACATCAGTAGAATTCTGTTTAAAAAAAAAAAAAAAAGGCAGCAGAATATTAAATTGTCTATTCAGTACCTTTCTCACATAAGCTACTTCATATGGTGGGCAGTTAAATGCTTCCCTGCCATCCGATCCCGTCAGATCTCGGATGCTCAGCAGGGTCAGCCCCGGTTAGTACCGGGTGCTGTAGACAGT
>JAWWEU010000001.1:47033577-47132296 GCA_035583155.1 Acropternis orthonyx | reverse complement strand
GGGACGGTCCCCACTGAGACTCGAACTCAGGCCCTTGGGATTCAGAGTCCAGAGTGCTCTCCATTACACCATGGAACCGCCCAGGAGAGTACGAGTTTGCTTACCGTTGGTTCCCCACCAACAGTCTCACAACTTAAGCCTCTTTCCCAGAGACTAGGAAAAGCTATCAATAAAGCACCAGAGGATGCTACTATAGTTCAAGACCTTCAATTTTATGATTTTTTTGTTGTTGTCATAATTAAAAAGTTATATAATCTCCAACAGTGACATGCAACAGTTTCTCATTCTCATCCAAACCACATCTGATAAACAGGAAAAATAAGTATTTGGAAACACTCCAAATTGCCACTGAAAGAGGCAGCCTTGCTCCACAGAATAGGCTTCTCTCTCAGATTTGACTGTCACTGTATCATAAAAACTGAAGGGAGAGGAGAGTAAAGAAAGCAATGCAAGACCAATCCCATTAAAACTGGGCACCACTTTGACATGAGCACACACTCAGCACATGGTGCCAGTTCCAGGAGAGCACGTACCTTGGTGTGCTGCCCAAGCTGGGCCACCAGGCTTGCACAAGCAGACCCCAGCGTCCTGCCACCTCAGTCTGTCCATACCTGGCACTTGGCTACTAGTGAGCTTCGAAGGTGCTTGATCTAGTCAACACCAAAAATGTGATGTTAGTCCACCAAACAAAAACTGCTGGCATGTTTTCCAAGTCCAGCATAAGTCAAGTAGGTTTAATATCCAGGTTGAGCAATGTTCCTGAGGAAGGACCCAAATGGCATGCAGAGCAGCTTTTATACAGGAAATAGTTGACATTTTCTGGACACACAAAAAAAAGGTAACTATCCTACCACCACAAGAGATGAGCAATAGTTCCTTTATCTGACAACTGACGTTCAACATGCCACGCCTGCAATCCCCTTCCCAGCGTCTGCCATTAGTGCCCACTGCCTTCTTGTACACATTTCTGCTACAAAATTAAACCACATCAATTCACAGTTTGTTCTAAGCAGGTTTTAGAGCCCACTGCAGGTACTGCACTGATGAAAAAGACAGTGCCACTCAATAAAAAGCCAGGAAGATGCAACCACATAGACCACAGACTTAAAATAAGATGGATTAAAACAAAAACTTGGTAAGAGAATTCAATTTTGCTGCAAGCAATGCACCAGGTAGAGCTCAGTCACGATGCCTGACACTCAGTTGATTCAGTGTTCAGCTGGGTCAAGTTTGGCAGCTACTATAGGTGAGAAACCTCGATGGAGCTGTACACGGTGATCCTCAAGACAGACCAGTCAAGACCCTCACCTTATGCCAAAGGGCACTGCAGGGCTGGACTGGCTTTTCTGTTGGAGCAAGGCATGAAATGCAGGTTACACCCTCATCAGGTGACTAGAGCACATATCTTTTCGCTCATTAAAAGGATTTTCACTCTGTCAAGACTTCTGTAAGACTGTCCTCCAAAACATTCCTGTGTAGTTCCAATGGCACACAATACTTCCTACAATTAGGACACACAGCTGCTGTCTAGTTTTCAGTTGCCATATTGCACCTCACAGCCAGCTGTAAAAGCAACAAAATTTAAAAAAGGAGATGAGGACTGCCGTCACACTACAGACTCTGTTCCTAGTACTTTTGAACTAGATTTTTATCAAGGGCTTCAGAATACACACTTGCACAAATTGAATACCTAAAATTTATTTATTTTCTGTGCTGCTCCTATTCATTAGACATCCATAGTAAATTATGTCATTTAAGAAAAAGCTGCACCAATATTGTTAACAAAATATTCGCAGTCCTGCAGCCCACTCTTCAAAGTACTCTAAAAACTAGTTGAAAGATTTGTACTATTTAAAGTAAGAATTAGAATCATCTAACAAAGTTTAAAGCACACTTGTAAGCTCAAGGGAAATAAAAAAAGAATGTTTGAGCTGTATAGATACTAAAAACAACTGAAAAATGGGTTATTGATCCATCCTATGTACCACTTGGGGAGTACTAAAACAATGCAAGAATATTTTTTCAATATTTGCATGTAACAACACACAAACACTAAACTCCATTTCAGATACTCCCCCACTGCAAAACATTAACATCCATCTATATATTACCATAGCTTCAGGAAAACGAAATGTTATTATACATTTGCTTTTTCAATTTAATTGATTCCCTTTAGACAAAGGTATGCAAATGAAACCTTCAACTTCAATCCTAATTCCACCCTTATAATTTATGATCACATATGTACATTACAAGCTACAAAGGCATCTATGGATGTTTCTATTTTACACATTTTAGTGACTGTCCAAGGGCAATTACAGAGCATATTAAAAAGTTTTCAGAAATCAGAAAGGCAAATGGGAAGTATCAGGGAAAAGGATGGTAAACGAGGCACCAAATGAACAATAAGGGAAAGAAAAAAGGAGACGATACACATTGCTCACCTCTTCGTTTTCTTTTTTTGCAGCTTTAATCAAATACCACACATTGACTACCCCACCCACCAAAACGAGAGGATTTAAAATCAGATACATCCTACTACAAAGTCACCTCTGAGTAACCACCCATCTTTAAAGCAAACATTTTTTTTTTAATTCCTCAAGGAGACACTACCACCAGCAAGTCTAAACACCGTCTCGCAAATAACATAAAGCAGACTGATGGTTTCACCAAAAATATGCCTGAGTATATGCTTCAGCAGTATCACACGCTCAATTCCCTACACGTAGCTGCAGCCCAGCATGCTGAACAGCTGCAAACAGCCTGACATGAACATTAGAAATGTAGCCATATCTTTCAGTACCTCAATCTATTTTTCGTACTAAGGACCTCCTTATCGGCACAGAAACCAGGGCTGGCTGCACCAGCAAAGTTGGTACCTGCACGTGAGGAGACGTGAGGAGATAGCTTATCACTGTCACAACTCGTTTTTCCCTCTTGCCCTCCCAGAATAAAAAGAATTCAGTCAAGTTAAGAATTTCTCCTAAGAAATTGAAGCTTGAAGGATGCAAATATAGGAGTTATGTAAAAAAAGTAGTTACTTGACTCATAGTATCAAACAGAATTCATGCTGAAGTAACTGTGCTGCAATCGATATCAACATGTTTAAGACACAGACAAGACAAGGTGCAACCAGTCCCATTACCAACCATTCCGCGGGCAATGGCTAAAGCATTTCCTTCTAGAATTAAGGCTTATGTAAATAGAACCGGATCGTATTTCGGCCATGACTGACCACTGCCTGCTGTAAAAGTTGTTTTCATTTATCAAATGTAAAAACAATACCCAGACTTTTAAAATGCACATTATTCGACCGACAGCATACAGAGTACCACTGCGATGAGGCGGTGGCAGAAAGAATGGATGCAATTTAAAATTTAGGAACCTTCTACAGGAACTACCCGTGCTTCTCCTGTTTCTCCTGCTCCCTACTTCCTATTGTTCCCCTGTTAAGCAAGTGATGCCATGTCACGGACGAGGTAAACCTAAATGACAGTTTGCTGGGTCTGTCTTGAAAACGCTTGTACAGAGAAATTAATTTACTCGGGTCTACACCGAGAACTGGTATTACACAAAAGATGGTTTGAAGCATTCTAAAGCTCCAAAAGCACGAGCGGACTTGGGCTTCTGCAGCAGCCAGCAATAAGACCCAAAATGGTGAATAAAATTAATAAAACATAACAAACACCATTGTTAAAAAAAAAAAAAAAAAAAAAAAAAAGGCAAAAAAAAAAAAAAGCAGGGCACAAAACAAACAAAACCCCGCGTTGCACGAAGCCGATGGTCAGGCTGAACAGCGTAAGCGGCCACTCATTTACTCACAATGAAAACCCATCGGGCGGAGGGTTCCCCAAACCCAGGCTCGGTGGCCGCGCTGAGGGGCAGGGCCGGGCACGGGCGGCATTACCCCGGGGCCGGGGGGGACCCGCGCTCCTCACACCCCCCCGTCCCTCCCTCTCTCCCTCGGTCACTCACCCGTCCTTGCGCTTGGCTTTGTAGACGTGCCCGTAGGTGCCCCTGCCCACCTTGCAGCCCTCGTACTCAAACAGGTCCTCCACCCGCTCGCGCTCCCCGGTCAGCTTCACCTTGAAGTCATAGTCCATCTTGGGCGCCCGCCGCGGCCCGCCGCCGCCCCGCCCCGCCGCGCACACCGGCCGGCGGCGGCAGCGGCAGGAGAAGCAGCAGGAGCAGGAGGAGGAGGCCCCCGCGCCGCCCCGCGGGACATCCAGCGGCGGGGCTGCTCCCTCGGCGGCGCGCCCCGAGCCCCGGCGCTCCCTGCCCGCCCTGCCGCTGCCGGTGCCGCTGCCCGGGCTCGCTCCGGGGCCGCGCCCGCCCGCCCGCGCTGCCGCAAACGCGCGTCGCAAACCCCGCCGGGCCCCGCCCGCCCCCGGCCCCGCGCCACGTGGGGCGGCACGGCACGGCACGGCACGGCGCGGCGGCTGCGGGGCATGCCGGGGGATGTGGTCCCGGGCGGGGCATGCTGGGGGATGTGGTCCGCCGGTTCCAGTGCCCAGCCACGCTCTAGGGGAGGAACCTTTACCTCATATCCCACCTAAACCTGCCCTGACACAACCGCAGGTCCTGTCACTGCTCACCGCAGGGAAGGGATCATTTCACAGAACAGAAAGCCACAGCAATCTTTCCACTCACAGCCCAGCTTTTGGCATTTTTATTGACCATCTCAGGAATGCGGCACACTGAGTAAATGAGTGAGCTCTCAAATCCCCCACTTAGATACATCACAGAATGTGAGGACTTCTGAAAAGATGAATCAACATTTTCTGGAACAGTCAGAAATCATCTCCGTTTTTTCTTTGCAAATCTCCATTTTCATTTACACATTAAGGTTGATTCCTGAAAACTGTGGATAGGGGTGTGCCAGCCTGTTGAGCTGGCATCACTCAATTGGACTGATGTCAGACGCCCGTGGTTGGACCTTCAGTATTTTATCACACAGTTTTTAGGGATAGTATGTATGTTAAATAGAGCAAGTGCAGAGAGGCCACAAAACTACATTTTATTTGCCCAGCAAATCAACTAAATCGTGCAAGAACATTGCCCAGCACCTCACTACACAGAAAAAGGTCAGGGCTGCCCAGCATTTCATAAAGATCATATTCGAATCTGAAGTTCTTTCTGCAACATTTAAGCAGACTGTAGCAGCTGCCCAGCATCCCATAAAGTCTGGAAGATGCCATCCACCTCATGAAATTCATCCACCTCAGCTCCATCTCTGCCTTCAGGGATGCCTGGCTTTGAGGACTTCCAGGGATGGCAGGGACCAACACCCACCATTTCCAACACCTCCTGCCTGCTTACAACCCTCAGTCCTGCCAGCAAGCAGGGCAGAAGTAGCAATAACCACTCTTCTGCAATTTTGTGCTCTTCTTTGCATTATTGATCACTCTTTCATGGAGGCAATGAACATCCAAACTCCTTCACATAGGTCCAATTGCTCCGTGGTAATTAATGGTTGGTGTTAGTCTATCCTGAGCTAAAACACTGCAGGATGTGGAGGACAAACAATGTCTGCTTAGAAGGAAAAGAGTAATGAAGGAAAACAAGAATAGACAATCCAGACGCACTTTCTGAGGACCTGTGCTATGTTCTACATGTTTGCATTAAACACTTAGAAAGAATTCCATACTTTGACAAATAAACCCTGAGAAGTCAAAACCACAAGAGAGATAGCTTCTCTCCCTTTCAGATTTTGGGTCCTTTTGTAAGAATGTTTATGTTTGCTGAAAATGTTTATTTCATTACTTTAACACAACATTTGGATTATATGCTTTCCAGATGAGTGTAGCTATAAACCTTTCATCTTCACTTTTCCACCACTTCAGGCACTTGAGCAATGCACGTGAGCAATGTTCGATTTTACCAAATCAAATGTATGGTCCCCAAGTCACAAGATATTTGAAACAGTAAACACACTTTGATTCTTTTAATGACAAGAAATGAATATTGACATTTCAAGGTCAACTTTTAATTCTGTTTTGTGGAAAGTTGCATACTTTGTGTGTGTGTGTTTGCATGCTAAAGGCCACAGCGTTGGTGTTAGAAGTCAGAGCTTGTGAAGCAAAGCTTGCAGCTGGGGAATGTACAACACGCTACTTGCTCTGTGGTTTGCAATCTCCAAAAATAGAATAAAAATACATCTTTAATGGTTTTGCTTTCTCATATTTGTATTGTGTAAGTGGATTAACCTACAACACTCAATCACATTCCCAGGTCATTAGAATGTCCACTTGTTCCACTTACTAATTCTCCAAATTTGAACATACTTTTGCTTTTCAGAGAACTTTTCATACAACAGTAACTACCTGCTAAAAGTATCCCATATCCCCCATGGGACATACTTAAAGAGTGTGACTGAGGTGTTCCCAGCTTGGTACTGAGTGAAAAAGGGCCAGTCCTGCTATATATTTACCATGTTTTTTTTAATTCAGGGAAAGCTGAAGGCAAGAGAATAATGTGGTAGCTTTTTTCCCCTTTCTGTATGTAAAGAAAAACTAACTGGCATAATTACACAATGTGACTATTTTTCAGAAACCTTGCAGTTGTGTATGTGCAAATGAGTGAGTTAGCTGAATACTGACAGGACTTAAGAATGCAGTTCACTTAAAGCAGATAAATAAAGCACTGATTCTACAGTTTTCTATGTAAAGCAATGTATTGGCTTGGGGGTTTTTTATTTCCACTTAATGATAATTTACTATAAAGTTGATCAACTTGATCTAACAAATTATCCTAGATTCTAGCGGGAATGGAAGTCATTAACAAACATAGATCAATTCTTTGGATGCAGGTGCTGTATAGGAGAGTTATGCTTGCATTCAGTGAAACATCTGTTTGCCAGACTCAGGACCACCTACAGTAACTCTCAGCCTGATTGTGTTATACTCCAGACAGGGAATCAGTTGTCACCATCCCTGGAGGTATTTCAGAGACGTGCAGATGTGGCACTGAGGGACATGGTTTAGTGATAGACTTGAAGTGCTGGGGTAATGGTTGGACTCAATGATCTTAAAGATCTTTTCCAAACTAAATGATTCTATGATTCTGTCTGGACAAACCTTGAAAAGTCAGCCTGTGAACTGCTTTACTTTTGTTATAGGGTATAAAGCCCTACCTAACAGGAAATAATCCCTGAAATTAAACATTATTTTATTTATTTATATTATTTCATATAATCATAGAAATATTCAGGTTGGAAGGGACCTCTGGATGTTATCTAGGACAATAGCCTGCTCAGGGCAGGGCTACTCTTAAATTCAGGTAGCTTGAGGCTTTATCCATTCAGATCTCACAAACCTCTATGCAGACAGATACCAGTCTCTTTGGACCTGACTATCCTGAGGGTAAAATTTTTTGTCCTTCTATCAGTATTCTGGCTCTATCTTCCCAGTAAACCCCTTGTCAGTACTGGCAGGTTGCTCCTTCTTCCAGCTGAAGAAGCCCTGGGGCCCACAGTCTCTCACATGGCAACTGCTGCAGCCCATGGCCATCTTAGAGCTCTCAGCAGAACTCACTCCCTTTTATTAGTAGTTTTCCGTATCAGGATTGTTCTACTGGAGATCCCCAAACTGGGCACCATATTCCATGTTCAGGCAAACATAAAAGAAAATAATCACTTTTCAATCCCTGCCTGATAATCACTTTTCTATGTTTCTTCTTCATGTCCCTTGTCCTATTGCTCTGCACCACCAAGAAGAGCCTGGTGCCATCCTCTCAATTTTTATAGACATTGATAAGATCCCCTCTCAGTCTTCTCTTCTCCAGGCTAATGACTGCCGGAGCACACTCTTGATCCTGTCTAAACACTGCCACCAGGACCCTTCAGCCTTTCCAGCAGAGACAGTGAAGTCCCCATTCATTATTGTCCCAGAGGGACGGCCACTCCTAGACAGAGGACTTTGCATTTTTCATTGATAAACTTCATGAAGTTCCTGAAGTCCCATTCCTCTCAAGCCCATCGACTTCGTCACCACATTGGTGTACCTGGACATATGAAGATCCAGTTTAAAAAGACTGATTAAGAAGCCCCACCGTTCTAATACAAAATAATAAAATAGAACAAAGCTACTTTCTAAAGAACTTAAAAGAATGAACAATCAAATTAAATCCAGGTTCTCAGATTCTCTTACAAAATTTAGTAATTGCCTGAGGTTTGCTGCCCTCCATAGGCAACTTTTATTATAGTTGCAAAGAGAGTATTTTACTGTGGAAAGCATTGCTACACTGCAATAATATTCCATGAAAGACCTACTTTTGGGGTTTTTTTAGTAACACAGCATGAAATGAACAAGTACTTTACTTAGTTACAGTGTTCTGTTGTGAAACATCCCTATGAGCTGGACATGAACACCAAATTCTGCCTTGGAGGACAGGTGAGTGGAAAACCAACTAATTCAGTGGAAGGCTTCTGTACAGAAATATGGGTTTATTCACCCATCTAAATAATAAATTTCTTCTAGATAAGTAGTCCATATGTGGGCTTGATACCAAAGATGTTGTGTTTGACTGTGGAACAACGATTACCAAGCAGACTGTAGGACAAAAGATTTCAAAAACAGGACCAAAAATACTCGTGGGAAGAAACTGAATGTTCAAGAGATCCAGGCACTATTTTATATCGTCCGACTTTTATTGTGAAAGTAAAATCGATCTTCAGGAAGGATACATGTTAATTGCTCCAGGCAAAGGAGATCATAATGGAATACTGATTATTCATGCTGTGGTAAAGGACACGAAAAACAAAGAGGGCACCATTTTCTCAGTGCAGTGAGCAGGAAGGAGCAGTCTCTGCTCCGGCCTCAGCGTTAAGGCTCTGTCCCAGCCCTCAGTTTGTCTCATGGAAACCACCTCAAAGCACAGCACGGCACGAATGCAGACTAGCACCCAGCCTAAATGTAACACTTGCGTAAACCCCTTTTCTCAGCCAGAACAAAGAAACTCTGGGAGCGTACTGCAAGCACATTCCCGGGCAGCAGCCCTGAGTCCTTCCTAGCACCTCACCCATCGCTGAGGGCTTTCCCTTTGTACCAGGACCAGCTGCACAAGAAATACCCGAATTGTTTACTTCTGCAGGCCAGTTCGAACCTGTCTGTGAGCAGGGTGGCCGCTCCAACCGCGATGCCAGCACCGCGCTCCTGCCGGCAGCGGGAGCGGCAGCGGGAGCGGCAGCAGCACCGCCCGCTCCTGCGCCTGCGCCTGCGCACGGGGCGGGGCTCCCGCGCCCCCGGAACCCGCGCCCGCGGCGCCGGCAGCCGCCCGGACCGCCATCGGAGACGGAGCCGCGGCCCGGACCGCGATCGGGGCAGGAGCGCGCCCAGCTCGCCCACTCCAGGGTCGGTGTGGGGGTCGGGGCCGTCCCGACGGAGGGCGGGGGAGAGGGCCGGGCGGCGCCGCTGCTGGCAGCAGGCAGGGATGGGCTTTGGGTCTCCCCGGCCGCCCTCTCGGCCCGCTCCCCCCGGCCGGGGCAGCGGGGCCCGCGGGCACTGGCGGAGCGGCCGGGCCGGGCCGTGGCGGGCCCGGGCAGGGGGGCGGGAGGGCACGCCCTGCAGGCCCCGCCGCGATCGGCAGCGGGCCCGGCCCCGGGGGTCCCGCACCTCGGCGCGCCGCAGCCCGGCCTGGGGGCGGCAGGGACCCTGCCTGGCCCTGCCCCAGGGAGGGGGTCACACAGTGGGCCCGGCGCGGCCCTGCCCTCCGCAGGCACGGGGCTGGGGGAGAGGCCGGTCCCGGGCCCTGCGCTTGGGTCGCGCTGGGTGTCCCGCGGGCTGTTCCTTCATCACCCTCTGACTCTCCTTCTCTCCTCCCTCCCCAGGCTCTGTGCCTGGGGACTTCTGGGTCTGGTTTTTTGTTGGTGTTTTTTTGTTTTTGTTTTTTTTTTTTTGTCCCCCACTCCCGGAGCCGGTGAGATCATCCTGGCTGGAAACTGCTGTGTGACAGAAATGCTAAATAGCCCTCTGGCTCAGGGAGGCTTCCTCTGCTACACTCCGTAGCCGCCCTGCAATCAGGTGGTAGTCTTTAAGAAAACGAGTGCTTAATTGAACGGGGTGGGTAGTAATTCATGGAAACGGGCCCAAACCTAAAATCATAAGGTACATATTACATACATAAAAATAATTGTAAACTTCAAAGAATGGGCCAGAGTAGCCATGAATTAACTGAGGGAGTCTTAGGTTGAAAATTCTAGAAAATGTAAACTATTGGCATGTGGGCCCTGTGTCTTTGCAAAGAGTAATCCTGAGTCATAACTGGATTTCAGTTTCAGTTTTTTTAGTTAATACCCTTCAACTTTTCAATACTCTGAAATATTTTAGTGACAAAGTACCTCTTTTTTGGTGCAAATAATGCCCTTCAACTTTCACAACTAAAACATTCTAAGTGTCAAAGTACTTAGTTTTGATGGCCTTTGATAAATAAGGATAGTAGTTGTCATCCCTGCAGTTCTGTTAGACAGATGGGACAAGGGAGCACTTCACACTTCTTAACTGTTTCTAAGTGAGTCATTTAAAGTGTGTGACTAATCATCCTACCATACAGTTGTCAACAAAAGAGTAATTTTTTTTTTTCCTACCACCCGCAAAGTCAGAGATTTCCAGATTTTTTGTGGATGGTAACTGAGAAGTAAAGAATGTCTCTTTTGAATAACACTTGAAGTTTAGATGGAAGGGGACTACATGTGATGGACTTGTCATCTGAAGAATGTATATATAATTTTTCTCTGTATAGCAATACCATGATGTAATCCAGAAGTTGCTTGACTTAGTATGGTCATTGTCGACATGTTAGTTGTTCTAAGGTTTTTGTCTGAATAGCAATCTCACATGAAACTAAATGAATTTTATTTGTCCTCTTACCCCTCCCTGCTTCACCTGCTTCAGGTTGTAAATCATCTAGGACAGAGGTACTTCAGTATGTAGTGCCCTATGGATTGGACATTACCATGATAATAGTCAAGTGATGGGTGTCCTCATGGTAACCACAATGGTGCTTGGGTGGGAACTGCTTTTGTTTTGAGGAACCCGGGGTAGAGAGAGGAAGAACTGGCTGAGAAATTTGAATTTAGAAGTGTGATGTGAGAAGTGACCTGATTTGAACATAGTCCTTGTGGGAAATGGAAGCCAGCAGTTAACTACAGCTTGTGATGCTGAGCCAAGAGAGCAACAGTGATTTTTAAAAACCCCACAAATATTATGGGAGTGGAAGGTGTCTTGAAGAGGAGATACTCAGCTTTAATTTTTTTTTTTTTTTTTGAGTGAGTTAAAGAGCTGGGAGGGAAGTTTTAAACTCATCCAAATGCAGTGTTAGACACAGGAGAAGATGAGTGAAATGATTGTTTGGGAAGAGGTGTTGATTGATTAGGAAGACCTGTTTAGAAGTGCAGTTACCTGGGGCAGGGGCGCAGAGGGAAGTAACATATGGGGTGGAAGATAATGAGACCAAGGATACTTCACAATGGATCTCACAAAGAACATAAGAAGGTATATTAAATGTATGCCAGCTTCTGCTGTTGGCAAGTACATTTTCTGATTATTTGTATCTGTTTGCATCATTGATAAAGATTTGCTCTGTATTTTTAATAGTCAGTTCATTTGGTCTGTTTGTTGTCTTATTACCTGTCCAGTGAAGACTAATTGCTGATCAGCAGTGTGTTGACAATTCTGTTCTGTGTTTTCCCTATAATTTAAACTTGAAGTGACTTTTATATGTGTGTGAATTGACAAAAAACCCCAACCAAACAAAAGAAAGGTATTTACCTAATGAATTTACCCACGGGCAAGCAGAATGGTGCCCTGTGGTTGGGATTTTTGGCTCATGATTTCTTCTTTAGAGAAGTGATCTCTGTTGTCGGGTGCCTGCCTCAGCAGGTGTTACAGATGCTATTTGTTAAACAGGGAGCTTCTTTGACAGGATGCCT
This sequence comes from Acropternis orthonyx, assembly GCA_035583155.1. Lineage (NCBI taxonomy): Eukaryota > Metazoa > Chordata > Aves > Passeriformes > Rhinocryptidae > Acropternis > Acropternis orthonyx. The sequence goes on along the minus strand of JAWWEU010000001.1, from coordinate 47,120,370 downwards.
TTTCTTTCAGATTGAGTGTTGAAGAACAGGTTTTCTATAGAAAATAGAAAAGGAGTGGTCTGAGGGGCTGATAGGACTCAATCCTGGGCCACATCAGAGAGAGGTGATAATGGCACAGCAATCAGTGGAGATGATGTCTCTTGCTGATGCTGGAGGGTTATTCTTGCCTTCTAACAGTGGGGTCCCACTGGTTCAATGTTCAGAAAGTGATGAAGAACTGTAGGTAAAATACAGCCGTTTTCCTTCTACGCTTATTTTCTGGAGATGGGTATCCTTTTGGTAGCTAATCCTTGGATTAGAGAGTACAAGGAAAATATACAAATGATGTCAAAGGAGTCATCCCACCAAAAATAAATCTCTAGGCTTGTGCTGTGCGAGGGGTATTCCAATGGAAATACCCCTCAGAAATCCCTATGAAATTTGTAGTCTTACCTCACTTGCGGTTGTCAGAAGTCTACATTGGATAACTGCAGTGCAATAATTAGAGAACCATGTTTTCAATTATACTTCATCTTTTTAAAATACTGCACACTACTGTTGTATTTTACTTGGAAGACGGGACACAGATGTTTTGTTATTCCTTTAACTTTCTGAAATAACCTTACCTAGCTAAAAAAAAAATAAAAATCTGTCCTTGGTTTTTTTATGTTAAAGTTGCCACACCCACCAATATACACTTTCAATGAGGAAAGAGGGCTTGAAGCTATTTTTCAGCAAACTGGAAGTAAAATATTTGTGTAATGAACTACACTGTTTAGTTGGCAAACAACATGGAGCTTGGTTCACCTTCGTATCTTTAGCTATTAATACACTAATTTAATTGAAAATGAAAAGAGGAAGCTGCTTATTGTAAATTAGGTAAATTCTTACTGTAATTACTGTGCAGTCTAACCTTCTGGTGTTATTCAGGACAGCTTGGCATTATCATTATGGATCGCTCTCGGCACCGTGCTGGAAATGGCAACGAGCAGGCATCTTCGCGAGAGCGGAGTCATGGGGAAGATGAGAGACAGCGACAGCTGGAGCGCCTCGGCAGGGAGGAGGCTTATTATCAGTTCATTAACGAACTCAATGAAGAAGACTACAGGTTAATGAGAGACCGAAACCTGCTTGGCACTCCTGGTAAGACGTGCATACCTTCATGGAAAAGATATAACATGGAGTAACATTCCTGCTGTCAGGCACCTCATGGGGTAGTGGGACTCAGGTAGCCTGACCTCTGTGGCTTTGTGTAAAGGCAAAAACCTCCATGCGGGACAAAAGTCTAACACTTTCAAATGCAGCATCTTTGTGTATAGGCAATATCCAAACCCAAATAATTAACCTTTGGTACATTAAAGAATATCTGTTGATATGTGGCTATTTTAAGGGCCTCTAAATTGTTACAGGAAACTGGCTTACTCTTGACACATTCAGCATCTTTTTTTCTTCCACCCCAGTACCTGCTTCCTCTGTTACCTGTGTACCTGCATTCTAATCTAACATTAGTGCTGTTTTCTTTCTAGTTTCATCAGTTTTATCTGCCTTGTGAAGGTTTTCATTCAAGGTAGAAAATGTTACTTCTGCATGGCTGTCTCGAGGCAGTTATAGTGTCTTATAATAGCATTATCAAAATCTAAAATATTTCAGGGGAAATAACAGCAGAAGAGTTGCAGCAGCGCTTGGAGGGGGCTAAGGAGCGTCTGGCATCACAGTCTGATCTGGATAACAGAGAAGATGAAGGTAGAACTGTTGGAGGTAAACATTCTTCATACATATATATAGATACATAGATATATAGATGATGCATAAATGCTGTTCTGTACAGAGATTTGAGAAAGACTCATCTCAAGTCTTGTTTTATTCCGTTGTGCCTCTGTGGATTGTTAAAAAGTAAGATATTAAGATTTCCTAGTGATATGAAAACAAACTTGAAATACTTGATGAACACTGATTTATGTTAACTACAAATTATTTGCTGGTGTTTTTCTTGTTTTCCTCTGTTAGTAAATGTAATAGCACAAAAAAGTTAATTCTTAGAGGCTTTTATCATGTGTTGGAGCAGTTGGAAAATAAGTTAATTGGAAAACAGTTAATCTCTCCACTGGTTTGCTGTTTTTGTTCCATTTCAATTTCTTTTAGTCAAGTAAGGCTTGTTTGTATTAAGTGCATTGTCTATCTTCGGTTCCCCAGCAATATCGGCTCAATCCATGGCCAGTTCTAGTCAGATTTAGGAGAGGAATTGGCAGCCCAGAAATGAAGATAGCAAAGCCTCTTGCAGGTTTCATGGACACAGGGAGATGATGGAGTAGGGGGAACATAATCTGATCCCTTCAAGGGAGAACCTTCACTGTGATCATGACCATTGGCCTGCCTTATACAATTTTATCTGTTCTTGCGCTTGTAGTTGGAGATTTGAAAATGGAGCTGTGGATATTGTAGTAGGAAAAGAGTATATTTGCACAAAAGGAGAAAAAAATCTGTTGAAACCATGCATCCTACCTGCATGAGTTATGTTGTCACCTGCTCTAAGTGATCCTGCCTTGGCAGTGGAGTTGGACTAGTTGGTCTCCAGAGGTCCCTTCCAACGCTAGTGATTCTGTGTTCATTTATTCTACTGCTTATGGAAAACAATTTTTTAAAAATGTTTTCCAAAAGAAGACAAAATCTGTTACGCTTTTCCTTGCTGTATCAAAATGAGCTGACTAGAATACCTCCAAATTTATAGGTAAGGGAAGGGACTAATACTGGACACATACAACTAACTTTGGACCACCTGAGTCTGAGGGCTTGCTCAGAAGAGGCCATCTGGGCGTATTCATTTCCCAGTGTGTCAGCTGGTGAGACAAAAATTCTAGGTTGAACTGGTGAGTTTCGCTGGTGTTTTTACATACCACATATTTTCATATATTAGCATAGCAAGAGAGGTGTCCTCCTACTGTATCGTTTCTGAAGTGAGAGCCCAGCGTAGAGGATTTGGAGTGCATTGTTGTATGCTGAGCACACAGCTGTATGAATGTTTGCAATTCTTTGTTTCTCTCAGATTCCAGTGTTCTTGGAGAAAACTCAAATGGCGACTCTTTGTTTGAATGGCTTAACACGTTTCGTCGCACAGGAAATGCCACACGCAGTGGACAGAGTGGGAACCAAACCTGGAGAGCTGTGAGTCGAACAAACCCAAGCAGTGGGGAGTTCCGTTTTAGTCTTGAAATCAATATAAATCATGACCATAACAGTTTTGAAACTGCTGGCGAGGAGTATGTTGATATAGATGCTACCAGACTGTATTTGGAAAGAAGACAACAACTAGTTGCTGGTTCCGTAACCCCACGAACAAGGAGCATGGCTGCAAGGGAGGCAAATAATGAAGCTGCAAGGACCAGGTTTTTAAGACATGCCATGGCCCTAAGGTCTGAAATAGTCTCTCATGCAGTCTCGGGCAGACTCAGGAGTAGAACAAGGGAGTTGACAGGCCTTTCCCAGACAAATAATACTACACGTAATAATTCTGCAGCTGCTGGTGAACGCAGAGAAACGCCAGGAAGAGTTACCTCTACAAGAGTCAGAAGAGGTAGAGCTAGAACGAATGCTCGGATGAATGCAAACCAAAGACTAGAAATTCTGCGGCTGAGGTCTACCTTAAGTAGTCGAAGCCGCTCTCCACTGCAAAGGCAAGATAATGCTGCTTACTCTGAAGAACGTGGCCAGAGGCAGGATAGAAGTGCACAGCAAGTCAACAGAAGTAGAAGACAAACATCTCAGGCTCCTCCACAGCCTGCTGAAGAGCAAGCAAGAGGCAACACTCAGGCTCCTCAACTTCCCAGTGCAGCCCCGTCCTTGGGAGTAACTCTGGAAGAGGAGCAATCTGGTAGGCCAGCAGCTGCTGTCAGAAGGCATCCAACAATTACACTAGATCTTCAGGTGAGAAGAATTCGTCCTGGAGAACAGAGAGACAGGGACAGTATTGCCAGCAGAACTCGTTCTAGAGTAGGAATGTCGGAAAACATCGTTACCTTCGAAAGTGACAGTGGGGGATTTCGGCGTACGATATCACGGTCAGAACGTGCGGGTATTCGAACCTACGTTAGCACTATACGGGTACCTCTTCGTCGCATTTCGGAAGCTGGGCTTGGTGAACCTTCATCAGTGGCTCTTCGATCAATCCTTAGACAAATTATGACAGGCTTTGGAGAACTGAGTTCTTTAATGGAAACTGAATCCAACTCAGAAGTGCAGAGAGGTGGTCATCCCTTATCTGATGCACAGAATAACTCAAGTTCAGCAAATAGCAGTGATCCAAGTGAGGTTTCCTCTGGAAATGGACATGCAGTAGAAGGCAGCAGGGAAAGAAATGGACAGAGCGATGATACTCAACGCTATGGGCGCCATAATGAGACTGAAGATAACAGGCAGTCTCAAGATGCGAACAACCTAGTGGAAAATGGAACACTGCCCATACTTCGGCTTGCCCATTTTTTCTTACTGAATGAAGATGACGATGATGATCGTTTAAGAGGTTTAACCAAAGAGCAGATCGACAATCTTTCCACGCGGAACTATGAGGATATTCACACTGAAAATGAAAGAAGTAAAACGTGTAGTGTTTGCATTAATGAATATGCAACAGGGAATAAACTAAGGCAGTTACCTTGTATGCATGAGTTTCATATTCATTGTATTGATCGCTGGCTTTCAGAAAATTCTACTTGCCCAATTTGTCGGCAGCCTGTTTTGGGGTCTAATGCCACAGACAATGGCTAGAATTATTCATACTGCTCAGCTGTCAAGAATCTGCTTCTGCTCTATTTGTAATGAGTCAGATGACTTAAAAAGGGGTCCATTTGTGTGGGGATTTTTGTTAAATTTCATTACAAGTGATAGAAAACTTGTTTAAATCTAGCAATGTAAATACTATTTTTTGCAACTGCAGGTCTAGGAGTACACATAGAACCAAATGATATTGGTGAAGTTTATATTTTTTTAGGCAATTTTGTTATGCTAAGCACTTTTGTAAATACAGAAATGCAATAGTTAATCAGTTCTGCTTAATGTATGTTTTTTAACATTGTAACGAACTTGCTTTATTTAGATTACAAATTGTTTCACACAGACCCACCACTGTGTTGAAAAATTAGTGGCTAAGTAGCCATTTGTTAGCTTTTTGTTCTAAGAACAATTTCTTTTACAGAAAGTTTCTTGCTGGACATGTTTGCTAAAAGATATTTAAGTTACTTGAAGTGCTTATTTTAATAGACTTTTTTTTAAACATCGAAATACCTTTCCCAAAAACTTGCCAATTTGGTTCTATTAAAAAAATTCTGTTGCAATTTTTGCATGTAGGTTTACACAGTTTTTAATGCTGACGAGTTCTTATTCAAAAGTTGATGGGTTAGTGGCATTATAAAATGTACATAAGTAAATGCTGTCTTTGACAATCTCTCTTTTCAATAACGACAGCAATCAAATCTGATAATTCTAAGAGGCTGTGTCTTACTTGCTCAAAGAATAAATGAACACTGAGGAAGCCTTTTTACTCTTCTAAATTACTGAATTGATATTCTTCAGGGTTTAACTGCCTTAGTTTAAAGAGGGGCAATATTTCCTTGACTATTATATTGTCTACAATATGCATGTTTTGGGCATTGTACTCAGAAGAACAAAAGAAGGACTTGAAGTGTTTTTGTACAGAAGTTAAAGGTACACATATAATATTTGTCCTCTTGAAATGTGCCTGAGGACCAAATGGCAAAAGACACTAAAAAGGACAAAATAAGCTTCCCTGAAAGTCCCCAGTATCTGTATAATTAGATAGTAAACTTTATACCAGTAACTTACACTGAAATAAAGTTGCTAAGTAAATAATAGAGGCTGTGTGTGAATTACTGTTGAGCCATATCCTGTAGATTGGTAAGAAGATTTACTATTCTTGATATTCAGTCTCAGTTTTCACTTTATTCTTTCCCTGGTATTCCCCAGCTCTGTTCCTGTGCTTCCATAATGCCTGTTAGCTGTTATGGTATGTAAAATAAATCCAGCACAAAGCACTCCTGGGGTTTCTGGAAGAAGCTGAATGTCACAAAGCTCTTCTTCTGTGCAACGTGCATCTCTATCCCTAGAGAAAGGTAGAATTGGGCAATATTCTGGTGTGTGTATATTCTGCGCAGTAAAAAGAATACTTTGAGTGACCAGCTCCTACTGACTTTCTCTCCTTGCAGATGGTGGCCTTGACAAATGGTGCTTCAGTTAAAACACCTGCTCATGACATCCTTGAAGAGTAGGTAAAAAAATCCTGTGTTGAGCTACTGGATGTCTGACTTGATTTGACAAGTGAAAAACTTGTGTTACAAGTTCCACAGAAGGGCTTCTTTTATTCATAAGAGTAGTTCTAAGAAACTCTTTTATGAGGTTTAGGTGAGTTTAAGGATATGATTAGGATCTCTTCTGATGTGATTTGGGCTGTTAATTACTGCAGACATTGTTGACCCCTTCCTTGAGTGCTTCCTTAGCTGCAGTAAAGAATGAGGAGATGTAAATGTGATGATCAGAGCTAGCTTATTTTTTGACAGTTTTTGACAGCATTTTTTACTTCTGTTAGCTCCTAATGTTGACATTCTATGAAGATACAGATGCCTTCTGCTGCTTGCTTGTCTCCTTACAGCTTTCCTTTATGTTTGAAAACTGCCTGATTGGAGAGAGACATTTATAGAAACCTGATTTTGGCTCACTATTGCTTTGCTGGCCAAATCCTTCAATGTCAGTTTTAACTTTAATCCTTATAACGGCTTCACCAATGCCCTAGAGATAAAGGGAGATTCCCTGTGCCTTCTTTCATTCGGGGGCATTTTGCTGTGTAATTGTAAGAGCACAATTGCGCACGTGGTTCAAGACACGATCCTCCATGGCAGGGTACATGTAACTGAGCTGTTAAGGGGGAACATCCAAAAGTATAGTGTGAGCTTTCTGTGGAAATTGTAGGCTATGGGATAGGAAACATGAAGACTCTCACATTATATTCCTGCCCTGCCCCATTTGAGTTGTCAAGTATTTCCCTTCCAATGGAGGAGCATGTCATTTGTTCTTCAACTTTCCTGGGCAATTGTGTCAATGGTACCAATTAAATCTTAGTGATTCAGTTTGGTATTGGCTTCTTTTCCTGCTTTCCTGTGTTACAACTTCAGTTCTACAGCACCACGACCCCCCAAACACTTTTGCCTTCTCTGTGATGAGGGGGTATCATGTACCCACATTCATACCTGTGTTTAAGAGCTTTGTTAATTTGTTCTGCATGCATTTTCTAGCACTTCTTAAACCCATCTGTGGTTTCAATCTTTGCACCTGCCCATTGCAGAGTTACAGTTTAGCTTTTGTGAGAAGTACTTGTTTTATACTTTAAGCTTTTTAGTATCTTACATTCCCCTGTTCTTGTACTATAGAAAGCAATATCACTATTACACATCTCTATTCACTTTGATAGTGACTTAGGCCATTCTCTTCCTTTCTTTAGCTTTACCTTTTTTTAATTACCTCTTTTTATATAAAAGCTATTCTGATATAACTAGTCTTATTGCCCTTTTGAAATAGGACTGGTGCTCATGCAGAATTCAAGGTGTGAAGGCATTAGGCATTATATAGTGCTATAACAACTTTTTTTCCCTTCTATGATCTTCCAAATAATTCCTATTGTTTTGAATTTGCTTTTGACTGCTGCTCACCGCTGAGCTGTTATCTTAACAAGTTACATAAAAGATTTCACAATCACTTTCATGAATGTCAATTGCTGATTTAGAATGGATTATTATCACATGGGGTTTTTTGGTGTGCTATTGTATATTTCCTTTTTCTCTTGGGTTGTTTTGTGTGTTGGGCAAATAAAATTTTTTCTGTCCTTTCATCATGGTGGGCACGTTGCCCCCTGTTATTTGTCCTAGCTAGTGTTTAATATCCCAATAATTCTGTAGCATTTGCAAGATTTCATCACATTGTTTATTTCTTCTTTCTGACCACTTACGAGTATGTCACATAGCACAGGTATTTCAGTAGCCACGTCTTCTAAATTGAGGTTTAACCATTTATTTCCAGCTGTTCAATCAGTAAAGTTGTGAGACTTCTTTTTTTTAATACATGGGGACTAGAGGTAAATCTGTGAAGAATTTCAGAAAATAAATATGTTAATTGTCCTTAAGCTGATACTTGTTGAGAAGAACTTGAAGTCTAAGTAAAGCACTGACAGAATGAAGCTTTTTTGTTAATTGTTAAATTCCTTTAGTTGCCTCTCAATTGCATCTGATTAGGCGAGCTAATAACATATTTTATTCTTTTGCATCTAAAAGGGCTGAGGAGAGCAGTAATAGTTGCTTACTCTTTATGAATGTCCAGTAAAGGTGACATAGACTTTACCTGTATCCTCCTTCACAGGACAGCTTTATGTTACTACTTGGCATTAAAAGCAAATTTCTGATAAGTAAATTAGCATAGTGATAAGATGCTTGCTCTACCCAGGCTTCTCTCTAAAATTAGAAAGGTATCAACATACATTTGTGCATAGCATTCATCATCAAGAGCAAAATGGAGTTTGTGCTGCAGTCTGCTGTCTGGAATAACCTGCGGTCAGACGCTAAAGCAAGTGCATAGAAGTGACATTGAGATCACTCGCTTTGCTGTTAGTAGCTTCATTTTTGCAGTATCAGTCCATTTCTGAGTAAGTTTAAACAGTTAATATTCCAAGTGGCACAGGATAGGTTTGTTTTTAAAGCACTTTTGTAAACAAATGTATTAAAGGTACAAATGTCCAGAAAATTGGTTAAATATGTAAGTTTTAGATTCCAAAAATTTCAGCACTTGACATACTATTGAAGTTCAGAGATTTCAGTATTTGTAGCTGAGTTTTATTTAGTCCTTTTCTATGAGAAAAAAAAAAACAAAACAAAGCATAATGTTCAATTCTGGAATGCTACAGGTTTGTTATGTTCTTTTTTACTTCCCTCTCATTGTAATTTTCACTTTTCTCCCATTAAGATGCAAATTATCAAATAATCTGCTGTGTTCCTTCCTCTTGAAATTTCAGCATAATCTACATTTTCTTATGGATATTTCATTTACATTTACTTGATTTACAGCTTCCAGTTAGAAGTTTTCTCCCAGTGAAGTTCTCAACTTGTTCTAACAGCTCCTGTTAGCCATGTTTTTCTCCCTTTTCAAAGTAACACTTAACTGCTGTTGGACTGTATTCATCACCTGTGCTGAGTTTCATCTCACCTGCTCCTGGGTAACTAGCTTGTAGGGAGGGCAGCAGGAGCTGGATACTTCCCAGCCAGGTTTGTCAGAGAAAAAATTCTCAAGTTAGGCTGTGCAATCCTAACACCATACTCTGTACAAGAAAGCTCAAAAATAAATTTGGGCTGTCCTGTAGTTAATGTCTTGATGTATCTAATGTGGAATCCATAACCTATACATGGTGGTAGGTCCACACACCCGCCTTGCACCGTGGGTCCTAAGACTGAAGGTAAACTGATCTCTGAAATTGCTGGAGGGGTCAGAGAAGCCAGCACAAGGTAGTAGGCCAAGTGGGTTGCCCAGTTGGTCCAGCTTTTGGGCTCTATTTTCTCGTCTTGCCTAGAAACCCAGTGCAAATTAGTGCCAGGTTTCAGTTTAGACTGAGAGACATTAAACATCTGAGAACAACTTGGGAAGTTGAGTATGGCAGGACGGGGATATGTGAGAATGAAGCTTGCCTATGGCACCTGAGGTCAGCTTCCTAGTGCCTCTCTCTTCCTGCAAATGTGGCCTCTCAGAACACCAAGTGGGTCAGATTCACTTACTGACTTGCTAGGAAATCTTTCCTTGTCTCTTATTATATGCCTTGGAGTCTTCTAAGTTCCTGTCTTTAAAGAATGTATGCTGATTTTTCATGGTAGTTGTTCATTACTACTTTTATGAGAGCAGGATCTGCTTTTTACTCAGAAATTTTGCTTCTAATGTATCTTTTTTCTTTCCCCTCTTCTTTAAAAATTTTTGTCTCTTTTAAAAAATTTATTTCTCCATCCGGCTGTCTTGTGTGCAGGTATTTAATAGAAATATAATTGGTATGGCATGAAAGAAAGCTAAAAATAAGTAAATGTTACAGATGAACAGCTTTATATCCTCAGGCTAAAGGAAATGTCCAGTAGACGTTTTCTGTTGGTCAGCTCCTGCTCCAGGGTGCACAGCTATTGGTACTGGCATCAGGTTGGCTGCTTCTGTGGGAGAAGTGACATGTTAAATGACTTTTTATTGGTCATATTGAGAAAAGTAATTTAGTTTTAGGGAAATAAATAGAAAATTGGTCAGAAGTTGGAAAAATAATGATTTATTTAAAATGAAATATTAAATTCAATTCAACTGGTAGCAGTAACCCAGAGCCTCTGGAGAGCCTTAATGTGGAAGATGACCCAGAGAGCTGCCTTGGACAGGGCCCTGGCAAAGATATAAATACCAGGCTGGGTTAATAGGTTTTTCCATTTTTCGCATGTGTGATGCAATCAGTGACTTTCTAGCTGATATTATGGCCCTGCATGTCTCTATAATTGTCTCTTCTTTAATAATATATGACATAGAAATGGATTCCTGTGTTGCCAAATAACTGGAAAATGGGCAGAAGTGTTTTAATTTCATCCCGTTCTTCAGAGTCTTTCCAACTTCCTTTCTCTTCCCTTCCCTATTCATTATATCTTTTTGTACACCTGTGACCATTTTCATTCCTTCATCTTAGGAACAGACTGTTTCCACAAAGTACTTTCCTGAGGGACTGCTGAAAAGTTCATGTGAATCATGACAAGAAAGGGACAGAGATTTGGAATAATAGTGGCATCACTCTTCCTGGTTTTCAGAGTCTCAGGGTTTATGGAGCATCAAGTGTCCCAGAATAGCTCCAAAACTAATACAAGATCATCATCCTAGTTTTGTGTTTCAGTGGATCTGTGGCATATTTGTACCATAATGCTGATGTTTGCTTTATACTGCACCATAAACCAGAAAAGCAGGAGCAGAGAACTGAGAAAAGCAAGATGTGCAACGTACATTCACAGTGTTGTGACCCAAAATGTTTGTCAGACACTCCAGTAGGAATTGAAGAAAATAATGCGAGAAGTCATGACTTACACAGAAGCATCACCAAGATAGGCTGCATAACCTCTCTTGGCTTGACTCAGTGTCAAGAGGTCATTCTATTCATGTTTTTAGATCTTTAGAAATACAAGGAGGGAATTAGCTAATATGGCATTTGTTGTCTGATATACAACTGAATCATAAATGTGGTCTTTTCATCTAAAAACAATAGCTAAATGGAAAATGGAACATGAAATATGATAGTTTGACTGGAACAATGCAGGATAGGTTATCAGGCTGGTTTTGGCATCAAGCGTCTTGTTAAGCCACAGACCTGGTAAAATTACGTTAATATAAATGACAATAAGGTCTGGCTTAGATCTGGCATAAATATGGCTAAATTTGTACAGCCAAGCAGAGCTGCCCAGCCTAATTCTAGTAATATAAGGCAGACTTAATTAATGCAAAAAAATAAATATATAAAGAAGGGAAACAGAGGCATGAGTGAGAGAGGACAGTTTTCCGGAGTTACTGACACAACAATTAGCAACACGTGCAAATTTGGAAATACAAAAGGAAACAGTAAATTACAGCAGGTTATGTCCTACCACTTCATGCTTTTGCCTTGATGGGAAATAACTATTCTACTTTTAAAAGCAGATGCCATTTCCCCATGTCAAGCTCCTGCTGAAGTAACCCTATGCAGTTGTGCAGTAACTATCAAGTGACTGATCAGAGCCCAGCCAACCTGGTAAGGAAACCAACCTGAGCAGCAGGACAACTAGGAATGATGTGGGGAGGGACAGGACATCCTGCAACCAAGTGAGGAAGCGGTGGAACAAGTTGGTAAGCAGGGTGTGCAGCGTGATGTGGGCAGAAGAAACCTGTTAATCAACAGGAGAGAGCTGAAGCAGTGTCATTCCAGGGGTGTTCACACAAATCAGGAAAGTCCTACAGGCCAGTATGGTGAGGACAGATGTCTTACTTCTCTAGAAAATCAGCATCTCAAGTGCCTGTAGACCAGTGCAGACAGCGTGGGGAACAAGCAGGGGGAATCAGATGTCTGTGTGCAGTTACAAGGCCATGATCTCATCAGGATCAGAGACCTGGTGGGATAGCTCATACAACTGGAGGGCTGCAATGGATAGCTACAGGCCCTTTAGGAAGGACAGCCCAGGACAGTGATGGGAAAAAGGTGTCCTGTGTGTGTGAGAGCAGCAGGAATGCATGAGCTCTGTGTCAGGGCAGAGAAGGAGCCAGCTGAGAGCCTACAGGCCATGAGTGGTGGGCAGACCAACATGGTCAATGTTGTGTTAGCTGTCTGCTGTAGACCACCTGGTCAGGAAAAAGAGGTAGATGGGGTCTTCTTCAGACAAACGGTCCAGAAGATTTCTGGATTTTCATTTCACAAATGATAATAAGTATTCTTGCCAGTCTCCTCATCCCATGAAAATTTAAGTAGTATTTTTTTCAATATATGCCCTTGAAAACAGACACTGATATTAAGTTGATTGAGGGTGGTAGGATTGACCAGTTCCTGAAGAGGTTTTGAGACCTGACTCTCCTTGTGAACAGGTTCACCAGATACCAGCTCAGTGCAAGTTGCTCCTTGGCTTTCACACTTACTCCAGAAGGTGTTTATCCCAGCACTAAATTTATCTTTAGTGCAATGTAAATTGCCTGAAGTGCAAAAATGAAACATACAATAAAACAAAAACAAATACAGCTTTGGTGTTCTTCTACAGGTTGAACAGCTATAATAGGATATGTGGGATCACTTTTCCCCATTATTTTAAGCAGTCCTTTATAAGGGCCTAAGTTCAGGTGTTTATAACCCACAGCTGGGGTTCTTGTCCTGAGTAAAGTGGGTCAGATGTAGTATATTCCTTTTATTTCCAAGAAAAGCCCTTGAATTTCATGTTGAACCTTTCCATCTCATCTTTAGTATTAAGCCCTCATCCAGGCCAGTTCCTTTGTAATGTATTTCCTTACGCAACATTGGATCTGCTGTGCTGAGCATTTGACATACCTTATAGAGCCTGTGAGCTATTTTTGCAGTCTGCACACATTAGAGCTACACTAGTAATGGTTCATCCTTTACCTTCAGGCATGCGTGCCCAAGAAAGTGTACTATGTTGCTATTTTAATACAGAGGTCTTGCCCTTATCTGAGTGAGCAATGCATGAATAGAGTACTTTGGCTGCTGGTACTATTCTTTTTACTGGTTCTTACACACGTTTTGTGTGCAGTTTATTCCATTTGTTCAATATTAACAGGGTACATCTAAACACGGAAAGAACTACTAAAATTGCCAATATGTGTATGAGCATACAGTTAGTGTGTAGTTAATCTGCATATGTGTAGCAGTTAACTTTCATACATGTACAGTGATAGTAAAGAATCGTATTCCTTGCCTAGTACAGTAGCTTGTCTCTCTATATACACACATATATACATACAATAAATTGAACTTTATAGGAAAAAAACATGTATTCATAAGGAAAACATATAAGCACCATAGTAAAATGTTTATGTCAGATTTATTGCATGTCTGGATTCAGGTCCTTCTGTTGAGGTACTTTAGTATTGCATAAACACTACAGCTGGGGGCTATCTCCAGCATTGTAACAGCTGATACGTTTTTCCTGTTTAGACTATTAAAATTCCATTTTCTTAGTTTGTTTTTCTTGACATTTTTTGTTCCACTTGGGATTGAAGTTAAAACCCAAGTTCAGTTTTATTTCAACAAAAGGTCTGTAAAATTTAGCACTCCAAGTTCAGAGACTGCAATTTTTAATTTTTTTTTTCCTTGACATGAATGTCAAAAAATGATTCTGGCCTCCCAGATGATTTCACTCATTACTCCCCTGCATTTGTGCTGTGCTAACGAATCAAGTTATAGCTCCTTTCCCGTCTCTCTATCTGATCTAGGTTGTGAGATGCCCCCCTGAGAGTGTTGCACCCCCAAAATCCCAGAAAGTACCGTGATGAGATTCATTCTTACTTTGATGGTGGTAGAATTGGGGAAGGCAGAACAATTGGAATAATACGGATTGTTTTAAGCAGAAGCACGCTCCGGGAAAAAGCCTGTCCGGAGCCCCAGCGCAGGGTCCCGCAGCAGCCCGGGGCGCATCCCTGTGCGCTGCCTGGATCCGCTGAATCCAGATGAAATTCCCGGCTTAGAGGAAAACATGTCGCACAGCAGGAGAGGGCGCCAGTCAACAAGGAGCTCGGCGGCGCGTCCTGGAGCAGAGAACCTGCCTGTGAGAAGGAAGGTGACGGGCAAAAGCGCACTGTGTGACGGCCCTCCCTTAAGGGGAAGGAAGCACTTTACATGCGAAAATGCTCATTGGTCGAAAGGAATGACAAAAGTCAGAGGGTCTGCAAACAATCAGAGTTTTATTAGTAAATTATACAGTTGTCATGGAAATCGGAGTGTTAGTCCCTGACGTACTATATAGGCACATGGCAGTGGGTTCTGGATAAAGGGGCAGGGTGAAAGGGAAAAGAGAAATTAAGCATATGGCAGTGGGTTTTGGATAAACAGGTAGGGTGAAAGCAAAAAGATAAATTGAAGCTAATTTAAAAGGGTAAGATGACTTAAAGAAAGGAAAAGAAAAAAAGAGGGGAAAAGAGAAATAAAAAGGGATCACCAGCCGTCACTCCTGTGTTGATCCAGGTGATGGGATGCTGATTGTTGTTTCAGCACCGACCCAGCTGAGAGGGTGCTGATCCTGGTTACAGCATCGATTCAGCTGATAAATGGCAGTCCAACTGTGTCAGTCCAGCTAATGAGATGTCCAAGGTCTGGGGGCATCACTCAGTCTTGGGAGAGGTACCTTTATATGGAAGGTTTCTTATTTTCTATGCTAATTAGTTATCATGTGCAGTCTGTTCTTTTAGGTCTTTCTGGAAATGTGGGTGTCTTTCATAGTCCCAATCCCACTTTATAGTTCATGTCTGCTGCCTGCCAATCATTCCTGTGCTTGTGCAGTACTATGTTGTGGATTTTTCTCACAGAAAAGCGCTGCCCTACATCCACTTGGCACTGCTTCTCCAGCCACAACTTGTTCTTTCTCATGGCATATTAATATCAGTGTTCCTTGGTTATTACCAACACTTCTTGTCTGTTATTACTAACAGTCCTTGGTTTGCTCCATGAGCATCTGGTTATCACTGTTTGGGACATACACATTAGCCCCTTGCCTTCTGGGAACTTAAAGCTCAAAGGGATCTCACTCTGAACTGCTGTTTATAGGGTTGTGAAAGAGTGGGCTTCAGTCATAGTAATTTTTCATACTGGCCATAATTCAAGTCAGTAACTTTCTTTGAAGTTTTGGCAGCAGAAATATTATTCCACTTGCATTGTTATTCAGGCAAGAAAAATAAGTTTCCAAGACTGTTTATTAAAAACAGGTGCTCATTAAAAAACACTAGTTCCTCAGAATGAACGGTGTTTCTGATAAGCTCAAGAGGGGTTTACTCCAGGTGCAGTTTGTCATGGCCGAAGCCTCATGAGCATTTCTCAGCTCACAGTGTGACCCGAGGCAGGGGGATGTGATTAAAGCAAACTTCTCTCTGCATGTTGGGAGAGCGCTGAGCACCGTGTGCCCGGCAAGCAAGGGCGGACACACTGCTCCTCCCGCCGAGCCCCAGCCCCAGACAGGGAGGGGAAAAGAATAGGATTTGGGAAAAATAATTTTCCCTGCCTGCCCTGCAAAGCCGGCGCTGCCTGGGACGGAGGGCAGGGCAGAAGCTCCTGTGACATCGCACCAGCGTCCTTTGTTCCTCTGAGCGTGGAAATACTAGCGCGACGAACAGCTAAATGAATGCTAAATCCGAAACAGGAGTGATTAACATAAATGTAAGCATCCCCGAGGAAAGCCAGCTGCGAAGCGCCCGCACCGGTATCCCCGGGGATGCTGCGGCGTCTCCGGGCGCTGTCCGAGGTGCTGGGGCGGCCACGCCGCTCTCCCGCTCCTGACCCCGGGGAATCCCGCACTGCCACCCGGGCTCTGCTCCTCCAGATGGCCCGGCCGAAGCCAGCGCCGACCCCTCCGCCCTGGGGACAGCGGGGTGATGGCACTGCCTCTCGGTAAGCTCCCTGGAGACCGGTGTCTAGGAGCAGGTTTCCAGCCCGCGGGAACGGCTCCCGGCGAAGGAAGGAACTCAGTCTGCAGGGCACGAGCCGGACGTGTTTGCTGAAAAGCAGCAGGGCAGAGAGCAACGAGCCTTTTGTCCTAGTCTGCTAAAACACTGCAAACCAGGACAGCTGTGTCCCTAGAGTGCACAGGATCACAGAATTGTTTTGGTTGGAAGGGCCCTTAAAGACCATCTAGTTCCAGCCCCCCTGCCATAGACAGGGACACCTTCCACTAGATCAGGTTGCTCAGAGTCCCACCCAGCCTGGCCTTGAACACCTTCAGGAATGGGGCATCGACTTCTCTGGGCAACTTCTTCCAGTGCCTCACCACCTTCACAACAAAGAACTTCCTGCTAATACCTAATCTAAACCATGCTCTTTTAGTTTGAATCCATTCCCCCTTGTCCAGTCACTACGTGCACTTGTAAAAGGTCCATCTCTCTCTTCCAGGCTGGGTTTCTTCAGGTCATCTGTTACATATATATATATATATATATATACCCCACGAAGTCAGGATGGCAGTATGATATGCCTGCCTTTGATTCCCTTTGCACCAATCTCATTGATTACAAAGCCAGAGAATATTGGACTTCCATTAGCCAGAAACCCAGCTGTGTGACAGGGAAGTGAATCAAAATAATGAAAATGCACCTCATGCATTTTAGGAACTATTTACATTTAGGAAATCAATCTTAAATGTTCCTATGAAGACAGGCAGAGAGAGCTGGGGTTTTTCAGCCTAGAGAAGAGAAGGCTCTGGGGAGACCTTATAGCACCCTCTGGTACCTCAAGGAGGCTGACCAGAGAGCTGAGGAGGGACTTATTAGCACATGTAGTGAAAAGACAAGGGGTAATGCATTTAAACTGACAAAGGACAGGTTTAGATTAGATATTACGGAGAAATTATTTACTGTGAAGGTGGTGAGACACTGGAACCTGTTACTTAGAGAAAGTGTGAATGCCCCATCCCTGGAAGTGTTCAAGGCCAGGCTGGATGGGGCTCTGAGCAACCTAAACTAGTGGAAGGTGTCCCTGTCCATGGCAGGGCAGCTGGAACTAGATGAGGTCCCCTTCAACCCAAGCCATTTTACAATTCTGATTTCTTCATTAAGCTTTTAATTTCTTCAGTATTTTTCTTCTTTGTTTAAGAATGTTTTTTTCCCCTTCATTACGAGCTATTACTAACTTGGTGCTGCATAAGCTGGAGGAATGCATGAACTATAGTCTACTGTACTGTACGTCCTTTCCATGCAAAGCATTTGTAAGGGGTGTTCTACACACAGTTTTCTATTAATTGCCAGCAATTCATTTTTTTCTCTTGATACCATTAACATGAAGTAAAAATTAATTGTTCCAATTTAGCTTACTGTATTTTGAATTTATCTTTAAAACCACACAAACTTGGAGATATTCCGGTAAAGTAATAATGCTGATGTTTGTTTCTTGAACTAACTTGCAGATACGAAGAAGTTGTTATAATAAGTTCTGAGTCTTGAGTATACTAGAAAAAATACATTATGTTTCTTTATTTAGTTTCACTATTTTTGCTAGTGTTAATATAGAATGGGCTCAGTATTTTTAAATTTTTTCAGGGAAATCACAGATCACATCCTGCTACAAGAAGAGTATAAATTTCACTTTTCAACATATCAATGTGATTATTTTACTCAATGTAATTTCATTCACATGTGTCATTATTCAAAAGTCATCTGGAAAACCTTGGTGTGCCTGATGCCGGTTATTTTTCATTGGATGGAAAATTTCCACTGGAAATAAGAAGAAAGAAATGTATAGCCTTAAATGAGCTTTCAATGGCATTTGAGAAATAAAGATGCCTACATTTCCATGTTTTTGATCTTTTTCCCCCCATTGCACTGACAGGTAATGGTTTACACTTACTCTACCCTGCCACCCCTTTTCCACACACCTATTGAATGTGCAATTCATCACATCTTTTTCCACCTTCAGGTTGAATCTGTGGGTTATGGTTAACTGTAAGAGGAGTGTACTGTTAATCCAAGCCCCTTCTGCTCTGTAAGGTATATGATGAGTGAGAGATACCTCCCGTGTATCTCAGCATATTATCTGCATCATACTTGTTTTGGTCTATGCATGTAAACAAGGGCAAAGCACCACAGCACAAAGATTTCATTTAAGACCAAGAGAGTTATGTTGGTTTTCTTTTAACACTAGCAGAGTTAGAAGAGCATAACTTGCATGGCATTACTTTCATCCTGTAGCCTAAGATCACCTTTGCTGGCAAGAAGCCACAGGCTTTGTACTGCCTTTGCAGGATGGAGTCTCATTTATTTAATGAGCTTTTATTGACTTGTATGTGGCTTTCTTTTACTTTATTTAGCTGCCACAGCAGTATCTCTAATGACTAGGTAGCTGTTTCTAACTGTTTTACTGTGGCTTAACTTTGTATGGTTCAACTGTGACTTTTATATGGACAGTGAGAAGAAGTTATACTGTGGAGAATGAGATATTTATAACTAAGATAATGATGTATAACAACATTTATGACTAACATAATGATGTATAGCATAATAACATAAGGTGTAGAGGAATACAGGCCTGGTATGACAGCAGAGTCCCCTGAGAGTGGACTCAGGACACTGTAGAGGAGGCATAGGATGATGAAAAAAGGGACACAGCCTCGGCACTGGAGAACTTGGGGCTATAAAGAGTTCTCCAGTAGTCAGCTAAAGCAGTGCAGACTTGAGAACTTGACAAAGATAGTTTAGGGATTACACAAAGAACAAGTATGTAAAATACATAGATGACATCACATGTAATACAACTGGATGTAAAGTGGAGCTGTAGACAAACAAAAACCAGCAAGATCTAAAGGCATTTAAAAACCCACATAAAATAGCCCCATATTTGTTCTTTGCTTTTCTCAACAAAGAACTTGTTGGGAACACACCAATAACCAGCAACAGCCCCAACACCCACTGCTGGACAAAGGTTGGCACTGTTGACCCCAGGCCCCAGAGAGGCATTGGAAGGGTAAGCACAACACCAAAAAAAGGACAAATAGGAAGAGTGTGTCTACAAAAAAATGAACTTCCTTATTATTTCTGATTTTTTTTTAAAATAGTAGTAGCATTACTTAATTTCTTTAATTTTTCTTTTCCATAATAATTAGCTCTTGCCTAATAGTTCTTTGATTAGACTGTTAAGTTTTCCACTATACTAATAAATTCTGAGAAAAGTGTGTTTCTTTTTTTTTCCCCCCCGAACCAAACTCTGAGCATAATATTAGTAATCAGAGCAGAGAATGCATCTTTTGGAAATTTGGGCTTAATAATCTCTCCAAGGTCCCAGACAGTATCTGGCACAGTCATAAATAGCCTGAAAATATCCTGTCTCCCAGTCTGGCACATTAACTACAGGACCATTCTTCCTGCCTTTGCTTTATTTATTACATTGAAGTAATTATTATGCATACTGAGCTCTTTGAAAGTACATTGCTATAAATACTAGAAAAGTGAGCACATTGTAATTTGAAAAATACCAACTGCTTTTTTTTTTGGTACATCCTTCAAACCATGGAGCCATTACGAGAGACCCCAGGGAATAATAGTGCCATGAGTCACGGTCCGATAATACACAATTTAGTGCACATCAGCGCTATGACAAAGACAGGCATTGCATAACAGAATGACAAAGGTGAGTCCTGCACGGGGAACATTTTCTTTTCTCAAAGCTCAGGGCAAACCTGCAGCTTGTCAGCTGGTTATCAATGAATCTGAGCTTTCAGAAACACAACCAACGCGAGTTCACCTCTGGACCGCACACTTAGTTTTCCTGTGGGCCCCACTCCTAAACCTGCTAAGCAGGACTCAGATTCTTTCTCAGGTGCCGGGATTTGCGGGAGCCGTTGACCGAGGGATGGCCCCAATGACCACACGAACACCAGGCGGTTGTGGGCTCAAAAGGGCAGAGTTTATTTAAAGTGGGGGTTTATATAGGGTGTGGGGGAGAACTCTGGAACAAGGGGTGGTACCTGGGACGGGATTGGACAAAACTGGGGGCGGAGCAAGTAGCTACAGCAACCAGATAGCCAGTCGGGCATGGCCCCGCAAACAACCAATAAAACCCCAGGGTTCGGGGAAACGGCGGGAAAACTGGGCAAGAAGTCGGAAAACCATGAGGGGGGAAAAGACAACATGGAGGAACATGAGGGGAAAAACAACAAGGGGAACAGCCATGTTGGCAAAACACGAATAACCATAACTGAAAACCGCAACATGTGAAAACCTGCATTATCCAAACTCCAAACAGTCCTTAATACCAAGAAACATTCATGAAAGTCCAGTACCACTCTGGAGAGTGGTAAATGTTAAGTTTTTCTGGAAGTCTGATACTACACCCATCAGGGAAACATAGTAAATTTTAAGTCAGTAGCCGGTTCAGTGGAATTCTGTTCATATGTCCATTTGGTAAAATGTTTCTTCCAGGTCTCATAGTCAGCCTGACTCCCGACAGGGATTATCCTGCACATTTGGTCTCCTAGGATACTTTTGCAGTCCACTTTCTCCCTTCAGCTTCCCGTTAGACTGCAATGTACAATTATATCAACTTGTGACTTGAGACAGATATTGCAAGGCAAGTCCCCTGAGGCTTTCAGTCTATGCAGGGGCAAAGACCTGTTTTCCTTCTTCCATGCCATTAAGCTTTACTGAAATCACTGGCCATTATTGCCCAGGGAGCTGCCTTCCATGGGGCTACATCTCAGGCTTGTTGAGGTAAGTGTGGGTTGAGTAATTAAATCTCTTTAAAGTGCTCAAGTAGTCAAGTCCCCATGACTGCCTAGCCCTGCCTAGATGCAAGGCAGATGGTGTGCTAGCTGGAGCACTCTTTGAGAACACTGAACATGCAGAGGTGAAAGTAAGTGCAGTGCATGTGAAGGAACACATGCACTTAGCTGCTACATTGGCTTGCAGGCTGACAGGTCTGATAACTTACAGTCGACAATATTTTTTGTGTCCTGTAAACACAGTTCACCTCAGAGGTAATTTCTGGTTTAAAAAAGTACACATGAAGCCAGGAGTTGCCATTCTTTTTTGGTCCTCTTTTTTGAGCACTTTCTTTGACTTTGATCTAACAGTTTGAACCGAAAGTGAACTTTTCTTTAATTTGTCCACTAGCTAGGAACATATGTGAACTGACATTCTGTTCTTCAGGCAATTCCTGCAGGTGCAAAGACACTGACCACAACAGAAAATAATTTGTGAAGAGCAGAAGGAGTAAGCTTATGGAGAAAATTATGTTCATGACAATAACTGGCTCCGTGTCATGGGCTTAAAATGGGAAAGGCATGCAGGAATGCCAGCATTTGGCATTGCCCTTACTGGGTGACTTCATTCACACAAGTTCCTGGGCCAGCCTTCTCCCAGAGTGATAAAATCCACAAGTAAGTTACTCATTATCAAGAAATGTCTGTCTGCAGCAGTCTTGTCTCACAGCAAACATCTTCAGGTGGGCTATGATGCACTCAGTGCATTTCTAACTACTTTGTATTTATGAAGCACAAAGTGATTTGACAACAAAAATTCTAGTTGCAATATTTTGTGAAGTTGTAGCTGGAAAGCATCAGTTTCCATCTTAAATGTGAGGACACCAAAGTACATCGAGATTCAGTGGTTTGGCATTATTTATGACCTTTGAAATAACACCCAAATTCCCCCTTGTGTATGCTAGCCAAGTTGGTATGATAGAGTGGTTTAGATACACATTTAGGGCTGTTTTTCACAGACCTACAAGGTACTGGGGACCATTTCTTATGCAGTCGGTCTTCCCAAACCCCAATAAATCCTCATCCTTTGGGAGCCTGGGCCTCATTTAAACCATCCTGCCTCGAAGCTCACCTGTAAGAGAAGGAAGCCTTTAAGATGTGGCAGCCGCTGCTAGCTGTGCCTGGTTAAGACCAACATCTGTAAAGACTGAGAGGCATCTTTCTGGCTTTCTTTTTCCCGTTCAATTACATTCCCTCTTTGCCTATCCCAGGTGGGTAAATCCTCACGGCAGCAAATGTTTTGCACAGAAAGCTGGCACGCCGTAAGAGTTAAGCGCAGCATTGATTAATCTTCCCTCTATTTCTTTCCTTTTCATCCTTGATCTACCAGACATTTTGAGAAGGATGAGCGGTGTATTTTGCCATCCGGCTGGCAGCGCGCCGCGGGGATGAAAGATGCCGTTTGTAATCGGAACAAAGAAGCCCGGTTAGGGGGGGCTCCGCTGGGACAGCCGGACACCCCCCAAAAAACACCCCACGCAAACCCCAGCCCCTGTCTCTGCGGTGCGGGGGTGGGAGTGAGCGGTGCGCGGTGCGCGGTGCCCGGTGCGGGAGCGGTGCCCGGTGCGGGGTGCGCGGTGCCCGGTTCGCGGTGCGGGGCGCGGCTGTCCCGCCCCCGCAGCCCGGGCGCGGCGGTGCCGGCGGCCGCGGCGCGGCGTCTGCGCGCGGGGGTAGCGGCGAGGGGGGGCCCATGGCCAGCCCGAGCCGCCCGGCCGCACCATGCCGAGCAGGGCCGGCCTGGACGCCGCGCTGAAGATGTCCCTGCGGCGGAAATCCTGCAGGATCCACTCCTCGGGCGGTGAGGAACGGGCAGGGTGGGCGGGGTGGGAAGAGGCGCGCCGGAGGAACGCGGGCGAGCGGGCGGGCATCAGCAGGCGCCTCCATG
The DNA here is from genome assembly GCA_035583155.1 of Acropternis orthonyx. NCBI lineage: Eukaryota > Metazoa > Chordata > Aves > Passeriformes > Rhinocryptidae > Acropternis > Acropternis orthonyx. The sequence goes on along the minus strand of JAWWEU010000001.1, from coordinate 47,097,477 downwards.
GCGCGGCCGCCCGGCCCCGCCGCCTCCCCCGCGCCGGGCCGACCGGGAATCCCGCAGTGTCGCCCCCGCCCTGGGCATCTCCGATGGAGATGCAGGCTCCGCGGGCCCCGCCGCTCGCAGGGCAACGCTGCCCGCCCCAAGGGCACCCCGCACCCGCGGGCCCCGTCGCCGCACCCCGCCCCAGGCGCTGCACCACCGGCCGTCCTTCCTTCCATCCTACCATCCATCCTACCATCCATCCATCCATCCATCCATCCATCCCATCGGGACCCCCCCCCTCCCCAGGCACCACCACCCCCATCCCGCCCCCGGCACCCACACCCTTGCCCCGCCTTCTTTCCCTCGGTTCTGATAGTTTTGGACAGGGAAATTTCCTGGCTGGCATCTGGTGGGAGGGCAGCACGGCCGGTGCCCCGCAGCCCGCCAGCCTGGTCAGGGTCATGTGGTCTGGAGCGGGGAGAGCATCAGACGCTGCAGTGAGCCTGCAGAGAGGTAAAATTATAAGGTTTCTTAAAAGGTTCCCATAGGAAAATGTTTTCCAACTAGCTCGTAGAAAAAAGATGTAAATGGAGTACTCCAAAGGTAGAGTTCTGGTCCCAAAGGACTTTGACTGTAGGACTTCTGTAGGACTAAGGTGCACTCAGAATTCATCTGTGGTATGTTGTACTTAAGGATAAATGAAGCATCCGTGACATTGTCAGTGACTTACAGACACCAGTTCCTGTGCAATATACTTAGGTGCCTAGTACAATCTCTGTGGTGAGTAAGAGCGCTTTAGCTCTTTAGCACGTTTTGCTTCAATAAGGAATGTGCTTTTGAAGCACATTTCCTGATCAGCTCTGCTTCGGGTTAAATCTCAGAGCACCTTGGAGAGCGTTTCCTAGACTGCTCTTGGATGATGCTGTACTTGAAGATGTCCTCCACAGAACCAGGCTAGAGCTAGCTTGAAGGAGAAGCCACCTTCCCTTTGGCTCCTCAGCACAACCTGGTCACTCTAGTAATATTTCCCTGTTTGGCCTCACTGCTTGGTAGTAAGGACAGAACTTCAGGGACTTCTGCATAGGTGCTGAAGTAAGCTGGGTGCTAAGCAAAGAGGTGTGTAATGCCAGCTCATAGGAAATGGTAAGGTTTCAGAGTAGGATTTAGCACATTACCAGCTTTACTTATCTTCAGCCTAAGCCATTCAGATGAAACAGTTCCAGTTAAGCAGATTCCACTTTCCAGAGTCTGGGGTTGTGTCCACTTCTGCAGTCTGATCTAAAACCCTGTCCTGTGACAGGGAGGCTCCTTTCCCAGAGCTGCAGTTTGACAGATCTGTTTGTGACCTGACATTTGGAATCCAAACCTAGGTGCCCTTCAGATAGTGAATACTTGGCACATGTGTTTAGCTTGAATGTGGGATACATAAAGAGTTTAAGCTTTAGCTTTTGTAAATCACAGAATCACAGAACGGGTCAGGTTGGAAGGGACATCTGATCCAACCTCCCTGCTCAGGCAGGGTCATCCTAGAGCACATTGCATGGGATTGTGTCCAGGTGGTCCCTAAATGTCTCCAGTGAGGGAGACTCCACAACCTCTCTTGGCAATTTGTTCCAGTGCTCGGTCACCTGCAATCCACAATCCTACATGTGGATCTAGCTGGTTAAGTTGTGCCTCAGTCTGGGTGCTTGAGGAACCCAGATCTTCTAGCTGGGATTTATCTATACACACCTTCTGACTTTTACATATTCCCTTCATTTCAGGTAAGTAGAATCCAAATTAGATGATACTTTGAAGAAAGGTGGGGTTGCTGGTTAGCATTAGGATCAGTGCTTCCTAGATGTTGAACAATATATTTCCTACCTAAAATATTCTTAAGGATGACCAGACCAATATTTAGTATAGGTATATATGATGCCTGTAAAATTACATAATAGAGGTTTTTGTAACTTACTACGTATAATTATTAAAGGACATGATTAGAGTTGGTTTAGGACACCAAGCCAACTCTGATGGCTTAGGACAAGCATAGCCAATCTCTCTGCCACCCAGAGAGAAAGTCCTCCCTTCCCCATTTCTGTGTATTCTCACTGCCTTGCTTGTGTCAACATCAGATGGTTACACGGTCACCTGGATCAGTGCTGATGTGGCTCGTTAGCAGCCTGTATGATCTGAATGCTGGCACGGAACAGAAAGGCAGGAGCTCTGTTTTCCACAGCATGCTGTGGCTTGATGTGCAGACCTGCTGTCTGCGTGGGCCAAACAGGTTCATGTGAGGGGCTTTGGGCTGTGTGAACCCAACTGTAAAAGCACTCAGTTGGAGACTGAGCCCCTGTCTGCTGAAAAGCAGTACAGATGTGTTTGTGTGGTGGCAGTGAAAAGACCTTTCTGAGCTGAACAGTGTAGAAGTCACCCTTTTTGTCATGCTTGGTTAGGATCAAGTAACCCTATCTCTCTCCACTGGGATTTTCCTGGCAGCTATGTATCAGAATGTTCTACCTTCTTTCCTTTTTAGAAGAGAAGATCTTTCCTGCTTTAAAGTCTTATAATTTATTTGCTAGTTCTGTTTACTTTTGAGGGAGTTTTGGTAACCTGAAAGTGTTAGGTTTTAGTTCAGGTCATGGAGATTTATTTTCATACTGTGTAAAGTATTTCAGTAGCTTACAGACATTCTTATTTAGTCAAGAAGAACACTACCTCTGTGCCTAAGGATGTGTCTTCATCTCAGATTGTCTACTCTCATACAGTATAAAATGTAACTGGTATATTTGGTAGAGTTTTAAACCTGCTTAACACTGGTATGAAGCACTTCCCAGAAAGCAGATGATGTGAAAAGGAGAATTTAGAGGTGTAAAGTCACCTCCAGCCACTCAAATTATCAGTCCTGTTCTTTTTTATGCATTTGCTCATTAATCAATTTTTTTCTTTGTACAAGTAAACCTTTTTATTGCTGTAATGTTGTTTACCAGCTGAGCTAAATTGATTAGATTTAAATTATTCTCAAAGAAGTCTCCAGTTCCTTACTGTTGGAACCACAGACATCAAAGACTAACTTGTTCTTCTCCTTCCTGCCTCCTTAAAATGACTAAAAATAAGCAACTGTCAATAAGACATTGGATGAATATACTATGGCGTTTTTATTTTTTGGGGAAAAAATCGAATTCCAACTTTATAATGGATTAAAGGTACAAATGATCTTGATGTCATTTACTGTGGTCTTTTTCAACTGCTTAGTGATACACATCAGCAAGAAAAAGTATTTTTAGTGTAAAGGCAATAACAGAATCTTCTCCCAGGACATGAGGATCTGAAATATAAACATCATTTCATGGTATGAAACAATGCTCCTTTTATATGTTTTCCATCTATATTTCCTGTGAAATACTTGTGTATAGTTTGTGCTGGGTTTTTGTTCTTAAGAACAGTGACTGTCTCTTAGAATCACTTCTTTCTGAACGATTCATCTCTTTCTTTTGTCAAAAGAATGTCTATGAAAGAAGTTCCTTGGGCTATTTTTGTGCTGTGATATCATTATCATGATTGCAGCTGTTGGGAACTGTCATACAGAGAAGTTATAATGCCACACAGCTTCTACCTTTGAGTAAAGATGGTTAAGCATTGGAACAGGCTCCTCAGAGAAGTGCTGGGGTCACAAAGTTTTCAAAAAATGAGTAGACCTGGCTCTTTGCAATATGGTTTAGTGGGCACAGTGGTATTCAGTCAAAGGTTGGATTTGATGATCTTGGAGGTCTTTTCTAACCTTAATGATTCTATGATTCTATCTGTAGCCATTTACATGTTAGACATAATTCCTATACATATATGTAAAATGAACAGGAGCTATAGGTGAAATATTTAATCAGCTTTCTATGATTTACATTCAGCTGTTGCTGCTTCAAATAAGGTGTCATTAGGTATTGTGGAGGACAGGTTCAGATGGTGTAAGAAGCACAGTGAAGGCTACAAGCTTTCACCTTGAAGCTCACTCCAGTCACCTTTGCTCATGGGATATCTACATCCTGTTTTGCAGGAGGAACAGCGGTTGTCCTGAATGCATTTTTAAACAAACAGCTCCTGTGAAGGTGGTCAGCAAAGTGCTGAGCTAACAAATGCCTAAAATACTAACATTTAAATTCTTAAACTAAGAACAAAAGCCCTATTTTGCTGTGAGAAATGTACCTGGCAGGAGTAGTGACAGTGGACACGAGCCAGAGGGGTGTACTTCCTCAGCAAATGCTTTAACTGCCTGTGAACATTACCAGGAGTTACTGAAACATCTAGCAAGATGATTGCAACCAGAGCATTGGCACACAGAAATTCTACCCTGAGAATGTGACAAGAAACTTTCCCAGGTGAAGACTAAACTTCTGCTAGTTTCGTGGTAGAAGTTATTACTAAATAGACTGCTTTAGTACAGGTTTGTTCGTTCATGCACATGCTCAAACTGTGTGGCGGTAATTTTGTGTGAGTGTTACGGAGCTCCTGTTTCTTTTCATACCTGTTTAACTGGCATGTAACATGGTATAATGTGCAGCTTCTTCAATCACATCAAAGGCCCCAGTCCTATTTACATAAACATCAGTGGCAATTATGCCTTTTGACAAGGAGCTCACCACAATAAACCCCATCTTTCACGTTACTACATTTCTATAGTAGCACAAAAGGGAGTCTTCTCAAGCAGTGTGAGATCTCGCTCAGCTGTAAAGTGAGGTGGTGACAGTGACAGGGCTAACTGGAGGCCAGCTTGAACTTCTGCTGTCTTGGACAACGCACTTAAAGCTTGTTTGGCTGTGATGAGAGTTAGTTTGCATTAGGATAGGAGGCAGTTTAAAATACATCTGCTTATGACACTGAAATAGAAAAAGATGATGTATGCACAGTTCCTGTGGAGCAACTCCATAAATAAACAAGGTCTTAAGTAGTGTGGCAGAAGAAACACTTTTTTTTTCCTTACTGTGATGGGGGAGGTGAGAGCACGGATAAATCCATTAAAGATCAAACCACTCAGATAATGAGGAATACAGTTACTTAGGAGTTAATTGTGGAGATAAGATATTTAACTAACCTTCAGTTCCTAAGATTAAATTAAATTTATGTATTTAATAAAAATTCCACTCCACTCTATGGGCCTAGCTAAAACTAAAACCTTAATCTGAGTTTTTTGGGATTTATCAAACCCATCACACCAATATATGAACTCTCTTATGTTATGCTGTTTGACTATTCATAAATCCATTGCAGATACATGTACTCTCTATTTTTAAGAACTGTTTTTTCCTTCTCTGCTGCACTCTCTCTCCACAGGACTTTTGTTTCAGATTTTAGTTCCCCAGCAGTATCTGCTTTTAGTGTACTTCCCTGTGCTGGGTAAGTCAGTGTTCTCATTTTCTGGGTAGACCTAAAAGCACTGCCCTAGTAGTGTGATTTGGCAGTAATGCTGCTGTAATTCCATGTAGGATTAAAATATCTAACAGTAAAATGATTGCAAGGAAGACTGTTTGTCTGTTCAGCATTCTAGAATATCATCAAGACGATGAAACTGCTGGGTATACTTCCTGAATGAAACTTACAGGATATAACAAAGAATAGTCATTCAGTATTGCATTTTCATTGCCACAAGGTTTGAGTACAGTCTTGATCCCTGCTGACTGTAGGCATATTTTTACATGGAAATCTATGGCTTCAGAAATGATGTTGCTCTAAAGCATTCCTTTTTTTTTTTCTTTTTTTTAAATAATTAACCCTTCTCCCCTCCTCAAGAAGTTCCAAGCTGATAGGTCTCATTGACTCTACATAGCATTTTGGACAAGAATCTGAAAATGGATGAAACTGATCATTCTCCAATTAGTTAGCCATTCACAAGGCATTTTTATTGTGCTGAAGCCTTGCTATAAACAACCGTGTCATCCATTTCTGCTCTTCTGGAAGGTTATCAAGTGGCATTCTGTAGACTTGCTACACGGTGGTGCTTAGCCGGTTCATTTCCCTTTCACCATTCTTCTTTGAGCTGTCAAGTATACCCTTTAAATAATCTTTAAGTCTCAGAAAGCTGACTTGCTACTTGTGAAGCAATATTCCAAGCACCCATGTTATCTTTATTGCTATAACAGATAAGTGTCTCATATTTATTTTCCTGTACCATGTTGCACTGTGGCACATTTTAATTGGTCTGTAGTAGTCCAAATATTAGAATATTTGTTACAGACAGTATTTGTAGAGCCTGGTTGCCAACATGTTCTTTTAAGGCATAATCGCAAAGTCTTTCTTGTACCTATAGTTGGAAGAGCAGAGCTTTTAGACTTTGAAAAGGCAGTTGACTATCTCTGCAGCAACAGCTTTCTGCTTCTGGGATAGCCCTTAAGTGTGGCTTGCCTTTTTATTGACACAAATATTTTCCTTTCAGTCTCTTATCTGTTTTGGTTAAGCCTTTTGGAGCAGTTGCAGGTACATAAGACATGACATCTGAGAGCTTTAAATAACACATATTCAGCTGGTACACTCAAAGGATAGTTAAGGAAAGATGATTGACACAGTTGAAGATTGAGAACAAAGAAGTTAAATTGTATAAAGTTTGTTTGGATTTATTGCAAAATAAAAAAATTAATTATCCATGTTGAAAATTTCTTATTCAAAGTTATTCCAATATTTCTTAGGATCTCAGATTTTTGATTGGCACTATTGCCACCTTTTCATAATGAATCCTGCCTACTAGAAAAGTTCCTGGGTAGTTTCTTTGCAGCCACAGGAGTGGATAGATGTCTGCCTGTTTGAAAGTTCCTGACTCTTAGCCCACTGGTTGAGACCCATGTCTTACCATAGCAGTAACTTTTGATTCTGGACATATTTAATATAAGATGACTAGAAGCTAGAGTGAAGTGAGCACACCTGAAAACAGAAGATGCAGAGTTTTGTGTTTCAGCCTAAGGCACAATAAGGCGAAGTTGACATGATACAGATTTTAATGAGTGACCCAATCAAACTACAAACTTGCACTCATCAGATAAGCCACATAATCCATATAGCTGGAATACCACATCCATGTATATGACATTCATAGGAGGTTTTCCTTACAGCTAGAAGTGTAGTTATTCTTGTGGTGAGCACTAAACCCAGTTTAAATTAAAAAGAACATGCAGTGTCAGTACATTAGTCTCAATACTCTCGTGTGATGAAGAATCACAAGACATACTGTGAATTTTTTACTGTATTTCCACTGCTACTCAGCCTTACATAGCATATTTTTGTTATTTCTAGCTCTAATTAGCAATTTGGAAATTGTTGCATTGGGGCATCAGTGGAAAGAGCAGATAAATGAGAACTTGTCTTCCACTTGACTAAAATGGTAAGAGCAATGGTTGTGTCAGACTCATCGTTCATAATAGATCCAACAAAGCGTGCCAGTTTGTTTTAGCCAAGGGCTTGGTCAGATAAACCTACTTACATTTAGAATGTTATAAATCAGTAGTAACACGGCTGAATTTAGTGTATACATTCTGTAAAGCAGAGAAGGCAGCCTTATATCTTGTTTAACACTGACTACAAGGTCTTGATGTTTAATTCCTAATCTCTTGAATGCAGATGACCAAACCCATTTATTTGATTTCATTAAATAAGCAGGTAGTCAGGAAGAGTGAAAACAAAAGTGTTTATCTCCTTACAATAACATCACCCTGATTAATTTGCTACTTTGAACAGAAGGAGGGCTCAGGTGCTATCTCCTGTAGACCCAGCACTGTTCTGCCTATTTGTACAAAACTCAGTAAAAGCAATTTAAGATCCTGTGCCTGTGAGATCTAGGAACATTCAACCCAATGCTTATACAAAAGTTGTATGAAAGAAACAGTCCAGACTTTTCTGTGCCTTTAAATACTCTAAGTAAATGTCACCCTAACTTAATAGATGCAGTTTATTTGTAAATGGGAGACAAAAGATGCTGAAAGAATATGTACAAAGCCAACCTCCATCATCATAATTCTGAAACAGATACAGAGGCTAGATCTGCATTTGTCATTTCAGTTACATAGCTGGGAATCAGGATTGAACCTGGAAGCTTTAATCTGAAATCCAGTTGACATTTATTCTACATTCCTGCGTTACTGGGAAGGCTCAGCATAGTTACTGCTTCAGTGGTCCTGGCTACTGAACTGAAATACATTGACATCAATCCTGGTGCCTTATTTTGAAGAGGGACAGAAAGACAGGGGAATTAAAGTATGCACGTGCTCCCCAGACTGGTCAGGGAACTACTCCTGCTTAACAGATTAAGTCAAATCTTTTTCCTAGAGTTGCAGAAATACAAGTGTGCATCTGGAAGCCATCCTTGTGCCATTTATCTGCCTGATCATAGAAAGAAAAAGGAGCTTTCATGAGAGCTTAGCAGACAGAAGGGAGGAGAGAGTGCTAGCATTTTCCCTCCAAACCCTTCCCCCAGCCAAACTAATCCTAATCCTGCACTACCTGAAGAGTGAGAACTATTCACTCTTCACTCCTTAACTAAAATCTTGACCTTTGCTGAAGTTTTCCCACAGTCTTCAGTAAGCAAAAAAGTTTATACCCTCTGTTCTTGATCAAAGTAATCTTATTCACAAAGCTGAAATTTGCTTATTTGGTCTTTAAAAAGTTTTAAAACCCTACAGGTTTTCATTAGGGTAACAAAAGGGAGTGATCAGGATTCAGAAAGAGAAAGGAATGGCTAAAAAGATCTGAAGTATTTGAGAAGAAAGAGCTGATATCTTACAAACCCCCCCGAATTATTTTGGGAGTTAGGGTCCCCAATGAAGACACTTCACGAAAGTGCAACTACTAGCAACTTTACTAACATGTAAATGTGCAAAGTTACCCATTATTTTAGAGTTACTTTAGATATGTTGCAGCTTGTGAAATTGGAGTTGGATGTTGTCCTGTTTTCATCTGGGACAGAGCGGTGATCAGCTGTGTGATACTTAGTTACATGGTTAAACCATGGCAGACATAATTTCAGGTGCCTAGGCCCTAAAACAGCAAGGATTAAAAATATTTTTTCTGGAGAGGGTGAGTCTAATCTTTTGACATACCATATAGACCCACATTACTGAAGGGGCCGCTATTGTTGATGTTTTGATTCTGAGGAAGCTCCTCAGGACAGAATATGTCATTTCAGTTGGGCCAGTACTTCTGCATTTATTGTAAGCTTCACATTGTTTTGGTACCTTACCTACCAGCTACCAAACACAAGCATCTGTCAGCATAACTATCATCTAAACAGTTAAGTTTCTGTACCTATAGGGAAGAGAAAGAATAATTATTTTAACTAGAGAATAGTGCAGGTGCAAGAACAAACTTTCACAGACATTTAGTCTGAAAAGTAATAAGCATATTTCTAAGTATCGGAAAACTGCTCAGAATAGCTTTCCAGAAGGAGCAGTGGGAAAGTAATTTAGCTTGATCTCATAACTGAATTTGATTGGCATATGTAAAGGACTATAAAATAATAATAATAAAAATCTGGAATAGGAGAACCTGAACTTCTAAACAAGCTTTTGCTTGTTGGTCTGTGTTTTTAAACACCAAGTAGAACAAAGACCTTCATGGGCAAAAAATAGACTGTATACACTGGTCTTTCCAGGAGAAGGTTGCAGAACAACACCTGCACTTGGTATCTGATTTTGATACAACAATAACAGCCATAAAATGCAGTAAATTCCAGTAGTTTCTTTTTACCATGCTTTCTTGTAGGCACCCTTCAAATACTGAAAGGCTGGAATAAGGTCTCTCCAAGACAGCCTTCTCCAGGCTGAACAATTCCAGTGCTCTCAGCCTTTCCTCATAGGAGAGGAGCTCCATCCTTAGCGGCTTTTCTCCAGACTCGCTCCAACAGGTCAATGTCCTTCCTGTGCTGGGCACCCCATGGCTGGGTGGAGCACTCCAGGTGGGGTCTCTCCAGAGCAGAGTCAAGGGCTCCCTTGACCTGCTGGCCAGGCTGCTTTTGATGCAGCCCAGGACACAGCTGGATTTCTGAGCTGTGAGTGCACATTGCTGGATCATGTCCAGCCTCATCCTCCAGCACTCCCAAGTTCTTCTTGGCAGGGCTGCACTCAAGTCTGTTCATCCCCCAGCCTGTACTGGTACTGGGCATTGCCGTTAAGCAGGTGCAGCACCTTGGGCTTGGCTTTGTTGAACCTCAGGAGGTTCCCATGGGCCCACTTCTTAAGCTTGTCCATGTCCCTCTGGATGGCATCCCATCCTTCAGGCATGTCAACCACACCACAAAACTTGAGAGAGAGAGAAACTCTGAGAGTGTCCTGCTTCCAGGACTGTATTTTCTGACATCCTGAATTCCAGTCAGGTTTTTTTTTTTTATTTTATTCTTGAATATGGACAGCCTTTGGATAACCAAACCGTAAAGGAGCTTTATACGTTACCGACTCAAAAGGTAGGATGATATGTGTCTTCCAACCTTCTTAATGCCAGTTTGTCAAGAGCTCTGTGCTATCTCCCTGAAGTGTGCTTAACCATGTTGGTTATGGTTCGGGTTAGATGGAAAGGACTCTGTCTGACATGGCATGGGAGAGAGCAGTAAGCATTCCCAACTTGGACTGCAGAGAGACCTCAACAGTCCTAAACTTTTACCATCAAGAAAGACTGGCCTCCAAAGAAGAAGATTCTGCAGTCCTCGACACTGGATGGCTTTGTTGAAGTTTTGGCCTGCCAGCTGATTACTGAAACCATTTTATTTGGGAGCTTTCTGCCAAAACCCCAGAGAGAGAAAATGGGAATGAAATAGCTGCAATAATAAGTCTGATACGATTTTGTTGAGACAGTGCAATTTTGTGTTAGTGCTAAACAGCACGGGATTTAAATAATTTAGTAGCCCTTTTGGTCCTTTTTGCTTCATTAGACAGCCACAGTCCCAGGGGGTGTGTGTACTTGTTGTTCCTGATAGGATTGTTGTTGTTGACAAAGACATTGAACTCTTTTATCAATGTCATCTTCTATGCAGAGAAATTCCAACAACCAAAGGCAGGAGTTATACCTTCTTCCTACTAGAAATCCCCCCCCTTTAAAAAAAAATTCAAGTCCCTTGTAGGACACCTAGCACTTTATAAACATCTTGCTGTGGTTCTGCATCACTCTGTTACAGGCTTACAAATCAAATCAGAACAGTTTTGCCCACTGATAAGATGATAGGATTTATATTTCTATGTCCCAGTTCACGTCTAGTCAGGGCAGATGGTACTATTGGAGTGTACACCATCATTAATTTGGGACTCAACAACTGTAAACAACCATATTTTTTATTTCCATGAGATTTAGTACACGGAATAGCATTCAGTAATAGAATATCAGTATCCTAAGGAGAAGCCACAAAATTTACTGAGGTAGAGAAGGACAACAGTGATGTGGCAGCTTCTGTTTTTGTAGGGAGCTAAAGCTGTCTCACTTGAATTCCAAGTATTTTGTCATCAGTGTCTCCAGAGAAAAGGAATAACTTTAGTTATCTACTTCATAGGGTGATATGAAGATTACAGGCGGCTACACAGTATTTGGTGCTGGAAAACACAAGGTGATACACAAATATATTTCTTTAGTCAAGTAAGTTTACAGCTATTAGAGTTACATTTTTTTCATAGTTGCCATCTGGTGTCAGACCTCATAAAACTAAGTCCATGTGGATATTTGGGAAAAAACCAAACAGAACATGACCTTTTATTTAATCCTCTATTTCTTATAAAGGTTTATTTTTACAAGGGAATTTTATAAGCTATATTTCTGTAGGATTTTTTGGCTTTTTTTTATTGTTTAAATAGTTTATTAACAGTGATTCTACACTAACATAAACAATTCTAATAGCAAAATTGATATATCCATTTTTATAGACTAAAATTTGAGAAGAGCAATTAACAGCCTGAAAAAGGGGGAAGGGAAGTCCTACATTAAGAAGATTGGCAGTGCTTCAGCTGGAAGACTATGCTGTGACTGTGGCTATAGCCAAAAATAGAATTGGATTAACAGAAGAAAAGCAAGTAGCTGAAACTAAGGTCAAAGCAGAAAGAGATGCTTTAGAATTATCACACATACCAAAAGATAGGAAGAGATATTCAAGGAATTTTCCTATTATATATACCTGTAAAAACAAAAATCAGTTTACAGTAAGAGGAGCTGTGAAAAATGATTCAAATAATAATAAGTCAATTAAGAAAAACTAAGCTTTAAAATATGAGGAAAAAATGACTCTAACCTTTTCTGATTGTTTATACAGGCTTTAACATGCATACTATTAAAAATAAATTAAAAAATTAGCTGTAAGAGATAGCTGTAGTAATGCCAGCACTTAAAAAAGGAACAGTAAAAATAAGTTGCCTAAAAACTCTCATTCAGGTAGGATAACATAATGACTAGTCAAACTGAATAGGTTTTGCTTTAACTCCTCACTAGAAAGCAGGCTGGTTAAGGTAACAAGTTCTACCTGATGGCAATTATTACAGCTCTGTTTATACTAATGAGCCCCAGATCCATAATTTGTGGGGGAGAGGAACTAGGGGGCAGATAAGAAGACTATAAGATGAGAAAGGTCGAAGAAGGTCATGTCTGTAAAGGTTTGGGTAGGATGAGTTGTAGCTTACAGAAGATTTGTCGTGTCTTGTAGCTTTGATTTTCAGTCAGGTAAGTTGGTTTGAAAGGAGGGAAGGTTGCACTTGTTTAAAGAAAAAGTATTTTTAATGCCTTCAACTCTAATGCTCTGAGGTAGCTAATGACTATCCTTATCTTTTTAGAGATTTTTCTGTATAGAAAAGCTAAAAGCCTCTTTTTCTGATAGGAGAGTTTATGCCTCAGCAATGCAAGGGTCTAGTAGCAGGCAAAGCCTTTGTCTGCTTTTTATTGTAATGGCTTTATTCTTTTATCTGTGATTACATACTACTTGACAAAAGTAGAGGTAAGACTTAAATCTAGAGAGCAAACAATTATCTATCTATATCAGAACAACTCCTTTCTGTAATCCTGTGTTCTGTTGTCACATTCACTTAAACTGTGTGACATGAGCACTACAGTGGTGGCTCTCAACAGCTGCGTAGTAGGAACTATGTTAAAAATGAAAGGTGTGCTTAATGTGGAAGACTTCTTCCAATTTATTAGGATGTAAATCTTATCAGTGGTGAGGAACTGTTGTTTCAGCAGGGAGCTCAGTATTCAGATAATAACTGAATGGAAAGGATTTCTCTCCATTGAGTAGTTCTATTAGCCACAGCAAAATAGGACATCTCTCTGGGAATGCTGTGGTACTAATTTTTCTAACAACCTTTAAACAGGGTATAGCAAACTAATGCTTATCAGTTGGGGACTTCTGCTAATACACGATTGAATATCCTCTGCAATAGTTTGTGGAGTGAAGAGCAATAAAGCGTTCAGGCTGTCAGGTTTAAAAAAAAAAAATTATATTTGGGCTGGGAATGGCTACTTTCCTTTCACAATGTGTCTTCTCTTTCATGGAGAAACTTGAGCAACCTGTATCTAATGCAGGAATGGCTGTAGGTCAGGACTATCTGTAAATCTGTCCTAAAGAATTTAGCACCAGTTTTGAATCTTAAACCCTTCCTTGAAATGAATAGAAGGAAAGAGAAGAGTGACTGAAGTCTAGCTGATAAGAGTTTCTTAAAAATGAGACACCAATGCTTGCTGTACCTGGCTAGATGCTCTGTTACTGGAAACTGAGTCAGCCAGGTGGTGATATTCAGCTTGCAGTAGTGGTTGGCTGGTTGGGTCTCTGGTTTGTTTGTTTGGTTTTTTTCCCCCCTTCCTCTCCTTCCTAGGGCTACTTTTTAATGAAAAACTCCTCCAGTGCTAGCATATGAGTCATAAGCATAATTTCCTCTAAATTCACAGCAGCCTATGCAATACTAGATAATTAAATATTGAAGAGGTCTGTGATTCTTGTCTTTGCTCATTCTAGAAGCAATTGCAATAAAAATCTGTCTGTTGCAGGGAGGTACTGGAATGTCTCAGAAGTGACAGATGGATACAGTACAAATGTACTTAAACCTCAGAAATGATGCAATAGGTCAAGCTGAATCCTGATCTGATGGAAAACAAGCATTTATGTTTTGGCAATGACAAACCTTGTGTGAGCCCTAGTAGGAGACCTATATGGTTACAGCCCCAGCTGGTCCAGTCAGCATAACTCTACTTAAATCAAATTCACTGTCACAGGCCTGCAGCAGTTCAGGGTCTGATGTATAGGCTTCCCAGAAAAATCTGTAGAAACACCATAATATATCTTTTAGAGGTCAAGCCACTGAGACTCTTAGCTCTCTTTGAGGGAGGAGGGTGGACGGAATAGGAAAGAATATTTTTAAAACTCATGTAGTACTGATGCTCCTTACAAGATAGCTGTTCCAGGAAGAAGAACCAGCATAAGAAGGCTTATTATGCTGGGATTTTTAAATAAAAATGTTTTATTGGTGAAAATGTCTTCAGTTATGCTTACAGTATAGGATTTCAGCATAACAGTAGCAGGTGGCTGCAGCATTAAAATAACTGGTAATTATATTTATGATATAATGTGCTTCAAAGGGAAAAGAAAGACTCCACCTGAGTTTCTAGCTCTATAAGCTTTATTCCCATCCTTGACCTGGTCTTCTGACTGAGGCTGCAGAGCTGAGATAAGACTGGATGATAGTGCAAACCTGTAAGATTCTCTTATCTGTCACTAGTTCTCTCTTCCTTCAGGGAACAAGCAGAGGCGTGTGATGGCAGTTTTTCTCTTGTCCTTGGTTAAACATAGAACTGCTGTTGAATTTTCTTTTAGAAGTCTGTTTATACATCCATTAAACTGAAAATAAACTTGTTCTACACCAAAGATGTTGATTAAGTTCACAAGTCTGTTTTGAGCTTTGTGCAGATGTATGTCTCTGTTAAGTTGTCTTAAACAATAATTAGCTGTGTTCTGATTTTGGTAGTCCTTGGTGATACAGATCAGTTGGAATCAACATGAGAGGTTCTCCACTGGATTCTACATCTGGTCCTCAAGGCTGGAAGCGCAGGAACTATTCTTTTAGGTCCAAATATAAGAAACCCAAAATGCAGACACCCATTCCTCCACTCCTTTGCTGTAACTCTTCCCTTGGGGAGGTGGTGGTTTCAGTCTAGCATTGGAAACGGCCAGGTGATGGGGAGGGCTACTAATTCTCATACCAGCATATTTACTTCTGTTTGAAGGTGCCTTAAAAAGAAAAATATGTTTGTTAGTCAGAAAACGAATCCCAGCCATGTGCTACCTCTCTGCACATGCCCTGTGTTTTGATGGTCATGCAGGGCAGTTGAGTCCCTCTGCCATATATCTGTTATTCCCAGAACTCTGAAAATAGAGTGAGGTTTCTCTTCTGCTGGTAACAATCAACTCCACATTGCCCACTCTGCACTGGGGATGCTGTTTCTTGCTTCTCTTGCTGAAGCAGTGTGATGGGCCTGCATGGGTTATGCTCATAGCTCTGGGATTCAGCGCAGTCTTCTGTGTGGATGTGAAGCATGCCCTTCACCCTGTGGGATGGCTGAACAGTTCTTGTTCTGAAGGTGGAGGGCTAAAACACTGATTAACAAGACAGTATTAATTTTATTCTTGCATTATGTTAGACTTTAATGTAATTAGAGGGTATTACATTAGAAAAAATACTTAAAGTTAGTCTATCATATTCTTATTTAACTCTCTTAGTTACTACACTAGGCAGTTAAAATGATACTGTTTTCTGCAAGGCATTTGGATGCTGCCTGACACAGCTGAAAATATAGTGCAATTAGAGAGAATGAATTGGTTGCCGATTTCTTCTCTTGAATGCTTCCATTAACAGTCTCACTAACAGTTGTAGTGAACCTTTAATGAATATAATAAGCCACATAACCCCTGTGAGCCTGCATGAGTTGGTACATGGTATGTTCTGCAATAGTAATACAGTCACGTTTTCTGATTTGCCAAGTACTTTATCAACAACTTGGTATGATTTGTATTTAAAAACAAAAAAAGTTGCCTCAGTGAGAATAGACTAAACTTCATTTTCCCTTCATCGCTTCTTTCATATTTATTTGTTTCTGTGTTAAGCACATTTAGAGAAAGACATAAGAAGCAGAATAGTAAGGATTAGTAATGTGCTGTTCTTAGTTTAACACTCAATCCTTAGGACTTGTGGTATGATGCTGGAGTACCCTCTTGGGTAGGCTCATTTTGGTGGCTTGTGGAAGCAGTGAAAACCCTTGGTGATGCAGACAGTATCTGCTCTGTGCTGATTCGAAGGCACATCTGAGTATCAAAGATGAGTACCTGGATGCATATGTCTGCACCAAATAGCAAAGCCTTCATCTAGCAGAGCCAGGATGAGGTAAAATTAGGCCTTGCTTCTGCAGTAGCCTAGTCACTCCCTCCTCCAAGTGATTTGTCCTCATTGTCTTCTGCATTATGTGTGACATGGCTAAAAAGTGGATAGAAGTGGTTTGAGGAAATGCTGGGAGGAAAGACTGACTGTGCTTGGCTGTATCCATCAGTCAGTCTTTGATGATCAAACTTAGTTCTGGATCAGACTTATTAGTCTTTTTTTCCCCTCTTGCAAATGAAGGAATATATAGATTTGAAACCCTGGGATTCAAAGGAGTTTGTTTTAACCTTAGTTCCCTTCTCTGTAGTTCGATGTTTCCTTGTAAAGGCAATATCATCTGTTTTGTGTGATATATAGATATACTCAGGGTATGGCCACATGGTCATATATTTAAATATATTCCTGAAGGCTAGTGTTCTGCTAACATCTTCTCGAGTGTGGACTGATGGATTTAGGGATGTCGTGTTTCTGTTTTGGACAAATGTGGATGGAAAAGGTGAGACATATGGGGGATTTGCTAAGGGTGAGTTGAGAGGTGCCCTCAAGGGTGCTGAGGGAGCCTCACTGCTTCAAAGCTGACTCCCCCTTTGTGCAGGGCCATTCTCTCATGATGCCACAGTTCAGGCCACCATTCAGGATGTTGAAGCTGTCAGCAGCTCTAGTGAGGAATTGGGGTTCAGTAAGACATGGCTGGCTTGCTGCTGATTGAGCCCTTTCCAGTGACAGAAGTTGGCAGTGGTGAGATGAAGACATGGTGTTGGATTTACTGTGCTTTTGCAGTAGAATCTGTCACAAAATGCAGAGGGACCAGCAATAGTTTGTGATAGTTGGCAATAGAGCTGCAGTCTGCTGTGCTTTGTTCTTAACTGTTAAAATTGGCACCAATACTATTATGAACCCATGTCTGATCAGGGCAAAATATTCATCCTTGTATCTGCATAACAGATGAGATTGACTGAAGAAACAGTGCTTTTTAATGTGTGTTTTCTTTCTGCTGAGCTCTTCTACAATACCTGTAGACATGTGTGTGGACATGAGAACAAACATGACTTCCTGGATTAATTATTGTTTTCCCAGTGCACTTAGAATTTAATAAAGCAGTGGGCTTGTCTTAATAATCTAACTGCTGTTGGCTGAAGGCAATTTAGCAGCTCTACTGTTTGTGCCTCTTGCTTTTAGCTACAAGACCCTCACTGTACCCCATTAAGGGTAGGAGCAATTGTGTCCATATATCTCATAGTTGCTGCACAGTGCTGCCTGGTGAGAAAATGGCTGATCTAAACTGGCTTTGACAAATCCAGTGAATTATCTGCAACCTAGTTCATTAACCAAGTCTGAACTGTGCTATTAGTATTGGTAGTGGTGTACTCTGCATGCTGCCTTTCCCCTTCCTTTCCGGCTGCCTCTTGGTCAGCACTGAAGTTATGAGGGTATCCACTAATGCCCTGTGTGTCTAGAGCAAGGGTACTGTGTTAATAGCTCACAGGGCTTACAGGTTTCAAGCAAGTCTAGCTAGAGTGGGTGAGGGGAAACTGAGGTTGAATGATGACAGAAGATGCACAGTACTGGGGTTTCATCTGATGCAGATCTGGATTTTGTTAGAGCAGTTCTACATCTCCCTGTGGCAGCTGATGTCAGTTTCTCCCAGCACTGAGTCAGACTGCTTCTCTGATTGCCAGAACAGAGCTACCTCTACCTTACAGCCTGTCTGCCTGCTGTGGATTCCTTTGGTTTTGTTTCATTTTTTTTTTCTGGTTTTGTGTTTGTTTTTTCTGTTTGGTGTTTTTAAAAAAAAAACCAAATGATAGGTTTTGGTGTGTAATGAGGGTTGCTCATAAGGGAGTTCCTATGGATTCATTAATCATTAGAACAACTTTGATGAGAAGAGTCTTGGGGCTGCATTGAACCTGTAGGGAAGAGGCTGTACTTGGTCTCTATGGTTGTAACTATAGTGTATCATCTGTGAGTCTTTAACTTCTCAGTTAGACTTTGGCCAAAGGCCAGAAGTTAGGCCATGGGGCTTTGTTAGGTAAGAATTGGTAAGTGATGCAGTTTGCTTTTGGTTTAGTGCATGTGTGGCCTTTCATTTTACAGCATGTTTTTTGTACTTGTTTTAGTTGTAAATGAGTTCTTGTCTGATCTGTTAGAAGGCAGCAATTTCAGGCATAGGTCGAGTGCTACTGCCCCAGGGTATAAGGGATGCATGTGTATGCTTTATCCTGTGACTCAAAGATCTTGTTAAATGTTTTGATTTTTTCCTATTATAGTGATCTAGCATTCTTGCCTCTAGAAAGAAAAAGAAATAACTAAATCAACTCCATAACATTTTTAATGCTGGCCTCATGTAAGTGCAAATAAATGCAAGAAGCTGTAGTGACTTGAGGCTACTTAGAGCAAATAAAATTATCTTAACATAATGAATACTTAGATTTTGTTGGTGTTTACCCAAAAGGATATTAAGAGTAAAAAGATGAAAGAAAAATGCCTCTTCTCTTTATTGATAGTATTACATTGCTTGCATGTATTTCATCTTCTTTATTGACATCAATATTTTGGCTTTCCAAAGTAGAAGGCCTATTTAATGTGGAAGCAACTGCAATGATAAGTGAGACAAAAGCATTGATAACTGGATTGCAAGGATTATCTATTAATTGTCATGCTGCTTTAGTTTGTTTTGGTGTTCCAAGTTAGTAGAAGACAAACTAAGTGGCAGGGTATTAGTTCACAAAACTGAAAATAGTTCACTGTAATTATTCAGTATTATCTTTAGATAGCAGATATATGAGACATCGCTCTTGTTTATTTAAAATCTGGGTTTCTGTGCATTTGTTTTCACGTTAGCTGGAGAGGAGATCTAGTGAAGGTGAGTGAGAGATTGGTTATCCTGCTAGTGAAATCCAAGACTAGTTTGTTTGTTTGGGGGTTTTTGTTGTGTTTTTGGGTTTTTTTGCCTCTAGGAGTATTTATAAATAAGTGTTTGAAGAACTGTTTTCTGGTAGTCTTGACTGTCTTCATGGAAGTCACAGATGACTTGAGCTGACAAAACTGTATTCCTAATGTACATGGCAGGGGGTGGCCTTGCTGTACGTGTACAAAAGTGGTTTTGCAGGTGCAATTAGCTCCTGTGTTTTGTCCTATTAGATGCTGGCAACGTTCCAGCAGACATGTTTACAGTGGGAATAGATGTGATCCTGCATCTCCTGTGTTTGAATACTGGAAGACTGCACTGGAGTGCTTTGAGAACAGAGGCTCACCCTGTGATATCTGGTAATGTTTGCCTCTGAGTGAGGTGAATTGAGTCTGTTTTTCTAGCCACTAGAATGGGAATATGGAGACTGTTACCCTCTTTCATGTTTCCTGTGAAGATAAAATTTATGGTTTGTGCTTTCATTTTGACTGTGTTTGCTTGATACCTAATTGTTTCTGGAAAGGAAAGTACTTTGTAAACATCAGGAGTACTTGCTGTAGGTAGTAACCAAGCTAATCTAGGAAGAAATGTGTCTTTTTTGTAAACTTGTTCTCTCTTCCTTTGCATGTCAGGTGTCTAGGAAAATGCATTTTAAGATGATAGCTGCACTTGAGTATGTGTAGATAGGAAAATATTTAGAGCTGTACCATAAGAAGCCTCTAAGGATGCATACTTGCATAGAGAGAGGTAAGCAAGCAGCACAAATTTGGTGGTAGCTGTAGGTCCTTATGTTTAGAGCTTCCCTAATTTCATAGTGCACTTCTGTTTATCTGTGAATAATAATGAAAAATCATACTTGATCAAGATGCTTTTCTTTCAGACAAGTTGTGGGGAGTTCAGGCCATACTACTATCTCTGTTGTGGAATTTAGTGTGCTTCTTTGCTATTAGTCTCAAGATTAATACTTGAAATCAAATTTTTTAAGTGAATTCATGTTTCAGTATCCTGCTGAATTTCTGACAAGCGATGTCAACTATTTGGAGGACTTTGTTCAAACCAGGAAACTTCTCCAAGCTGCAGTAAATTTTCTCTTTAAATTTGCAACTTACTGGTTGCTGTAAGACTGATCTGAAACAAAGACTATTGCTGGATGGGACCAAATACCTTCAGTGCTAGTCAAAGGGTGCCTCACAAAGCAGAAGGTAGCATAAACTGGTTTTTCAGGTTCCCAGTTTCCTCTGGAAAACACACTTGCAATTTCCTTTCTTCCCTTTACCTTTGGAAAAAGAAGTATTTGAAGTAATTTTTTTCTGGAGAGGGGAATATAGGAAGGCCTCCTTTAGAGGATTACTAGATTGTGATCAATCTCACATTTACTGACTTATATTTAAATAAACAGAATAGATATGTAAAAAGCTGAGCCCTCTGTAGATCTTATGGCAGGATGGGCTTTGGTGCACAATGATGAAATCAAAATTGTTACACTTTTCCCATTAAAATTTCATAAACATGAATTAGTGGGCTCATCACTAATCTCATCAAGAGACCTTCATCTCATTTTAACAACATTATAACCCAGAATAAGAGGCTGGAAATTGTTTTCTTTTTTTTGTTTGTTTGTACTGCATGTGCTTGCATACATGTGCTTACTAGTTCCTGATTTAAGGCATGGTATCAGCAGCTTGGAGATGATCTGATAAAAATTAACTGAAAACTGGATGTTCTCTTACTAAATTTGAGGTTACATTCTCAAATACTGAATTATTTGAGGTCTCCCTAGCTGCTGAGCTGCTCTGAGAATTAATTCCCTTCCCAGTCTATGGTAGGGAACATGAATCTTTGATTATACAAGCCAGGGAAATATATTTAAAAGAAAATCTACTGTTTCATTATTAACAAATGCTTGTTAGAAGAATGGTCTTCATGACCCTGCAGGCAGTTCTATGCACATTTGTCAATGTTTGCCATCATAAAAGCAGAAAACTCTTGCTCAGTGCAAGTGTTACTTCAGGACTCTTTTGAACAGGTGATTTATATAAATCTTAAAGGGATAAATACTGAAGGAGGGCAAAGAGAGGTTTCTGAACTTGAATAGCATCTAAGACAGGACAGAAATTGGTTATGCCTTAACCTTTGGCTGGAAAATACTCTAAAATCCAAGTGACAGCAGCAGTTACTACCCTGCTTGTTACCTGCATTTGTAAAGTTGACTTCCTGACTAGGAAAACTGAGCGTCAACTAGTGGGGTTTGACACAACAGTACAATTATCTTAAATCAGTTGAATACACTGTGTGACAAACTGAGGCTACAAACAAGAGCTATTTTCTCAATGTTCAGCTACTCTGTTCCCTAAACAGTAGCCTTGGGAAGAAGGGACTAGATGCTACCTCCCCCAACCTGACAGTTTTTGAGTTGACATGCTGAATCTTTTTAACTTTTTAGAATGAAAAAACAGTTAATCTAATAGTGGGTGGGATGGTGAGGTGTAATGAGTGGAGAACTTGTCAGTTCATCCCAGGAAAAGTTCCATGAATTTTGGTGATATCAAGTCTATTTTGAAATGATTAAAATGTGGGCTTTCTAACTAAATGTTTAAGCAGAATGTAATATTTCTACTGTAAGGTACTAAAGAATCCAAAGAGTTATAAAATAAATACAATTTATGTCTAAATATAACTGAAAAAGTACATTCCAAACTTGAGAAATCATTAGCTGATACAAGACTTGAGTATTTGCTAATTAGTGTGGTTTGTGGCTAGTACTCATGCAGTCACCAGAGTAGGAACAAATGCACTTAAGCCAGCTGTGGTATTTGGTTTCTGGGTTTTAGTCCTTTTTATTGGCTTGCCAGAAACCTGGCCTGTGTTATTGACTTGCTTTCCCAAAGATTGAAGAGATACTCACTTCATTGCAAGTTATTAATTGGGTGAAACTTGGTTTTTTTTAAACAATTTGCAGAATTCTGAACTCTGTTTGTGGTTGTGGGCTTTATGCTGGTTTCCAGTGCTGTGCTGCATTTCTCTGTGTCTGTCCCATGGACTGTGCTCAGGGAAAGTGCCTTGGCACCACCTGGTAGATACACACTCAAGTAGTCACCTTCTGTGGAATGGAAGTGCTACAGGTGCTCAGCACACAGGGAAGTGATCATGTATTTGAGGGTGTGGGCAGAGGGGTGGCTTGAAATCGGAACTCTAATAGTGTTAAGCAGTTTAAACTTCTCTACAGAGTAGTCCTCTTTGAGGAGCACAAATCTTACTCCCTGCAGAAGGAAAAGCTCTCTACCATCTTTTAGTAAGGAAATTAAAGTACAACTACATGCAGAGGACAAGTGGATACAATACAGTCTACTCGTGGAGTCATCTGTGTAGGGCCTAGATAATGTTCTCAAACGTTGTTCTCGGATGTTTTCCTCATGCATTATGCAGTGTGCTTCCCTAATGAAAGCAGGGTAAGAGCACCTAAAATTTTGAGTTAACCTTCCTCTCCTGAGGAAAAAGCACTTAGTTGTAGCTAGCGGTGTCTTCCATGGTTTCCTGTCATTATGTTGCTCATAAATATTTGATATCCCTTATGTGATTATCTCTTGCCAGCCTTAGTGGTGCCAGTTGTCAGGTCATGTTCTGATTTTCTGTTCTGTGCAGCTTCCTGTTCATGGAAAGAGGTGGGCTTGATATATCCCTCTTATGTGGAGTCTGGCTTTGCACAGGCATGAACAACCTAAACCCATAGGTTGATGGTGTAATGTCAGTGTGCTGGTAGCTTCAGAAAGACTGAACTGGCCAAGGTGCTGTTGGTACCCAACAGCCAGTGGTGGTTCCTGCCTTCTTTGCTTGATGTGGTCCGCCCTTCTGGGAGCACACACCTGTCCTAGCATAACAAAACAGCAAATGTACCACTGGAGTGGGCTTGTGGCCACAGCAAAATATTCTACAGGTCTAAAATTTGCTGGCATGGTTGCTTCTGATACAGTTGAAAAAGCCAACTCTTTACCTTCTCCTATGGCTTTCTTCTGAGGCTTTCAGCATGCTGCTGATATTTGCTTTTTTATTCCCTATCAAAAAAGCAAGCAAATAGTTTGGAGGGGGCAATGGGAAGAAAGGGAGACAGACTGCCAGGGAGGAAAGACCCTGAAAAACTGTTCTTAATGCTTGGTAGTCATGTATGTAGCCCACAAATAGGATTACTAGTGATGGTTATCCAAGGTGCATCTGAGATAAGTGGATGTGACTCTAAAGAGAGGCACATACTAATGGGGTTACTACAGGTGAAAAGAACATGAAAACTACTCTTTCCTTTCTTAAAGAAGAGGGATTTTTATTAGCTGAAGTGATAGCTGAAATAGCTTTTACTCTTTTCATTTGACAGCCAAAATACTTTGCTACTAGCCTTGCTCATAGGCAAGGAAAAGTAAATTAAAAATAACCTTGAGACCCTTTCATCTCTGTAGGTATAATGACCTCTAACATCACAACTACCATCTCTGGTAGGAACAGAACTTCAGTTCTACTGTATCTTTGTATTAGGATTTCACTTGAGAAATTGTGCTTTGAAACCTAGTGGGGAGGGGGTGTGTGTCAAAGTCCAGGAACTGGGCAGGTCATTGTTTCAGGTGCTGAAATACAGGATGATGCTGAATTTCCTCCCCTCCCCCCAACCCCCCGGCTTTTTTTTTTCTTTTTGGTGAAACATATTAGAATGTTTCAGTGAAAGCCACAGCTGTCTCTTTGTGCATGGGTATGCACAGGCACCTACTGCACACTTGCCTTCTATGAATCCAATGCAGAGCAGTTTGAAAGTGCAAACATATATTTCACAGATTACCATGGGAATCACTTTAATCAGCTTTGAGACCTGCTAATGCTGTAGAGATCTTTGAAGGACTACTGGTGTTTTCATCTCCATGCAGCCAGTGCAAGAAGGAACGAACATCATGTCTCTGTGCCATCGCTGGAAGAGATGCTTCTCTCTAGGTAACTGTACAATGGGCAGCTGCTTTTGTTGTGCATTACAGTGAACTGGGGGTGGACAGAATTAAGAACAGCAGCTTTGGGAACACCTTGGAGCAAAAGGTCACTATGTATTCTGTAAATCTTTCTAATCTAGTGCTGGCTAGAAGCCAGAGTTACAGGCCTCTGGGCTTTTAGCAGAAGACAACAGTTAGCTTTAAATCATAAGCATATAAATAGAACATCATTTATTTTTTTTGTTTAAAGTGTTCTCTTAGAAATCAAGATCAGCTGTGCTTGCAGCTGATATGCTGAAAGCTATTAGTAAATTGTTATAGAGCAGATGCATTACAGAAAGGTAAAAAGCAATTGGGTGTCAGGATGCTAATAGAATTATGATGTGCCAAGGATATTTTTAGTATCAACCAATATTAATACAGGGAAACAGGCCTCAAAGGTGGGAGGAGACAAGGCTGTAACTGCTTTCTTCTAAGGATTAACTGTGACTGTCAGTTGTGCTAAGGAGCTTTCTGATGGCTGTTTTTGAAATACTGCACTAATGACATAACAGATACAGGTACCTGATAGTTATGTACATGGCCCCAAATGGGATTACTGTCATGGTTATCCAAGGTGTATGTGACAAATGTGTTAGAATTTCAGGATCTTCCTTGAGCAGTGGAATTATTGACAGGAGAGATGCTTAATTTTGTTTGAAGTATGAGTCCAATTTAGCTGTAGCTTCTGCCACCTCATGTTCACTTTTTAAAAACTATTTTAACAATCAAATCTGATACATTCCAGGAACTGCAAATAAGGAGACTTGAAGAAGGGAGTACAATTACTGTTTTGCATTGTCAAATGCAATGGTTTCAGTGTTGTAATTTTTTCCTTTGTATAGAAAAAAATTTAAGCTGAAAATTGAAATGAAACTTAAATACAGAGTTGTTTTTATTTCAGAGGCTGAAAGTGCATGTCAAATGAACACAGTGTGTTTTTACATGTTTGTCCAATTAATCTGCATTTGCCCTGTTGCCTTGTACATAGAAATGCTTTTAAGTTATGTTAAATGTGTAGCTCTAAATCTAGTACCCACTACCCTGTTTCAGATGCTGAAGACTTGTTCGCTGTTTTCTAATGTGTGCGCATGTTTTTAACTCCATTGACAGCTGGTAGGCCATGCTAATCCAGGAATTAAAAATAAATCATTTGTGAAAAAAAGAGCACTGAAATGTTGACATGTGACATAAGCAAGGTGAGCAGAAACATTGTTCTGCAGAGTCTCAAAGCCATGCAACCCCAGCCAGAATACAGAAACAGTGCCTGGTGTTATCGACTTCTCACTGAACCAATGCCTTCATTACCTCCTTCAAAGCTGCCTTACTGCTGCTTCCTGTGGGGCTTGTTCAAGACATGTGATGTTGGTTGGGAAAAAAAATGATGGCCCACTTTTTTTAGGATGCTGTGGCATTGCAAAGTTGTTGGAAACCTGGAGCATGTAGAAATGATAGGTAGCTTTTAGAGTTGAATCTGAGTTTGAGAAGTCTGAACAGCTTTCAGAAAACCTACTGCATGTGAAGTGTTTGGATATGAACTTGAGGGGTTTCAGTGACAGCTTGGGAGGATCCTTGAGCTTACTGGAGCTGCAGTACTTCTTGCCTATTCAAAATTCTGGTGTTGAACAGTAGTTGCTGAAGCTGAGTGTTCAACTTTGTGTCAGGCTATTAGATCTAATGCATATGCTGCCTGAAATTTATTTTTTTCAGGCCTCAGATGTATCACTGGTTCTTATAAATCAGACACATGTTGTGTACACCAAAAAACCCCTTGCTTCAAGTCCAAGTTGTGGTGACAAACTCCTAGCGATTTCACAAGTGAGTTTGGAGAACAGAAGGAAAGAGTAGAATTGAAGTGAAGCAACACCATTTTTGTTCAATGCAATATGGGAACTTAAAACTAACAACAAGCCACTTGTTTTAACTGGTGTCAATTACTAGTGTCCCAAGTGTTTTTGTAAACTTAGTCTGAAAGCTGGGACAGGGGAAGAAGGAATTAACTTTGTCACTTACTAGTGATATAGACTCAGTCTTGGAATTTAGCTAACACTTGTGACTATGAAGCTTGAGGCAGAGTAAGAATAGCTTGTGCAGTGGTATTAGCTCAGCATTTTCACCAGAAGCTGCTTGTATTTGACATTAAGTGAGAAGGTACAAAATTACTTGGGAGATGGAGAAGAGCTATTTTAGGCCAAGTGCTATTCCTCTTGTGGTCTCACCAAGGCTGCATATGAGGATTGTTAGAGGGAATAAAACATCAGGGCTTTATTATGCCATTCCAAGATGCAAAAAAGGACTGAACCAAGGAGACCTTAATTCAAACCACAGGCAGCCCTAGGCACTTTTCCTCTCTCCTACCTGAGTACTTTGCCAGCTGATTTTTGCTTTGAATAATGTGGCTGTCTGCTATTCATACAGAGGGAAGTGAATTTTATTGGATGAACCTGCTTCTCATTCCTTGCCTCACTAAGAGTTCTGCTCTATCTCTGGGAATATGCAATATTTGTGCATGACAGTGCCTCTGAATCTTCTCTGTATACAGTTTCTGCCAGAATGTAAACTCCTGAGGCAGCAAAATTCTGGTTGCTGCTGTCTAGTCCTCTGAAGTGTCTCTAGCATTCTGCTATGAACCTGTTTTGTTTGTGACAACATTTAGCTGCTTCATTCAAATGAACTTGGGTATATGCATCAAAATCCAGGCTCCAGCTGTCTCTAGCATGCAATTCCATTTTCAATTGGAGGTTGCTCCTCAAAACAAGCAGTGTTTTGTGCCTTGAATTTCTTAGAGTTAAGAACTTTCTAGTTAGTAATTTGATTATTCATACCATTTTCATTGTTGTCAAATTTCATTTAAATCTGGGATAAGCACAAGAAAGAAGTGACTTCACAAAGCATGTATTACTCCTTTTTAGGCTTAATGTTTACAGGGCCAAGCAAATGGTGTTCTTGTTCTCCTAATTTCTTTCATCTCAACAGGTATTTTGTACTTGCTTGTAAGGCTACAGGAACTCTTCCATAAATGTGTGCAGTTTTAGTTAAGTGAGAGCTACTGATGCTGTTACCGTGTGTCTGTTACTGTGCTTGATCAGTTGACTATGAACTACTGATCCACCTATACTGGGAGTATCTCTGTATCTATTATAATGCTGCAGTTCTTCTGTAGTTACATGCCACTGGTGAATTGGTCCTCCTTGGACTGACCAGTACGTCTGAGCTTTTCTTTTGGCTTAGCTGAACTCCCATTTTATACCAGCACTCCTTGCAGTGATCCCTGAAGTGCACTGTTAGGTGTTTGCACTGTAGGATACCTAACACTTGGATGTTCCTTAGGACTGGATTAATGCATCTCTTAAAGACTGACAGTTGTAAGCTGCATGTAGGAATCCAGGCTTCAAAGTAAGCAAGTCCAAACTAGAAGCCACTCGTCTGTCTTTTGTTGTTGACTGATTAAATGCAGTTGTCCCCAAAATTGGTCTCACAGTAGACTAACAAATGATCTTGTTCTAACATGACAGCTTCTTCTCACAGAGAGAAGCTTGATGGAAACTTTTTCTGCATGGTAGCTTCTCTTAGTAGTTACTTATTCTCATAGGCAACTATTCTTAAGTTTTAAGCAACTTGTGAAATTCACAAGCATTATCACATTTGCTAACTTTTCTGCCCAACAATACCCTTCTTAGTCTTGTTAATTTTGATAATATTTACACATTGCTTAGCTATAAAGAGAAAAGGAATGAAGTTACAGACCTGTGTCTGTTTAATTTTCTCTTCAATTTTTGGGTTAGCTTGACGGATGACAACTTTTTTCTTGCATCCTGGAATCCAGAAAAGAAGGTTCCGTTGCTCAGTTCTCTTGTGCTTCTGAAGATTGATTTACTCTTAATATCCTTTTGGGAGTACTGTCTTCAACTGAGACATCTTCATCCAACTCTTGCTTTGTTTGTTGGTCTGTATCTTGCACAGAAAACACTTCCTACCTTCACAACTGATTTGCTGTTGTGCATTTTTAAAAGATCTGCTATAAAGGTATGCATGGCTTTCTGAGTTCTGATTTGAACAGGCAGTGACTGGAAAGCTTCAAGTCTCTCTGTCCCAAGTTTAATTTGTAGTAGGACTGTTCCATAGCAATCTCAAGTTGCATGAACTGAACACATGTGGGTTTCTTTTGTTTGTTTGGTTGGTTGTTTTTTTTTTTACTTTAGCTGTTGACAGACACAAATTCAGGTTAACTTTTAAGAATAAAATCTAGTGCAAAGAACTCCAAACTGATGTTGTTTTGCTCACTTAGTATTCTCATAGTTTTACTGGAACATGGAACTGCTTAAAAAAATCCAGGCAAAACCAAACCCCTGAAAATTACAGGCATTTGGAGAATGTACTCATCAGTTACAGTATCAGAACTGTTCACTTCCAGCTTTTGTGTTTTATATTGTCTATAGATTGTAAGAAAAACAGTACCTTCCCTGGGACTATACATAATGCTGCTTATGTGCCTTCCTGCAGAGGCGCTTGGTCTGGCTGAGTAGTCACTTACATATCTGCAATAGCATTTCAGATGATAACTGTACTGATTTGTTGTCCACTTAATTTGTATTGTTGTTGCATGGTGGTGAGCATTTCACCCTATTAGTGTACAAGGCCCACTTTAATGTTCCTACTGCTTGGAATGACAGAGATGGAGGGATAGCTCTTGCATCCAGCATCGAGAGTATTTCCTGGTAATACTCAGAAAGTTGTGTACATGTGTTCTTGTGCCTTGTGTATGTTGCAGCTAACAACTGCCTTCTGTCACTGGAATTTGTCATGACCTCCTTGTTATCCTAGACTGAGGCACTCAATGTTAGTATTCCAGTCTAAAAAGCCTTTAACTGCTTATGCTTAACACTCGTGTTAGCAGAACTGACACCATTCTGTTTTTAGGGACCTCTTTGCTATCTGAGCTGATTATATGCTGCTAGACCAGAAGATCAGTGCTAGTGAAGTCCTAGGTGAAAATATACAGTACTTTGGTCCTTTTTCCTAGTAAACTTTCACGTTACTGTGGAAATCTTAAACTTGTTACTACCATGTGTAAAAGATAGTTTTTAGTAAATGTAAATTCTGGTTGGCCTCAAACCACACAGAACTCCCTTGGGAAAGATGAGGAAAGTTTTGTAACTGCCTATTAAAGTTGACAAGATTGTTCATATTTTTATGATTGAAGTTAATTGGGTACCAGGCTTCTTAACTGTACCTGTTGAAAACTTTTAAGTTCCTGAAAGATACGTTAGCATGTTAATAACAAACATGGTGCTGTTTACAGAACTTATTTTGGAGTAAAACAGATTAAAAAAACCCCTACTAAATACGTATTTCTTAGCAAGTTTTGTTTTGCTTTTTAAAAATAAGTTTCATTTCTTGATGGAACTTGCTTTACTCCTAAGACATAGAGTAAACATCATCTGGGTGGGAATGTTTGCTTCTCTTCAGCAAATGAGCCATTTTATTTCCTGTAACTTAAAGTAGAACAGTTCTTGCATGATTCTTGAGAAAAATAAGAGGTGTCTTGCAACTGCAGTATTCACTTCCAGGCTGTTGCTATTATGAACCCTGATTATTTGCACGCAGGTGATCTAAAGACAGGTGACCTATGCAGGATGTATATCTGGGATGAAGGCTGCATGTTTGAAAGTACTTTTGGTAATGGAAGAGCTAGAAAATAAAAGCTCCACTGTGAATTCTTCCATAACTTCTTTTCTTCAGACATGAGTACGTCAGAATGTTTGCCTACAATTTTACACTGCAGAACACTGTAGAAGTTTTCTAAATGCTTAACCTGACAATGTTACAGCTTTAACTTTTTTTTTTTAACATGAATTGGTCATAACTCAAGATAAAGATACCCCAGTCCTAGTGGGAACAAAGCTTTCCTGGAGGGCCTGGTAGCTGAGTTCATGCCCTGCATCTCCTGTTGAGAGCATGCTGTGCTCTGTCTTTTTGAACTCCTGCCTTATGCACTTGCAGATTCAAATTTCAAGTGTGTTTCTGTTGAACAGTGAAGCAGATAATGAAATAGTGTAAGCCAATGAAATAGAGTATTTCAGGTAAAACCAGCTCACTTGGCCAAGCTTCAAAGTCACTGTTGATATATTAACTCATTGTCAGCTGCAGAACTCATTCATTTGCTGTCCTCTTCTGTACTCAATTTTTGACAGTAATCCTGTGGGGAAAAAAGTCCTAAGAAAGTGATGGTGTTACTGAATCTGGGTGGTTTAAGAACCAACTTTGTATTTCAGTGTAGGGAATACTTGTCTGCCACCTCTCTAAATATGGGTCTTAGCTTCTCAGATGTTCACTTTGCTAACTCTTTGAGGCTTAACCTGTAACAGAAATGCCATGTATTCCATAAATGACCAAGTTTGGAGACGTTTGGTGAGGCTCTCTTTTGCTCTGAGGAAAGTTGTCTTTGTCTCTTTATTAAAAACTGCCACTTACTACAGCTGGGGGGATACAGGGGACTCTGTATGGCTACTTAAACTTTGACTTGTGACTGGGTAAGCTCAGAATTGTTCTTGTTGTGAGAAAGTACCTATGGCGACTGAGACTAACTCTGCTCAAGTGGGGGCAGCTTCTTTAGCTCAGTGTCCTTTCTTGTACTAGATCCTAGTCCTGCAAACAGCATACAGAATCAGTAGGGTGATTCTTGGCTGTAAACCCTCTTAACATTGCTTCAGGTTCAAAGTGACATGAAGTCTGTTTCTTGAACCCTCCATGTACAAACTGGCTGTTTCTCATAGCTGGTGGTTCTGCTGTCTTGGTGAGAGGCTGAATTGCTCTATTAGCATTTGTTCTTAAAAATGGAACATGTGTTAGAGCAGTCAAGCACATCAGCAAGCCAGAAGGGAGCAACTAGCTGGCTAATCTTCTTAAGAGAAAAGTAATAATTTCAGCATGAGTTTTCTTGTGACTTCTGACAGTTGGATAGCATCCCAAGTGACTCATCTTGAAAAACACTACACTTTATTTACTAATCGTACAGAAGCTATGATGATTACTGAGCAGACGTTGAGGAGACAGATACACATGGAAAATGTCATCCTTGCAGGCCTGGTAAGAGTATTAAGCCATAATTCATTGCTTTTCAAGTGATAATAAATGCCATGTGAATTTGTCAGGGCATCAAGTCTGGTTTCTCTTAATGAGAGAAAGTGACAAAATCTCCTTATTTTTGTCAAGCTTTAATCCCATCTTTTTTTAGATAATCAACTTGTTAAATAGTGTGAAGTAAGCCTTGAAGAAATGATTGACTTTATAAAAGGGAGTTTATAACTCAAGTCTGACTCATTGAACTTGTAAAGCAGTGTGAAATACCTGCAGTAAGTGTCTCATGCCCCAGAATTGAAGCAAGGTGTATTGGACAATGTTTAAACTCTGCAAGCATCTAAGCAGTTGAGTTACCATCTCTGGAGATGTTTAAAAAAGACATGAATGTGGTGCTTTGGGACATGGTTTAGTTGTGGACTTGGCAGTGCTGGGTTCATGATTGGACTTGATCTTCAAGGTCTTTTCCAACCTAAACAATTCCATGATACAGACTTAAGATTAATGTAGTTAGAACATCCCCAATCTGATGTAGCTAAGCATGCAAAATGAAGAGGCTCTGAAGGACAATGGTCCACTACTAGTACTACTACTAATTGAAGCATGAATAGTGTTATGCAAGATAAATTGTGTAGCAGTGATGGAAATCCATGGGTGAATAACAGAAAATATGCAGCTCTTGTGAGAGAGACACCTTCCCAGAGTGGAAAGTTGGTGTGTCCTAAAGTCAAGTTAATGAGTCTAATTCCTCTGGATACAGGAAAGTAAACACTACTATGAATAAGAGCTGCTGGGACTTCAGTTTTAAGTTCCTCCACTGTAGCAGGTGATCAAGCTTGCTGTATTTATTCATACCTTTTCTACAACAAGAAACAGAGGTTAAGTTGCTTGTGTGTGGCTGAAGTGATGGTCTGCATGTAGTTATGTGTCCTTGAAGGGGATGACTTCTGAAGGTGGTGTAACCCCTGGTGTAATCCACCAGGAGCCCCTTAGAAGCTCAGGGCTCCTTAACTTTTGTAAATAGAGGGAAAGGAGAGTATCTAGTAGTAAAGGTCACTCTCTGCAGGCTTTTGGTGTGATCTGCTTATTAACAGGGGAGGGAGGTGGAAGGCATTCCTGATGGGCCGGATTATTGGATAATCTTCCAAAATGAGCCTTATTCCACTAAGAGTTGAAGCAGATGACTGGAGCCACTTTGGGAAACAAAGACCTTTTTACAGCTGTTTCTACACACTCACAAGTCTGCTTTGAAAATATTTCAGTGCATCCAAAGAGTAAGGCAAATTATCCTTGCAGTACCTGTCTTGGAGAGATCAGCCAAGAGCATGGTGTGTTAAGTAAACCTAAATAACTCTGAACTTTATGAGCTGTATTGACTTGGTTAATCCTTAAAGTTGTAGGACAGTTTCATAATACTTTGTGGAGAGGAGAACTAGTCAGCAGGAGGATTTCAAGCATCAGAGGGAATTAGGAAAAAACAAAACAAATAAGGTCTTTGGAAAAAATCCAACAATTTTTACAGTGTGTTTGTTCTAGAATAAGTGCACTTCTGTTCTGGAGCTTGATTAGGAAAAGAGATGAAAGCTGCTTCTTTGCACTTAATGCTCTTAAGAGTATTGTTGTTTGATCTCCTTTGCAGTTACACAACATGAAATCAATGGGAAAGGACAACAAGTATCCAGCAGTGCTCTTAGTTCTGTTCTTTTGAAGGGGAGGATGCTCAGCAAGGTTGAGCAGTCCTCTGTGTTGTGGCAAGCTTCTTTAGGCTGAGTAACCTAATATAGTATCATAATGGCATTGTCTTGCATAATGCATAGTCTTCATATTTCTCTTCCTGAACTTGTCCTTTTTTCACAAAGTAAAAATGATCAGGTTGGCATATTTTTGCTCTCTGAATTGGTCTGAATTGAAATGAAAGAATATCAATTAATTAGCCTCATACTTACAAGTGAGCTGAATATCTCCAAAGCATGAATTCACAGTGTGCAACACTTGCCTTGGGCAAGTTCAAAGCACATCAGTCTGTTAATTACATTAGCTTTATTGGCTGGCTACTAGATCCACAAAATTTGTGTGCTTGACTGTATCCTACTAGAAATGGGTAACGTTGCCCTCCAGTGGTTGACGGCTAGAGCATATAGAGCATGTTTGCCTTAGCAACGGGCAGTTAAATGCCTCCGTGCCATCCGATCTCGTCAGATCTCGGATTCTAAGCAGGGTCAGCCCCGGTGAGTACCGGGTGCTGTAGACAGTCCCGAGGACTTCACTGTCGCTGTCCAAGCTCGCTTGGCCGTGGCAAATGGACCTTAGGACTTAAATGGTGGGGCCAGTTCTGCGCACGCTGTGCCTCACCTGAAAAAAAATAATCCACTGCGCAGGCTGGAAGGGCCACACCCACGTAGGGAGAGCCCTTCCCAAGATCTTTATTCGCGAAGTCTGGCCATACACACGTATGCATTAGCAATTAAGGATCAGTCACTGGGAAAGTCTGCCATGAGTAGCATGTTAGCTTAGAACTATTTTCTGTTTAAATAGGACAAGGTTTCATACAGTACCAGTATTTAAGTGTTCAACATACTAAGGCTCTAGAGGACTGAAGGCTTTCCTTCAAGCTTTAGTTAAGGAGGATATGATTTCAGGGGGTTCTCCTATTCACTGCAAGAGTCCTCTTTAGCCACTGTCTGAGCAGATCAGCTTGTTTTGTAGTATGACTTTATCTTCACATAGAAATCAGAAATAGGTTTGATTTTACCGTAGTTGCTTCTAAATATTAACCTTTGAATGAACTTTTCAAATAACCCTAACATAACACCTTTACTGCATCGTTACAAAACGAGTTGTCTTACTCTTGCCTAGAGCCACCTGTGCTATGTTGTAAATCCATGGCTTGTTTAATAAACCGATATTCTTATCTAATATATTTACAGCTCAAGTAACTTAAAGTAGCTCCGTAGCTCAGAATGGAAGGGGAAAGCAATAAATCTGTCTCCGCAATGCTGGTATGTTTTGAGGCTTGACAGAGGGAATAGCTAGCTCCCTTCCCTTATGTTTTCGCATTCTTTCAATGCAAAGCTCATCAGTGCTCATGGAACTCAATACACTGGAGTCGAAGTTGTGAGTGTAAAGCGCTGTTGTCATTTCAGTGCAAACCTGAGGCGGCGTGGAGGGGTGGGGGGGAACACGCCGGGCTTGTGGGGCGGCGCTCGCGGGGCGGGGCGGGGCGCGGCCCATCCCAGCCCATCCCATCCCCGGGGGGCGCGGGCCCCGCGCTGTGCCCGCCGCCCGGGCCCGCCCGCCCGCCCGTTATTTACCGGCGGGGAGCAGCGGGCAGGGGGCCCTCGGAGCCGGGGTTGCCGCGGGGAGCAGCGGGCAGGGCGCTCTCAGAGCCGGGGTTGCCGCGGGGAGCAGCGGGCAGGGGGCCCTCAGAGCCGCCGCTCGCGGCCCTGCCCCGCGGCCCGGCCCGGCCCCCGTGGGTGCGGCCCCGCACTGACCGACCCTTCGCTGACCGCCGGATCCCCGCGCTCTCCCTGCAGGACCTGCCTGTTCAACCTCGGGCTATAAGAAGGCGGATGATGAGATGTCCGGAGCCACGTCCGCGGCGGATCTGGACGAGGCACCAGCCCGCACCATTTACTTGAACCAACCCCAGCAGAGCAAGTTCCGCGACAACTGGGTCAGGTACGGAGTGGCCCCCGCGGCCCCGGGCACGGAGGGCTCCGGTCGCCCTTCCCTTCCCTCCCCTCCCGGCCCTGCCCGCGCCGGGATTCAGCACAGCCAGGCGTGTCCCTGCCGAAGCAGGCGGGTTGGTTGGGCACAGGGGAATCCTGCTGGAGTTAGGGTGGTGGGAGCAGGGAACTGCAAGGGTGAGGTGCATGAAAACGTCTTCACTTGAGGGGGACTACTGAATTTCGGCATAACAGGACCTGCTCGAGTACTCCTGGGTGCAAGGGGCAACCCGTGAAAATTTAGTGGAAATTTTGGGTGGAATCCGCTATGTAAATATCCCTGAGAAAGTAGTTTTCTGTTGAAAGAACAACTAGACTAAATATAAAAAAAAAACATGTACAGAATAGGAAGGAAGAAGAAAAAAATTATGTCTAACAGGATGAAAATGACTACAGAAACTGCAAGCTGGCATCCCCATGCATAAAAGGTCTATTTGCGTTCTTTAATTGAAGACCAGAGGTAACTTTATTTGGTGTTTGGAGCCTTTCATTGTAGGGGGGTGTGTGTGCATGTTTAAGACTTGTGCTGGTATGATTAATGCCATGCTCTTGGAGTTTGGAAGCACAAATAACGTGCACTGAAACATGGAATATGAGTATGTGTGATATAAGCAAGTTGTGGTCGTGGTGCTTGCCACATTTGCCTGGGGTTACCTGGGTTAG
This sequence comes from Acropternis orthonyx, assembly GCA_035583155.1. Taxonomy (NCBI): domain Eukaryota; kingdom Metazoa; phylum Chordata; class Aves; order Passeriformes; family Rhinocryptidae; genus Acropternis; species Acropternis orthonyx. The sequence goes on along the minus strand of JAWWEU010000001.1, from coordinate 47,061,779 downwards.
CTAGATGAACAGATGGCTCCTGTCATGAGTAAGGAGGACGGTTGTTTAGCATCTGTTTGTTAATGCAGATGTTTGGGTTATTTTTCACAGAACAGTTTACACAATGAGTGCTTGCATGAAAAGAGGAATTGTATATCATGCTGAAGTGATGGTTTCCATTAAGTGTTCTATTGTATGTACTATCAAGGGTAATTCTAAAAATATCCCCTGGAAGGATGCTGGTGTTATGGACAGCACAGCAACTTACTTAGATACAGTTTTCTCATCAGCTTAGACTTGTTATATACTTATCTGATGATTTAGGAGTCTATGATTTAGGAGTAGTTCAAATGACAGGTTTCATCAGTGTCTTCCTTATCCTACATGAGTAGCAACTGGATGTTTGAATGTTTTCCTGCTTTATTTTTCCTTTACTAATTCAGAAATGACTTTGACTGTTTTATGTAGACAGACTACTTGTTCTTTTCCAACCTTACAGAGAGAAAAACAGAGAATAGAGTGTTGGGAGAATCTGTAGCCAGAAGGGATTCTCTTCTGGGTAAATCTTACGGAAAAGTAGTGCCTGACTCTGCTACCAGGAACTTTTTCCTGACAGTGCTGTTACCAGAGGGGACTTGTGCCCAACTTGCTGTCTGGAAGCTGTCCCCTGATAGCTGTACAAGTTGCTCAATACCTTTTTGCATCTTTGCCTTCTGACAGACAGTTTCTGTCTTGAAGACTAGTTGTGTGTGTGAGGGATAGGACAAAATGCAGGTAATGTAACAGCAAAGTTGAGATGTTTTCATTACCTGATTAGGAATCTTATCTCCTTAGTGTCACTTGGCAATTAAGTTCACTTTGTAGCAATTTGCTGGTGCTTAGTAGAAGGCTTTGATCTCTGACTTCTAAAAGGGTGACACGTGTTGCCTGTGCTCCTTCCATCCTCTGGATTACCTTTCTTCCCTCAGCCCAGTGCAACTGAAGGCAAAGGTGACTTGAGCTCGTAATATCTGAGTAAGGGGGCTTGTGTGGCTTATGAGCGGTGTTTAAGTATATTAGAGTTTCTCTTGAGGAACTGCAGTTCTGTATTGCCTTCAGACTCTTACTTACTGTGTTCAGCTTCAGAAAGTGATTCAGCACTGGATTTTCTCTGTACTGTTGGATTTGCACATGTATTGTCTCCATAGGAAGCATCAGTGTACCACAGAGCAGGGTGCTGTGTAGGCAAGTAAACACCTCTATGGAAGGGCTTATGGAAAATGAAACTGAAGATGATGATAAAACCTCTTGTTTTAAATCATGTGAGTTCTGACTGTCATGTTTGTGGTAGTCATAGAGGCTTTATTGAATAACAGTGGGAATTTGTGAATATTCATAGGAAGTTTTTCAAATTAAGGGCAGTGTGAAATAGCTTACTCAAAACAACAAAAAATACAGCAAAAAATGGAGGTGTAGATCATAGAGTAAGGTAGGTTAGTGATACAGCTGTTCATGTAAGATGTATGGAACATCTTGAGCTGCTTAACTTTCAGGTAGTCAAACACGGTTAAAAGTGAATTCCAGTGTTTGTCCATCTTATTTTCTCCCCTTCTTGTCCTGTTGAGGAGAAGAGTGATAGAAGAGATCAGAGAGCACCAAGTGTCCAGCCAAGGTCAACCCACCATAAGTTCAGAAACAAGCTTCCCAATTGCCTTGAAAAACCAGTGGACTACATGTGGAATGTGCTGATAGGGGCTTGAATGCTGTGTCAGTACTTCTGAGATCACTGAAGTAATGGCATGAATACTTAGCCAAATGTACATCAGTGAAGACTGGATCTTTTACTTGAAGTGAGAAGATTCTGTAGGTTTTGCTTTTATGTAAATACAGTTCCTTCATGTTGCATAGTAATATAAGAATCTACTCTGACATCAGTGACTTGTGCTGAATGTGTAATAGTACTGTAATGAAACTTCTAGTGCACACAGTAAAAATCACTGGTTAAGTGATTTGAGCCCCTCACCTGTTGTCTATGTTAATTTTATTGCAAAAGAAGTTGAACTTGTGATTTGTTGATCCAGGAAGAACAAGTGTGCTGAGATAAGTTTACAGACATTGCAAATTGTCTCAGAATTTTCTAAGGACACTAAAGCTGCTCTTGTAAATGTTGCTCTAGGTAATACTCTTCTATTCCAGGCCCTGTAGTGCATCCTGCTGCAAATGAGATTTGCATATGAATCAGGACTTCAGGTTCAGCCCCAGTTTGTGGCTTGAGTGGGAGGTTGGGGCAGAGCAGCAGTCAGGAAGGGCAAAATTTGACTTGTTTTTAATGAATATTGAATCCAAAAGTCTTGTTCAAAAGCTTGTTAACAAAACAGAATTTGGTGGCTTCATATATTAGGGAGGTCCAAAAAGTTGCATTGTGATATCCTGAAAATCCTCAGTTCAGCAACTTGTCTTCCATATAGGCAAAAGGAAAAGTCTGTTACAGAGCGCAACGAGCAGAGTCTCCCATGTTTACTTCCAGATCACACAGGGCCTTAAAACTCAAGTAAACAGGTGAGAACAAATTTCTTGTCTCATAAGAAAGAAGCACTTCCACTGGGGAATTCAGGACTGAAGACTGTAACAGAGTTCTAGTAGCATCACAAGCCCTGTGTTAAGCAGACTACTGTTTGTCTGTAGTCGTCCCAGACTGTCTGATCAGTGTCTGCAGGATGCTTGCTGGTGACAGAACTGTAGACATAATCTGTTCGTTCTTTATTCTATTTGTAGGTTGCATTCAATGAAAAGTGAGTTACTTTAATGTGTGAATAGGTACTATAGCAGCTACTTGTGATTTAGAGGTGTTAATGCTTTTTCAGTGTGTGGCTAGGTTCTCACTGGTGCTTAGTGAGTCCCTGCTGCTGAAACAGGAGTTGCTGGTATCACTAGCCGATTAGTATTGACCCTTGGAACCTGAGTAGCGTTCACTGTGAACTGTGGTTGAAAATGTGGATAGTAGTTCCCTTCTGTCTACACTATCTGAGTTTATCTGCACTTACTGGTATAGCGCAGCATTCATCTTGCAGTAAAGTGTACCTGTGCTCCTTAGGGAAAACTGCGCCTACTTCTATTCTTGATAGAGTTCAGGCACTGGCCCTTTGTTTTACTGTGTTTGTGTTACATTTCGAAATGTCTCCTGTTGTCATGTCAACAGACTGCTTGCCTGACTGCAGAACAGAATTTTGAAGTTCTTCAAAGGGATGTATTACTGTATTCTGAATGGTACAAGTTTAGTCACATGTTAAACTAATCCTCTAACTTTATTGAGTTCTAGGTAGATACTGTTCTTAACTGAAAAATAAAGTACTTAGTGTGACATACTTCTGTAAACAAGGAAAAACTTGTTTCCTGCAGTGCAGCTGTTTTTGATACTGCAGTCTGTCACAATGAGAAAGGCTTGAATACAGCTCTAGAATAATATTTTTAGCCATTAAGACTTACTAAAAGTAACTAGTGTTGTATGTCTGGTGTTGTTTCTAGTTTGCATTGATATATTTGAAGTTGCTGCATCTTTGGTCTTAGTGGGCTACTCCTAGGGCCAGAAACCCTGGACAGTTAAATTGTTCAATTTTGCATAGATTAAATGTCTGGATGAAAAGTAACTCAGATGTGCAAGTTCTATTGCTCTTCCACCTGCTGCATGTTGAGCTATCTGGTACCATGAAATTCTTTTTGGTTTTTTTTGGCATGATGGTTTTCACAACTCAGCAGTAGCAACACAGCAAGTGAATTAAACTGAGTATTCTTCATCTTCTTAAAGTCACCATCTAAGCAACTTCTAGATACTGGAGCCAAAGCTTAAATGAAGTCTGACTTCATACAAACAAGGCTGCTTTCCCATGTATTTGTTGAATAAATCTTGGCCCCAGTAGTGAGTTGTCTCCTGTGACTGTGCGTTTAAATGTGTTCTTCCACTGCTGGTCATCTCAGTCCAGAGAAATCAGTCAATAAAAAGAGACTTAATGTTGTTGGTGATTGTCTCTGAGGCTGGAGTGAAAGGAGGTGTGTTTCAGGACTTAGAGGTTGCAAGTAGAATAAATCTCACATTGTGGAGTCTGTGCTAGGACCTCCCTGACTGCTAGTGGTCTGTAGAAAAAGATAGGAGAGCAAGAAATTCTCTGTAAGCAGACCTTAGTACAGCTTAAGATCTGTAACAACTGCGTTCTACTTAGTTTCTGTGGATTGTGAAGATAATTACATATCTCTCAAGACTGACTAAATATTAATCTTTTCTGCCAGCCCCTTGCTCATCACTAAAATAAAAGCTGCTTAAGCTGTGGTGACACTTAGAGGTAAAAAATGGCTTTAAAACTGAAGTTAGTGCCCCGGCTTTTAGATAGCTAGCTACCTTATGTGACTTGTTTGATCTTTTTGCAGTCAACTTTGTATTGATGCGGTGAGTTTAAGTAAAGGCCAACTTCTGTTTGCACAATAACTGAGTGTGGTACTGAACTTAGTTCATTAGGCAGTAGTATTTTGATGTTAACTGTTCTGGTCAGCTTGGTTTATTGCACTGTACCTGCCAGCAGGGCTACTGAAAAGCAAGGGTATATTTCTGTAGTGACGGCCTGACTAGTATGCTGAAATAGTGTTGTGCCTTCAGAGCTTTTAGAAGTGTTTCTGAACAGCCTTTCTTCAGGGTATTTGTTACGGAAAAATAGCCAGAAATCTGTTCCCCTTTCTGTAGGGATTTCATGAATAGAGAATTAGTGGAAAGGCCTTTTCTGTTTGCATGCCTTAGGAAAAGCCTCCGGGGTGTAAGATTTGAAAGCAAAAGTGCTATCGTTTTCATTAAGTGTGGCCACAAGGTCTGGTTTTCAGGTAAAACTGAGCATGAGCAGTTGTGGCAGTGCCTACTCTGTATTAAAACTGCCATGAGCACTACTGTAGGAGGCTTTTTTAGCGGAAGTAGTACTTGCTTTGATAACATAAGTTACATTAGCTGTTGGAGTCTTGCACTAGTGATATAGGGCAGTAGTGCTGCTGATACTGGGGCAGTTTGGCATAAGGTACTTGAGGGTAGAAATTGTGAAAAATTCTTATGTGGTTAAGAGTTATTATTAATGAACTAGAAAGTAATGGGACTGTTGTGCTTCAGTGGACAACAGTTCATAATGTATTTTTGTGTACTTTTGTCTTAGCAGGAATCTGTGTAAAGATAGCAATGAAAATGAAGCACTTAAAGATGAGCTTGTTGCTGTTGCACCTTCTGAGAAAGTGCAGGTAGCTCAGCCAGGCTGGTTTGTCAGCCTAAATATCTTGCTCCTGAAATGGAACTTGTGCATAAGAGTAGGTAACACTACCTGCCAGCAGAAGCAACAGTAGTCAATGACTGCTGTGCTTTGCACCCACCTTTTTACTTAGGTTTGGAGTAGCATGCAACACACGTGATGTGCATTGCTATGAAATAATGATGTAAGAATTTTTTGAGATGCTGTGTAAACTTAGATTTTTACTTTGTGTAAAGCACTCCTAAACCTCAGTGACTGGTTGTCTAAATTCAGGCTGTCTTCTTTTTGTTTTATTAATTTGGTTATAGATAAGGCTGTGAATTTAACTTGAATAGACTGTACTTCAGAAGCATTTTGTTGTCTTATTTGCAGCAGTCGCAAACTATTGTGGCCCCTCTAAAACAAGTTCTGATGCAACTTGACCTGGAAGGGGGTTAGTGGGCTGGGTTGATATGCCCTGGCTCTTTTAAACCTATATGAAACAATAATTTTGCCCTAAATTGTATCATTTGAGGAAACAGGGCTCAGAGCTTTTGAGATGTGATCTGTTCCATGTTTTAGAAAGGAGGGGAAGAAAAAGTTTTTCAGAGGGGTGGCTATAGTTTCTTCTGGTGGGAGTCCATCCTATAAAAGAAACACTAAGAGCATATGGGGAAGCGGTGAGGTGCTTGAGATGAAAACTGTCCTGCTAATAAGTTTTCTGCAGTTTGAAGCTGCTAGAAGTGTTTTTTGTCAAAGTTAAAAGAGAGTATTCAAATATACTAGAATTAATCATAGTTTCATTGTCTGTGTGGATAATGTCCGATGACAGATTTCTTCCTTTTCTATGGTTTTGCTGCAGCTTGGTTAGAGAGTCTTTTCAGGATTTGATGTTTCAGTGGCTAGGCAGAAGAAGGTCCTAGAAACCTGTTTCTTTTTTAGACAATTGTATTGTCTGACTGAGATGCAGTTCATTTTCCCATAGCAGCCCTCACAGTGCTGTGCTTTGTTAGCTACAAAGGTGTTGATAACACACCAGTGTTTTGGCTACTGCTGAGCAGCACTGGCACAGCACCAGCACTGTGTCTCAACATTCCTCCCCCTGCCATCCAGGGCAAGATCCTGGGAGGGGACACAAGTAGGCCAGCTGGCCCAAACTAACCAAGGGGATATTCCATACCATATGATGTCAGGTCAGATAAAAGGGCTAAGGAAGGGAAGAAAAGTGGGGTGGGGAGGCATGGCATTTGTTATTACAGCATTTGCCTGCTGAGCAACATGTATGCTGAATCCCTGCTTCTCGGGAAGTGGCCAGGCATGGCTTACTAATAGGGAAAATATTTTCCTCTTTGCCTGTGCATTAGCAAAGTTCTGCTTTAGTAAACTGCCTTATCCCAACCTAAGAGTCTTTTTCCATCTTAGTCTTTCTTGCCTGTCTGGTTGAGAAGGGGACTGATAGGGCAGCTTGGTGGGCACCAGGTGTCCAGCCAAGGTCACCCTACCACAACAATATGTGAACTCACTCTGCGTGTATATTTATATATGTGTGTGTGTGTGTATGTATATAGGATGTCTTGGCAATTACAGAGAAACTGTAGGGGAGTGCAGGAAAAGGTGGAAACAAAACAGGCACTTGAGCTATGGACAGTGGTCGTTCAGAGCTGGATGACAGATACTCTGTGGTGACTCTTGATTCTTTGTTTTACTCTGACAAGCTTTAAGCAATAATGTCTTGTGGTACCCAAGGAGTTGTGCTTTTTACTATGCAAGAGCAAGTTTTGCTCCTTTCACACTGCTCTATTCTGACCTGAGCTCAGAGCCTCTTTCAAACTGTGTGGAGTATTTAAGCACCATGTACCCTTAGCTGACAGAATCCTACAGGTCATGAACAAAGTAGTGAAACCTTTCCTGCCTGGAGTCTTCCTCTGCAAGAAGTCCAGGCTCAAGGATTCATCTGACAGAGCAAGGCCCTTCGATTGAATTGGGGGCTGCATTGGTTGGGGCAGAAATTGCTGCCTGTGATAAAAACCAACAGTCAACCAATAATAACTTCATAGTCGTATCTGTAATTGCTTCTTATAAGCCTTCATGATGTATTTTCTGGGAAATTTGTAAACAGTAATTTATGTGTTTTTAGCAAGTTTCATGATGAAAATTCACCATCTTCCATGTGTGCAAGGAGATAGATCACCTTTCTCTGTTATACATGTGCAACTGTGAAGAACCTTGTTCATGCCACTTGAATTTAGAGCAATCTCCTCTGTGTTCTACATGGCAACATTGTTTGTTGGAGGGATGTTCCCATGAATGGGCTTTGTTTTTTTCTATTAATATCACTTGAAATGTGTAAAGCTTGCTGCTATGCCTCCTGCATTAATGGTGACTGCCTGGAGGTAGCTTGGCTTACTGCTTCTGTACTTGAGAACTATAGCAGAACCTCAGATGCTGATGTCAGACTTGCTATTAAGTGTCATATGCCTGGCAGGACCTTAGCATGCACACACCATTGCACTGAAGACAGTATTTGAGCTCTTAATTCAAGCAGATTGTCTTGGATTTTCAGGGTTGGGGTTTTTTTTCCTTCTCTGTTACAGGGCACCTGATCTTTTTGTATGTGTTAATGTAAACAAAACCTGTCTGGTGAGAGGAGTTCAAGCCTGTAGTATGCACTTGAGTTACCCAGTCCCTTTTGCTGTGGTTCAAATGTCTGTGCTAGGCTTTCTTAGTAATTGTTCCTGCAAATTGGTGTGTGTTAAAAGCACCAACATCAAGCGGTGTTCCTTCTTCAGCTCTTGAGGAGTATCTCAAGTATATGAACTGTGGGTGAATGCTACCTAGGAAAGGACAGTTTGCTTTACTTATGATTCCTGAAAGTGGGACCATATGTGTCTCAAGGAGGTGCTGGTTTTTTAGTCATAATTAGCCTGAAGGTGAAGTTCATCTCAGAGTTGTCGTTCTAAAGGTAGGGGTGGAAGTGCTTTGGATGGCTCATGGGGAAAATGCAGAGCTGTGTTCAGCTGCATGTTGTCAACACACATGCATGTCTCAAAGACATAACTGCTTTGTGTCTATTACTGATAAGCTTTGCTTTTTCAGGGATTATTCAGTCAATTGAAACTTGGCTTTATGAAGTGTTTTTGGGGAACAGGGAAAAGGGCAACAGTGGGAGTGGTGATCTAAAAATCAGATTGCCATAAGTGTAAGAGCTCTACTGGAAAACTGCTACTGAGCTCTCAGTGCACTGTTTACTGCTTTTCATTTGAGTGTTATTAAAATAAAAATAACAAAGTAATCCTTGATACTTCAGTAATATGGTAGTAAGTTGAAGTATGTGAATGGCATGAACTTTTCCCAAATTATTACTTTGAGAAAAATCTCTGTGCTGCCCTAGAAGCAGAGGCCAGACTTACAGCTGTTCTGGTGTATCCAAACTCATTTGTTTGACAGGGTTTGGTACTGTTCTGCTTGACTTGTGCAGTGGCTTAACTTGTAAAGTGACTTAGATGAATTAAGTTGTACATATGGAGGAGACATCTCTTCTAATGTTTGCACACCTGTTTAAATGTTGAACTTGTGTGGTTAAGCAAGGTTTGCACAGTAACAGCTGTTGCTTTAGGAAACATGGATTTGTTGTTTGATTCCCTCCATGTGCTCCCCTCACCCTTTCCCTGCCACAACGTGTTCTGAGAACTGCAGGCCTGGTACTCTGGGAGTTGAGTGCCAGGCCCTTTGAAGACAATATGGCTCAGATGGGGGCTGGCCAGGGAGCGAACCTGTGCCAATATTTGTCTGTAGTGACCAGAACTGTGCTGTGAGTGAGCTGATGGAATTTTTTGTGTTCATGTGTAGATTTTTACTTTTAGTGAGCTTTGTTTACCCTGAAGTCATCTACAATGCTAATGTCTGTTGGGAGGGAGCACAAAGCTTTTTAAATATTATTTGTAAGTATTGTGTGTGTTCTTTAGAGCCAAATCACTTGAATACTTCTGCCTGGTGTAGAGTTTAAGTTAGCTTTTTGTAAGAAGTTGTCTTTTTGAAAAATAACATGTGTTTGCTTTTTATACAGGCGCATGGTTTCTGTTCCGGGTCTGTATGGTAACAGCTGAATGTGCCCATCTCTAATTAGAGTTGTACATATTTTCTGTAGGCATGTGTCATGTTACTTAAGCAACAGAAAGTGGAGTGACTTAGTATGTATGTATGAAACTTTGGAATGAGTGTTGGCATTAATGCAGTTGTTAGAGTGGAATGGTGTTTGGTCTAGCTAACTGTGAAGTTAGTGAGTGATGGAATGTTGTTAATCAATGTTTTAGCTTGGTTGCAGTCAGAAAAATTCTTCCCTTAGTGTAGTCATAGCCATGTGATATCTGGAGGAATGCTTCTGATGTGAAATCTGTCAGTGCTTGATTTCTAAGTAGTACTGCTTGGGGAGTTCACTTTGAGGTCTAAGTTGTTAACTTGATTAGCCCATATTTTCAAGTCACAAGGTAATTCTGGGATGTGTTTAATTCTGTGTTTAAAAAAAGGTTATTACACATGAGACAAAGCATTTAAAAATATTTCCAGTTGGAAGAAACCAGTAAGTACTTTAAGGAAGTAACTTCATTTATGTGACTGGGCTATGTTACATGCTTTAAATCTGGATGCATGATTTCGCTCAGTTGGCTTAGTTGATAGGATCTATGTTGAAGTCCAGTCACTTGAAATTGCTGTAAAATATCCCACTGGATATTTGATTACACATGGTTCTGCTGAGTGATAATAGCAATACAAAGTCTATAAGTTGTAGTGATAGAAATGTTGTCACGTGTCCTGTTGTAAGATATCCAGTTAAAGTAGTATCTGATTTCCATGAAATGTAGTAGGGATTTGTACGTGCTTAAAGAGGAAACTGGGTGATAAGATGCATCTTAATTGTTTTTTAATTGAGCTTGTTGTTTTTCTTTTTTCACTTGTCCCACCAATTCTGCTGTACTGTTGAAAACAGTTTTGTATAACAAATGGTGCCATGTTGTATTTTATCTTGTTACTGTTTGATTTTTGGAAGGTGTAATGGTGTCTTGTTAGATGGCTTGGAATTGGGGATGGGAAAGATAAAAGGGAAGAGAAGATGCTTGAAGCAAATGAGTTGTTTTGGAGAAGGTACTTGGCTAACCTTGTACATAAAAGATGAGAAAAACCCACTTAACTTAGCTGCTAGTGGGTTGTAGTAAGACTTTAATGCATAGCAATCCATTGTGAAAGGCAGATCATGTAGCTACAGCATTTGATGGATTCAACTAGTTCTTCATAATGTTGGAATAATAATGGCATGGTTTTCAGTTGACCTGGAAGGCTTATTTGTTGGGGAGAAAGGACCAGGTGTAATAGAAAGGTGCTCTTGGCACTTCTAGGAAATTTCAGTGAAACAGCAATGGGGAAACAACTTACCTTTTCTTGGAATAACTTAATGTTCTTTGTTCCTTGGAAATACAAGACTTCTTGAAAAACCAAAACCAACGCAAACTTACTGAAAACCTGAAACTAAAACAACTGAAGAAAATAATGCCTCAAAACTCCTGTCAAGGGTTGTCTGGCCTTTCCAGGGCATACTGAGATGCAAGTGCTTGGTTATTAAAACTGCAACTCCTGCTGATGCCCAGAGTTACGGGGTGGGGGGGATGTTCAATGCTGATTGAATGGGGAAAACTAAGGTAGAGTTGCTCTGTAGAAATATTTTTTCCCTGCATAATCGAATAGTGTGTGCTACTGGATGGACCTGGTCACTTGTGCAGCTCAGAAGGTTCTGCAGCATGATGAGTGTCCTTGTGCTGTTTCAAGAGGGCATGTAGATAACTGGGTTGTAACTAATGTGTTCAGAGAATGAGGACTTAGCAAGATCAAGAGTCTTAATCTCTTTTAGGTTAGTTTTGGTAACTTGACAGCATGGGTGGTTTATTTGAGTCATGTGCAAAGGGAGTGGTTAAATCATGATGTTGTGCACACTTTTTCCCAAGTTCTATTCATGCCCATTATGGATTTGATGTGAAGATGATGAGAAATTACATGGATGATTGTCTAGTTAGTGCAGTATGTTTTTGTTTTCAAGTAGAAAAAATAGTAGTTATATTGTAATGTTATAAATATTGTAACTAATATATATATGTGTGTATGTAAAAATTGGGGGGGGGGAAAAGCCAGAAAAGATCAATGTGAAAAAGTTTATATTATTCTGAGGGATTATTTGTAGCTGAGTGTGGAGTGGCTCTGAACTAGAAAATGAGGCATTTGAAAAATGGCATCGCAGAATCTCTAATTTCTCTTGTATTTAACTTTGTGTCTTCCAACACTTAAATTCCATGTTTGATGAGGGGTAAGCATCTGATCAAATGCTTGTAACTGAGATGAAAGGTTGCCTGTCCATGGTGCTGAACTTGGGATGGATTGTAAATTCTGAGAGCTCATCTGAAAATTCAGTGATGAAAGTGGGCTTGTCAGCATTTTGGGTCTGATAAGTCTTTTGCTTGGTATGGGTCTTCATCATAAGAGAAGGAACTTACTTTCTCCATATTCTAAATGGCTTTACTTTATCTTTGAACTGCCTTCTAACACTGACTTCTAGAAGCCTACTTGTAGCTTTTTAGTCGTGACCTGTGATATTATGGTGAAGTACTAAGATGAAAATCTTCTAACCTGCAGCACAGCCAAGTACAGTGTGGTGACATTTCTACCTCGATTCCTGTATGAGCAGATCAGAAAAGCTGCAAATGCATTCTTCCTCTTCATTGCCTTACTGCAGGTATTGTTTTATTGCTTTGCCTTGTTTATAAAATAAAATGGTAATGCAGTACAAGTTATTTCAGTTATTATGCTTAACTGCAAATGAATTCTTAAACATATTTTAATAGTAATATTAATGAGGTATGTACTAGATAATTGAAATTGGAAGACAGATACTTTTTTCAAAGTAGTTTGTAAGAGTCAAGCTCTATTTTTTTTTCTTATTAAGTAAAAATAAGTAGCATCATAAGACATGTAACTATTGACCATAGTGAGAAAAGTGAGAATTTTTGTCAAACTGCCATCTGTTTAGGTAGTCCAGGTTATTACTGCTTCCTTGTGAGTTACATCATTTGAATGCTTTTCTAGTGAAGAGAGGAGAGATAGAAGGAAAGGCACATACAGCAACTTTATCTTGTAACTTTATTGTGCTGTTTCTTCAAATCTGTTGAGAATTTAGGCTAGTTTGCCCACTGAAGTTGGATGTCGGTCAGGCACAAATCAGAAAACTCTGTGTTCTCCCTTCTGAGCGCTTTGCATAGAATTCTGAACTTACTGGAAATTACTTTTAAGTACATGTACAAAATGGGTCTCTTTTCTTTTCTGTTCACAGCAAATTCCAGATGTCTCTCCAACAGGAAGGTATACCACCTTGGTGCCATTGCTATTTATTTTAACAGTTGCTGGCATCAAAGAAATCATAGAAGACTATGTGAGTATGATTATGGGGAAGCCTGTGCTAAAAGACCAAATGTTTCAAAAAAAGGTATAAAATGCTGTAAAGCCATACATCTCTGAAGTCCGAGTCGTTACTCAACAGCACTGAGATATCCTTTCGATTTTCAAAGTTCTGAATTTGACTAGAGTTTCTTTAGCACATTGAGATAAGTAAGTATTTTTGTTGCTCGTGGTGAAGAAGGAAACAATATAAGCCAGGACCCTTGTTTTCACCTCTTCAAACTTGCTTATTCATGCTTGTGTTAGAAAGGCACTGAGTGTCTGACACTAGAGTCCTGATAAATACATGGCCTTTTTAGATGGCCTTGAAAAAAGGGGACAGGGAGGAGGCAAGCAGCCTGGGCACAGAGGACCCTGTTTTGGGGAAAATCTGCCCTAAGGTACTTGGATATTATTTATCAGAAAGAGGTCTTTCTCCTTGCCAAGTAGTGATGAATAAAATAATTGAGGTATTAGTCTAAACAGTAGCACATAGAATGTATAGTACAGCTGCCATCTAAATATAGTGTTCCTCATTGTTCCTTTTGTTTTTCTTCCAAAAAACTAGTTTGAGACATATTTTTCTGCCATGGATACAGATATGAGCCTGATTTCCAACATGGTGGTTCTCACCTTGAAATTACTTTTTATAGTCTTTTATAAACCATTTGGATGATTGGTGTGGTTTAAAAAAAAGAAAACACAGGGAAAACATAAAGGCAAAAGTCACCCAGTGTATTATCATGCAGTTTGTCATGCTTTAGCCCTAATGGTTTTGGAATTTGTAATGAAGTGTAATGAGGTGTAATAAATGCTTTGTTTTCTTGCAGAAAAGGCATAAAGCAGACAGTGCAGTGAATAAAAAGAAAACAGTAGGTAAGAAGAAACCATCTTTAAATAATTAAAGTGCAAATAGTCAATACTTATTTTTGAAAAATTCTGTTGTCTTTAAGTCATGATGGTGGGGAATGCATGTCTTGTGGACTAGGTAGTTACCAGCGTATTAGGGTTTTACTTTTCCAAATGTTTTAGACTGGTGCTTGATGGTCTGATACTTAAGGGTAGTGCATTGGGGGGGATTATTAGAATTTCTAAGTTGATTAATTATAATTTCAAGGATGTCCAAAGGCTTAGAGTTCTCGGGTCCTCTAAGAAAATCAAGCAATTTACTTCCCTGCCAAACTTAATCCTTCCCCATCTCCCTCTCCCCATCCCCCCCCTCACAAAAATGCCAATGACTCCCTGAAACAGTAACAATTGGTGTCAAAAGAATTTTAAGTAATTTCTGTAAATGCTGCTGCCCATAAAATATGACAAATTTGGGGATTTTATAGCTTTTTTTTCCTGAAGTATCATTAAAAGAGAATTTAAGTGGATATCCACTGGATGCCTACGTGTATCCCTAACTTATTGATGCTCCTTGGCCCTCTATATCTCTATACCTGAAACCATCAGGTGGATTTCCTTTACCTCCCTTAACTGAAAACCTATGCAGAAAATAGAGTTTATCAGTGGCCACCCTGTGACTCGCCCATGCCATAGGGCAAGTCCATATTCCCATGTTGGTCAGTTTCTTTTCTGTTCTTCTGTGCAGATTTGTAAGTGAAAAGGGAACACAAGGGACTTGAGCTCTGAGTAGAGGCCCCTCTTCCCAAACACACATACCTGAAGTATCAAAAAGCTAAAAGAACACTTCAAGGGACATGGGCAAGTGAACAACCTGCTAGCTCTGTGCTTTGGATAGTCCTGCAAACATTATCCCTGTTACTTTCAGTGAGTTTCGTGCTTGGAAATTTAGGTTGATCATTAAGGTTGTATCTTCATCAAAAAGCATTGCTTTACCAGTTCCCCAGGGTAATTTCTCTACAAGAGTCTGGGAAGATGCTTCAAGTGTGCAAATGGTATATTTATTAGTCATTGGAAATTGGCAATTAAGTGCCTGTAGCATAACAGGCCTTGTTATAGGTAATATGAAAGATGGGCCTTTCAAAGGTTACAGAGCCAGTTAAAATTAATTTGTAATTATAGACTGTGTGGTAACAAACATTTTGAGGGAAGTTTATCACAGTAATTGTAGGGAGACAATCTTAAAGAACACAAGATATTCTAATGGAGCTAAGTAAACTTAGCACTTGAAAAATTATTTTAGTTCAAGTTTTATTTTTTATGTTTGAATGCTTGAAACAAATTTTCCATCTGATACTTAAAAAGTATGAGAATACAGTTTTAAGAGGAAGGCTAAAGAGGCTCTTTCTTGAGACATTTATTATCAGAATGAAAAGCTAATTTAGGTTCAGAGTGGGATTAAGATGAATTAAATTTAGGTTCTGTGTGTGCCTTTAGGTTTCTCTTATAGCCAAGTGATGTCTAATCACTGCATTCAGTTTAGGGAGTGGTTGAGCTCACTGAGGAGTAGACACTTGCCATGTGGCTGTGTCCTGAACTCCACTGCCTGCCATGGCCAGTTATGCTTGCTTAGCAGCATTCGTGTAGGCTCTGCATTTATTGTCACATTTAGTTTCTTAGAGAAGTAGTGTACTTTCAAAGTGCCTTGCCTGTATTAAATTTACCATTGAGAACATGGGATTGCCTTGTAGAGTGGCTTTGGTGTGTAGGAGTTAAATTCCCTTTGGAACAAACTAAACTGAAAGTTCTGCTCCAGGTGAGCACTGTACATCTCTGATAGGAGTGTGTTGGGCTCTGAGCCAGTTTCCTATCTTGGGGAGCTGCATGCGGTATATATGGAGATGATGTTGAATCAGACCAGGCTACCTGCAATCCCAAGTGAACCCCCTGAGGAGCATCTTTCATAGATATAGAGGGCTCACAGGGACTGTTCTGATGTATTGGTCCTCTCATTGTCAAATCAGAGAAGTAAGTTGTGAGCATTTAATGCTGCATGGGGTGCACTTCAATAATAGACGTACCCAGGGCTAGTGAACTCTGGCATAAGACTGGTAGGAGCTGCTTGCCCTTCAGGAGCTGAACTTGAAATTGCCCTACGTGCCTTGGTGTGAGTGACAGCATTAAGTCCTAGATCTGTAACATCAATACAACACTGAGTTTTAGTCTTGCAAAATCTTAGGTTAAAGGTTTATATTGAAATTCTGTTTGTGAGTTGGAACAGGTTTTTTTTAGGTACTTGACCTTCATTACTTTAACTGTTTTGACAATGAATAATTCATCAATTTTCTTTCTCTAAGTATTATAGGGAAGACTTGTCTTTTTCTGTCTTTTGGAGTACACCTATAAAACTGGGTTAAGCACAGTAGAAGGTGCAAAACTGCAGTCTCAGAATTTCTGAACTATGGAAGCTTTTTCTTTAGATTGTGGGGTTATGAGTTTAAAAGAAAATAGTTGCTGCAGTAATTTGCTTGGCTATTTAATTTTAATAGTTAAATTGATTTCAGTAAGTATGACAGTGAAATTGTTTTCTGAAGTGAGTTGTCTACAAGACCAAGTTCATGGCACTCAAAGCTGCCAAATATGTTCATTGTGTGTGAACATGCAACAATGTTCACTGTTGACGTGTCTCCAAACTGTTCCAGTGTAATAGGGAGCTGTTTATAGCAAGGCACAGGAGATATTAAGTGTTGTAACTCCTCTCTCTGAGCATTTGAGTTTTGAGTCAAGGCTGCAGGTCCTTGGCTTTTCACTTGAGGTTCTGGACTCAGGCCTTCTCTTGAGTTCTGAACTAAGCAGAGCTCAGTTCAAGCATGGCACATAAGAGGGAAGGAACAGGTACACCAAAAGGTGTATATGACCTTGCTGTTGTGCCTGGAGTAGTAAAGTGTGTAGTAGAATCGTCTGGGGAAGTATTTGAATGGAAAAGCATGTTCCAGAGTAGATGACCAATGAGTGTGTTCAGATGGCAGTATAGGACTGGGGCTCTACAGAAACTGATATGGGATGTAGCGTACCTTGTTTTCTTTTTCTTTCTTGCATGTGAACTTCAACAACTAGTATTTTGCTTCTGCTGAAATGGGTCGTTTCTTTTCAGTCGGGCTTTGAGCCTGCTTAGCGTTTCAAGACTCAGCCTTAAATGGGCAGTTAGTAATGGTAGTGAGGGTGGATGTGTGAGAGTCAAAACATTATGAGTAAAATGCAAGGAAAAAGATGAGAAGTGAGAATTCTGTGGTAAATCATACACAGAATAAAGATGCTTCCTGTGATACTGGTTGACAGTGGGCAGGAATACCCTTTGTTTTAAGGAAGGTCATTTCCCAAACAAGAAACAATGCTGCCCATATCCAGGTTACTATGAAGTGATGCCAAAAAGAAATCAGGCCACCAACTGTTGTCTAGCAGGTGATGAAAAATTATATAAATATGAAGGACAGATTCTTCCTCCTTCTTGGATTCACGCGGCTACAACTGTGGACAAAAGTATTGTCTGAGCTTCTGAGAAGTGCAGTTCTGGTCTGTGTGTTAGTTCCTATTCTGGTCAGTGTTTGCTACTGCTGATACAGTTTTGAAAATTTACCTGAATGATGGCTATTTTTTCTGTAATGTAACTTTAAACTTTTTTTTCAGTTCTAAGAAATGGGATGTGGCAGAACATTATGTGGAAAGAGGTAAATAAAACTGGGGGATGGGAGGGAATGAAAGTAGGTGTTGAAGAATTACTCTTGCCAGAATTAATTTGGAGGCCAGGAATTAATGTACACTCGGTGAGAATTGTCATTTGGGATGGAGGCGGTGGAATTTCCTGGAGCAAGGTACCTGAGTACCCATCTTGAAATCTTAGTACTGTGTTATGGTGAAATGCCAATGAACTGGTTTTTTGCTTGCACAGTTAATAAGTAAACTGTATACAGTATTTTATTTGTGGTACCTACCCAGAAGAGTAACTTTCACTGCAATCTTGTACCTCTCCTGAAGTCTAATAAACTTACTTTGCTGTCTGTGCTAAAAAGTTCCCAGATTTTGAGGCTAATTAGTAAGCTGCTTGTTCAAGTAAGGAATATAAGCCCTGCTGTGGCACTTGGGAACAATGTTCTGTGAAGCCCTGTGCCAGGATCTGGTGAGCTTTGTTTCTAGGACATCGAAGTTGCTGAAATGCTTTAGGATGTATTGATCTAATTGTGGCTCTTAACGCCTTTTAAAAGATAAAATTAGCCCTCTTAGCTAATAACGGAGGAGAAAGTGCACCCTGTTGAAACCTCGGGAAAATGAGTTCACCTTCAAGACACCTGAAGGCAATCCTGCTGAAGTGTTAGGCTATAGTGAATCTGAAGATGGCTAGGGCTTGTGGTGACTAGTGTTGGTTCCTGTTCATGGTGTTCTGTGTCCTATTTTGGTAGAAAAGGTGATGAATTGATCCTAAAGCTGAGCCTGGAATTTGTTTTATGTGTTTTTTTGGTGGTGGGTTTTGTTTTTTTTTTTTTTTTTTTGGATACCCTTAGGCACTTCCTGTGTTGATCTGTGTCTGTATCTGCATATTGTCCAAGTTTGCATTTATTGTTGGGGATTAACAGTTCTGTACTATCCACCTTGATCTCTTTAAGGCAGACTTGTGATGGGAGTGTTTTTGTGCTGAATTCGATAGGGCTTTTATTTTTAGTGGAATCAGAGTAAAACTAGTGAATCTGCTTGTTCAAACATGCCATCTGCTTTAATTTGTAAAAATTAATGTCTTAAAAGTATTTTAAGCCCATTTCAGACTCTCAGGAGTACATTGACGCTAAGCAACCTGATGCTCATCAGGCAAATCTGGTTTATTGTTTTGAGAGTGCTATTTGATTCTTTCTAGAATGGAAGTCCCATGCATGTGACTAAAGGTGCTGGAAAGTCTTTGGCCTTCAGTATTCCAGAATTCAGAGCTCTGTGTATCTCAGATGTAACTATATGTCAGGGAAGAACTGGATTATGTTATCTGTCTGTAGAGATGATACTACTTGCTAGTGACTGGTACAAGCAGTGCATCTATGGAGAATTAAGGGACAACGATAGTGAGGATTGGGTAGGTAAGTAATATAGAGAAGTAGAAGAAACTCTAAATACTTGAGAGAGGTGAAGTTTAAAAATGGATTCCGCCCCCTGCGCAGTGAAAAAGCTTTCTCTATGTTAAATAAAACTAAAGAAAACCCCTTAAATTTGGGTAATGGCAGAATTATAGAAAAAGGCAATTTTTACTAAATGTAAGCCACAGAAGTTCACAATTGCAGTGAAAAGTACTCTTGACTTTCAGAAACACTGTCTCTGGCTGTTCTGTGCATGATGCTGTTCTTCTGACTGGGTGAAAGAAAATAACAAACTAACATTCCAGACAAGCGAACTGTTTGTTTTTCTTTTCCATGCTACTGTACTCCTGACCACAGGTAGCAGTAGGCGATATTGTGAAGGTCACCAATGGGCAACATCTTCCTGCAGACATGATCATTATATCTACCAGGTATCCAGAATGGGTGTGGAAATGATGTGTCTGATGAACTGAGGTGCAGAGTACTTGATTCTCTGTTTGCTATTAGTAAAACCAGACATCAGATGGCACTAATTCTACCCCACATTTAAAATGAAATTTCAGCAATGTCAAAATACTGCTTTATAAGGTTGATTTGCGTATCATTGTAGATAGCCTCTTCAAAAAGAAGGCTTCAGGACTTCGCTTTGTGAGTTACTGGTACATAATGCTATGTATTGATGAGTTTGTTGGAAGACGGAAGGTCCTGTGCACAAGCTTCATGAAGTCAGTGGCTGAATGGCCTTCTGAGAATCCCTCCACTTAATTAAGGAAGCTTAAGTTTTCTTCCAATTAATTCCACTGAGTATTCAACATACTTTCCTGCCTCTTCTCCCTTTCCTCCCTCCACCAGGGATGGTTTCCCTTTCAAACAGTAAATTTAAGTCTCTTAGTTCCTAAAAGCACTTGAGTGGTACTTGACTGCTAATCTAGGTTCTTTGTGTAGAATAACTTAAAACTAAATCAAGACCACAGTCTGCTTAGACAGATGAGGTTTAAACATAAGGCAGTATTGTACAGTGTTGTGCTAATAGCAGACAGTAGCACAGTTCCTGTTCTTAAGTGCATTTTTTTTAGTAGCTGAGTGTTATGACACCTTGCTGTTGTCCACAGTTTTTTCCTGTCTATGTGCTTTTCAACAGTGACTGCAGGTTGCTCTGGTCTGTAGGTTATTGTTCTCCTACATGACCCAACTTTTAAGGGAACTTGTTTTTCAAGCTCATCTGTTTTCTGCTCAATCCTTCTTGTCTGTGCTATTCCTGGGAAGTTTATTTTTTTTCCAAGTTACATGTAGAAGTTCAATCTTCTTGAGTTTTCACATGATGAAGGATAGAGACATCTTCATTCCATGGTATGCAGTATTGCATTTTTTAAAAAAAACAAATCCCAAACTTCAAATAAGCAGTTGTCAAACTGAATGCGCAGTTAGGCTAAACTTCGACATCAGTAATTTTCTGTTTTAGCATTGAGGAATATTCTACTTAGAACTTCTCTAGTATATTACACTAAAAAACTCCTGATACATTTTTTAACTTGTGTGGTTCAGCTTTTTGTTCTACATTATTCTGTCTGTTCTACTAACCCGCTGTCATTGATAACCACATAATAGAGTATTTAACTTAAGGCATGTTGATTTGGGGGCTTGGCTTGAAAGGAATAGCTATTTCTGTGGCAATGCTGCTTTACAATTGGTGTTATTCCCATAAATCCTTTAAGTGGCAATACTAAGTGTCCTCAGTTCAACAGAAAGCTCTACATGTTCTGAAGCGGTTGGGATCTTTTGCATGTGTGTTGATCTTCTGTGTCTGAGCTGATTGTTAGAGGTGACATAAACAGCTGTTTTTATCTTGACTTTGTTTTCCCACATGGAAAAAAATGGTGACATCAATGAGTTTGGTGTAAAGAATAAATTTACATGAAAGAAAAACCCGTTTAAATCCAAACGCAATGTTATATGGAAACACTTCCACATTTCTGTGGAAATGAGAGGAATTGTATTGCAAGAGGTTTCCCTCCTGACCTAACCATTTGATTTATAGTGATAAGGTATTTGGCAGAGGTAAAACTGGAATGGAGCTGAGCTTAATCAGTGTCTTTCTTGGGTTCAGATTCAGATTACCCATATAAGAGTAGACAAAGAATAGCCTCTAATATTTTTACTTTTATTAAAGAAAAAATTATTTGGAGAGAATAATCTAGTTTCTTACTGTTACAAATGTACCTATTGATTTCTTAATTATTATTTTTGTCCTAAGGAGCCTTTAGTCTGCTGATTGAGTACATTTGTTATTAAGGCAATTGGTTACTTTGGGAAAAAACTAGCAACATATCCAGAATGAGAAGTGATGTGCTGAAGAAGCACTTGTTTGAATCCAGATGGGAGACTGATATTCCTTAGCAGCCTGAGAAGACAGTTGGCAGAAAAATAGTTTTGGTGGTTCCATACAAAGGTTTTAAGTCTTGAGTGGTATGTTAGGAAAAGAACTAGTAGAAGTACCCTTCCTTATCACAGGTGCTACCTGTGCAGAGCCCCTCCGTGTTAGACATAGGTAAGAGCTTGATTAATGGAAAATTAAGTCCTAGGAGGAATATTTTGGTCCCTATTAGTAAGGGCAGAAACACTTCTGGGAAATGCAGATCACAGCCCTTGATTTTAATGAACCTTGTCCTGATGCTCAAAATAAAAAAAAAAAAAAAAAAAGCTGTTTAATGCTGACTTCATATGAACCTCCACAAGTCCCTCAACTTTAAAGTGACCTTGCAGACATGGTCTTTTGTGTGTTCAAT
This sequence comes from Acropternis orthonyx, assembly GCA_035583155.1. Taxonomy (NCBI): domain Eukaryota; kingdom Metazoa; phylum Chordata; class Aves; order Passeriformes; family Rhinocryptidae; genus Acropternis; species Acropternis orthonyx. The sequence continues at coordinate 47,040,341 of JAWWEU010000001.1, read as the reverse complement.
TCACAGACAGGACTTGATGGCAGAGGGTGTTACCCCATTACCCTCTTCATCCCAACATATCCCCTTTTTATATTGTTTCATACTTGGTATTTTGTCTGTAGCTCTTGCAATCTGAAATAATTTTATGGATTGAAGTTCAAAATAATCCACTTCAGGCATCTAAATTGATCATGACTTGTTAAATTCTTATTAACCTTCTGATTTAGACTTGTCTTTCTCTGTAGTTTGTTGTGTTACTGTGTTCCTATCGAAAGAGATCTCTATTAAATATGTACTTTGGGCAGACTCTTTCATGGCTGTACACCACCAGTACAGTTTTCTGTCCTCTGCAGTGTATTGGAAATGTCTGTTGTAGACTATACTAGCGCAAAAGTAATACACAGAAAGTACTGAGTTTTAACATGGAAAATCTTACGCTCCTTACAGTGAACCACAAGCCATGTGCTATATTGAAACAGCTAACCTTGATGGGGAGACGAATCTTAAAATACGACAGGTAAAAGAAATTGAATTGCATCTATTATTTTTTCACCTAGGGATTTAATATTAGCTATGAAGCACCATCTACCTTAAATGACAACAAGTACTGTTTTTCTTTTTAAAAAAGCATCTCTTTTCAGGTGGCTATAAGGTGCATTTTCAACAGCTAGAAACTCCAGCAATAATCCATCATTTACAAGTGCAAGGAATTAGTCTGAAACAAGTATTTAAGCCTTCACAGACAAATCAAAGAGACCTCAGTTGTGTTTTGCCAGAGGTCAAGTAAATGGTATTTAAGTACTGTACATAAAAAAACAATATCAGCAATGCTTGTGATGAGAGCTGCCGTTTGTTCTCTCACAAGTACCATTCTATGAGCATTATGAAGAGACAGAAGCCTAAAAGGACCTTTTATATCTTTAAGTTAACTTGTTATTTTTTTGTGGTAAGTAGTGAATTTTATTTGAGTCTTTCTAGTTTTGTTCAAGTAGTAATGTTGATTATAGTGTTTAGAAATAGCTAAGGGTCTTCACCTTCATTCATTTAGAAAGATGTACATTTTGGAACAAATTATTTGTTCTTAAAAAGCTGTCCATTTGCTGCTTATTTACTACCTTTACAGAAATGTGGTTTACTCTTGCAGATCTGCCTAGTAAGTGAGATCTTGAAGCAGTAATATCTTACTTGCTTCAGGACATGTGCTTAAAATACAAAAATACGGCCTTGCTCTGGCTTGCTGTGCTGCATTCAAATTTTGGCAAGAGAAACATGAAATGGATCCCTCTGTTCATAGATGAAAAGCAGTGGAGTGCTGAGATGGAGTAGCACTCAGAGATGCAGTAGCAATGCATTACATTCCAGTTGCATGGCAGGGTGATCACTAACCTTGAGCAGGATCAGGGTGTAATGGCTGTGGTGACCCAAGGGACTACTCCTAGGAATTACTGTATTTAGCAGCAATAAAACATCAGTGGAGTTTTACTCTGAGAGAAAAGCCAGGCCTGTTTGTACTGCTTCTCTCCTACTTCCTTCTGCATCTATGCAGCTTTTGTGGGATAGGACTTTTCTCTTGGTTAAAGAGAGATCATGTAGGAAATACAACTGTCTTGTGTCAAGAGTTTAAATCAGTTGTACCTTAAGAGGTTTGAATGTGTCCATAATGAATCTTCTTTATAGGAAAAAGGTATTGAATACCAAATAAACAAACGCAGCCCAAAACATAACAAAAACCATCAAAAAAAGCAGCAACAAAAAGACTGCAACAAAGCAAGATCCCCACTAACAAACCTCCACACGTTTAATTACATTTGGTATTGTAGATGTTAAAAGAAAGCACCATTTTCCTAGGTTGCTGTGTAATAACAATTTTTGACAATCTCTTTTTGATTGGTCTCTGCAGGGCTTGTCTCAAACTGCTAGTCTCCAGTCCAGGGAAGAATTGATGAAAGTATCGGGAAGGATAGAATGTGAAGGACCCAACCGTCATCTTTATGACTTCACTGGCAACTTGCGCTTGGATGGTCAAAGGTATTAACTTGACAACCAAGCCATAAAGTCACTTGATTAGGAAAAATGTTTGCTGTGTACTTTTGATCTATAACACAGAGCCACATGCATGTTTTTGCTGTGAAAGAGGAGGGTAATAATTAATGACTGTTAACCAGAGCATCTGCTAGTATAAAGTAACACAGTTCTGTCTTCCTAAGGAGTCTTCTGCTTGCTACGAAAGTATAGCTTTCTTTATCATTATGTTGATTTTTTTCTTTGAAAGGTACATCTAAAGAGAAGGATCTGAGGAAATGGTTAGGTGTTGTAGGGCCTCCTCATTACACAAGATACACAGAGGAAATGGAGACTTAGTCCTTCGAACTAGAGCCAAAGACTTCACCAAGGTCAAGTCTGTAGTGAAAAAGGATCCCAGAATCTGGAAGCTTTATCAATGTGACTCATTTGTTGCAACTCTTGGAAGAAAAATACTTAGTACTTGAATTCACAGATTTTGAAAGATCAGTAGGAACATGGAAGTTTCAGCTGTACCTGTTTTACTTCACAAAACTTGTATTACTGGGGCAACTTAGCTATGTAGTGACAGATGGAAGAATAGCAGATCATCACTTGCATCCCACCTGAAAATCCTGTGGGTAATACAGTTTTTCCCAAATGCTTGTGTAATGTGTAAGTGATACAGTGTACTTGAAATGGATGGTCGCTTTGCGAGTGTGATGCTTTTCTGTCCTTCATGTGAGAGAGGAAGTATTAGCCAGGGTCAAATGCAGAATACGCTCATGGCTGCCATGTCAGTTCTCAAGTTTTGGGTAAATAGAACAGTTCCCTTGTATCAACTTGTGTTAGAAATCAGAGATTTCAGTGCTTTCTTTGTTTGTGTGGACCATCTAAGGTCATTATATTACTTTCTCCCCTTTTTTTTTTTTTTTTCCTTTTCTTCTTTCCCTTCCCACTGGGGAGTAAGTCTGAAAGTAGAATTACTTTTCTTAGATTGTTACCAAGAATTGAAAGATGTACTTCTTGCTTTGCAGCCCAGTTCCTGTTGGTCCAGACCAGATCTTGCTGAGAGGTGCACAACTGAGGAACACTCAGTGGGTCTTGGGTATTGTTGTGTATACAGGACATGATACAAAACTTATGCAGGTAAAAGTTTTAAGGAGATTTAGAGCATGCTTTGATAGCTGGTCATCTTTCTTATGTTCTCTCTGTAGTTGATTTGGTTTTATGAATTAGTTTGACGCATTATAGCTGTTGAAGACCTGGAGGCCTTGAGGAATACAAGGGTAGTTGCATGTGCGCATGTGTGCATGCTTATTCAAGTGTTGAAAGCTGTTCAATATGTAAGGAGAAATAACTTTCATCTTAATTTATCTGGTAGCTGGATGACATTTGAAACTGAGGTTTAACAGCTGAGGAGAATAGTAATGACCATGGACATGATTAAGTTAACACTACTATTGTGTGTTGCCTTAGTGGCAGGGAGTGTCTGTAGAGACCAGCAACATGTATATGCTCCTCACTGCTGCCCACCATCAGTGGATGCACAGGAAGTGCTCTAATGGACTCTAAAAATAAAGGCTGGGTTTGCCTCTGCCATTTTTTCTTCTGTAAGCTACTGCCTTGCTCTTCTTACTTTTTTTTTTTCTGCTGCTGTTTAGAATTCAACCAAAGCACCTCTGAAGAGATCAAATGTGGAGAAAGTGACAAACATGCAGATCCTGGTTTTGTTCTGTATTCTCCTGGTAATGGCCCTTGTGAGTTCTGTAGGTGCCTTATTATGGAACAGAACACACGGCGAAGTTGTCTGGTACCTTGGCTCCAACAGTGAGTATGCAGGCACTGAGCCAGGGATGTATCAGACTGTAGGACCAGCCATGCTCTTAGCTTCACTAAATGAATGCATAAAATAGGAAACAGAAAAAGAAGAAATGAAGCCCCTTGCTAAATTCTTGATGGCACAATTTTCTTGTTTTTTTGAGGATGAGCTGGTGTAAGTGAACTTGGCAGTGAGGCCTCTGTTAATAAAACCTTCTAAAGGTTAGGTAAGTATCACTGGGCCATGGACCAGGGCAGAAATAGAAGAGGGGCAAGAGTTATTACTGGATGTCTGGTGTTTGTGTTCTTTCTTACTTGTGGGTGTACCATACCCAAATTACCATACACAAATTGACCATAGGCAAATTTTTTTTCTGGGAGGAGGTCACATACTGCTGCTTTGCATACGTCTGACTGGATCTGACTGCATGATAAGACAGTATCAGTCTGATGATACTGATTTCAACTTCATGCTTATATACAGATGCAAAGGACTTCTCTAACTTAATTCAGTCAAAAATGCTGATCTGCTCTTTTCTATGAAACTTAAATGGTAAATGTTCAGGATTGCTATTTATTGGGTAATGTTTTTTCCTTAACTGTTGTTACTTTTTTTGTGAGCTCATCTCCTGGCATGCTTATTTGAAGGGTTTTGTTTGATTTCATTCTGAGTCCTTAAATTTCTTAGTTCAGTATCCAAGATGGACATGAAGAATGAAATGCTCTCCAATAGACTTCCATTTTGAGGGGGTTACCATAGCTGTAAAATGTGTTCTTGCAAGCATCTTTAGATTCAGATCTTAAAACAATTACCCCAAAGTACAAATGGCTTGTCTGCTGATGATTGTGAAACAGATGGCAGGTCTATCTTATGTGGTTTAGGAATTGCAATTGTGGTAGTAATAAAAAGAAAATCACATAGGAAGAGCATGGAAATGCTTAATTTTTGACTCTGGATTTTGGTAGTTGTAATGTCTTTTACTAGCAGTATCAGCAACTTTCAAAGTTTCTTCCCTGCCCTCCCCCTTGTTTACTAATGAGTAATTTTAAATGCCTTCCAGTGGTGGAAGTAATACTGGAAAAGATGGAGTCAGTGAACTCTTGAACTTCTAATATAAAACTTGTGCCACTTGCAACAAATTAGGATGATGTAATAGTCTGTATAGATGCCTTTTTGTCAATTGAATGCACAATTTCTATTACTTCTGTAACTGCCACACACAGCAAAGACACTTTTTCAGGTTATGTGGGTAGATGTTAAAGTTGTGTTAAATGTTTAGTCTCTGTAAAAATTGTATTGGAGGATGTTCCAGTACCCAGTATGCTTCTACTTTCTATCAGCTTACCAAAGATACAGAATTACACTCACACTTGGGAGGTGCCTGTGTTCAAACTCTGATTTTCATTAGGCTTCAGCAATTTTCTCTAGTTTCTGTCTCCTCTTAGTTGGCTGCCCTGACTTCTAATTAACTGTAATGCTGAAAATCCTTACTTGTGGACTCTGACCCCACTGTGCTGGGTGTTCTGACTGTAGTGCCTTCCTAAGCCTCTAGGAGAGTGAAGAGCATACAAATGTGGAGACTTTGGTTGTAAAGAAGGTTCCTGTGGAAAGCACCATGAACAGGAGCTTTAATCCTGTGTGTCTGCTGAGCCTTGCACCTTCCTGCTGGCTGTCTGTAAATGCTTCACCTTCCCTTTAGGACCAGTTGTAATGGCAGACTTATTCAGGCAACTTGCTCAGTGTTGTCACTGTTAATAACAGCTTCTTTGCTTAAGCATTAGTTCTCTTACTAGGTGTCTGTTTAGCAGTGGATTGTTCTCTTGGATCTTTTTAGTGTGGGTAACTTCGCAATTCTGACAACGATGTCAGATTTTAGACCTAATTTTAGTGTTTATTTTTTGTTTCCTATCTCCACTGAGACAAGTAGGCACTTTCTGAAATATAGTTCTATTACTAGTGATATTGGTGGCTCTTAATTGGACTGTTGACACATCAGATAAATGTCTAAATTTGGGTTATAGTGGGGAATATTGTACTTCTCACCATCTGTTAAGCAAAAGTTGTTCAGAGTGTTCTGTTCTTTAATATACAGCCTCACCAATGCTGCCCTTTTTCACCTGGCGTAATACGCTGTGTATTCAGGCATGTGTTCTGTGGGTGTTTTATATATGTACTATTAAAATCAATATTAGAAAGGCCTTTATACTAGGCATCAGCACACTTACTCATTATTTTAGCACTGCTAAATTTGACTAGGCCAACTGCATAAATATGATTGCCCCTATACTGCCCCTACACCCCTCACACTTGTCTGCTGATGTATTTTGTCTTTCGGTCCACAGAAATGCTGTCTGTCAACTTTGGGTACAATCTACTGACATTTATAATCTTGTACAACAACCTTATTCCAATCAGCCTTCTGGTGACATTGGAAGTTGTCAAGTTTACTCAGGCTCTTTTTATAAATTGGGTAAGTAGCAAGAATAAATATATTTCAGTTTTGGATGTTGACATTTAAAAAAAACCAAACATCTTTAAGAGATTTTTAACTAACTTTCTGATGCAACTTCTGGGAAAGGCAGGAGGAAGCTCAAAGGATTTATTCTGTATCAGTTTTGTGTTTCACAGGAAATTAAAAATTTAGTCATAGGAAGATCCCCTGTGCAAATCATGACTTTTATTTTAGGCTTTTAGGATGCCAAGTCTGAGGTCTTGGTTGAAAGAGGTCTCTCTGCTGACTCATCAGTAATTATCTGTTGAAAATTCTTCAGTACCTTTTAGTGCCTCTCCATCACAGAAGAGGGAAAGATTAGACTTGTTTGAAGGTGTGGTGTTGTTTTTTGGTTTTTTGAAGGGTGTAGGGTTTTTTGGTTGGTTGTTGGTTTGTTTTGGTGGGTTTGTTTTGTTTTGGTTTGGGTTTTTTTGTGGGGGGGGGGGGGGGGGGTGGGGGTGTTGTGTGGGT
>JAWWEU010000001.1:47013332-47033477 GCA_035583155.1 Acropternis orthonyx | reverse complement strand
TGTGTGGTGTTTTTTTTTTTTTTTTTTAATCCTGAGGCTGACCTTAAGGTGACCTCTGATATGGATCATAGTTTTTGTAAGGAGGTGAGTTGCTGGTGCCTCAAGCAACCAAACAGTGATCTTGCCCTGTTCAGGCAAGCTTTGACCTCAAAATGTCTTTCTCTAGTTGTGAACTAAAAATACTATAGTGATGTTTCTCAAGCTGAACAAAACCAAGAGGAATACCTTGTCTTAGTATGCATTAATCCTTAGATGTTGAGTAATGTACTAGGTTCCTATAAAATGCAAGTAAATGAGATCTGTCTGTTTCCTGAGCTGCTTATGATGTAGTAGAGTTGCTTATCTGAGAAGATTTTGTTTGTGTAACACTTGGGTTTTTTACTCACAGTAAAATGTAGTAACAGAAGGAGCTGCTAAAATGGTCCCTTCAGTCATAGATGTGGCTAAAGCACTTGATTGATGTAACTGAAGACCTATGATTAGCATTGCTAATGCCTGTTAGAACTTCCTGCTGTACTGCATTATGTTTTTTTCCTGTTGCATCTCTAGCTTATTCACTATCCCTAGTTGAATCTGGCTTTTCTCTAGTACCTGTAGTGTGGAGGTATACTTTGGAAATCATCCTGGCATTATGTTTGTCTCAAGCCTTCAGAACATCCACCAGTGGCATTAAGACAGGCCAGGTTGGAGCTGACTAAAAGAATAGTACTTCAGTATTCAGTTTGAATAAGATAGGTCTAATTTTGCTCTCATTTCAGGACATAGATATGTATTACCCTGAAACAGATACACCTGCAATGGCCAGAACATCAAACCTTAATGAGGAACTTGGACAGGTAAGACAGCATTTTCTTAAATGTCAGTTTGGTAATTTATTCTGAGAAGATGGAAGGTATGAGAGCAAGCTGTACAAATCTGCTATTCTTGGCTCAGGCTAATAGGAAATCTTTGTCATTAGTCCAAGTCTTACAAGTAAAATAATGGCAGGTCATAGGATTAAATTTAATGCCATATAGGCAGTTTTATGCTTTGGAATTGAAACTATTTCATATGTTCCCTCTAACCTGACTTTTTTCTCTCGAGTGTTGGGGAGATGCTCTGTGGTTGTGCCTGTCTATACCAAAACAGGACTAAGAATGGCTGAAGAGGAGGCCAACAGCCTCAGCCTATGTTCTTGGTTCTTGATGTTTCTGATCACTTCACAGGAGATGGAAGCTAAAATATACAGTTCTATACCTAATTTATATTGTGTTCCTCCAAGCATTTAATTTTTCAACAACTTGTAGTTGTTATAGATTTGTTTATTCTACAAATGACACTTCCTCAAAATGGAATGACTTCTGAAAATAAGCTTACTGGAAAATACAACTTTGCTATTGGAGTTTTGTAGTACCAGTGAGAAATCCCAGGTTTTTTCCTTGAGCATCAGTCATAGGTCTTTAACTCAATCTCGTGAACTTTTAACTTGTGTGATTTAGTATTGGAATGTTTATATATTTAAAATACATAATTATTGTGTGCTGCTCAGCAGTGTGGTAGTCAATGTTCTTCCTGCTTAAGCTGAATGATGTTTCTTACGAATGCTAAAAGTTGATTTGTATTTAAATTACTTTGATGTGAAGTTATCAACCTCCAAATTATGTCACTGTTTTTTGTCTGAAGTAAAGATATGTGACATAATGTATCTTGTTGGCTGATCTGTTATTTTCAGAAATTACTATTGATTCTGTGTAACTTGACTGAGTTTTTTGCTTCATCAATTGAATTACCTGTTCACAGGTGCCTTTAAAATTGTGGTATAATTATTGATGACTTCAATGACTTTAATGATCCTCCAAAGTTTGGGTACCCACTTTGACTTCCGAGTTGCACAAGCTGTATTTCCAATGCTGTATTCAAGCAGCAGTGTGGAGCATAACTGAAGGAGCACCTAACTATTAGTGTAGTGCCTTGTCTTGAACTGAATTGCAGTTAATGAAGAAAAGCTTTTCACAACTCTAGGCAGAATACTTTTGTCTTTAAGTTGTTTGACTCTTATGTTAGCACCATGCATTCCTACATATTGCTGGTTGAAAAATCTGGTGCAGAGGTAAAGCTGTGGTATTGAACTTGCAGTTATTTTTGATCTATTCTGGCCCACTGAAGGTGGGAATCTTGAATCTGATCATGCTCAAAGAAGTGGTATTGCTGTGTTGGGGTTGCTTCCAAGTTCTACCTGAAAGTCAGTAGTTCCATTAAGGGATTATTAATTTGGGCATTGCTGACTGTTGCCGCGTGTCTTGCACTTCAGGACTGCTCATGACTGGATACCAGGAAAAGCAGCTTATGTTTGACTGCAGAATACCAGTTGGATGTACTGCAGCATATTTCTTGCACATTACTTCTTAGGGGGATTGGAGAATCTCAAACCCATTCCCAGTTATCTTTAGAACACAGAATTGTGTTAAATTGCAATGACCCTTCAACAGCCTTGAGTCTTTGCTTTTCCAAGTCTTTTCTAGACTTGCTCTTTGACTTTAGTACAGCTGCAAGATTTTGTAAATGTCCAGCTAGCATGACCAAGTACACTTGTAGTGACCATACTAGTGCCTTGGTATTTGATATCTACTGTTTGAGCCTTTCTCCATTTAGAGATCAAGAAGAATTAAGGCCATTAACTAACTTTCATGATGATTTTTATAGGCAAACCAAGATGTAATAAGCCTGCACTGGCAAATATTGTGACATTTGAGTAAGATGTCGCTTATTCTGTTTTTCACTTTGAGTTTTATTACAAGTTGAGAACTAGACTTTTTTTTTCCCCACAGGTCAAATACCTGTTTTCTGATAAAACAGGCACTCTAACATGCAATATAATGAACTTCAAGAAATGTAGTATTGCTGGAGTGACATATGGGTAGGTATGACTCTTCTAGAAAATTTGTAGTTTAATGTGTGCTTACTATCAGTACGAACATGTATTGCAAAAAGATTAGCATGTTCTGTTCTTGAGTTTACATTGTTGTTTATCTTGTGGTCTTAATAGTTTTCATTTTCATGTTGTGCAGCACAAATGATGGAAGTCAAACCTGGGGAGTACTTTACATGATGTAAAGCAAACTTGCTTCCTAACTTACCTGGTCATACTTTAAACAAAACCAGAAGTTCTAAATAACCCCTGACCTTTCAAGAGGGAAGAAGCTGCAGCCCATGGGTAGCAATTATTAATCATGTTTCTGTGACTTGTTCAGATGAACTGGGGTTTGACAGAATGGTGTAACTTTAATTGTAGAGTTTAATATTCCTTGTATAGGAATACCTAGTTACTGGTTTTGTTCTGTTTCTGTCAAAAGGATCCCTTTGAGTCATGTCAGTATTTGATAGCACTGGGCCTTTCCAGTCTTGAATACTAAATCTTTGTATTTGGCTACTTTTAAATGGGTATCTTAAGATCTCTTTGCAAGTTAACCTTTGAATTTCATGGATAACTAAATTAGATATCTCAAAAGGCAAAAAACTTGATTCAGATGTATGAACAGCTGAACCCGTGGTTCCAGCATATGCTATTGTGTGATGACTCAGTTATCTTGGCCTTCTATATATATTTTTTTTATTGGTTACTAAAGTGGAATTAATGTTCTTTCCTTCTTTTTCTATCCCTCAGTCATTTTCCCGAGCTGGAAAGGGAACGCTCATCAGAAGACTTCAGGTAAATATATTCCAGGATGTTTGTGCTCTGTATAGCAAAGTGGGTACAATCTATATAAAGACTGCTTTCCAATTTGGGACTGGAAGAAGCCCAAGGGAGCAATGTATTTGAGTAAAGTGGTCTTTCAGTGGGAGCCTAATGCAGAGCTGGTGGGTGGTGATGGATCTTCTCTTCTGCATAGAGAGATGGTGTGTGAAGGGGGTGAGGAATAGGCAGTGGTGGGGGTGGCTTGGATGATGATGCAGTGCTTATTTATATATGCAGACAGTCAAGTTAAAAGGTAGAAGTAAACTACTTTGCAGTAACCCTACCCCCTTAGCTAGAGACTGATTATTATTCTGTTCAGTCAGTAAGTTCAGATCTGATGAGGAGGAGAAAAGGGGCTTCTTGATTAAAATGCTATGTTTTAGTAATTAAACTGGGAGAGAGCTTGGTACATAGGTGTATCATGACAAAAAGTATCCCACTCCCTTTTATTCAGAACTTTCATGAATAAAGGTAATAGATCTGTCACTTTTCATAGAAACAAAGACCCAGGGGTGTTAGGTGGGTGTCAGTGTAGCATGCTGAGATTATTGGGAAGACAAGAAAGAACCAGGGAGGACTGACATGGATTTGCATGGCAAATATAGGCAAGCAGTGAGTTCCCACCCAAGAAACAGGTAACAACTGAAGGGTGTTAGAAAAGCACCTGCTTATGAGCTAAGCTAGGCTTCTCCACTGGCATGGCTTGTTTTTATGGTCATCTTTTAGTAAGGTGACACAATGATACATTGCTACTTCTGCTGAGATGTAATTTCTGCTCATACCTCTTCTCTTTCACTGTATTCCTGTTTCGTTAATTGCCATCTTTTGTTTCCTTGTACTTTTTCTAATCGGTTCTGTGGAAGTTTCTCCCAGGTACTTACATGGGTTACTCACACTTAAAATCCTCCCGGGGTCAGCTTTTGAAGCAGAACTTTGACTAGGGAGGGAGCTTAGGGATATTTAACTTTGATATGTTTTATAAGCAATATGCCTTGAAATGCATTTATTTCAAGTGCGCTTAAAAACAGTTTTTGCTACATCTGTCGCAGGAGGTGCATTGACACTTGAATCTTCTCAAATATACTGTCAACCATAACCGTTTCTTGAAGCTTCTCATTTTAGCACTTTCTGCGTTACTCATGTGATGTTTTCCCGATATTTTCAAGGACACTGGAGTCTTATTTTGTTTTTTCAACTTGCTTCCTGAGAAAATAGATCAAGTATTAAGATTGGCAATGTTGCCATTTGTTTGAATATGTTTGTTTTGCTCTGCAGCCAGCTCCCTCCTTCCACCAGTGAATCATGTGAATTTGATGACCCAAGACTGCTGCAAAACATTGAAAATGATCATGTAAGTCTACTCTGTGAATACCCTACCTCTTAAATGCCCTACTCTAGGACTGTCTGGAACAAATCTATTTGTGTGATTAAGTCTGTTCCATGTGTGTCATGCAAGCACAGAGGGGATAAAAGGGAATCAAAATAGCTCCCTCCAATGCCTTTCTGCCCATTTGTCTTACTACTGAATTAAAGAAGCAGTGGCATCAATATGCATACCAGCTTCTTATAGAACTGGTTCATATATGCTGATGTGTATGGAAAATCATGTTTTTGTAGTAAGTGATGATAGAAATTGTACTTCTTAAAAGAAAAACTGAGTGTTCAGACATCTATACTGTTAAAATACTGCTTTTGACAGTAATCTATATCATTAGATGGTGGTGTTGGTATGAGCCTTGCTTTAAGTATTGCAAATGTTTGGAATTGCAGTTCTGTAAAGGATGGAAGAGATGAGACTCAATTGTAAATCTAAGCATAACATGAGGCTTAGTGATCAGTAATTTTAGCCTGAGTGGTTGAGTCCTAAAGGGACGCAGTCCTTAGAGTGTCAGTTCATTGTTTATTTAGAAATCATGTGGCTATCAAGTGCCTGACGGGACACCAGGCAATTCAAACACTTGCAAAAAGTGTGACCCTTGTTCTCTGCAGGCTGTCTCACAGTATGGGATATGAGCATTAGCAAGCACAAACTCCATCAGCTGATTATTGTTCTTAGAGGATATAACTTCTCTAACTGGCTAAGTTTAGTTACGAGCATCTGAAATATAGTTACAACATACTGCTTGTGTGCAGGAAAGCTTTTTGTTCTTTTCTGCTCTACAGTACTTAAGAACTTGAAACACAGCATGGTGTAAGTACCTGAAGGAATACTTGATGTGGCACTAAGTATTCCTCATGGTGATGGAGCCTAGAGGTGGCTCCTGTGCTCTAGCCTCCATCAAGGTGACTGTCCCAGGAGAGTGCGCTGGTTTCCTATGGGGCGCTTGTTGATCATGTGCACTGGAAGGATTTTCCACTGAATATAACTTGCAGCTAAGATTTGGATATCATCCTGTTCCTTTGTGTCCTGTTTGTTCATGTATGGCTACAGTTACGGCTTATGGCAGCTGTTAAGGTGTAGGCTGCAGATAAATTTTGTGCTCTGGCTGGCTGCTGCTTTAGTGCTTTGGTGTATTTAATAGACTCAGCAGAGAGGACATATGTCAAATGAGCTGTGAGTTGGAATTTCTCATCTAGCCTTGAGGTGACTCCTTATTTTTGGGCTATCTCATTATTTGATGTCTGTGTAGAATTTGTGCTTTGAGGGATAAAACGAGTATTTCCTGTTGTAGCAGGTGAATAAAGGTTTTTGGTAGCTTCCTTAGGTGTCAGTCTAGACAGGTCAGAAGTGTTTGTTCTTAACATACTGAGCCTTATGTATCAAGCTTCCTTTTGGCTGGCAACTTAAATAGATAAATACTGTTGTCATTGCACAGCTGACTGTTGGGCTGAGCACACAGACAATCAGTGGGGAAAGTTCTGGCTAGGAAGACTGAACATTTACCTTGCATAGGCCAGAGATGTCCTTCAGAGCCTGATGGCACTGGAGGAATGGGTGCCATCCACTGGCATGTGGAGATTTAGCCCAAGACATGGGACTGCAAGGATTATATATGAATTTGCTTAGGTGTATTTGTCAGCCTGTGTCAGGGAGATGAGGGCTGAATTCCAGGATACTGGCAGAGGGAAGTGTCTTTGTAGCTTTTTGCACTTGGTCAGTTGCTAACATGCATAAATGGCTTCTTTGTGTCTAGAACTCCATAGTGTCTTATTTTTCATAGCTAGTGTATAGCTGCAGATGCCATTGGCAGATGTTTGCTGATGCCTACTCATTTAGCTGATGAAACTCAAGTGGTCTAGCACAAGCTGCCTAGTGGGGTTAGGTGGTGCTATACTTAGTAGGGCAATTAATTCCCTTTGAACATTTGACCTTTTGCAGCTGAAGCTTTGTGAAGCTTACAAACTCTCATTAGGTACTCATTTCTCTGGTCTGGAAGACTTTAGGGTTTTTTTTAGGATTTTTTTTCTGTCTAGTCACAAGTGTTAGTTTAGAGCTGTCTCAATGCCAAGTAATTTTCTTTCCAGGTTGAAAATAAAAAATTATGTACTTGTACTCATGAGGCTGTCTTCCATCTGCTAGTGAGATTTTTAGCATCCTGTGTCACCTCTAAATTTCATAGCTCTTCTGGACCACTGGTGTATAAGGGCTGACTGATAGCCAAGTCCACTTTTGAATAGCAGTTCAAGAGTTATTGTCCCATAGGAAATGTTTCAAGGAAAAATAACTTGTCTTGAAAACATGTATAGGTTTCTCTTGGCTGCTCTGGGATTTTAATGTGGAAGAAAGTACCTAGGTTTGTCTGCCTGTGCTTTTTGTTTGTAACTGCTTCTGTTGGATGAACTCTACAACTGCACAGAGTGTATGATGCTATCTTCTCTACACAGAAAGAAATGGCATAAACTCTTAGTCTAGTAAGAAAAGCTAAGTTTTCTAAGACTAGAAAGAATGTTTGAATGTGCTAGGTAGTCTTTATCTTGGTGCTTGCTAGTTGCATATGTTCTGTGAATCAACTCAGCATGAACATGCAAGCCTGTTTGGTGTGGGATTATGTTATACCTGATGATAAGAGAGCAGGGAAGGAGGTCAAGAAGTGAAGGAACTAGAGGCTTGGATCTCGTCCTGGACTCCTGCATGTCCCGGAATTCTCTCTGAACTTGATATACAAATTCCAATTTCCCTAAGAGCTTTTGTTCTATGGCCCCCAAATTCTCACTTGGCCAAGAGGCAAGAAATGTGGTATAGCTACAAATGCATGAATTGATTCAGTGAGTATGTGTGATGAGTAGTTTAGCAGCTGACCTGGCAGAACAGACAAGTGTTGTGCTTGTGTTCAGCCTTTACTACACTAAAAGTGTTTGTTTAGACCTTGCCAACATGTCTACTTATTTTTGTAAAATGTGTGCAAACTGAGGCTATTGTCCCAGGAGGCTTTGCTGAAATGACAGCTGTCATCAGCTGATTGTTAATTCCTTAGGAAAGCAGAACCAGAAAAGCATATCCTTACTGAGGTAAACTGCAGTTGGGAATACAGTAGTGGGGAAAAAAGTGTTTAGGTGGTGAGAGTGTCTGGGAGGCTCTAGTTTGGCAAGTAACTGTTGCTGGAACACTCTGCAAGCATCACTTTATAGCTCACAAGTAAATTGTTAGAGCTTGGTGAGCAATACTTTTTACTCTTCCACTTTAGTTCTTGTTATATGTGGGACTTTGCTACTGTTGTTCAAGTACAAGACAGTGTCTTTAATTATAGGTCATATTCCATTGGTTTTGAACAAGATAAACTTGTATTTAACTCTCTTGATATTCAAGTGCTGGTTCATGTTCTCGTTGAATCTGTGCCTGAAATATCCTGGTCCACTCCAGTGTTGGCAGTTTTCCTCTTCTGGAGGTGCCCAAATATGGCTGGATCCTCACACTGCTCTCCAGATATTTTAGTGAACTAAACAGTAGGAAGTTCATATCTTGTTAAGATGGTGAGTCATAATTGTCCTTGATAATCAAGTACATAAGTATTTTTGTAGTTGTCCTTGGCAGAATTTGCCACATCTATGTGAAGGAGTAAGCTCAAGTTGTTAGACTGTGCTTTAATATCTCATTGGCTATTTCTAGGCCACTTGTTCAAAAAAACTGAGTCCTGCTCACCTGGAGATACTGTGAACTGAGGCACTGATCTCATACTGCTACAAGTACAAGGAGAGATGAAATCATCTTTTACTTTTCATACAGCTTCCTTGAAACTTTGTCATACCCTGAGCAGTTGGTTATAGAAAAGTAGTTTGTCTTCAGAGTGACAAGGCCCACATGAGGACATGTGTGATGTATGTGCAGGTATGTAGTTCTGCACAGTGCAGTTTGCTCCCCAAAAGACTGAGGTTTGGCTCAGTATTGTGTTCCTCTGAATCAGTGAACCATGAAGGGATAAGAAGTTGTGATACAGCTTCCTTATCAGTGGTCTGTTCCTTGCCTGATAATGAGTGATTCTGTGCCTTCTAGATAGCTGAACTTTGACTGAGGATAATGCTCTATAGATAAAAATCCAGAAATACAAGATTGTTTCAGAGTGTATGTGGTTCTTAGATTGGAGGGGCAGTACACAACTTTTAATGGATGCTCTGGAAAAAACAAACTAAACAAGAGAAAGAAGCGCAATGGCTTTTACCCAGGGTTGTTGCCACACAGGGAGAAAAGTGAGGAGAAAAAGGCACTTAAATGAGGGCTGCTTGATGATAGAACTGATGAAAGAGAGACTAATATATGCAAACTTTGTTCCAACTATAGATAAATAGAGATGGGAGTAAGACTGACCAAAACAAGTGAACAGGCAGGAAGTGTCTCTGAGACGATCAGTAAGAATTTGACTACTCAAATGTCAGAGACTTGATAGAGGAAAATAAGTAATAAAGTGGAATTAGTTAACCTGTGAGGCTTCTGTCCTGTGCTTGGGTTAAACTTGGCTTGGAGGAAGGGATGTGTTGCCACAGAACCTGTTAGTGTGTTTTCTGTTCACAGATCTGAAGTAGAAATTTGAATGCTTTTACCTTGATTCATGCCTGTGCAACAAATATTGTCAGTGCTGGAACAATACAGAAAGGAAACAAATGACAGCTGTGTGGAGGAGCTGTTGTGATAAGCTGGGCCTCTGGTGCTCTGTTGCAATAGAATTGGAAGGTTGCCCTGTAATACATTGTGAGCTGTGAAAATAAGACAGCAGCATATTATGTTGCTGGCTTGAAAACATAAGTAGATGCATAGGAAGGATTAAAATCCATGTCATTACTGGAGACAGGTTGTTTCCAGCTGATAAAGTGCATACTGTGAAAACATGTTAAGGGGCTAGGTGATAAAAGTGTAAGAAGCATGTTAAAGGTCTGTAGCAATAGATGCTAAACTAAGAATCTGGCTGTGCCTTTTGAGATAGGAGTAAAACTTTATTTGCCTTCACTGGAAATAGTTGAGAAGCAGTAACCTTCTGACTGTAATTAGCTGTGGACTTAACATTTTACACCCTACTTTCTGATTATATTCTATATGTTCATTTCCTTGAACACAGCGTCTGCACCCCCAGCATGTCACAAGTTACAGCTGTTGTTATTTTAGTGACATGTGACTATACAGTTCGGAAGTTTCAATATGTGAAGATAAAGGTTCTGTGTGAAATAGTTACTTTGAAAATCTTCATGACAAAGTAGATGAAGTAAAACAAGATTGAGTCTAGGATCTTCAGTCTTTTTATTATGTTATTTTCTAGTATGCCTATTTTTTACACATGTTAACACAATGTTTGCCAGCTGACATGGTGTGGTGGCTTTTTTAGTCATTTGGTTCCTACTAATTAAACCTTGATATTGCCAGCACATAAATTCTTCTAATAAAAACTTGGGGAAACTATGATAGTTTTATATGCAAACTCTGTGAGAGTTTGCAAATTGAAGTAAGGCTTTCTGCAAAGGGAGTACTACTAAGTTTATGTCTGACTCAGTCACTGAGCAAATGGCTGCTCTGATGAAAGACACTGATGCTACCAAGTGTGCATGTTATGGATACAGTAGAGTTGGGGAAGGGGAACCATGTGTTCACTTCAGCTGTTTTAGCCAAACATCTTAAAAAATTGTGTGAACTGTGGATGAAGTTAGTAGTCCTGATTTTGAGCTGGGCAGCTGAGTACCATTCCTGTCAGCTGTGAGACTATAAACACTGTGCCAGGGATAAGGTGGGATGAAAGGGGTGGGGGACTCAATTTCCAAGTGCTGTAGCTACAGTTGCCAGAATTGACTTACCTGGAGGCCTGTGATTATAGTGCCACAGCATCTTTGCTTAGTTGCAGACCTGGTGTCTATCTAAAAACTTGGGGATGGCTGTGAATAGTGTTTATGTTCTGTGTTCTCATGATGCTGAACATGTAGGGACCATTGATTAGTTTATGCTTGGCTGGATGCTGTATTCCTGTGCAAGGGCACAGGATGTTGCCTTCAACTGGCTTTTCAGCTGCTGTCAGCTCTGGATGTTGATTGCTAATGGTGCAGTTGCATCAACTTTAATTCTGGGGTGGTTACTGTCACTCTGCTGGAAGCTGCCATAGTAGTATTTCTTGTCGCTAGATTATCATCAGCTTGTGGCAGATACTTTTGCCCATATGAAGCTTGAGGTGCTGCAGAACTAATGCTTTTATATTTGGGGAGGTGAGGGAATATTCTGGCTTCTTACTTAAACTGCAGAGAGCTGAGGTCTTTATCATTAACGCTCTTAATTCATCAATGCATACCTTAAACTCTGCTGTCTTGGTGTTCTGGGACCAAAACTGCTCTATAGAGAGAACAGAATGTGTATCTTTGTGGTACCTGTGTGATGATCTCTGTTTAGTGAACAGATGCCTTAGTCTGTGTGTAATGCTAAACCTCACTCTCCTGCTGTCTTGTCTAGCCCACAGCTGTACACATACATGAGTTCCTCACGCTGCTGGCTGTGTGTCATACTGTTGTTCCTGAGAGACAAGGAAATACAATAATCTACCAGGCCTCCTCTCCAGGTTGGTTGTTGCTTTCTTTTTTGGGAGGGAAGGAGTTGAAGGAGTAGAGGTAGATGGAAGAAAGGTCCATAAATTTCTGTGAAGATGATTGATTTTTGAAAGCAGAATGTTCCTCCCCAGGATGCTAGCAGTAGGTCTGGCATCAGTACACACTGCTTTTGAATGCTTCTTACAAAGCCACAAGGTCCATGATGTTTTAGATATATGCTGGGCTCCTGATGCCTTCTGCTTTCATGAGACCTGCTACTCTGGCTTTTTTGCAAGCATGAAAAGTAAAACTTGGAGTGCATAGAGCTGCTCTGTGGAAGCAATGATTTGTTTCTGCACTAACAATTACTTGCTTTATTTGGCCTGAGTACTGTCTTCCTTGATCTGGTATCTGCTTAAAGCAAAATAGGAAGTGATCATGTGCACATGACACAGTACAACTGATAGGAGAGTCCTGGCCATATTCAGGCCTGCCCATGACACATGTTTTTTCTCCTTTGAGATAGCACAGAGGTTTTGAAGGGTATATATAATAGGCATGGCCAGAATGCAGAACAGCATGGCTGTGCTATCCATCAAGTTTCTCTGTTAGCGAGGATATTTCTAGCATTGCTGCAGTGGTGTTTTGAGTGATGAAGCAGTATCACTTCTCACTTATGTCGTAATAGAGTGTCTGAAAAGTAAGGTGAAGAGCCCATGTAAGGAAGCTCTGGTCAGTGTGATGAGTCATGAGGAGACTAAGGGTACTGTATAGACATGAGTGTTGCTTGAATTGGACATTAAATCCACATATATGATGGTTGCATTTAATCATGCTTGTTAGCAGCAAGGCTTTGTAAGAGCCTACTGCAGTTACAATTGTTGACTCTGATTTCAGTTCTGTTATTTGAGCTCTTAATGACATTGCCCATTTCAGTCTTCTATAGCATCTGAATTTAGTGCCTTTAAAGCAGAAAATGGACTAAAGGCATATTGTAGGAATTTAGAGTAATATAGCCTTGATCTTGCTTTCAGAAGAGGTACTTCCTTTTCTCATGTATGGCTTCTCCAAAGAATAGTTTAATGCTTCAGTAGTTACAGGATGTTTTATATGGATTTAGTACAAAGTTTGTGTAGTTGATATTGCATGGCCTTGGTAGGACTAAGCACTGAATGTTTTTGTGGAAGCATGTGCAGAGCTACTCTAGCAGCCATACGCAGGACAGTATGTGGGAAAAGGAGGCTTCTGTTTTGGCAGTCTGGCATATTTAAGTATGGATTTTGGAGGCCTCTCTTAGGCACCAGATGAAATCGAAGCTTTTTGTTTGTGTTTTGGCAGATGAAGGGGCATTAGTGAAAGGAGCAAAAAAGCTTGGTTATGTCTTCACAGGACGGACTCCTCACTCGGTCATCATTGATGCGGTAAGTGGTACATGTGCATGGCACAGGCTGCTAAGCTTATGCACAGAGCATAAAGGTGTCCTGTGTGACTCCTGTGAGGGACACTTTCCAGGACCCTTAGGATGCTACATGAGAAAGGCTTTTGCACATGGGGAGAAGTTGTTTCAATCTACCTGAACATAATAAGTCCTTTGCCCTTCTGTGTGGCACGGGCAATAGCAAGTTGCAAGTGTACATGGGAAATAGCAACTGTGCCTGAAAAATACTTCCTTTGTCTGGGAAGCACAGATGGGAACACTCATGTTAGAAGCAAATTCATATGTCTGGGAGATTTTCTCGCTCTTGTGTTTAATGGTTACAATTCTTCTGAATGTCTCATTTATTCCATTAAGAAGGGATTTTCTTTTTCTGAGTAAGATGTTCTGCATCTTCTTATGATGTATCTACTTAATGAGCTCTGTATGCAGGGGTGTGTAGTTAATGGGTTACAGTTCATGCAGATAGTCTCAGAGTCACAGGGGCACATTGAGATTCAAGTTGCAGTCTAAGCTCAAGTGGCTCCAGATGTACACAGATGCAGCCTGTTATGAATGATGGATGTATTTTTGTCCTTCCTCTTGGATGTGTTGATGTTCAAATTTCTTGGTATGCTGTCAAGCTAAGCACTTAAGACATCTTCTAGGACTTGTCACAAACTCAGAAACCGCTTCGTAGTTCAAAGGGAAGAACTTAGGATGAGCTGTAATTTAGAGCTATCTATGTGCTTCTCTCCTCTGCAGGAAGAGCCAGGCCTACCTGGCCTAGTTTTATACTCAGTATTGTAAGTTGGAAGCATGGTCAGTCTATAGCCAACAATAAAAGCTGTCAGTCCCGGAGGTTCCTGTGCCTCCTCATTGCCAATGTCAATGGCAGCACATGTAACATGAGTTAGAGATGCCTTTTGATCTTGAGGATATTGCTGAACTGATATGGCCTCATAGGACGTAAGTCAGCACTGCAATTAGATTTTATTGCGGCTCTTTCTTTAACCGCATAACTACAAATAACACTGGAGTTCTGAGACTCCAGTAGCTCCTACTGCTCCTTCTATCTATTATACAACAGGAATGGTAGTTGTTTTAAAATCTTTTGTTTTCTGCTGGGAGTGAGCATGGCACACCTGAAGAGAGTTGTTGATGATAAGAGGAATTTCTCCTCAGTTAACTTTTTTTTGCCACAAAATATTCCTGTGAATTCAAGTAAAAGAACTAAGTAGTTCAGTCAAAGGTTATTGCACTACTAAATCTGGAGGGCATGTTTATTTTAATTTGGAAAAGAACTCACAGCCTGTAATATATATCTTAGTTGATGGCTGCTAAGAACTAAATATGCAGCTTAGCTTTCAGAGCATGGTTATTGTTTTGGAGTAAGATACTAATTCTGTGTAATGGTGTAGCAATAGTTAATGAAGGATGCTGTAGTACTGGGTGTTGAAGTAAGTTCATTAAATACGTTTCTGCATCCTTTAACCCACAGAGGGAGCCGTTGACACATTTATTCATACTGGTATGTGTGAGAGACACTTGAGCACCTTGTGTGTTTGTGTGTGTAACAACATAGTGCAGATGGTACTTAAAATAGTGCATGCTTTCTTTTGTAGCTGGGGAAAGAGAAAACCTTTGAAATTCTTAATGTGCTGGAGTTTTCCAGGTAAGTTTTCTTCTGATACACTAAACATGTTACTGAGGAAAGATACAGCTGATGCAGTAGGAAAGCAGAACTTCATTAGTTTTTGTTCTGTCCCTCCATCTTCTCATTTCTGAGGTAGGATGACTATAGAGCTGGTGGCTCTTGGCATGTGAGCATTAAACTCTCCCTGCCACTGCATCTCTGCCTTACTGAGGTGTTGTTACCCTGGAAGTGACTTTCTGTGACTTGTGGATATCCTGATGTCACTTGTCTGCTTGAAGAACATACTTTGGGATTGCCCTTTAATAGATATTCTGTCAATTACTTGTTTTTGAGTAGATGGGAACTACAACTGGAGGTGCCTGTTCTTAAGAACCACTCCAGCTATGAAAATAGAAACACTGCAAGCACTCCTAAGTTGCCGGGCTCATTAGGATGGGCATTGCTTGGGTAGCCAGGGGCTTTGTTTGATGAATTGGGCCCAAAAATCACAGGATTTGGTAAAAAGGTGCCTCTTTGTCAGTTGAAAAAGTGCTAGTCAGCAGGCTTTTCTGTTTTTTGTTTTGTGGGGTTTGTTTGTTTTTTGAAAAATTTTTTCTACTCTTACTGTGGATTAAAGCCTTGAGTTCTTACTGTCTGCTGTCTTTGATTTGGCTGGTTTTGCTCTAAAGGTCTATGTATAAGTAAAGGCAGGAAAGATTTGGGTAGGCAGTTTTTCTTGTGTTCTGGCTTGCTTTGAAGATTATTATTCACTACTGTCACCTTTCCAGTGAGAATGTAGCTACTTAAGCTACTTGTGGGAAGTATATAAAAGGGCACTAGAAGAGTCTTTGAGGGTTTCTGACAAGCTGACCACGGTACCCTGATGTCTGTAACAGGAGTGAGTAGCTGTAACCTCCATGTAGCAGAAAAAGAACTGTCTTAGTTCTCCCCTGTGTCTAGCAACTTCCCACTGTACCAGTGAGGGAGTTCCTACAATTATATTTCAGAAAGTATTTTGAAGCTTCCCAGTGTCATTAGCATGTTGCAAAAACTCTGGTCACAGCTAACTGCAGCCCTTCCAACCCTTCTTTAGAAGGTTTCAGAAAGGATTGTTTTATCTTATGATACACGTCAAGAGCTTGTATACTTACATGTGGCTTGTGATCTCTGAGAGGAGACTACATCTCCCAGAGTAACTTGAAGAGGAAAAGGAGGATTGCTCTACACCCTGATCTGTTTGTACACATTGGCAAAAAGGGAATGAGGAAGGATGATGCTTGTGAATTGTCCTTTTGCTAAGGAAAAGGTTTATATGAAACTACATGTTCTTAAGGTTCCCTTGATGAGAGCTGATTTGCTTGTGTCTGCCTCTTACAATTTGTGCTTTTTTTTCCTGTGGATCTTTTAAAGGACGAATTGATAAATAAAATGCCAAAAATTGCCTTGAAAAGAATTATCCTTGCCTATGTTCCTTTGTTAAATACCTTTGTATGTATGCTACTGCCTACCTTTATTTTATTTTTAAGATACATGCCAAGCTTGACTGTTTTGGTAAGCAGCCGTGCTCAGGGAATCTGGCTTTCTTCTGCATAATTACAACTATGTAGGTCTGAGTAGACCAATATAAAGAACCGATGGGGAGGCCAAGAATAGGTCTATATCATGATACCTTTCCATGATGTTTCTTTTGACTTAGGAAGTTAACAAAGTGCCCCTGTCAGTGGATAGTTGCTTCAATGTCTGCTATGTCTATAATAAAGATGCCTTCGACCTTAATTATTCTATTTCTAGAGTGAGTCCTCAAACGAGTTTGCTAGAGGGATAAGAAAAAACTGAGAGTAAATGTGACTCCCCTTTTTACAGGAGCATTTTAGACAGTCTTGCCTTCTTCCAAATTCTTGATCACATTCGAGTGTAAGACTGTGTTCTGGTTGAGTGCTTACCAACAGGAGCCATAGGGCTGAAGCTGAAAATAGGCAATGTAGTGTTTTTCCTTGCTGTCAAGGGTTGTGCAATCTTAAGATACTACTTTTACAACTCATCTCAGATGCACTAAACACATCTGAGGAAATTCACTGGCTAGAACAGGAATTACTCGTGATCTCTTTGACTAATGAAAGCAAACATTTTTCTTTCAACAGCAGTAGGAAGAGAATGTCGGTGATTGTTCGAACTCCAGCAGGACAGCTACGTCTCTACTGCAAAGGGGCTGTAAGTAATTACACTGCCTAATGGAGAACTAACACTACCAGTTATTGTTTCAACAGCTGTGGCTGATGCTGGCATTTCATGTCTCGTAATAACCTGTTGGCTTTCTATTTAGGGCCAAGTGATTTAGGGGAGCTGTCATTCCTCCTCTGGCTCTTTTTGCAGGCAGGAAGATTGCTAGTCTTTCTACTGCTCAGTTAAAATCCTGAAACTCATGGAAGCAGTACCTTCACTTCAGCAAAGTCAGGATTTCACCCAGCTGTGCAGCGGGAGTTGGGGAGCTGGACTAAGTGCTGTTGTCTGAATTTATATTACTAAAATCTGTTTACAAGTGGTTGACTGTTTATCTGGCTCCCTTGCATCTCTGCACCTGCTGTTATCTGTCATCATGACTTGCTCCATGTTGTGCTTCTGTCTTTGCTGACAAGAGCAATAATTTACCACAGTACAGAGACTGCAGAACTAGCATTGTCCACAGCCAGAGAGTGGTTCTAATTTCAGTGGAAAACCATGGAGCTGGCTTTTTTTTTCAACCGGGAAAAACTATTTCTGACCTCTGTAAGGATCTGGTTTCCTTGAATTTGTCCTAACATATAGGTCTGGGTGCACTGCTCTGTTGCTTCAGTTTACCTCCCCTGATTTGAATAAGATGTGCTGGCTTCATGCTGAAGTGGTGGAAGTGTATGAAGACCACTGCCATTTTGCTATAGTTCACAGTTGTGTGTCTAGTAGGACCACACAGACTTCCATCTGCTTGTTCATGCCATGCCTGAATTTTCACACTGTTTTTGGAGTGTGGCACTGGAAGGGATGGAGAGCAGGAGACTTGTAGTACAGAACTCCTTTGATTTAGTGATGAAGAAAGCTGCTGCTGAAAGACGGCTATTTCTGAGATAATTTTGCCGTAGAATGTGATCAGTGTTTCTGCCTTTTATTTTTGAATATCAGTGGGAATCTTTTCTAGAAAGGATTGCAGGAAACTCTTCTGCATGGGGCTATAGCATGTACTGAACTCAAGGCCAGACACTTGTATTTTCTGAAAGTCAATAGATTGGCTTAATAACTTAGGGAGAAATGTTCTGTACTGCCCAATAATGGGTATCTGTTAATGGAAGGAGGGGAGGAAGGCAGAGTGTGCTTCTGTCTACTTTATTTCCAGTTGATACAGTATCTCTGCCACTGGGCACAACCCATATGACTTACACAAATCAGAGTCTCTAAAACCCAAATGTGTTGCCAGTCTTGATTTTGATGTTAGCAAGTCCATTCAGATTGCTTCACTTGAGCTTGTAAATACACAAATGGAAACTTCTTACCTAGACTTACTCTGTTGTAATGAATTTGGTTTTAATAGGATAATGTGATTTTTGAGAGGCTTTCAAAAGATTCCCAGTATATGGAGCAAACACTGTGCCATCTTGAATACTTCGCAACAGAAGGTAAGAGAAACAGCATGCAGTGAGAATTCAGTTGTATCAAATTACTTGCAGGATCTTTGCATTGTCTAAGCTATGCAGTGTCAAATAAGATGATAAAGATGAATTGAGAAGTGGTGTGTAATCCATAAATTAACAACTGTAGGATGACTTCAAGACTAAGGAGGTTTTTGCCCTGCTTCTGTGTGATTTCAGTGGGGAAGTGAAGAAGATGGTATCCTGTGTGTCCATGATGAAGAGAAAGGGTATGAGTTTTATTGGCCAGAACAACTCAACTACACACTGGTGTAGAGCTGTTTTTACCAGTGTAAAATTTGGATGCCCATCCATTCAATTTGGATGTCCTTGGCTTTATGAAGCAGAGTGATCTGAACTTGTTGGGAAGCCTAGTAGATTAAGACATCAAAGATCTGAAGTGATCTGTAAGGTCTTTGACTGATACTTACAGGGAAATGTTGGGCTTTGTTCCCTCTTCTGCAACAGCAGAAGATACTTGAGTTACAGTAAAATCATGAACCAGTGGTTTTCTTCTGAAATCTGAAAACATCTTTCAGCTTTTAAAAAATTGATTTATTTTTTTTTTCTGCATACTCCCATGTTCCCAGTAATGGAACTTTTGTATTTTATGGCACACATTCCTTTCTGCTTGATTCATGCTAGGAAAAAAAGAAATCATTACTTTTCTATGTAGATTTTTGTCAGTGGTCTAATAAATTGCTTTTCATACATCATGGACCCTATTCACTATACTGTGCATGTGTAACTCCCATTATTAATGTGAGTTACATCAATACACTTAAGGAGAAAAGTCTTGATAAAAGAAAACATAGTCTGTGCAGTATGTTTGACTAAGTCACATCTCCAATCACAGTATGTAGCCAGTTATTTAATTTGAACTTTCTAAAAATACATCAAAGCCAAGTTTGCTTTCATACTCACTAAAAAGGTATGAAAAAAGATGACACTTCTGTTGATCAAGTGTAGCTAGATTGCAATAGTGAAGATCAGGGCCTGGAGACATCTCTGTTTTTCCCCATTACAGTCTCTTGATTTGCACCAACATTAGTAACAAAATGAGCCAGGCATTTGGTTTACATTTGTGGAAATCTAAGTGCTTTAGAAATGTACAGGGAGACTTTGCAGAATCCGGACTTCAACAATGTATGCTCAACTCCTTTTTTCCAGTAAGAGAGTTAAAATTTAGCATTCATTAGGACATGAATGATTTGATGATACTCTGTGTAATTTTACTGTGAGTAATGGCTGTTTTATGTTTTGTAGGTCTGAGGACATTGTGCATTGCTTATGCAGATCTCTCAGAGAAGTCTTACAGAGAGTGGTTGAATGTCTACAATGAATCCAGTACAGTTCTGAAAGACAGAACTCAGAAGCTGGAGGAATGCTATGAGATCATTGAAAAGGTAAAACATACTTTTTTGATGGTCAGAAGCAGGTTTCCTTATGTCTATTTTCCAGTGGCATTTGGTCTTTATATAGTAAAATAAACTGTTAATTTCATAGATGGGAAACTGATAAGATGTTCTTAGACAGCAGCCTGTTCAGTCTCTAGACCTCTTAAGTTTCAATTTGTAAACCTGAGATGAACTTCTGGATAAAAATAATTTTTACTTATAAATGCTTTTCACACACATTTTATCTTGCTGTTTTGTGTACGTATGTATGGCCAGACTTCGTAAACGAAGATTTTGGGAAGGGCTCTCCCCACGTGGGTGTGCCCTTCCAGTCTGCGCAGTGGATTTTTTAGGTGAGGCACAGCGTGCGCAGAACTGGCCCCACCGTTTAA
>JAWWEU010000001.1:46970014-47013232 GCA_035583155.1 Acropternis orthonyx | reverse complement strand
AAGTCCTAAGGTCCATTTGCCACGGCTGAGCGAGCTTGGACAGTGACAGTGAAATCCTCGGGACTGTCTACAGCACCTGGTACTAACCGGGACTGCCCCTGCTCAGCATCCGAGATCTGATGGGATCAGATGGCAGGGAGGCATTTAACTGCCTAGCTGTTTTGTGTAAGGTTGTTTTAACTTGGTAAAGCTAATGTATAAAATCGTTGTGTTGCACTAAGTTTCCATGTACTAGTATAGAAGAGATGTGTTCTTTTTCATACAGCAGTCACAATTCAGGTTCTTTGAAGGCTGTTGTAGGCAAAAGGAAGTGCTCACCAAAGTCTGTAGTTGCATGGACTGAAAAAAAGATCAGCTTCACTCCATGCAAATTGTAGAGGTCGTAGTTTTGGAAGGGTAAAATAGGTATCAGAGAACCCCTTTGAAACTCTGATCCCATACAGAATGATATGTTAAAATGCCAACACTAGGGGCCAGTGTTTCCCTGAGCCTTGCTCATCTTGCTGCTTTCTGATGTGCTGGTAGTTGCACTCCTCACCTACAGATGCTCATGCACTTCCTGCTCCAGGTATTTCACTCTCATTTTATTTAGTGGTTTCTTTAAAACATACTTTGCATTTCAGTTGCTTCTTAAATTGATATTAA
The DNA here is from genome assembly GCA_035583155.1 of Acropternis orthonyx. Lineage (NCBI taxonomy): Eukaryota > Metazoa > Chordata > Aves > Passeriformes > Rhinocryptidae > Acropternis > Acropternis orthonyx. The sequence continues at coordinate 47,012,587 of JAWWEU010000001.1, read as the reverse complement.
AATGCTGTTTAAGTTCTGTAGCACTGTTTATTTAAGTTTGTTGGGTCAGAGTCATAGAATGGTCTGGTTTGGAAGGGACCTTAGAGATTGAGTTCCAAGCCTCCTGCCATGGACAGGGGTACCTCTCACTAGAGCAGGCTGGTCAGAGCTCAGTCCAGCCTGGCTTTGAATACTTTCAGGGATGGGACATCCACAACAAGGTTGAGAGTAGAATGGGAGTTAACTTGCACAGGGCAGCAGAAAAACTTCAAGAAGTCTTCTGGCAAGAGCTGAAAATTTAGTCTTTCTTATCAAAGTAGTACCTAAAAATCTTCATTTGTGTTGCAGTGGGCCAGTAACAGTGGTTATCTAATCCTTGATTCTGAGTAGCTCCTTCCAGCTTTCTGCTTCTTTCTGTTGTACTCCTGTTTCAGTGAGGTGAAAAATGAGCATGGCTTTAACTTTAAAGTGTTGCTCAAACCTTAGATAATTTTTGGTCATCTACCTTCTGCCTTTTTTTGCCATTTAGTATCTTGAAATAAAGGAAACCCATGTGTGCATAGTAAAATTGGAGTTTTGGACTTGGTGCCTTATTGGCAGGAGCTATCCTTTGTATGCCTTTCCTATTAATGTTTCCTTGCTCGTCATGCCAAGGAACAGGTTATTTCCAGATAAACTGGCTTGTGGCTGTAGCATAAGATACAACGTATTTTAACAGGTTGATTTTTTTTTTTCATCTAAGGGCTCAAATGAGAGCAAGAGATCTACTTGATTAGTCTGAGTGTTGAGATGGCTGGATCACAGTACAGGTGTGCACATGGCGGTAAACTTGAACTGGCTTACTTCCCGAGCAGTATGCTGGCTGAGAGGGCTTTAGCAGGTGTAATAGACTCCCCTGCTCAGATGGCTCAGTCGTGCTGTGCTATCATGTGAACTGCTTAACCAGTGGTTTGGGGGGAAAGAGACCGTCTGCGGTTGCACACTTGGATTGTGTTTATAGCCTTCCAATGTTGTGGGCATCTTTAGGGCTAATGTTTCATCGGGAGGCTATAGGGTACTCTAAAGTATGATGACTAGCATGAGTTGATTCTGTGACCTTCACAGCTGAATATCTCATAGCCAAAATGAAATGCTGTCAATACCTGTAACTAATGCCAGTGTAGACACCTGTATGAATAACCATTTGCCCTTCTGTTGTTTAAGCATGCATCGGTTTATACAAGCAGCAGCTGCTTTTATACACTCTTCATGGAATCCTAGAAGGGTTTGGGTTCAAAGTGGTCTTTCAAGATGTAGTTCTAACACCCCCACCATGAACCGGAACACCTTTCAGTAGACCACACTGCTCAAATCTCTACCCAGCCTCACCTGGAACACTTCCAGGATTGGGGTATCCACTGCTTCTCTTGGCAACCTGTTCCAGTGTTTCACCACTCTCATCTTTTTCAGTTTAGAACCATCACCCCATGTCCTGCCACTGCAGGCCTTGGTAAACTGTTTTCCTCCATCTTTCTTATAAGCCTGCTTTTTATATAGAAAGGCCACAGTAAGGTCACACTGGAGACTTGTCATCTCCAGGCTGAATGACAGTATCTTTGCTAACTACTTATGTGAACTTCATCTGTCTTCATTTCTGTTGAGTAATTTTTGTCCCTACCAAGAATAGAAGCTGTTTTTCTTTTGTATAATTACTGATGTGATACAGTATACCTAAACTCAATTTACATCAATTTCTGTTAAATTGAAGATCTGTACTTGTCTAAGAAATTATTAAAATGCTTTCCAAGGTAAGATCTGAGTAGACTGTACCTTCTGACAAGGTTTATTTCTTAGCTGTTTTTTCTGCCTTTTTTTTTTTCCTCCAAGGGAGCCAAATCTCTGCAAGCAATTGCTTTAGGTTTGCATAAGAATATGGCAAACTCTGTAGTATTAAGTTCATTGTATGAGACGTGTTTTTCTGGCAGACATCTGTACATTGACTAGAGATACTTGGATTGATTCACGTTCATACCACTTGTATTACATAAATGTAGTGATTATATCCATAAATAGTTGCAATAATTTTTGCTTTGAGTGATTGTATCCAGTCTGTATGTACATTTTATGGGCGGAAATTAACTTAAATGATGTGATGCCAAATAACTTTTGTGAGCTTAAATACATAAACTGTGACCACTCATGTTGCTATGGTGATTAGTGAATGCTCTATGTATATGTTCATCCCTAGGCTAGCATTGAGTTTTATAACTTCAATTAATTATTCTTGAAATGTTGCCATATTTCTGATCAGAAACACCATTCTGTACCTCTTGAAATGTCAACTGTGTGCTGAGGAAGTAGAATAGCCACAACAGAAATTTACTGTAATGTATATTGCTTGTCAAAACGCAGTATTAGCAACGAGAGGCAACATGCTGTCTTAATTCCTTTTTGAGTGTGGTTGAAACAGACATTTAGGTTCAGAAAACAATCCCTTAACTTCTTTTTTTCCTCTGCCCCCCTCCAGGACTTGCTGCTTCTTGGAGCTACAGCCATTGAAGACCGCCTGCAAGCAGGTGTTCCAGAAACAATAGCCACGCTAATAAAGGCAGAAATTAAGATCTGGATTCTCACGGGTGACAAGCAGGAAACAGCTCTCAATATAGGTATCTATCTTTCTGGTTACTCTGAATTTGTCTGATGTGTAGCAGGTTACATGCAGGATGTGCTGTGTGGAATTTTAAACATAATCAGCCCTGTGATTCCTCTGTAGCAGGTCATGGCTTTGGAGAAGGGATTTTGTAGTAAAGCCTTCATTATGAGTGTCAGATTACGTTCAGATTTGGGGTTTTTTTAAGACAAAAGGGACGTTTCTGTTCTTTTTACATGCAGGTTTTTTTATGGTATGAAGATACATAACTCTGCTTTCTGATAAAACCAGAGTGCAACCAGACTAATGTTTCAGGTAGACTGTGCATTGTATGGAACTGGGTTAGAGGCTCTTTTTTTATTTGCTGACTACCCTTTGTAGCCTTAAGTAGAGTGTGGGATATGATGGGAGATACCGTAACGCAAAGCATGGAGTTTAGAGCTTTTCGCAAGAAGTCTGCTAAAGCAGGGGCATGCTGGAATAGCGAACCCTGCTGTCACCTTATGGCACGTCTGTTAGGCAAATGTGTTGTGATTGTTAGTGGAAGTGTGTTGCTGCTACTGAGTGTATGGATGGAGATAAACATGGGTTGTTTTATCAAGACATAGCCCTGATATCCTTGCCTCAAACTTGATGTGTTTTGACTTTCAAGCCACGCCCTTTGTAATAAAAAAAAAATAATCTTGCAATGATGTGAACCAAAAGTACAAACTAAAGTATTAGACAGGTGTGCTTGGGTACTGATGTAATACAATGGTAAGCTAATGAAGACATAGGTGTTTATCTGGTTACGTGCTTTTGCAGCATAAAACTGGAGTTTTAAGCACTTATAAGTTTAGATTTGTTATTAGAAGCAGCCCTCAAACATAAAACATTTCTTTTTAGGTCATAAATACCTGATAATTTCAGTCTGTGTTCCCAGTGTTTGTCCAGTACTAAGATTTCACTGTAAGGGTGGACTGAACTGAAGGCTCACATTGTAACTTCCATGCCATTGCAACTAGTTGCTGTGCTTGCTAGCACTTCTGCTATTGTACTAGTCTTGCATTGGATATGCCACATGAGTAGGTCCAATAAATACTTAAAAGTCAAGTCCTTCAGCCTTTTTTCTCCCTGGGGATGCTTGCAAGGTGAGTAACTGGGGTAGCTGTGCCTTGTGCTGTCACAAAATCCAGCTGTGGTTAAAATTTCTGAGCTATGTCTATGCTGCCATTGTGCTGTAGCTCTTCATACAATAGTAGTATTCTTCTAGGGAGTGGCTACCCAGGTCTTAACTGAGTAGTAAAGACTTGGTAAAGGAACATAGCTTGATGTAAGCACATCCCCTGCCATTCCATACCTCCCAAATGTAGCACTTAGGCAATATAATACCATGATGCTCCTACATTCTTTTTGATTATTTTTTTTCCCTGTCATGGTAATCTGCACAGAGATGGGAAGACAAAGTAGCACTCTGTGGTGATCTGACATCTTGCAGACTAAGCTGTTACAGAGCATTACAGTTTTGCCAGGAGCCTGAAGTACTCCCAGACCTGTCTGCATGCAGTTCTGAATGTACAAAGTGTAAGTTGCCCCATTATTCATGTAATTAGAGAGACTTGAAAGTCAACATAAGCTTGAGAAGGCCAAAGAAATAACTCCTTTAACAGGAGGCAGCATAAACTGTTAAGGTTCCACAGTTGCATTCAGATTTGCTGATTAGTCTGTTTAGATGTAAAGGTGCAGGTTCAGGGAACCTTTAACAGCATAGGTTGCTTTCACAAGCTCACGTTGACCTCACCATTTTCTAACAGTGATGCTCTGTAACTGAACTTAAATTTCCTTTAGCAAAATTTCAGGCATTTGCTCCTTATTTTGTTTGGTTTGCTTTGGGCTTTTTCTATGTATTTTTTCTGTTTTGGTTGGCTAAGTGAAATTTCAGAATGTAATCTGCTTGACTGACTACCATTTTTGTGTACTTCTGAAAACCAGATGAAGTTTCATGTATCTTTTTATGTTGAAGTTGGTATGAATAGATGAAGTAACTTGCTGAACCGGTACAGTTGTTGTAAAAATAAGGTGGATGGCTTAAGCAGACAGTTGATTTAAAGGTTAGTTATCTGGTTTGAATCACTGTATGCAGATTTTGCTTTCTTTACAAGCAGTACTCAATGTGAGGAGGAAGGCATCATCTTGTGATTAATTAAAAACTGTAGCTACAGATTTTGGCGTAAATACCTGAAGTTGATATATTAAAAAATGGGTAGTTTGAACACAAGTAAATGAGCTTATTCTGAGGGCTGTGAAGGAGACTAACTTCTAGCTTGTCTTTAAAACTTAGTTTGTTGTTTGTTTTATTATAGAAGATTTATGGAGGAGAATAAACATTCCTTCTGAAATTTCTATGTTATCACTTTGTTTTATGTACAGTTTAGTAGTAAAACTCTCAAGCTAACTTGAACAAGAAGCTAACTGAGGTACAAACACATGGCAGCCTGTTTTTCTGTGCAACACATTAAAACTGTAGTAAACACTGAACTTAAAACCCAACCCGTGTGTGCACTATGTTTCAGGTGTAAATGTGCTACCTGGTAAGTAAAAAGTATTTTGACTTTCTCCTTGTGTGTGAAGGCTATGCATATGGACTCTTGCTTGCTCTGTGGATATGTGTGCATATTGAGGTTTATTTGAGCTCTTGGCAGGTGTAGCAAGAAGCTGGAGCACTTTGTTCTTCCAGCTTCCTCTTGATTCTTTGTTTTTCAGAATTTGCATGTCTGTGTTCTGACTGCGTTCTTGACTTCACTGGAGAGTAGTGGTTGACCTTTTTGTGGGGTGGCTGTATGCCTTCCACTCAGCCATGTGCCAGTGAATAGTTTTGCAGGTGAGAAGGGTGTGCATGATAAGCTTTAATGATGATCAACCATTTGAACTCTGTATCTGTGGAAAATAGGAGCTCTAGATTCAGAAGTATCTTGGAGCATGACCTGCGAACAATTCTGGAAGGCTTAACAGTGTTCTTGTAGCTTCATCATTTTCTTCAAACCACCTGCGGATTTTCATTGTCTTTCAGTGAGACAAACACCCATGACAGATTTCTGTTTACCACCATCTTGGTGCTCAGTAGGTTCACAAAAAATCAGAACTGCTATCTTTCCAGCCATTAATTTTTTTAGGAACAGATATATTTCCTGGGAATTGGAATATAGTATTTCTAGAATGGTATCCCTCTCCTGAGCAGTTGAGCTGAGTGCTCTTACTTGCTGTATGCATTCCTAGCTGTGAACACTGCCTTAAAACTGAAGGAGGGTTTGAGGTTTGAAGGAACCTTTTGAAGACCTAGTCCAATCCTCCTGCTGTAGGCAGGGACCTGTTTGACTGGACCAGGTTGCTTAAAGCTCTATCCAGCCTGGTCTCAAACAGTTCCAGGGATGGGGCATCCACAACTTGCCTGAGCAACCTGTTCCAGTCTCGCCAATCCCATCATAAAAAATGTCTTCCCTATGCCCCGTCTAAACCTGCCCACTTTCAGTTTGAAATGATTGGCCTTTGACTGGCCACTACAGGCCTTGGTAAAAAGTCATTTTCAGTCTTTGATACAAGCTCCCTTTATGTATTGAAAGGTCTTCCCAGAACCTTTTGTTCTCCAGTCTGAACAACTCCAACTCTCAGCCTGCTGAGAGGTGTACCATCCCTCGGAATGCTTTTGTGAACCTCCTCTGCGCCCACACTAACAGAGGTCTGTCTTGTGCTGGGAGCCCCAGGGCTGAATGTAATACTACAGGTGGGATCTCATGTTCAATTTTCATCACTCAGGATCCCCAGGCACTTCTCACTAGGGCTGCTTTCAGTCCATTCATCCCCAAGTCTGTCCTGATGGATATTTGGGATTGCTGCAGCACAGGTGCAGGACCTTGCACTTGGCTTGTGGAACTTCATTAGGTTCTCACAGGCCTATGCCTCAAGTTGATCCAAGTGCCTCCTGGTGGCATTGCTTCCTTTGAGTGTATCAGCTGTGCATTTCACCTTTGTGTTGTCTGAAGACTTGCTGAGGGTGTACTTGATCCCACTGCGTGTTACTGGGGAAGATACCGGATCGTGCTGGTCCCAGAACTGACCCCCTGAGGGACACCACTCATTACTGGTTTCCATTTGGGCATTGAACCATTGACTGTCACTCCTTGGCTGTTGAACTGTTGACTCTTAACTCTTTGGATATGGCCATCCAGTCATTCCTTACCCATGTAACAGTCCATCCATCAGACCTGTGTCTTTTCAATTCAGAGGCAAGAATGCTTCTTGGTGAGCTGTGCGTTTTTTTCAGTTGAGGAAACTGAAGCAATGCCAGCACACTTTTCTGTATCCCTACGGAAGTTTGAGCAGGGCACATGTGCCCTCTCTAAACACACAGGATAATCATTCTTGCCTCAGATGCTGGATTCTGTATGCCTGCAGTACGAATGTGCCTGTGGGCTATGATCCTGAACTCTGGTTCAAGCAGTCTTTCTCCCAGGACACTTGAAGGGAAGTAAGTCCCAGAAGTGCCTGATTCATCTGCTTCATGGACTTTTATTCAGACTTTTAAATTGGAGAGCTAGATATCAGCTTACAGGTGTGGATTGACATTTCATACCTGGCTTTGAACCAGTGGTTGATCTTACTCTGCTCAGAAGCATTGACAAAAATATGTACTTTGGTGAGGGAGTGTATTTTTGCTTGCTGTGTTAGTATTGCCAGTAATAACTATTATAAAACTATTATAAAACTTTAAGATATCACTACAAATGTCTAAGATTACTACTTGTAGTCTCACAGTTGCCAGCTATTTTGCTTTATACTAGTGCTAGATTGTAACATTATCTTAGTCCTGGAATTGTACTTAACGTATAGATCTTCTTTTAACGCTTGTTAGGCTTGATTTACTTCCTCCTGTTCCAGTCTTGATCTTCCTGTTTTAATGTGATAGCGAGATGCAAACTAGCCTTCGCTGCAGGAGAAGTTCTTCTGAATCTATGACTTCCAAGATGTAGAGCAAAGCCACTATTTTTCACAGTATTTTTTTTTTCTGCTGGCTTGACTTGCAGAGTGGCATCTTGCTCATTTTGAAAGAGGTAAAGTGAAGCAGTGGTTTAGAAATCACAGCTTGCTATTGCAGCTGCTGTTCTAATCAAATGCTACTAGAAAATCCTTTTGCATTAGTTATGCTGAATTTATAATAGTCTACTGCACAAGACTGTTGCTGTTGAATGGGGAAAGAATAACCCTAATATGGAAGGAAGTGCTTAAATTTGCAGTAGTTTTCTTCTCAACAAAAATAAGGAAGTGGGTTTTCAACCTGGCACAAACTTAAAAACAGCAAACTGACTTGAGAAAAAAGTCAGTGTTTTGCCTGTACCTGTTGGAGTTTTGTTGTGCTGTTCTGTATTACCACTGATCCCAGACAGAATCAGAGGCTGTCTGCAAAACTTTCATGTTTTAGGCTGCACTTCATTAGAATATATTTCATCCTTTTCCCAACAGGTGTGTGAGAGTTCAATGTCATTCTGAATTGTTCTCTGAAGCGGAAAGTAAACCTTGGCTTGTTAACATAACTAAGATGAACATTTATTTACAAGGTTGCACTTGATATTCATAGTCTACACAGCTGTGAAAATGGAGAAGAAACTAAGTTTATGCAGGTAATCAAACCTGCTATGTCTGTGATACAAGCATGTCTTCCACAAAGGAAGACGAGGGATTTGCTTTCTTGACAGAAGTGACTCATGCAGGCATGTTAACTGTGGATTACACCTACAAAACTAGCCCAATTATAAAAAGTCTCTAGCCTGAGGGAATGATTTGCATTGCAATTGATGAGCCAGTATGGCCTTCCTAAGGAACTAAGAATCCCACAGAACTTTTCCTGCCTCAGTTGTTCCCTTTCTGTTCTAAGATATGGAAAGAAGTATTTAATCTTTTAACATTGATTATGCTGTTACGCTTTTCAATCAGTCGGCCTTGCAGTGGTTCCTCACTGGGACATTACTTGTACAGTGCAATAGCCTCCAGTCTTCGTTTAAGAAAAACAGGAAACTTCCCAAGATCTCATTGTATTTGACAGCCATTTCTTTAAGTTGCTGTAATTAATTTCTATACAAAAACACAATAGAACTACAAAACAATTGTATTGTATTGCTTTTTACTGTGTAATTTAGATGAGCAGTAGAAGGTCTGTGCTTCAAATAAATTAATTCTCTGTGGTTTTATGAAGCATATGTAACTGTGTTAATCCCAAGTGAACTTCTTTGTGCAAGTGAGCTTTCAGGATAAAGCAGTGAGGTAGATCTGATGTGAGTTTGCATTTGGCTCTTGCCATTAATATGAGAGGGAATCAAACTGTTTATTCTGCAAATGCTTATCTTACACTAAGAATAAGCCAGTGCAATTACCTGGGACTTACAGGATTTGGTAGGAGCTCTGTATTTGTCATTGATCTGTAGTTTTTAATGATGCTCAGAACCTTCCACACTGAACTCTCAGGAGTAAAAAATGCTTGTGTAAGTTAAGTGTGGGCTAAGGGGACTGGGTAGCACAAACTGAATCCATGTGTGCACTTCTGGTTATCTGGCATAGCTGCAACTGTGCATTCAGGTCTGTTCCTGTAATGTGTGGAAGGCAATTCTGCCTTCATATAGATGAAAAAATAAAATAACTTTGGATGTAGGCTGTATTTGATGCATCTAGTGTTTTCTTTAATTAAAACATCTCAAGTGATGTGTTTGAAAGTACAGATAAAATATAGCATGTGTTGCTAGTTAAAATTTTGATGTTGGAATGCACCAATGTTTCCAGCAGTCTGCTTGGTAAGAGTAACTGCTCAAAAAGGAAGTTGTCATCTGATCTACACATGCTTGTTGAGCTCAACCTTAGACAGCCTTCCAAGAAGTAAATCCTTGTGAGATTTTTATTTCTTTTTCTCTTGCAGGGTACTCTTGCAGACTCATTTCACAGAGTATGTCTCTCATCCTGGTCAATGAAGATTCACTAGATGTAAGTAAGCAAATTCTGGTGTAATTCTTGACAGAAAGAGGTGTTACGAGATGGAAAGTTGTCAAGCTTTCTCATGGAATTTCTCTTGCTTGCTCTTAGGGGTAGCAAGATAAACAATTGATGCTAAAACACAGCCCAAGGTCTTCAGTCACAAGCTGTACAAATCAAACTGAAGTCTCAGAACAAGAAACTTTTCAGGTCCATGAGTTTACTTCTGCTGCAAACTGGAAAAACCTGCAGCATGCCAGGAGGAATATAGTTAGGCTTTAAGGTATAGATATACGAGTGATGTATTGGAAGAAAAAACAAAAAACAAGCTAAATGAGTAATTTTGATGTGCTAAGCTATCTTCAGTATTGCATGGAACAGCTATAAGCAAACCTATGCCTGAGCAAACTGCTTTCTGAGCTTGCCTTTGTGCAGTAGGCTTTTAAAACCTAAAATCAAAAATTGCCTGTAAATGGTTGCTGTGCTCCTTATATATAAATTTTCCCAGGTAATTTTCCACTTTGTGTGTCAATACCAGTATTCGATATCACTTAGAAATGTGATTTCTGTTAGAGGTACTTCTAGGACAGGTGAAAAGATCTACAATAGGCAGCATCTAACATTTGCATTTGGAGTTGGCACTTCATTGTGCTTGATTGGATGGGAGTTGCAAAATGTGTATCTGTGTCAAAGGAGTAACTGGATCCTGCAAATCTGGTGGAAGAGGGTAATACTGCTGTGGCAAAGTTACCACCTGGTCAGTGTTATTTTCAGTTGCCTTGATGTGATTCCAATAATTTTATGTGTAGAAGTCTTTGGTTACATAATCCAGCTGTAAAAAGTATTGGAAATTTAGCACTGAACATAACTGATGGAAGCTTTCAGAACTTGAACTTGCACCCTTGGCAAACTTGATGACAGTAAGTTGTGTGGTGCGGTCAACATGTTGGAGGGAAGGGGGTGCCATCCACAGGGACCTGGACAGGCTGGAGAGGTGGGCCTGTGTGAACCTCATCAAGTTCAGTAAGGCAGAGTGCCTGGGTTGGTGCAGTCCCAAGCACAACTACAGACTGGGAGGGAGAATGGATTGAGAGCAGCACAGAGGAGAAAGACCTGGGGGTGTTTAGGAAAAAAGCTTGGTGTGACCCAACAATATGTGCTTGCAGCCCAGAAAGCCAGCTGCATCCTGGGCTGCCTCAAAAGAACCGCAGCTAGGAGGTTAAGGGAGGTGATTATTCTGCTCTACTCTGCTCTTGTGAGACCCAGCCTGGAGTACTGGGTAGAACTCTGGGGCTCCCAACACAGGAATTATGTGATCCTTTTGGAGTGAGTCCAAATGAGGGCTGTGAAGATGCTCAGAGGTCTGGAGCACCTCCCCTATGGAGACAGACTTAGAGAGCTGTGGCTGTTCAGCCTGGAGAAGCAAAGGCTCTGGAAAGACCTTATAGCACTTTGCAGTATCTAAAGGGGGACCTATGAGAAGGCTGGAGAGGGACTTCTTACAAAGGTATTGAGTGACAGGACAAGCTGAAAGAGGATAGGTTTAGATGAGGTATTGGGAAGAAATTCTGTACTGTGAGGGTGGTGAGGCACTGGAAGAGGTTGCCCAGGAAAGCGCTAGATACCCTGTCTCTGGAGATGTTCAAGACCAGGCTGGATCAGGCTTAGAGCACCCTGGTCTTGTGGAAGGTGTCCCTGCCCATGGCAGGGTGATGGGAATGAGATGATCTTTAAGGTCCCTTCCAACTCTAACTTTTTTATGATTCTATGGGGAGGAAAAAAAACTAAATGGAGACCCGTGGCATGTGATGAGGAAAAAAACCCCACTTATTGCTAAATAGTTGATGGTCTTTTAAGTGAAGAAAATGGGTGATCACAATACATCATGAAGACATCCATAATATTGAAGGTGACTGTGATGCTTTAGCTCAGTGTATGTTATACAGTAATGTGAGCACAGACTTGTGGAGCTTGTGGACAGGTTCATCAAAAGTGCTTCATATTATATCAGTCTTGTTTTCAAACTGAAGTAAGTCTGTTATTTTCCGAAGTACTCTTATTACTGCTTTTAATGTAGAACTGAATTTTTTATAAGTCAGAATACAAAACTCATGTTTTGTTAATAATTTCGGCTAATTCTTTTAATTCTAAGGTGTCTCTACTACCAATTTTTCAGTGTGGAATCTCCATAGTAATACTACTTTTGTGTTGCACCTGTAACAGAAATTTTGACTTCTGTTCAACTGAGCTTAAAATCTATCACTAGAAGATTCTCACACTGCAGTTCTCTAGCATTATATTTAATATATTCCACCTCTGAAATACATTAATACTAAAAATGAGTTTTTACAAGATCCAAGTTGAGCTTAGAGCCTTTAAATATTGATACACTTATCCCTGTGTGATTTCCTTCCCCCACCTCCACCCCCCACACTTCTGCTCCTTGGCATGCAGCTGCAGGTGAGATGTGATCGAACAACTGTCTTGGCTTGGTTTTGAGAGCTAAATTTTTTTCTAAGTCATGCACTTGAGGAGAAAAATCAATCATTTTTGTTCTCTTCAGAGAACTCCTGGGAATACAAAGACTAATCCCTAGCTTGATTCAGCTGCATTCTAGAAACTTAGCAAAATAATCAGCAAATGTCTGTCTCTTATAGACTTAACCACTTACCTATATATACTCACTTGTTTTTTTTCATAATGAAGTTTTTTTGAAATGAGAATATTTTGATCACCAGTTTTACTTCAAATGTAATTCTTGGACTCTCTTTTTAATGCAGTTGGAACACCATGATGTCTTATAGTGCAGCTCTTAACTTGGAAAAATGTCTTTCATTGGCAACTTGTAGAATTTGAGTTGTGAGAGCATTGAGAGGGGTAGCTGAAGAAGGGAAATTCGGTCACCCAGAGAGACCATGGTGAATGGATATTACAGCTAAGGAATGTTGGGTGTGTTCCTCCCCATCAGTCCTGTAGGAAGAACAGCAGGGAACTGTATAGATTTCATATCACATAGGGTTGTATTTAGTAGTAGTGGAAGGGCAATGCTCAAGGGATCCAGTTCTGAACCTGCAGGTAGTATTTTGCTGTAAAGTAATTTTGTTAATGTAAAGGGAGCTTCACAGTGAGTGTATTCTACAGAACTCATGTGCCTGTACTTAGTCATCCTCTGGGGTTATGCATAGATGTGTAAGTAACAACAAATTAATGCTCCAGTGTAAGAACCCTCATTGCTGACCTCTGTTAATGAACTGTGGCTAAAAGTATAAGCAGAAGTTGCCTTCTGTTGCTTTTGGGATACCGATGTTCTTGCACAAGAAAGGACATCGGTACCTTATCAATGATGTAATGTCGATTGTTCCCCAAAAGTGGGGGTAAAGGTATTGTCAGCTTTTCAGACTAAACCCAAAGTTACCTAGTACCCCAAATGCTCCAAAGCATTGGCATCTTGTGTACTTCAGTTGTACTGAAAGATAAGGTGTGCAGGTAGATCCAGGAAGGTGAGAACAGGCCCTGTAGTGCTATTCCCTTGTAGGTGCCATGAAGGTTACATTTTGTGTGTTGCAATAAGGAGGAAACTGGGATTTTTGTCTACTGCTGTCATCTGCTCATGCTTTCTGACCAAGTTAATATTCTGGAAAACTGATCAATGCAAGCAAGCTCAGTTTTAGCCAAGGACCAGCTGTCCTTCACAGAGGCATCTGCAATGGTCCTCTAGTGTCTTTTGGCTAGTAAGTTATTTCAGTAGTTACCAGTCAGCCTGGAATAGTAATCAGCCCTTCCATGTTCACTGGGAATTTGCAAAGGAAGCTAAATAGGAAAACTAGGGAAAGAATGTATTTCTCTATTGTACCAAGATTTCCTTATTGGTCAAATTTCTGTTTTTCTTAATCTAGAAATAGACATCAAGCCAATAAGTAGTTACATAAGGAACAGTGTCTAGTAATCAGATAAGTCTTCAAAAATGTTTGGTAGAAGGGATTTAGTGTTTTTCTTGCTTGTTTTTTGAAGAACAAATAGGATCTTTCATAACTCCAAGTATTTGCTAATCTGTGTAGAAAGTTAGTTGTATGGATGTGGAAAATATGCAGCTCTTCATGTGAAAAGCTGCTTTGATTTGAGTGTGCTGTGAAGAATTATAAATGAAGGAATATAGGTGTTACCTGGACCTGTAGGTTTAAGTACACAGAGGACTGTGTAACTTAAGTGTTAGATTACCGTTTTTTCAGGAAGTAATACTAATAGGTTTGAGCTGTGAGTGGTGAATGAGTTGGGCTGGTATTTTTGTTTCATCCTGCTTGTGCTTTTCAGAATTCATTGATAACTGTTCTCCCTTATCTATGGCTCTGTTTTTTCTGTTAGTGTTTTCTGGCACTGTGATAGTTGATTTGAATGAAGTGGGGGGTACTTGGACCTGAAGGAATGCAAGGACCTATAGGAGGCTGAAGACAAGGTTACTAAATAACTCCTCTTTCCATAGCTGGAATTTGAGGGTGGAGGGGAAGCGGACAAGAAGGCTGGGGAAGGCTTTTAAAAAAACCAAACACACTATTTTCAAAGTTACATTTATTTTCATATCTTAAGTGTTATTAGTGGTCACTTTTGACAAGAGCCAGAAAAGATCTTGCAGTTTTAAGCTGCAGGTATTTAGCAGCTGGGGGTTAATCCTGGGATCTGTGCTATAGGACAGGATAGATCATGTTACGTAAAAATGGAAAGGGAGATTTTGTTCCCTGAATTCCATCTAAAATTTGCTGTCTTGTTTGTAAGAGTTGTCATATGCTAGAGGAAAGTATCTGTGAACAAACCCTATTTCTCTTAAAACTTCTGATGATCTTCACATATGTGAAGGCTTATATCGATGGACGAGTCCTGAGTATTATTCAGGTCCACTTTCTGTTGTGTAGGTAGCAATATAATAATGGCTTCAGTTGGATGGTGAAGGAAGTATGTTTGCTTTGAAGATGGGATTCTTTGCAGCATACTGATATGCCTATTTCTATTAAGCACAAGAGACCATGGAAACATAAGGATGCATAATGAAGTGTTAAATGGATTTTGTTAAATGAGAAGCCAGCGATGAAACGCAGTGTTTGCTGATATTAAAGCATGATGGTGTGTTTTTATGAGAATAAGACTAATCTGGTGTCGTGTAGGTAGATGAGTTACGGATAATGATCCTCTTAATTGACGTGGCTGCTATTGCACATGTGTAAAAAGAATTCACATTTGCAATTCATATTGAAGGGTAAGAACTAAGTAGTCCTCCTCTGAAAATACTTACTTTTGTATCTGATCCGTTGTTTTCATTGAAGGAGGAGTACTGGTTCATGCAAGTAAGAATAAGCAGTGTTCCTTTCTTGGTGCAGAGTCAGCCTAAAGCAATAGGATTTATTCATCTGCAGTGTTCACTTAATGGAGATAGTGGAGAACTAACTGCTTCAGGGTAACAATTAGAGTACGTATTGATCATGTATTCAGAAAAGAGATATGGTTATCTGTGGTCTTACTTTTGTGGTTCTCATAATACTGACTTACTATTAGTGTGTTGAAACCTTTTCTGAAGATGATTTCCTTTTTCATGATAATTAGATAATCATTCTTGCAGCTGAAGCTTGATTACTCCAAGGCTGCTGCTCATCAGTCACATAAAGGAGTACATTTCTTTCACATGGGAATTAAGAAAAAAAAGATACATCTGGTTGAAGCTAGAAAAGGTCCTGCAGAATTTGTGTTGATTGGTCTGTCAGAAACTCCAGTTAAGCAGTTCTCCAGCTGTATGAACTTAATACATAAGTATGTGTTCTTGTGCTTTTTAACCTTCTACATAGAGTAGACCAGATCAGAGCAATATTTTACAAACTTGAAGAGTTTTTCTGTACCTTTGCCACTATTATGTTTTTTCTTTTTTAACTGAAAAATGAATTAAGGTGAATTTTCAGACTTGAGTATTTTGAGTTGTTTAACTGAGGTAGTGATGCTGGAGTATCAGTGTTGCTCTTTCATATTTATAAGCGCTTTAGTCAGTTTATCTTCAACAAATATAAATGATGAGTGCTTTTTCCTCACCATACCTACAAGGCAAAATTGATTAGGATATCTTGAGGTTTCAACTAATTTCCAAATTCTAAATTATCATAACCTATCTTGTAAGCAGGCCTAAAATTGTAGTTCTGAAGTGTCAGAATGTAACATGGTGTTAGAGAGCTTTGGGAATGGGTGTTAATCAGAGCTGAGGTGATTCATATGTCCTCCTGAAGCTTCCATCATGCTGGGTTGTGGTGGTAGGTATGTGTGCTTGTCATGTGATGTGGTTTTTCAAGCTAGCCAGGCAATGGAAGGGTGCACTTGTACAAGCTCCTGGCTTTCCTGTTGGGCACCAGGGCCATGTTGGTAAGACCTATAGAGAAATTGCCTCATAGGTTTTGAATTGGTGTAATCACTTTAGTTCTTTCACATTGAGTCTTTCATTCCGCTTGAGTAGTCCTTTTCCTTCTGTACGGAAATAGGCTGGTTTGGAAGAAGAATCAAAATCCCAGCAAATGTAGCCATTCACTTACACAGCTGTGTTCTGCTTCCTGCCTTACCATGATAAAAGTGATATAAGTGATCCAGTATGGCAATTCACATAAGAAAGCCCTCTTAAGTCAAGCTTGGTTACTTAGTCCATTTTGCTAATGTGTGTGTTTGTTACATCTGTGTGCCTTTGGATCCTTTGGTGCTTGTTTCTGGTCAGGTCAAGAGCCTTGGTCAATATAAGATGGTTTTGCTTTTACTTCTTATCTGGGACACTAATAATAAGTAACTTATTCATCCTAGAAAGGTAATTTGGATGTTAGTTCAGTCTACCTGCATGTCCCTCTTGTTTGAAGTATGGCCGTAGGCATTGACATCCTTCAGATTAATCTTGTGGTCAAATCTGTTCTGAGACAAGAACTGTTCAGCTGTGGAATATTCTGATCTGTGGCTTCTGCTGACATATGTAACAGTGACTGGAGGGTGGAAATTAATGCTCATACAAACTTTCAAGATTTAAGCACTCACTTCCTCTTCAGGCTAATATGAACAGCTTGCATTCAATTCTGATCTGCTATGACACTCCAGAAAAGAGAAAGTGACCCCTGAGAGAACTGAACATTGAAGTCTCTTCTCAGCCTGGGATCATATTGGTAATAGATTGACCATACTCAAATTGCACCAGAAGACTGAGAAATGACAGTGAGTACTTAGTGGAAAGCTGAATGTAAAGTCTTTGTCCTTTTTCTGTGTCCAGCAAAAGTGACACATCAAAAGGAAACTTTTCTCTGATTTGCAAGTTTGAGGACTTTGGTGTCCATTGTAAATTCAAGTTCTTGTAGCTAAAGTGTAGAATTCACTGAAATACAGCTATTTGTACAAAGACAAGGTATCAGATTCTGTAGTACAACTGGGGAGCATTTCTATGGCAAATGGTGACCAAAGCAGTCTGGCTTCTAGAAATTTGTGGTTTTGGGGGTGGGGAGAACAGGGAAGGTCAGCAGTGTGTGCTTTTGGATATAGAGTTTAGTAGTCTAAATGTTCTCTGGGAAAATGTGGGTGACTAAAACCAGTTAATAGTGAAGGGCCTGTGTAAGATCTAGGTTGGTGTACTAAAGTTTGTCTTGATTATGGAATTGAAATTTCAGAACTTATCTGTAAATAACATAAGGAAAGAGAGGATGACTTCACAATTTAACTGTAGCTGATTTTTTTGGAAAGCTTGTACTTACTTTTCAAGTCATTAAAACTTAATTGGTCTGTCTATAGTAGGTTTAATATTATCAAGTTCTCAAGGGATTTATAGTTCTATCCAGGACTTGACAGACACACTCTACAGTTCAGTAGACAGAGTTAATAGGCTTAGTAAATATTAATAAAATAAACCTATTGTATAACTAAATCTTTAGGGAAATTACTCTGGTGGCTCAATTTTAAAAAAGAAACATGATCTTGGTGACTTTGTCGAGTTTTCTTATTAAAATTTTTTTTAGTAATTGAAGTGGGTATCATATTTATTAGAAAAACTTCAATAAAAACTTCAGATGTATAGGGTAAACTGATAGGGAACTAAGTGGTGTGTTTTTAAAACTCAGAGAAAAAGAGGTCTTTGAAAGTTAGCATTCACTTCAGGGAATGGTGTTTGACTAGAAAAGAGAAGCCTGCTTGTGGCTTTCTTGCATAGCATTTTTATATTCTTGGCTTAAAAAAAGAAGGCTGGAAGCAGTCAAGATGGAAGCAAATCAGGTGTTGTGTCCAGCTTCTCTGTTGGGTGGGTACTGGTGTCTCTGCTGGGGAACAGTTATGCTTTGTCAATAAGATTTGTTTCCAGTTCTTCCTGGAATTAGACAAATGTGGGACATGAGCAGTGCAGCAGCAGAGCTATTCTTGCTTCTTGAGCTACCTGTAGATGTCTAGGACATGTCAGTTCACCAGCTGTATATGGGAATAGAACATGGGTTCAGTTGTAAGGAGTAGGATCAGCAATGTTAAGACTTTGCCAGATTTGAATGAAGAGATGCTTCTGAGTTTATCTGAAATGCTGTTGTAAAGCCCTAGTTTATAATACATTATAGGGAAGTTCAAGTCAAACAGAACCAGCATCTATGTATGGGCTGCCCTATGACCTCTAGATGCCTTGTATGTTGTGCACTCATGCCTAGCAGTGGCAGTTGCCAACAAATACACATAAATTTTTGTTTTGCTTTTAAATCTGTAAGGATTAAGCAAGTCTCTTGTAGAGGAAGGAAGGAGGTAGAATGGATTATTTGTGGGTGTCTGGCAGAATGTAGAGTAGCTGAAATAAGATGCACTTTCCTCTGTGGTTTGTTACTTGACATTAGCAGTTTTATTGGAACTTTTATTGTAGGTGTATAGAGTATTTTGGAAATGTCAAGTAAGGACAGTGGAGAAATCCAGTGTTATGGTTTAGGAGGGAGGAAAAGCAATAGATGGGTGTTTGGGTTTTTGTGTTTTGGGGGTTTTTTTGTGTGAAGAAAGTATGTGAAGCTTCTTAAGAAGTGGAACTTATTTAGGTAGTTAAAGTTACAAATAAAATAGACCTTGTGATAAATGATTTGATGCATGGCTGTCCAGCACCCAGGAGCAACACAGACCTTCAATAAGGAAATCTGCAAGTCAGAGGGATAGTTTTGGGAAAAGATGTTACAAAGCATGTTTGCCAATAATGAGGCATTGCTGTTTGTCAGTATGCTATGAGCTCAGGGTGCTGTGCTGAAAGAAATAGTTTTTTGTAGCTGTTGTACAGGAGTGTGGAGTTACTAACCTCTCAGGAGAAACATAGGTCTTCAATATAACTTTTTCTGGTGGTCACCTGCAGGAAATTCTCAAACTAAATATTATTCAAAAGAGCAGTAGTCATGTAGGACCAAGCATGTATTTAGCACTTGTCTTAATTTTGTAAGTGACAAAACATTCCTACTTAGACTGCCTTAATCTCTGCACTGGGAATTTGTCACCTTGCCTGTTCACTGACCTAACTGCTGTGCATTGCCTAAACACTGAACTTGGCATGCCTCTATTTTTCTGTCATAGAAGCATCTACCAAAAAAATTACCAGACTCCTTACTTGGGTTTTGGCTGTTAATTTACACACTGTTATTGCTCCTGTTGTTGTATTCTAATGTGGTGGTTTTTTTTTAATGGAGGGAAGCTTGTTACATATGTGTGCTTAATAGGAGCCTGGTGTTAATATGAACTATAGTCAACTACATATTTTAAGGACCAAATAGACTAAACATTTACTAAAATAGGAAGAAAAAAAATTTTTTTAATAGTCTAGTAAGACATTGAATAAGACATGGAATGCATTCTGCTGTGAAAATGGCCAGTGTGGTTTTAGGGCCATGTCTGCTGCCTACTAAATGCCATTTCAGTCATCTTGAGCTTGGGTTCCCATGTACGGTTGGCTGGTTACAATATTCTTTTCCATTAAGCATTTTTGGAACACATCATTCTTCATGAGCAAAGGTTAACTAGGGCCTGAAGGAAGCTCGAAGCAGCAAAGTACAGATGTATCTGTAGCAAGGAGCACTGGCTGAGCTCAGGATAATTACTGCTGCATATTATCTAAAGGTACTCTGTTGTTCAACTCTGCTACTGTCTTCTGAAAGATGGTATTCTGCCCTAATTAATTTCCATGTCCAAAGCCATTGTGCTAAATACCTAGTTCCCACATTGGATGATTTTAATTTACGTAGTCAGAAAGGCAGCCTGTATGATGTCCGAAGGAATATTTTGGTGAATATTGTTGCCTTAACCATGTATTTCTTTGAAATGGAATTAGAGCTCTGAAAATCTTCATGGTGCTGTCTTTTGAACTAGTACATTTGTATAGGTTTTTTTTTAGTGGTTGAACATGATCACCTTGTCAGCTAAGGGAATAAGCTTAGGGAGAAATGCAGTATTTGGAGACTTTAGAGGCTGAGATAAATGGGGAGCTCATATCTCTGAGCCTCAGGGGTCTTGCATACAGTCTGAATAATTGCTGTGATAAACTTCATAATTTTTTGGTAATTCTGATTCTTGTCAGCATTCATTGCCTGAAGTAAAGCATTTGTTGACTTGGCTGGGAGAAGACTTTTATGGTTTTTGTTTTAGGTCTAAAATATTAAACTGCTGAAACCAGTTGTTATGCGATACTAAGATTGCATAATAATAACACTGTTTCAATGAGTAATCACTTGTTTGGGAGCTGTCCCATAGATTGTTATCAACATTGGAAGTTCAAGATTATTAAAGTAGTTGTATGAAGGTACTTGAAAGCTAACCTTAGTGTTGGGCATGAGGACAGCTCTTAGGAAATGGTCCTTGGATGAACTGTTCAGTCTCTGAAACAAGCAAATCTATCTCACTACTGACTGATATTCAGAAGAATCTTGGTGCCCTATACTATCATCTCTTATAAACCCTTAGCTTTCAATGTTTTATCATGTTTTTGTGTTACATTACATTCATCTTTTTAAAGCCCTCTATTTAGGCTTCAGGCTCTTCAGGAGACCCCAGCCATTCAGTTTTGTCTTAAACCTAGTCTCTTCTGAGTGGTTGAAGCTGTGGTATAGTAGGAAACCTTTTTTATAAAATAGGTACAAAAATTAATTTGATGTGGAATTGAAATAAAAGTCAGTAGAAAAAGTGGCAATTGTATTGCAGCTTGTGGACTACCTGTGGTGAGCTGGTCCATTATCCCAGGCACCATTTGTGAGACTTGGGGTGGTCAGTGGAGGTTGTACCTTGGAGCTGGTTGTGTGCCATGTGGCAGTGGGTGGGCTGGGGGAGCTGCCTGCCTTGTGCCCAGTTGCAAGGGTGGAACTGGGGACAAGAGGGGGGGATTTGGTTCTGTGTCAGATCTAGTTTGCTCACACATGTGTTGACAGTTGAAGTAAAATGAATTGCTCCAAGAAAGTGTGTGTTCTTTTGCAGACCTTTTTATTTTTTCATAGAATTGTAGGATGGTCTGAGTTGGAAGGGACCTTAAAGATGATCTTGTTTCAACGCCCTCTGCCATGGGCAGCGATGCCCTTCCCTTCATCAGGCTGCTCAGGGCCCCATTTGACCTGTCTTTGAATTTGTCCATGAATGGGACTTCCACAACATCTCTGGGCAGCAATTTTTGTCCTTTTGTCACATGAATCTGCTGTGCTCAGATTGCAAGACAGAAAGCTTGCATTTCATTTGGTGTTTTGAAGGTAAATAACACTGTGTATGAATTGATGTTGGTAGGACTATTAGCAGATCTACTCTGTAGACCTTCTCTGACAAAGGTGTTAAAGCTAGACCATCTTACAGTATTAACCTGAGCTTGTTTTTGTGTAGTACTAACTTGGTAATCAAACTGCAACAGAAGAGTTTGCCTCATGACAGATTTTATTTGAGCAAAACTAGTAAGTAGATTCAATAGATTGGCTTGCAGAAAACTGTTTAGATAGTTCTGCCATACTTTCCTCTTTTCATGATAGTTTTGTTATGGGTCTTGTATTAGGTGGACAAGTATATAGCTGTCTGGATTTCTGGAATCTCAATATTATACTGCTAACTTCTTTAGTTTTCCTAATATATGTGCTGTGCCAGTGTTAGTGTTTTGGATAGCTCTCCTGTGACTTTCCTTCAATTACTGAATTAAAGTTTATTTAGTCCTATAGATCGAGAACTGTTCAGATAGTAAAGATCTGTGCTGACCTAGCAGGAATTTTTCCTTGTATCTTGTATGTGTTTCCCACTAGTGTTTCTCTCCTTCCCTCTGTGTGCCTGTACTTTTGCACTGTAATTTATGGGTTTAAAAAAACCATAGTCCAAGGTAAAGGTTTTTAGACCTCTCCTGTCCTCTTGCTTGGATGCAGACCCATAGAGCTCTCACTTTTAGTTTTGGGATGTGAGGGAAATCCAGTTTCCCTACATCTTTGGTGTTCCAGTGTTCTCATCTTCACTTCTTCCTCTGACAGCCTGTGTTTCCCACATGGAGGAGTGTCCAGGCCCTTGTCCTTCAGGGCATGCTTAGGGTTTTCCTTGTTCAGGGTGTTGCATATCCTTCATCTGTCCTTGTGGGACAGTTTGGGAACTCTTTTGTCTTAAACAGATGCATGGTCTGGCTTAGGTGCCTTCTTTCCAGGTGCTTGCTAGAGGGTCTGCTCAGGCAGGAGAATGCTGCCTCGCTGTGGGCTTTTGTTTTGTTAGAAGTCCTGAGAGGGCACAGATGGGACCAAGGCCAGGAACGAAGGGTCCAAGATAACCTGTTGCACCCTGCCTATTCCTGAGCAGCTGACGAAGAGCAGGAAGACTGACCTAATTCTTTGAGTCAAAGTGATCACAGTTGAATGGGAAACAGTCATCAAATGTCCTTGTTCCCCATTTCCAAGAGACTTTTGGGGAAGAGGTAAGGTCATGGGAGTACAGCTTGTATCAGATCCTTCTGGGAAACATCTTTGTGTGTTGCTTTATTGTCTAGCCAGCTGTGGGTAGAAAAGAAAAATTCATAGGAATTTTAGGAATTCTTAGGAATCTCCAAGGAGCATGAGTAACTTCTGATGCTTGTCATGCTGTAAAGGTAGAAGTAAAATCTCAAAGGGTATTGCAAGAACTGTAAGTTCTCTCATATTTCTACTCAATACCTGTATTGTGTTTAAATCAAAACCAGGGCTTTAAGCAAACAACTTGGGTTGAAAGCAATATGATTCTTAAAAGTCAGTGTTCTTACAGAGCTTGCTTGTGCTAATCAGGTACTCTGAAACTTTCTCGGCTTCACTTGGAGAAACAGGTTTGATAACAAGCACTCGAAAGAAAGACTAACATGACAGGTTGGCTTGTTGCATGTCTGGGACTGTCTTGAGTAGCTCAGAGTTCATAGTTTGCAGTTTGGCTTAATTCTCAAAGCAGTTTCCTTTTACTTAAGTGCAGGAATAACTTTGGCTATGAACTCTGACAGAGGTATGGCCTCTGTTACTTACACTAGCGTGCAACTGAACTATAAACTGCACAGATGCTAATAGTGGTTGGAGTTTTTTCAGGGGGTATTTTGGAGAGGAAATTGAGAGTGGAAGATTGAAAATAATTGAAGCTATAGCTTTCCCTAGCCCTATTTAAATTTTATTGGTCTACAGAGAGGAAAGTTCTGTCCTTCCAACTTTATTTTGATGTCTTACAAATTAACATTACCTTAGATGAAAAGGTAAAATAAAAACTTCCTTTTCAGACTGCATATGTAACATGCCTTGAAAAAACGAACCTTTTTTCTTAGCGAACACAGTTTTTGAAAAAGGCTTACGGCTGTACTGACAAGGTAACTGCAACATGAGAGAACCATGTTGAATCAATCCTGTCTTGTACAAATCAATCAACTCAGTATTATGTGTTTCCTGTGTATGGCATTGTTTTGGAAAACAGGTAAGTTCGGTCATCCAGTCTGTGTTTCATTTTGACTAGTGTTAATCTCTGATACCTTAATAAACGTGGATTCCTTAATTGCTAGCGATGATGAGACTCCTTTAGTGTAGCCTTGACTGTGGTGTTGGCTGTTACTTCTCTCAGGGAAGTTTAGTCAAATCTCATTGAATCTGGATGGCTATATTATATATAGATATATATAGCTATATATAAATAAATATATAATATATATATAATAAGTATATATCAACCAAGGTTTTATAATAGTGATAATATATGTACACATTGATTCATGTATACAAAAAGGCCCATACACAATGATGGAAGTATATATAGAAGTGTGTGTAGCAGAGATCTGGTTCTTTAAAGTGCCCTATCTGAAGGCTTAGGGGTGACCTAATTGTGGCCTTCCAGTACCTGAAGGGAGCCTACAAGAAAAATGGAGTGGGACTTCTTGCAAGAATGTGTCGTGACAGGACAAGGGGGATGGCTTTAAACTGAAAGACAGTAGGTTTAGATTAGGTATTAAAAAAAAATAATTTTTTTTCTGTGAGGATAGGGAGGCACTGGAACAGGCTGCCCAGAGAGGTTGTGGATACCCCCTCCTTGAAAGTGTTCACAACCAGACTGGATGGAGTTCTGAGCAACCTGGTTTAGTGAAAGGTGTCTCTGCCTGTTGCAGAGGGTTGGAACTAGATCATCTTTAAGGTCCCTTCCAACCCAAAGAATTCTAAGACTCTGTATGTGGAGAAAATGCCCTCTATTTTTTTCTGGGGGGAGGTGTGTTTGGGTTGAGGGGACTAAATTATAGGCTGACTTGTATGTCCACACACCAGTGTAATTTTCTTGGCTGAGTTCTTATCTGTTTATGGGTGTCTGAGTGTACTAAGAAAACACAGAAGCATGTGGTTCAGACACTGTAATAGAGAATCTGAAACCTTCATGATCTAAAGCAGAAGGTTGTAATGTCTTCTTGATCTGAAAGATTGACTTTTATCTTTGAGAAATTACTTAGCAGAAACAACTTTCTTGGAGGTCTAAACAAGAGCTTAACTCCTGTGAAAAAAGTTGACTATAATATTTGAAAAAGTAATTGGGTCGTGTTTGATGAAAGTAGAAGGAAATAAAATGCTTATTCTGTTGAATTAAGATAAAATGTCAAAATACAAAGACACGGAGTCATTCTACCCTGTTAGCAAAACTAACAGACTGCTTCCTCTTGGCAGAGTACAGTTGCCTTCCCCCTGCCCCCTTTCTCTAGTATGAGATTATAAATTAGCTATAAACTATCTTAATGTGTACCATAAACTGTTCTGTAGTCAAACATCTAGTATGTATTGAAAGCAATACACAAATTGATCTATGTAGAGCAGTTGTGGAGTAAATGGAAATCATATAATAAGCCTAATGCTGTTATTAGGGTGAAGGAAACAGGCGTTTGGCTCTATCCTTTGAAATCCCTGGTCTTCCCAGGGATACACAGGTTTCTTGGTAAAGTTAGAGATGTTAAAAAAAACCAAACTGAACAAATGTGGTATTGTCTTTCATAGCTTTTGAAGAACATTTGATGAATTGTCTCTTTGACTTGAGTTGTTTCTACAATTGTTTCTTATGCTTCAAGCTTTGCCCTCCGAGAATTCAAAGGATTGCAAAATGCTCATGGCTTTGAAGATGGTGCCTTTAGCAACCACATTGTACTGGAGAACTACTTAGTGTTTCAGTTCTTTGGTCTGAGAGTGCTGAGACTTTTGTTGCTTTTCTTGATTTCCACCCCCCCCACCCCCCGAATTGGTATTTTAGTGAAGGTTTGCAGTTGAGATCAGCATTTTTAAGATACTGCTGCTATAATTATAATCTTTCTCTTTACTCTGAGGAAAAAGTAATGCTGCAGGAAACTGCAGGTGTTATTTCAGAAGGCTAAAAAACACTTTAATTTGGCAAAACCCCTTCTTTCCTCCTAATTCTTCTCTCCTTCTCCCCTCAAAGTACCCAGCTCTCATGCGTTGCAGAGAGGGACTCCATACATATACCTTAATAAAGGCATTACCTTTCTCTACTGAGAGCTTCAGTTCATTATGCAGCCATCTGATAACAAAGCATAAAGTTTGAGCACTTAGCATGTACTTTTCAAGGGGTCATCTGATGCTCCTCCTTACAGTGATATGGGAGTACTTGCAACACTTTATCCAGGATATGTGTTTTAGATGGTCTATCTTAGATATTTGGAGATTATGTTTTTTGTGATCAGACAAAGATTGTAAAAAGATCTGTTTCATTTTTCTTTTTAAACTGTGTGGAACATGTTTGAAGATCGATGTACTGATGACAGGACAGATGTTCCTTCAGGGTATATTTTCCTCCCTATTTAACCAGGTTCTTTGGCTCCTGCATAATCAGTTTGTTACAGAACTGAAAACATCCTTGAGTAATTCTCTGCAGCACTTTTTATAGCCCTTGATGGTTGAATTCATCTGGACTTTCAGCTGCCTGTGAAGACAAAAATATTGATATGATCTGTTTATCTAATATCTAAAGGTGAGGTCTGGATATGTGATAATTCAAGACTTGATATGCAGATTGAGGATGCCTTGTATATAGACATCGTAAATTACTTGGCTAACTGTGAAGGAATTTCAGGTTGAAGTTCAATTCAAAGCCATGAAAATTATCTCAGTGAGGCCATCTAATGTCTCTGGGTCCTCCACATAGTGTTTTTTTTTTGGCATGGTAGGAAATACTGTTCATCAAACAGAATCATGGTGCTGTTAAACAAGCAAGTTCTGCTGTGTACAATCAGTAATTTGGCTGGCATATTTTAGGACTGGGTTCTTATTATCTTGCCTTATGTTTTTAGTGATATTTGCACTTACTATTTAACAATATTCACCTAGTGTTTTATATGCTGTGATGCAACAAGTTTCGTCTGTCAAATGGGTTTGATTGAACAGGTGGCATATTGTTGGGGTTGTGTGTAACTGGTATTTAGGCTTATTAAATACTTCTGTAAGAGAAATGCAGATGCTGCTTGATCAGCTTCAGACTCTTGTGGGAAGACTATAATAACATCTTTGGGAAGAATTATCTGTTCATGACACTCAGAGTTAAGTTGACGGTTCTGGGGGCTTTGTGAGTCATCTTGTTGGAAATTATTTAGAAATGGCAGGTTTTCTATATGGCACCTGCAGAAATGGTTTAGAGTAGACTATTCCCCAGGGAATGTACATACGTGCTGCTGTTCTCACCAGGCTCTGAGAATATTAAACTATTTTGGCCCTTCTCTTAGTGGAATCTGGGATCAAATTTCTTATAATTAGTTCAGGCTGAAGTTGTGTCAAAATCATGCTTGTTTTTTATTAGAGAGGGAATGTGGGACACTGAGTTATACCTGTCAGTCTGTCTTTGGAGAAATGCTTCTAAGTGGTCAAGTCAAGTAATTGTTTGGACTTAAAAAAACAAGTTATCGTTGATTGGTGTGAAGTGCCATTGCAGGGGTCACACTGTGTGCTCTTGTCTGTCTTCAAATCAGCACGTGACCCAGGCTGAGCACTACAGTAACACTGAGCAACAGCTATTGATGAGCCTGTTTGGGGTTTTTTTTCTTAAGGTTTTATCTTAAAAGAGTAAATTGAAGATATTCATCTGGGATCTGATCTTCCATGACCTGTTTTCTGAGTGGTTTCTGTATTTTAAAGTATTCAGGCTTCCTAAACTGGGAGATGGTCATACAAGTTTTTTTGGAGATGTGAAGCAGTGAACTCTTTGTGTTTCTTGAGTCTTCATCTTTGCAAGATTATCCTGACTCTTAACTCTAGAGAGTGTCCTAGTAGTTTCTTCTTCCTGTAAAGCTAAGGAATGGATGTATTCTTAAAATTGAGTTTTAGAGATGTGTAATTTTGAGATGCATCTCTCCATAGTGCTGTTATTAGTGAGCTAGTAAGAAAACAACCTCCCTGCTAATGTTTCTATTTCTGGCTTTACAGGAACCTTAGAGGTGATGGGTGTTCATATGGAGCTGTACAGTTTTTCCTTGCATGTTATTGAGGAGTTTTGGCACATAAATTTCTTTTCTGTGAGTCATTTTAGTCTGTTTTCTTCTCTTGGGTTTTCTGCTGTAATCCCATAGTTTACAAGTCCCAGTATTACTGCTGTTCTTTCAGATAAGTTCATCCTGTGAAACACCTCCAATCTCATGTTGCTCAAAACTTGTATGAGCACTTGATTGCACATTCCTGCTTTTTCAGCTGTTTATTCTGATATCTTATAAAAGAAGCTGTAGAAAAAAGAAGTAAAGATATAATATTGTGTTATTGTGTAGTCAATTATGTGAACACAAGATGGAGCAGAAAAGGAGTAGGTGTGTTGTAAGTTGAATGTGAATTAAGCGTTGTGCAGTAGAGAAAAAGGCAAAAGGTAAGAAAGTATGGCAGTGGAATATAACATGCTCTGTTTAACATGTACTGCCTCATCTGTCACTCTGTGTAGCAAGAATGTCCATACCACTGTCAAGTTTCTTCTTTTTTTGGGGGGGAGGGGGGAGAGCAGGGGGTGTGTTTTTTTGTTCCAGTTTTGGTTTTGTTGTTAGCATTGTGACATGGCTTTGAGGGTAGAAGGAAGTCAGAGTACTTTTGTGGATGCTCATAAGAATTTCCTTGTTGAGAAAGTATGCAAATGCTTGCCTGCAGGTTTTTCTAAGTTCATTGTGGAGTTCCATGTCATTCTAGGGTTGATTGTATTAGACCATGCATATCCTCATATTAGTAACTTGATACTTCCAATTCTACTCATGTTTGGAGTTTCCATTTAATTGGCCATAAGCCATGGCTTTTGTATCAGTTCATGTAAACAGATGACACAGTGCACCTAGCAAGTGCTGTAGCTAGCAAAACTTCCTAGATAAATATAGAAGCAAGTACTATGTGCAATTGATTTAAACTTAGACATTACTTTAACTATAAGCTAACATCTCTTACTGCAGGAGCTTGTCCTGTGAGGGTCATGTTAGGTCTTCTGAGATGGAGGAATGGCCATGTAAGAGGGGTGCATGAAATGTAGATGCCCAAGAGGACCTGCATATAAGGCAGATTTTTGGCCTTATGGGGATATGTCTGTCACAGCTCACAGGGGCGAGTGGCTCTCTTCAGCTAAAGAGCCCTTCTTGCTTGTGTGATGCTATTTGCCAGCAAGTCCTCTTCCTAAGATATTTTACCTTGTGGGCTGTGTATTGCTGTATGCTTACCGTGAAATGTGACTGTACTGGCTGCCCAAACTTGTGTAGTTTCTATCCCTTGCTGTCATCTCAGTGACTCTGGGAGCCTTCTCAGGGAAATGCAGGGGAGGAAGGAGAAGAGGGAATTTGGATCAGATTATCTTAGAACAGTTGTCCAGTTCTTCTCTGAGTATCAACCTATTTGTAAGGTAAGCTTACAGAATGACTGGTACCCTGCTGGAGTCTTTTGCACCCAGTTTTTGCAAGTCCTGCTGACCACTCTTTTTTTCTTGGCAACTGTTTGATACTGTTGTTCTGTGTTGGGTAC
This sequence comes from Acropternis orthonyx, assembly GCA_035583155.1. Taxonomy (NCBI): domain Eukaryota; kingdom Metazoa; phylum Chordata; class Aves; order Passeriformes; family Rhinocryptidae; genus Acropternis; species Acropternis orthonyx. Next base: position 46,983,538 of record JAWWEU010000001.1, on the reverse strand, counting down.
TGAGTTGCCTTGCACACCAACATTTCTTGCTGTAGTGTACCCTCATGGGAGGGAACAGGGCCGTATGGTGTCTGCTTCCAAAAAAACCCAGCAACAACAACAACACCCTCCCCCCAAAAACAAACAAACAAAAAACCCCCCCAAACCACCACCAACAACAAAAAAGAAACAAAACCCCCACAAACAAACAAACAAAACCAGACCTAAACCGAAACAACAAACCCCCACACCAGACAAAAAACCCCCACCCACCAACTACAAAAAACCCACCCAAAGGCACAAGGCACAAACAAAAAACCCTGCTTAAGATCTAGTTCTGTAGCCTATTCAGTAATGCTGCTAATGCTTTTTATTACAGTATGAGGAGTCTGGTCTTGTTTTTAGTGGGCTCTCATTAATTCACTCTGATTGCATTGACTTCCCAATTGTCCTTAAGCATCATGTGAAAAGTATTAGTATTTGCTTTGTTAACCTACAAAATAATAGCCTGGGAAATCCCAGAACTTGTTAGTCAGTTTTGTAATTAATATCTGAAGTTGGGCTCAGCAGGGCTTTTTCTGAGGTTTTAGCAAGTGAGAATATACAGGCATGCTATGAGAAAGTTTGTTCAAGATCCTGACAGTGCAGTCCAGAGAAAAGACCACACAAACTACTTTAGGATGTTTTTGTTTTCTGCTTGTCAAATTATAGTCTGCTATGAAGATTTATAATAGTGGCCTAATAGCTGCTCCGTGTTCTGGATGGAAACTATGCACACAGAGAACAATAAAATCTGAAGGTTTATTTTATGGTAGTAATGCAAGTAAATACTCTGTTCAAGGTTTGTATTTGTGGTTATGACTTGGTGAAATGGAAAAACAGGAAAAGCAGGTGTGATAGGTCTTTCTTGAATTTAAGTCAAACACGGAGACCATAATGATTTTCCTTAAAGACATCTGTCAGAATTGATCATATTTTTAGAAACAAGCCCCCCAACCATGTCAAATATGCAAAAGTAAAATAAAAAAATTAAATCCTCATTTCCTTATCTTCAGTTTAAGTTCTGTGGTTGATCTTCTTTTTCATACTAGTGCTCTAAGCTTAGTGGTCGTAGAAGTTTTTTAAGCCCTTGTGAAGTTCTGAACTGATAATGTTGCTCTGATTGAACAGACAGCTTAAGTATGTGCACGTGTCCTCTGCTGGCTAATGAATTGTCCATGTTTATTGGAATAGTCCACTGAGTCAGAGCTGCTAAACTGGTGGACTTTTCAGTTGTTGTGCCTTCTGACTTAAAACTGTGTATTTTTAGTATTTGTTGGAACTCAATATGCCAGTACAAAAAGGTCTGATTGGCAGGCACCTCTCCAGGTTTCCCCAGAGCAGCTGCATGCTCCATGGGTCTAAAGAAAATCCCGAGAGAAGGAAAACAAAATGTATTATGGCTAAATGAAGTGCTTGTGGTATTTGCTTCTAATACTCTATTTTTGTCACGACTCCTGGCAGACTTTCCATTGCTACTTGTGGGGTACTCAGTAAAAAGGCCAGGGGTATTACACAGGTCTGAGTTATTTTAGTTACTTTCTTAAGATTGCTATTGATTTCTACTTCACCATGTTTGTTTTAGTAAAGTACTGATTTAGTGTTGCTTGATGTGACTTGAAGAAACTTAGCCCTTGATGTCAAATGCAGAGTAAAAGCTAGGTGACAAGGTAGGGATTTCTGCTCTTGTTACCAGTAATGAGTTGCCCACAGAAGGATGTAGTTCTCCATGGTTTCTGAATGTTTGTTCCTCTGATTACTTGGGCAGTCTTTGTTTTTATATATATATATATATATATATACACACCCCCAGGGAGTGTGAGGTCTAGTTTATTTTGGGTAATTGCACAGGCCTACAGGAGCAGTAGTTTGTTTTTGTTGTTAAAACATAGCATTTGTAAGTAGTTGGAAGAAACAGAAGTAATAATTCATGCTTGTTTACTATATAAGTTGTTGGGTTGTAAGTTAGCCCTTTATGTGGACAGGTATATTAAGAGTTTTATGAAATGCTGGTTAAATAAATTGCCTGATTTGTAATCCTTAATGTATAGCATTTTGGGGTATTATTGACCTTGTTACCAATCCTGTGTCATCCTAAGTGTAAAAGGACTAAGTTCTGTGACCAGAGCATGAATTGACTGATCCTTGTGCATAGCCATGATAATAAACTGTGGAGATGCTAGTAATCTCACTGATGAGAAACATCACCTTTTGTAAGAGGCTTTCTCTTCTGAACAATAGATGATGGATATTGAAAAACCCTTCTGAACTTGCTGTCAGGTTCTCCTCTGCCTCTGTGGGAGGGAATGGTAGGGCCCTGGCCCTTCATACTTCTTTGGGTTGGGTGAAAAATGAGTGTTTCCGTGGAAGTGCCTGAAGTGTGAGACAGGGAGTTAAGGGCAGGGGCTGACTCCCTTGGTTTCAAATAGTCAGAGAAGCTTCTAATCCTGCAGGTGCATTCAGGAGAAGAGTGGGAACTAATTCTGCATTTGAGAGCAAGAAAAATGTTTGATCAAGACTGAGAGGAAGCAGTGAAGACAAAGAAATGACATGCCAAGATCCGTGGGGCAGGGGTTCTTGGAATAAAATTGTACTGTTGATAACATTACCTAAACTTGTATCCCTTATACCATGCTTGGGATTTCTGTGGTTGTTGTCACTGTGTATTGGTGTTGAGCTAGATAAAACAGCTTTCTTTCCTGAAGACACACCCTTGTTTTCCCAGAACCGGTTTCTAATGGTTTTAAGCACAGCCACAAACTTTGTGTTGAATTTTCAAGTACAGTGTAAATAAAGTGTGTTGTGAAGTCATAAATCTAACCCTCACATTTTAACGGGGAAACAGGGAATAATGCAGTCCTTCTTGTAATGAAGAAGGTGCAAAATGTAGTCTGTGTCTGAAAGGGCTGTCATACTCATTAACCTAATCTGTAAATTTGCCCCAAGTTCGGGGCTAGTTTTCTTGTGAATCGCAGTGAGTTTGTTTTGACTGTTACATCAATGAGTGGGGTGAGAGAAAATGAATTGCAAAGCAACCTTCTCACTTTTTTTCTTTTTTTCCTTTTCTCCTCTTTGTGTGAAAGTGACCTGATTCTCCTCCCACCTGTTTGGCCCAGGAAAGTTAATTTATTTGGGATACAATTGACAAGTATGTGTCCCAATTACTGTGGGTACCTGCATCATGCAGAACTGTGTGGTGGAGATGGTGGAGCCTGCACTGCACAAGACATGGTTTCCTAGGCCGTGAAGGCAGGTTTCCTAGGCAGTGAAGGCAGCTTTTGCTGATTTGTGACACAAATGAATATTTCTGCCCGAGGTCCTGCTAAAATACCAACTCATATCTCTTCTGATTTGGGTGCATATATACTGTACTCTGTTGCATAGTCTGGAGATGACTTTCTCTAGTTTGATGCACTTCTTTTGTATTAGGAAGAAACATTATTTCTTTCCGTTTATTCTTCAGGCAACAAGATCCTCTCTGACTCAACATTGTACCAGTCTGGGGGAGTCACTGGGCAAGGAAAATGATATTGCCCTGATTATTGATGGCCACACACTGAAGTATGCCCTTTCATTTGAAGTCAGGCAGAGCTTTCTAGACTTGGCACTCTCCTGTAAAGCGGTCATTTGTTGCAGGTAAGAAAATTTCTATGACTTTTTCAGGTAACAAAATGGGTGTGAAGCCTGTGAAATTCAACCTGCTATGCACACTGTCACACTAAGTCTGTTGGAAAGCAGCTTGCTTAGTAGTGTCTTTCTCGCTCCTCTGGAGGAGGGAGCAAGTCCTTCACTAAAATTGTTGTCTAATAATGCAGTGTTTTCTGCCACAGTCAGTCCCAGCTGAGTCTGATCTTGTCTATGAAATGATGAAAGATCATGAGAAAACATTGCGCCCGATTGCCTGGTTATAGTAGACAATGATGAGGAGGAGTAGTATGTGGTCATTTTTAAGCAAAAAGTTTCTGTGACTGTTCAGTTCAGCTCTAGAGAAGGTCTTTGGATGAATTTAAGTTGGTCTTGACTTAAAATTGTATGTAGTGTGAGCAGATGGGTAACAGTGCAATTCACCCTATTTAATTGTTAGACTTCTGTGACTGAGATCAAATGTCTTGCTTTTTCCAGGCAATGCTCTTTGTCCTCCTTCAAGTCATGTTCTGGACTGATGTCAAGTATTGTAACTTTGTTAAGCCAGTTTTTTAATAGCAATTGTTCTGCTATTGCTGATTGATTAATTTTTTTTTTTAACATTTGGGGAGGGGGCTAAGAGGAGAGGGCATTAAGTGTTAGAGCAGAGGGTCTTGCTTTTGCAGCTGTTTCATGGGAGTGAACATTAGTGTTTTACAAGAGGGGGCTAACACAATTGCAGCAACCCTATAAACCCAACAAGCCCAGATGTAGGGCCAGTGAGAATTTACCTTGGGCTTAGAGAGCACCAGGTGCCCAGGAAGGGAATTGACCCTGTGCTGTAGACTTATTTTGTGTTTTTGGGGAAGTTAGCAAATATCGAGCAAATCGAAAGCTTTTACTTTCATACTCTTTCAATGCTTTGGTAGAGGTTTTTCCAACGCTGTTTCTTATTTCATTTCTGAAAGATTTGACAACTTAAGTCAAAGATGTGTAGCTGAAACAAATAATAAATGGCAAATTATTAAAATCATACATAAAATATTTGTAATTAAGGTCATGAATGATCTTTTTTTGCAAAGAAACATGCAATACTGGACCCTTCCTCTCTTGTTATTTCATGATGGAAGCCAACAGGAGTTTTATTAGTGAATTAGCAAATGGAGGAACAATGCGGAAAAACTACCGTAAAGTATAAATCAAAGGGGAAGAGATGATGTAATTTCATAGGCTTAAAAGGAGGAATGAAAATAACTGAGTTTTAAGTCCCCAGAGAAAAAGAGGAATGCTTTTAATAACCTTTAAGGCTTTGCAGGAGCCTTCCATTTACTTGCCAGGTGCTTGGTACTGATGCAAGAAAAACAATTTTTTTTTTTTTCTGCTCTGGGTTGTTTTTAATATTACTTGGTGTTCAAATAAGACAGTGTCCTTAAGCTTCACAGGAAAAAGTTTTAAAATGTAATTGACATACCAAGAGGAAATTTCAAATTAAATAGTCTTCAAACAAAAATGTTAATGGGGAGGGGGATCTGGGTGTTTTACTTGGTGGTGTGATGTTTAACTTAACTAGGAGGAGTTGTGCTGTTGTTCTTAACATTGCGCAAATTCGTGGGACTTAATATTTCATAAATTTACTAAAACATTTTTATCTCCTCTGGGGAGTTTCAGCTGCATTTGCCATTCAGAAATTTTTTTTAAAATATCCTTAAGATACACTGTATATTCATTTACTGGGCTTTAGGCATAAACTGTAGTTGGACTTGATTCTCAGGGGTAATCTCTTAAAATGAAACTCTAGTAAACCTGGCTCCATTTTGCATTAAGAGGGAGAGATGGTATCTTGTGAGGGGGTTAAGTCTTCCACTGTTACAGTGTCTCTATCAGGCCACTGGCACAGTGGAGAAAAATATACCCCTCAGGGGACTTGGTAAAGCTAGCAAAATCAAATCAAACAACTCTTTAAGAAAAAGCCATGTTTGTTAAAGGTTTTTCCAGAGACTGACAGATCTTATTATCTTCTCTCATACTGACGGGGATGTCAGTATGTCAAAGGCAAGTAAAACTTAGTTTTTCAGTGGAAGTAAATGTTGGTTTGAGGGCAGTGGAACTCATGACTTCATTTATGAGATCTGAGCTGTTGATTGCCTGTTTTAGGTTTTCAAATGTTTGTTTAAAGGACTTGTTTTTATTGATGTTTTGTGAGGGAAGCCAAATGTTAAGGCTTATGTAGAAATGAGATTATTTTTCTAATAACAAAATGAAGTGTTATCATTCATCTAGTGTTTATACACTAGCTAGTTGGTGCAGCAGATTGCTGTGTTTGGCTTTGAGTATAAAAGCAGCAGAGAAGTCTCTAACTTTTGTGTTATGGCAGTGTATTTAGTTCTCTCCTGAAGGACCTGCCTTGAAATGAAATATTTGTAATTTACATGTGTGGTGTTTCAGAAATACTTTTTTATGACTATGCTTTGGGAATGTTTTTTGTTGCTGTTTAATAGAGTTTTTCTGCGGGTGATGGTAACTGCCTTTGTATGAGTTTAATGCCATATTAACAAGACTTGCATCAGGAAGAAGCACTTGATCAGCATTTTAGAGGTTAAATAATTCCAAGCAGTTTCTAAGTACTTCAGTACTTAAAATTAATTGTTGGACAGTAGAGGTGGTCCTTTAATTTCTATCAGATGTGAGCACAACAAAACAAGCATCTCCAGACTGATTTGTTGTGTAAGGTTGGGACCACATCCCTCATATTTATTTTCTTCATTACTGGCCATTTCTGCGATACTGCTTGAGGGGATGGTGCTTGAATGTTGTTTCAGTGTTGCATACATGTACTTAGATCCTGCAGCTTTTCATCTGAGTGAACAATGAGTTGATGCCCTTGTAGGAGAGGTTTCAGGCAATAGGAAAACCAAGAAAAATGTCTCAATTGCTGAAAGTCTGTCAAGTTCTCTACTCTCCTTGCATCAGACATCCTGTTCTGCAGAGATATCTATAACGTGGTGTAGTATGAACAGAAACTTAGGAAATCCAGCAACAGCAGTTTCTCTGTTATGGCTCTCTGCTATTCCACAGGAGCACTTGCCATCTCATAGCTGCTTCATCATCATGATTTTGCTTGCTTTTAGGTGTGAAAGGTGCGTGCAGTTGTTGCCTGGTATCTGAATACTGTCTGGAAGGCTTCTGCCCAACCTCACCGACTTGGTTAGGTGATAGCGGCACAAAGTGTTGCTTTCAGTGCCTTGGGCAGTATTGGAGTTGTAGTGATAATGGTCAGGAACTGACTAAAGAAGTAAACAGGATGAGAAAATGTATGTTCTTTAAACACCCAACAACAAAAACCTCTGTTTTCCCACCTGTGTTGCCATTGTGTTGAGTGTACAGGAGGGGGGACATGAGCCCACAAACATTACTCTGAGAAGAGACACTAAATGTTCTGAAACAAACATACGCTTTGACTAGAATGTGTCTGCTTGGGTGTTGGAAGAGGTTTAATGAACTGAAAACAGAAGGGTGGGGAAGGGAAGGAAAAAAGTGACTTGTGAGGAGTACCTGTTGCTAATTGCCAGTGTCACTTCATCAGCTAAGTAACAAGAAGAGAGATGAGTTAAGTTGTCTTAGCGCTCTGAGTTGTAAGGCCATAGCTTGGGTGCTTCTGGTCTTCCATCATTTGGAAGAGATATTAATAACAGAGCTCACAAAATGAACATCTGGAATACTTCTTAAATATTTATTCCTGTAAGTCTCATATGGTTGCAGTGTTAGTATTTGACAAAATGATTGTTCTGTGCTGTAGTTCAGAGTGTATATGTTCATTAAATCAAACAAGTGTGCTGTTGGCTTTCATTAGATAGGATCCCCACTTTCATGACAAAAATTTACAATGCAATTCTGATTGAGTATGCAAGCCAATTCTAATGTTAATTGGTCCCAAAGAAAATTATGTATGTTACACTTTGCTATATGTACATTTGTTTCCCCTCATCTGTCACCTACTAAATTATCAATGCTCATTCTCTTGTTCTATTTCTGACAACTTGTGACAGCAATATTGGTCTCATGACTTTGAAACCCATGAGGGAAGAACCATTCTGACAGCTCTAATGTTTGTAGATAATTGAAGCCGGAGGAAGATTTGGAGTTGCAGGATTCTGTGGTGCTCTCTGCACTCCTGAATAAAGTCTCACAGATGATGAGAATTGATTGCCTGAAGTGTCCAGTGTGTATGTAGGGATGTGTAAAGTGATCTTGGGATTTTATTACTTAAAAACCTGTTGGCTGCTTTGTAAGAGCTAGGTAAACTTGCAAAATGCTACCAATTGTGTGTTGGAAAACTAATATGAGCAAACTTTACGAGAGGTTGGTTTTAGAAATTTTGGTAATTATTTTGTCCTTTGAGTGGCAGAGTGAGTTTCTGCTGAATGTTCTTGTTAGTCAGTGCCCTCAGCTATGACAGTTCCTGAACCTCACTCTCATAGTTGAAATCATTCAGATACATAGCTAGTGTCTAAAGGCGGGGCGGGGGGGAAGAAAAATTGCTGTTATTTCCAGGCACTTGTCTGGTCAACTGATGACTCTAAAAGTTGAGATTTGACTCTAGTTTTGAGTGCATTAGTGTTTCTCCAAAATACTGATGTATCAAGTAGATACATACACCAAGGTAAACATCTTGGACTCAGTATTTCGTGAAGAAATACATTCTTATTAAGTCGGAAACATCTGTGAATCACTTGTTCAATTTCCTAGGATTGTCTCTCACATTAAAACAATACTTAAAGATAGTGTTTTGATGGGTATTGTTTGATTTTTAAAAGACACAGGTGCAGCATGTTTTGTTTTCTTTTGGGTAAATATTCACTTGTCTGACAGCCTGAACTTCAGCGATTGCTGCTATATGGCCAAACATTTATCACCTAACTTTGTCCCATTATTGTGACTGTGACTACATTTAGAATTGTTTTGTGTTTATTGCTGTGTGCTTCACATGAGGAAATAAGCTGGACAAAGTGTTCCAGCTTCCACGGCTATTCACAATTTGGCAAAATGTTTGCTTTTTTGAGTTAAAGAAACTGTTAATTGAGTAAATTTGTGCTGTGTTTTTGAAACTTGTGTAGTTCAGTGTGGGTATTTGTTTTGGTGTAGAGTTTGTGTTTTTACAGGATGACCAGCTGAGTGAGTTCTCATGCCCATAACTGTGATTATGAAGTAAAAATTTCTTCCTGAAACATTCTACTTCACCTGAACTTTGTTACCATTCTTACTAGCAAATTCACTTACTAGCATGTATTTGTAAAAAGTTGGAGGAAAGGCATGAATACAGCCAGAAGCAATGTTTTCTTTTTCTTTGGAAACACACTTGGAAGAATAACATTTCATGTCCTGATAAAAACAAGTTTCTCCTGCAGGTGCTGTTTACCCTAGTTGTTAATTTTTTAAGTCTGTTTGTTGCCTTTTTGCATTGTGAGCCTAGTATTCAGGTGATCAAAATCTTACCATTTCACTTGATGTATTACATAAAATGCAAGTGAAATTTCTGTCTTGAGCAATGGGGTGGTAATACTCACAAGTAGTTCCAAATGGTGTCGGTATAATTTTCTTCACCACACTGTAGTACCTTGTCCAAATTGCTACTGGTCTCTTCAGTTTCTGAGCAGGAACAGCCAGCAGTGCTATGTTTAGCCCTACACTTCCCAAATTGGAAAATAAACATTCCATAGATACTGCACATGAGAAAACACTATGCTGCTGGAACATATGCTATTTTAGAAGAAAGATAAAACTGTGGTTTGGAATACCTTCTGTTCCATGAGAAATTCATAGTACTGGTATATTTTTCTTTCCACAAGTGTTAGTGTGTTAACCCCTGTGTTTTGGTCAAGTTCCAACTTGAACAATTACTTCCTTCTCACCGAAATTCCGTCTGCCACCTTTATTGAATGTAATATTCTTCACTTCCTATGCAAAGCTGTTGAGGGTGATGGTATGAATGCTAAAGGTCGCCAGATTTTAATCCAGAGGTACTGCACCAAGGTCCTGCTTGTGAAATCCATCTCAAACTATTTGAATCACTTCATTTTAGGCTTCTATTTTGTAGTAATAATTTTGGAAACATAAGTGTTATCCACTCTCTTTAAACAAAATGTCTAGGAGTTTTGCTTTCTTTATTTTTTTGAAGGAGGGGGTGTTGTTTGTTTGGGGTGTGTTTGTCTTTTAGGTTTTTTTTTAGGTTTGTCTTTTAGGTTTTTTAGTTAGGGTGTGGTGTGTATTGACTCCGGGCTTACCCAGTTTGCTAGTGGAATTATAGATAATAAATTTGCTTTTTAATTTAGCTGTCAACAAAGTGTTTGAGCTTTTCAAGATGGCTTGTGTTGCATTTTTATGTGGTCTCTGACAGTGTACAAAAACATTCATTGGTGTATACACTTTCAGTATTTCATAAGAACAGTTTCTTAATATGATGGTGTGGAGGCTAACTGCAGGTCTCTGTCCTGTCCCAACTGAAGCTTCTTCACAAACCAAAGGTGTGTCAGATACTCCAATTCTCCATTGAACCTCAGTAATGCAATTTTTTTCCTGTTTGGATGTTCTGGCACAATCAGACTCCTGACACAGTAATCCTTATTTCTAATGGCTTCTTGTTTGTTGCATCAAATACCCTTTTCCTGAGTTCCTGGAAAAGTATGTCATCTGCCAGGGAGTGACTGAATGTTTCCTCTTGCGGAATTCCCTGCTGGTCCATGAGGCTGGATGGAGGCCAAGGGCCTGCTACCTTCCTGCAGTCTTACAAGTGGTTTGTAAAGGCTTCTTACTGTGTAAAAAAAGTTCCTTAATTCCTTGCTCACCAGGTTGCAATTGCAAGGAAATATTTTATCTTTTCTGTCTTGTTGTCATGGTTTGTAATGAGGGAAAAGGTAACCTCATCTTGATCATTGCTTACTGTTCTGAATTTCCTGCTCTAAGTATTGAGTAGTTATAAAAGATCTCAAAACTTTTCCTAGGAGAGGATTTGAGGATACTCCTTCCTTGAAATCCTTTTTTTGTGTTCCAAATTTAATATTTGAAATTCACCAATACCCTGATGCATGAAGGTATAAAAAAAAGGACTCTAAAGAATGTGTTGCTGCACTACATTCAGAAACAAGACTCAAAACAATTGTGATATTACTCCTTTCATAAGATTCAGCACAGTCTTGTGGTCTCTCCAACAAGACCAGCTTAAATGTTGTATTTTCCATTGTTAAAAATATGGGATATAAGATTACAGAGGCAGTGAGTGTGTTCTCTAAGCTTCTTAGTACTGCAGGGAATTACCTTGATGAGAGCTCTGGGCTTTAGTGCACCTCAGTAATATGCAGGACCCTGAGCTGGTAAAATAGCTCTGGTCCAAGTTTCCAAAAGTGCTTAGTGTTGGTGGAGGCTGACTCCAGAGTATGTCTAAGTTCAGTAGGACAACAGCTAAATCCATACTAGATATTTGGAAAAATCTGACCTAGCACTGAATAGAATGGCTAGACTTAAACACATTTCTCTGTTATTCATACCTCTGAAGTCATGATAATAAAAACACAACTGTGCTTGAGGGAAATAGTTAACCTGATTTGGTTCAACAGGCTAGACTAGGAAGCAGACTGAGTTTGTTCATGTGACTAAAAAGTGAAGAGCCACTGGCTCCAGTGGGTTATGCAGTTTTTGGTCTGCTGATGTGTTTGAAATGTAGAGATCTATAGGCTTGCTTTTTCTTTAGCTATATGAGTAAATCCCACCATACTGTACAGGGTGATCAAGGCTGCCCAGTTGGAAGCCATTTAGCAAAATTGCAGTGCTGGTGGTGGGAGCTTTTGGGGGGGTTAGACTTGCCTTTGCACAGTTGCCCACAGAGAGCAGAAATAATTCTTGGCCTCTGTAAGATATGCTTGCCTGTTTAGGCAGAGCAATACTAAACTCATCCCTTGAAAAAGAAAAATACCTTTCTGTGCTAGTAATTCTCCTTAGTACTTCTAAGAAAAGGCAAGCTAGCAAATGTGTGAGAGTTTACAATAATATACACCACAACTGAAGGCAAAACTCATTTTCTTCTGTAGCAGAACTACTATTCAGCTTAAGGGGCTGTGTGTTCTGAACCCCACTGGCAGGATTCAAATGATAGAGCCTGGAATTTTGCATTCACCAGTAGTCTCTTCCTATGCTTAATCTGAAAACGGAAGTTTAGATGTCTCTGCCCTTTCCTGGGAAGGCTGCTTTGATACCTCCTTTTGGTATGTGTGTTGAATGAAGTTTTCTTCTCTTTTAATCTTGCTTCTCCCATGGTGTCTAGAATAGGTTATAGTAATAGGCATTGAAAACTAATCTTTTTAATATCTTGCTCCTTCATATCCCCCTTATCTTACTGTTTTCCATGTCATGGCCCACACTTATATTTTAAATTGCTTGGTGTCTCAGGTTTTTAGTTAAGTGTCTCACTTCATAAAATGTGTGGTCTCTGGCCATTCCTAGGATTGTTTTATTTATGCTCTATATACACTTTTGTGTGCAACACACACTCAACCCCCTACAGGGAGCACTTTGGTCTGAACATCCAACCTGTGTAGGATGTTGCCTGTGGTTATCTGCCTGCATGTAATCGTGAAAAAGCTATTGCTTGTGGGCCCTAATAAGGGAGAACCAAGAAGTCTTAAACAAAAAAATCTTGTGACATATGTTAGGGTGTCAAAATGAAGGCAAGCCACTCACTGGATATAGCTGGGGTGAAGACTTCTGTTTGGGAACTCAAATGCCTGTCATTCTTCTGCAAAATAACTTTTTATTCTTCAGAAGGATGTGCTGAACATTCAGAGGTAAAATGGCTGAACTAATTCTGAGTGGAGAAGCAGGGTTGGGTGGTCTCTGTGGAGGCTGGGAGGTCTTAAGAACATTTCTGCAGTTCCAGAAAGGTGGCTCTGTTATGTATGTAGAACCATTTGCTGTGGTTTGGTACCCTCTGTGCTCTTTCTCTTGGTTTTAGTCTTTCACCTGGTGAAATGTTGAGCTCAGAAGTGTCTGTACTCAGAAGCTGAAGGGTCATTTTTGGATATGATATTGTCAGTGTCCAAGCCAGTGCCAAGTTGCTCTAAAACGTTCCACCTCTACATTTCACATCTTCCAAGTGAGGTACTTCCATATGCCTTGGTACAGGGTTGTACAGACCATCTAAATCCAGTCTCCGTTGTATGGTGGGTCAGTGATTTTTGTCTGGCAGATGCTATGACTCTGTCCACTGCCTTAGTGGTATGAGTGTGTCCAAGACTAGGTTATGATCATGTTGACATCATTGCCCGCAGATCAGATGTACGTTCACGTCTTTACTCTTTTGAGGGCTATTTGTAGGATCTTTGTGTGTTGTTCTCCCAATGAGTATCCTTAAAACAGACAAAAGTAGCTGACAAAAATGACTAAAGTTTGTAAAATGGTCAGGATTGATGTAAACGTACTTTGAGACCTGACTTGGCTCTGATTTTTATAATTGACAAGTAGCTGTGCAATGGCAATTTCTACTGATCAGATCAAGTCTTTGTAGGCTTTTGAATACTGATTGGTATAGCAGGAACGTGACTGAGTTAAACTTGGAATTAAGGACAACCTTCAGATCAGCAAGCAATTGCTGGGTATTTTTGTTATTGTGCAAGATGTAGCTGCATTACTCTTAGTTAAGAAGCTCTGATTGCATCTTGGAAGGAAAAAATCAAGCAAGACTTGCAAACAGTTCCCTTCAAGGTATCAGATGTGATTGCTTTTAACCCCTGGTGCTTGTGACTGTCCTTCCACTGGTTCTGGGTGTCTCCCGTCGCGGGGGGGGGGGGGGGGGGGGGGGGGGGGGGGGGGGGGGGGGGGGGGGGGGGGGGGGGG
>JAWWEU010000001.1:46848419-46960594 GCA_035583155.1 Acropternis orthonyx | reverse complement strand
GTGGATTTTTTTTTTCCCCCCCCCCCCCCCCGCCCCCCAGAAGGCAGCTCCCAGATCATGACAAGAAATGAAAAACTGTTTGAATGGTCTTATTTCTTGTGTACTGTCTGGCAACTTAATGTGACATTTAAACCCTGTTAGGATCAAATTATGCTAGTACTATTTGTGATAGGTGGAAGAGAAATAATTAAGTATCCCTTTAAAAGTTAAGAAGCTTCCATTTCTTGCTCTCTATTGTATTTCTAGTTGAGTTGTGTCCCTCGTCAGGCAACATGTCAAATGAACTTGTGGTGTGAAATGTACTGGAGAACTTTCTGTAGCGCACTAGGAGTAGAAGGCTTGAATGACCCTGTTTTAATCTAACATTTGGGAATGACTGTAGTTAAGGAAGATAACACTGAAAACAATTTGAGGTATCTTAATATTTGTAGTCTCAGCCAGTTCTTGAGGAATTAATTTATATGAAGTATTCTCTGGAGATCCAGGCAAAATCCTCTCTGGAACTCAGCTGCAATAGCTCCCTGATCCCCTGAGGATGGCAGCCTCGACATGTATACTGAATTGCCAGGCATAGTATTTATCTGAAAGTGGTTTTACAGGTGAGAATTAGACTTCCTTTCTGCTGGCCATGTCCTTTAGTTGTTTGTTTTCTTAGGATCTCTGAGCTGAACCAATAATTTTTTTCCCCCTTAAGTGCTGTGTCTTTCTGAATAATTATGTACTAAATGTCTTCTTTGTAGAAGAAACAAATGCAAATCTGCCTTGAAATCAGCCCTGATGAATAATCACTTAAAACATCGGGTTGCTTATGCATTTTCTTGTTTAATGCTGACAATCTAGCTGTATTTTTCAAACACATTTGAACAGGAGGAGCTACTCAGTTTTAAAAGTTTTCTGAAGCTGTTCTGTGAGAGGTTTGATATCAGAATGCAGTGACTTATCAAATTGATTAAAAGGCTGTAAAGGAACTATCACTTTATTAAGGTTTGTCTTTGCCACATGTAGCTTTAAGATGTGGTAGAGATGGGCAGTTTTTCATAAACTCAGGAACAAGCCTCTAGTCATGCAGCCACTGATACATAACCTCAGATGTGGATTTGCAGGTTCTCCTGACAGCTGCCGGGGTCTAGAGAACATTGATCAAGGTGGTTCCCTAGAGGTCACTGATACCACAGAAATATGAGGACTAGGTGAACATTTGTTTTTCTACTGCTCCACTGCTACAAATCAGAGTGGAATGTCTGCTCAGGAAAGGCTAATTGTGTCTTCTATGGAAGTGTTTCAAATTTCCTTGATCTTTACAATAGTAAAGCTGCTAGAAACATCTGAGGCTCTGCCCCTCATTTGCTTTCCCTTAGTGACATAGTACTGAGTTTTTGTGGTAATATGCTGGGGAAAAGGCTGCATGAGTTGTGGTCTAACAAGGGACTTAAGCTATTATAGAGTAGTAAAACCCCTTCCTGTTTTAAGCCATGTTAACAGAAGAAGGAAGGAAAAAGCAGAAATTGCATGGTGTGCATGTGTGGTACTTTCGCCCTTGGTTATTCTCCACAGTATTTTTCTGTGTTTTCCACTTGATTCTCCTTTTTCTACCAGGTGCCAAATTGTGTTGTTTGGGACTAGAAGTTATGCTGCAGATGTGATTTAAAGACTCACTAATAAAATTCTCTTTGCAACTTGCTTCTGTGAGGTCCTAATTGCCTCCTATTAGATGCTGAGTGCTTGATGCAATGTAGGATTAGGATTTTAAATCAAGTTTGCAGAGATGGTCCTGTGATGCCTTCATTAATAACAAATAACGGGGAAGGAAGAATGTTTGAAATGGCAAGAAGGTGGTATTTAAGGGACAGGCCACTGAAATTTGGGTGTAATTTCTAAGACATTTACAATGGTCAAAACGAGATTTGACTTTGACTCCGAGTCTGTGAAGGTATTGTAAAAGGTTTTTCATCATGTAAAGTGTTACTTGGTTTAAAAGGAAAAGTAAGGGTCAATATTTAACTGGTTGAGAGATTTGTGGAACCTCATCATGTTCTGTTGTAGTGTTGAGTGGGGTCCTGAAATTGTTTGTGTATAAGTGCTTGAAGAGCTGTTGAAGATGATTTTGCTTTGGGGGTTATAATAATGGAATAATTTTTTTTAAATGCAACTTCATTTCTAGCAAATTAATAATGTTGTCATGAAAACCCTGTGTAAACTAATAAGGTAGAATATGACATGAAATTTCTGCCTTCCTGCTCTTAGTTGTTACTGAAAGTGACTGACCTGTTGCATAGCTACAGGAGTGTTACAGAAAATTTTGCTAGAAGTTATTCACAGTTCTGTGTAAGCAATTGTGCTTTTGTCTGTTCCTTCAGGGCAGTGAAAATGTCTTTGCTTATAGTATATAGAAAAAGCATATGGATCTTTCTGTACCCACGAGGAGAAAGACTCATTAAGTCTGCATAGGGTTTTTTTTTTGTAAGGGGGACACTGAATGCCCCTTCCATGCAGCATGGGCAGCTGTGTATTGCAGAATGAAATGTAGAGCACTTTCTTGAATTTTATTGCAGCACTGAGAAGAAATAGCGGGGGGGTTGGTTTTCTTTGACCTGCAAGTTCAGTTCACAGTGTAAGCAGTTAAATTGAAGCACAAGCTGCAATTCCATTGCTCTTACTTTCTTCCACTGCCCTCAAACTCCCCCAAAATCTGACCCCCAAAAGACTCCCTCCAAACATTGTAGCCTGAGTTAAATAGTAAAAACAAAACAGCATCTGTGCTCGAGAGATGGCCAAGATGGAATGAGATTATTACTAGAAAGTAAACATTGTTCTGTTGTCTTGAGGAAAATAGCCTCCAGCAGACATATTTTGTTTGCTAATTTGACCAATTTACACAAATCAATTTAATGCATCTTTTGCCCTTACTGTGACACTTCATTCTCAGACACAGAAGGTCCCGCCAAGCGAAGGGAGAGAAGGCAGCCAGGGAAGGGGAGAGATGCTCAGTGCTGGCTTCAAATACTGAGAAATGTGAGAACTGACTTCTTCCTGAGACAATTCTTCTCAAACTGTGACACACAGAGCAATCCTCTTTGGGATTTAGTGGCGGAATGTGTTATGGTATAGTAATAGCTGGCTTACAGATATGGATAGTAGGCTTGAAAACACAACCAAAAGAAAGCCTGTGCTAAACTGGCCACTGCTTTCTTCCTAGTACTTTTCTTATTAATTGTATGGATGAAAGTAAGGTCTTTTGATTACTTCTTTGAGTCTTCTGGTAGTTACACTGTCAAGCTGCTCTACTTAGGCAGGTTTTGCACTTGGTTCCTTACAATATCTAATCCACCCTCACCATTACTTCTCTTTCCAGCCCAAATGTTTACCAGCTTTTGAAATAACTTTGTGAGTGTTTTTTTTCCTTAGGTTTAAAAAAAGATGAAGTTTTGATTTTGCTTTATGCTGTGGTAGTTAGATTGAGTTAGTAAAAAAAGATCAAGACAGATCTGTAACTAGTTAAAAGATAATATGCTTCTGAGTTTGGAAGGTGTTAAAAAAGTAGTCTAAATGTCCTACGAATTTTATTGTTGGACATGAAAGGAAGCTTAGCAGGAGTGCCAGCCCTTGCATGGACCTGGCCCTGGTTACAATTTTACACCATAGAACCAGAAACAGCACTTTTAGAATCCATTTACCACCATTTTCTAGTTTAATACGTTTCTTTATATCACATATAACAAGTGGGATTTGGAGGGAGGGTGTGTGTACAGGCAATGAAGTGGGCTCCTACCAAATCTTCACTGTTTGTTGCTCCAGTCCAGCTTGGGTGAGTGTTGGCATAGATGTGGCTTCACCAGATGATTTTGCTGTGCTCTTTGGTGTTTTGGGTTAGTGTGAGGTTGGACTGGGTAGCCATGCAATGTGCTTTTTGAAAGGCTGCTTCATGAGAGGCCCACTGGCTGCAGGTAGATGCAATCAGATGGCTCTTTCAAGCTGTGCTGAAGGGTTAAATGCTACTGATAAGAATTTATGCAACTGCAAATGAGCAGATATATTTCAGGCCACTGGTCAAGTGTTCCTTATAACCGGTGCATTAAAGCCTTGCACAAAGGTGGAGATGAAAAGCTGTGAAGCAGACAAGTCAGTAAAAGTATATCAGAATAATCTGAACAAGGGAGGCAAAAAAGGCTATTTGGTATGCCACACAGTCTAAGGACGTTGATCCTGACTGATGAACTGGATGAAGCATCAGACTTTGAAGCAGGCAATTTGAGTGGAGCAATTGCTTTGGATTCCCTATTGTATTTGTGTAAAAATGAAAGGTGGACATCATGCTGAAAGATTACTTACTTCAGGACTCTTACGTGACCTTGAAATTGCCTAACTCTAACTATTTCTACTGGAGATTTCAAATTTTGTTTGCAACAAAATTCAGTCAAAAGAAAGAAGGCCTGATTGAAATACAACATCTGAGTACATCTAAATGAGTGTGAAAAATACATGCAAAAGAACTGGAGAACAAAGAGAATGTGCTTTAAGGGTTGTAATTCTTACAAATATGTAAGAAGGTTGTCAGTGGTGGAAGAAGGAATCGTAAGTACTTGTGGAGCTTTTGGTTAGTTTTTTTTAATTTGGGTTGGGTTTTTTCCTTATTTAAGAACCAGAAATTTAATATTGCAGAAAATAAACAGTGCTTTACCAGAACTTGTTGCTTTCTGGGACAGAAAGTGAAGGTGTGAAGACTTTTGGAACCCAGGTACTTCAGGAATTGAAAACTTGCCCTTTTTAGATCTCCAGTATCTGTAATGTTTCTGTTCTAAGACAACTTTGATTAGCGCAGAGAGATTTAAGTTGGATGGAATTACTGCTCTTCTCCCAACTCCACAGAATGTGCGAATTGTAGCATTCTCTCTGCACTGCTTTAAGATGTGTAGATTCATGGTGTCTCTAAGTTATGAGTGTTCACCTGTGGCTGGGTCTGAAAAGTTTGTTGAGCTCAAGCTTTTATGCAAAAAATTTAGAGGCAAATGAGAGGGAAAGTAGACCACAGGGCATAAGAGGTGATGCACAGGTGAGACTTCCACATTTCTTAGCCCTAGGATTTATAGTGTAAGCACACAGCACAGGAACATGCTTCTACAGCTACATATTTGCAGCACACCCACACCTTACTTCTGCTACAAAGTGAAGACAAAATGTGTTCATAGGTTCAGTAGATCAGAAGGCAACATAAGTGAGTTGAATGTATGGCAGTGATTGAAGAGCCAGGAAGCTGTGCATGTGAGCAGGGTTCTTGTCAAGTATGTTCATAAATGTCTCTTTGCTTATCAGAATGAGGGAGTTTAAAGGTGAAGCAGACCTCCTTCATGAAGTTCCCTCTATTTGTGAGACTTGGGGAATTCATACAGACTGTTTTAAAGCCTGTTCCCTGGACTGGAGTACAGTTTGATAGTCTGTGTTGGTAGGTAGCACATAACAGCTTAAGGTGTGTATTATTGAGGCACCAAAAGATAAAAACAGTGAGATAGTCACAGATGCATTGATGAAGGTGGTGTGTGTCAGACCATGAGCTGCAGAGAAGAGAAGACACTTCAATCATCTGCAAGGAAGCCTGTGGACACATCTGAGTAATTTGCCTCAAGGCCAGTGTTCTGCACAGTGTAAATAACAGAGAAAGAACTTCTCTGAGGAGAGTTAACTGCTGTTATGTATCAGACTGGAGATGAAGCTAGAATGTGGAAGTATAGCTTTGTCTTATTCTCTTGCAGCACTAGCTACTGCTCAAACCTATGACTGCTTTTGGGCCATTTAAATTGTTTGTTTCTGTAACTTCATATTAGCAGGTAGAGATGAAATTTTTCTTAAATTGATGAGGGATAGTACTCAGAATAAACAAAACCCATCTATCTCTCTGTTTATGCGTAGGGGGGATGTGGCAAATTCATGTGGCTGAAAGAAAGCAGTTGTTAAATATGTGGTGATGACTTGTAGTGTCTGACCCAAGTCTTTACAAGTACTTCAGTGCACTTAAGTCAGAGGAAATTAATTTTGCTGGAATAAATGGGCACGAGCATGGTTTTATGGAGACGATGGCAGAGATGAAAGGTGGACAACAGATAACACATTCTTTTAAAAACTCTGCAGGAATAGAATATACACAAGTCAAACAACCCTTTGAACCCAGTGATGAAAACGGGTGTTAAAAACTTCCAATGTGAATCTATTTGTGTTTAATTTTTTTCCACATAAAAATGGACCTAAACTAAAGAAAAAGACCAAACATTAAGAAATAGAGCATTTCTTGCCTGGAAGATGTGTATTTTGGGGTTTGTGTTTTTTTCATTTCACTGAAAACTGTCTTTGTGCTCACTGTGATCCAAAAATCTCTTTAATTATTTTTGCTACCAAGATCTCATCTTCTTCCTCAGGGAAAAAAACCAAAACTGCACACTGTTTTCTGCTACTGCATTAGTCTAAGTTATTTAGCTGTTACCGAGCAGGTATACACACCAAAAAACCGAAACCCCATCCTTTTCTAAAAGCTACAAGTTTCCTGACATTTCAGCTCTTGAAAAGTGTGATTTATGTTATCCTAAATCAGTCTTTTTGATGCTAATCAATACTTTCTCTCAGTTTTAAAACAGGAAATAGCTTCAGTCTGTGTTTAGATCCTGCAATGTCTCATGTCATGACCTTTTAGTAGTTTGTTCCGTTTTTCCCCCTTCCTCTGTTTTTCCTTCTTTTCCTTCTCACAAAGGCCCCTCAGCTTGTCTTTGGGTTTTTTCTGAACAGTGGGAGCTGTAGATGTTCCTGTTCCTGTGTTGGGTATGTGTATCTTAGAGGCTTCCAGTGCCTGGTTTCTCACCTTCTTTCACTTTTCCCTTTGCTTTCCTTTTCCTTCCATATCAGGCTCTACTTTTCTGCACTCTTCAGCTTCTCCTGTCCACTTCAGCCCTGGGATATAGGCTTCTGGTAGTTTGAAAGCTTGCTGCTCCATCTGCGGAGATAATGAACTTCTTGACACCAGCTGTATAAATCACTGTTGTAGATGGTAGTGTCAAGTCAGTAAGAGCATATGGGAGAGTAATTCTGTGTCCAGGCAGGCATTTTGGGCCTCCAGTGATACTGTGCATTAGGAAATAACCTGTATTTGTGGCATTCTATTGGTTCTTCAGTTGTGTTAAATCCATTCCTGAAGGACTATGGAGACACTTGGTATCTGTCCATTGGTTTTTGTTTCATTTGGAGACCTGCCAAAACAAGAGTATTGGAGGGCTAGTAGTCTTAGCTGAGTAGACACGTATTGAGAGAAGTTTGTACATAACTTGAACAGACTTTGGCATAATTAGCAGGATCTTCTAGGAGGGGCCCAAGGACTAAACTGCCCAGGATATGCTTAAATTTTGCAGACATGGAGAGTGGAGGCTCCTTTCAGGGCAGCTGTCTGACGGGACACTGCTGTAGTGAGGAATGCTGGTGTTAGTTTATTCATTCATGTACCAGAATAAACAGATGGCACTGCTACACTTCTGCATGTTTTCTTTCCCTTTGGTGCAGATATGTACTGTCTTTATGAACAGAAAACATTAAAAAAAAGGTGCAGAAGAAATGTCTGCTAAAAAGGCTGCTTTATTCCTTTATCTGTCTTTTTTTTTTTTTTTTTTTTTTTTTTTTTTTTTTTTTTTTTTTTTTTTTAAAAAGAGCTGAGTCTCATGAGTGCTGTCCTAAAGTTCAGCTTCCTGGTTGAAAATCTGCATGCAGTAATGTAATATTCTTTTCTAGGAAAGGTTTTTTTTTTTTTTTAATGGCATATGTAAATGAAATAAGACCAGCCCCTGGTGGTATTGACAGGATGCTGAGAAGGAAGCTGACTGTGTATTAACGTGCTTGCAACTTAGGTCATTCTCACCGAACCCTGCAGCTCTGTGAAGTTCAGCTGCTTTGTGGAGATGCCTTTGCATTCTTTCAGTGACCCTTTGTAAAATGCCGTTTCATTAATGAGAAATATTTTTTTACAGACATCTCTTCACTAAACTGTAGATGAAACTGAATTGGATGTGTAATAGTTGTGTTTATACAGGCATAATTAAAGAAATGTGAGCAGGAATCCAGCCAAAATCTGGTGTAAACTTTACAGTGGGAATAATCACTTCCTTTTGTGATCATTCAGTTCTCTGGTTCAAACTGGCTTGTCCATAGTTTAATCCCTTTGAGACTGGTGTAGTTTCCTTCACTTAAGCTTTCAGAGAAACTTGAATTTCTATCAATTTCTTTGTTTTCAAAAGTCAGGACTTTCAGTGGGAGTGGCATGGGATTTCAGGAGACAGCAAACATCACTGAAACATGCATGTGCCAAAGCAGTTTGTAGGCTTGGTGTGGCATTAAATTTGTTATCCTTTTAGAAAGTCTTTTGTGCTAACAACTTGGTTTGAGGAAACTTCAGAGTTCTCTTTCAGGAACAGGAGAAAAATGATCTGGACAAAACTGATTCTCAACATCTTTAAGTTTTACTTGATGAAATGTGGTGTTAGTGCAGAACTCATCAAGTTGCCTTATTTCACAGCTGGAAGCTTCCTTGGCATTCTGGAGCACAGAGAAGAGTATTTATTTCCTATGTTGAGGAAGAAGTAACCTTTTTGTCTGCTTTTTGTAGTGCTGTGCTGAAAGCAAAGCTTCTCACAGGTTCTTCAGCCTTTTAGCAAATATGTGTAGTGTAAGGAAAAATATATTTCAGTGGAGCAGTTGGTTGTTTCCACCAAGTATTCTCTGTTTAGGAAGTTGGTAGTAAAGCTGAGGAGCTTCTGTCAAGCAAAACACTAGCAAAGGAGAGAAATAGGAGATTTTATGTATCAGGAACATGTAGTTTGTCTGATGCAAACTTTGTTGTGCTGTGTATGGATTGAAGAGGCCTTTGATATCTATTCCAAGAGAGTAATGAGTGGATGGGATCACCCAAACCAACATAGCTAGACTGATGTCCAAGTCTTTCAGTTCTGTAGTGGTGCCCAACATTTTATTATAATACACCTGTAGTACAGTTTGTAAGGATACACTTGCAGGCTATATGTTCTGATTTTCCTCTGCCTTGTACCAAAACTGCTGCCCTCTTCCTTCTCTCCTTTAAGTGGTGGCTCTCCCCCTCATTAGCCCAGGTGAGCACACGCATTTCCTGTTCACATTCACTTCAAGAAAGAATAAAGGCATTAGCTGAGATAAAAATACTTCGCAAAAATACTGTTTTAATGTTTTCGTTGATTTTTGAAATTGCTTTTTATGTTAAAAGGTGACTCAAGAATGGTTAAGGATAAATACTGGGTGTCTTCTTGCATGTATGTGATGTCAGACTGAGTCCTTGCAGGGGGGAGGATTTTGATATAATTAGGTCTTCGGTTTCCTCTCCTGGTGAGAGCTCCTTGGGATTTTGCAATTTTTCTCTCACAGCTGAAATAAAGAAGAAACTGTTGTATTCATGCAATTAAATGAAATTAGATCCTTCCATTTTCTTTGCAGATGATTATTCAATTAGAAATTGTCATCTTGGGATGTTTTTGTGAAGATTTGTATTACCTTATCATAAGGTTTGATTCTTAAAGGTTGCTGCAGCCTTCAGGTATGCCATTTACTAAAACTGAAGAGTTGCTTAAGCCTGGAACAGAACAGTACTGAAAGGGACCCTGCAACAGGGAAGTGTAATAACTCACCTACACTTTGCCAGATACGGAAAAAGCTAAATCTGAGGTAAGGAGATGAAAGCAGATGAGTCCATAATGTTCATGGAAAGACTGGCTTATCTCTTTTGTGATTGCCCGCCTTCTTAGATGTAGGCAATGAGAGCAGAGAAAGAAACTTCAGTTCTCAATGTTGATAAATAGTGCAATTTTTTGGAATTTCTTATGTGTTGGAACTATTCAGCAAATTTTTACAGCTGTTGTATGCTGTGAGTGATAACTGGTTTCTTTTTGCCTAGGAGAAAATCTTGCAGAGAGGCAGGTTTATCACGGTCAGGATTTCAGTTCAAAGCAGTAAGGGGCAATTGTCATGACACTGCATTATGTTTCACTGCACAAATTGCTCTCCAGTTCACTGCAGTTCTAGAA
Organism: Acropternis orthonyx; assembly: GCA_035583155.1. NCBI lineage: Eukaryota > Metazoa > Chordata > Aves > Passeriformes > Rhinocryptidae > Acropternis > Acropternis orthonyx. The sequence continues at coordinate 46,950,518 of JAWWEU010000001.1, read as the reverse complement.
TTAGGTGAGCTGGGTTGTAGCTTTTCTCTTGCAAGAGGTTTTTAGTAGGTTTTCTCCAAACTCAGTGGATAATACTGCAGTATAAATCTTCTTTGGCTAGTGGTAAATCCAGTTAGGAACTTATATTTGCTGTAATTGTCAGCTAATGATCTGAAGCCTGTCGTCTTATATGAATGTCAATGTTGGACCAGACTCAATCTAATCCAGCTTTTGGTTTCAAACAGTGACCAGTAGTCACTGCCTTGGTAATGTATGTATAATTAGTGAATGAAACTTCTGTTGCCAACAGCCATATCTTCATCTTGTTTTCATGATTCTTAATTTTTTTTTATTCATAAATTTTAGTCTTTTTGTATATGTTTAAACTCTAGTCTCATTAGATGTCAGCCTCTAATTTCACCCTGGGCACAAGGTACTATCTACTGGGCAGAGCATGTATTTCCTTTTGCTTTTAAATCTGCATGGTAATTTTTATTGGATGCCATCAAGTTCTTGCATTTGAAGAAATTATGAATAATCACACCCTGGCTGCTTTTCTTCTCCCCTCCTTCCCCATCAAATATGCCTTCAATATATTGGCTTTCAGTTGCCTTTTTCAAGCAGAGGGCCCTTGTTTGCAAGGGCTTTAACATTTATATTCTTCCCTGCCTTTTTTTTTGTTTTTTGCTTTTTATCTGATGGAGAGAGAAGAGCTGCCTACTGCAAGTGTTGCTATACAGTGGATTTATGCATTTGCATGGTGGGAAGTTTTGTCATTTAGATTTTGTGGGTTTATAAAGTTGTTGCCTTTCTGGACATAGCTGAGCAATTTCCTTATATGGAGTTGAGGTTCCTAGATCCAGAAATACTATTCACTCCAAAGCCTTGCATAACAACTGATGTGCTGAAGGTCTGTAAACATGTGCCTTCTAGCCAGGCGTGTCCAGCATTAGGCCAGGTCTCAGACAGTTGAGTAGCCGTCATGCCTGAATTTGTCTGAGGTGCATGAAACAGGCCTCTGTATGTGTAAATGCTTTTAGGGACCAGCTTTAGTATGTATACTGAAGGTACCACATGAAGCAGGCGTGAGCTAATTGTCCTCTTCAGACAGAGGGAGTTTAAAACCTCACTACTTTTTATTTTACCCCTGAGACAGGTTTAGCTAAGCTATACCACCCATCTCCTGTTGTCCCTTTTGAAGAATCACAGAATCAGAAAATATGCTGAGTTGGAGGGGACCCACATGGATAAAGTCCAGCTCCTGGCCCTGCACAGGACCATCCCCAAGAGTCACACCATGTGCCTGAGAGTATCATCCAAATGCTTCTTGAACTCTGTCAGGCTTGGTACTGTGACTGCTGCCCTGGGGAGCCTGTTCCAGTGCCCAACCACCCTCTGGGGGAAGAACCTCTTTCTAATATCCAACCTAAATCTCCCCTGGCACAACCTCAGGCCATTCCCTCAGGTTCTGTCCCTGGTCACCACAGAGAAGAGATCAGTGCCTGCCCTCCCTCTTCCCCTCACAAGGGAATTGTAACTGCAATGAGGTCTCCACTCAATCTCCTCTTCTCCAGGCTGGACAGAGCAAGTGACCTCAGCCCCTCCTCATCCTGTTTCCCCTCCAGGCCCTTCACTGTCTTTGTTGCCCACCGTTGGATTCTCTCTAATGGCTTAAGGTCTTTCTGTGGATCTTGATTTCTAAATCCTGTTCCTGTTGTTACTTCCACTAGTTATCCAGAGAGGTAAATGTCTTCATCTCTAACTTCATCCCTGTCTCAGGAAGTGGACTTAGTTGTCTGTTGGTACCTAAAGAAACAATTCATGTATTCCTTTGTGTTTCATGTGTCTGGGATATGGTCAGTTAAATTTAAGTGGAGGTTTGTTTTCCTAGCAGTTAAATAAGTTTAAATTATAGAGTACACATCGGAGAGGAGATTTAAAAAAAAAAAAGATTGTGCTGAACCCTGGGAGAGTAAAACAGAAAGCATTACAGCCAGAGTTTGTACTGCTTGTGACACACTTGGAAGAATCATACACCATTGGTTCAGATTTATTCTTGCGTGCATCTTAGTGCTCTTCTGTACACACTACAACAGCTTTGTGAAGAAACAGGGTATGGAACTAGTGGAAAGTTGAAAATGTCTTGACTAAAGTAATGCCAGCGGAGTTTGTCACTGTTGAAAGAAAGGTGAGTCAGTGAAATGGAAGACAGAAGGAATTTCAAGCAGCATAAAAAGGGAAAAGAGAAGTCATGTTTGTTTTCACTAATTATGATTTCAGGAGAGTAACTGGATGCAAAATTAGTTAATTATCTTGTGTTTATTGTAAACTCCTATGCTTTCTCTGAAGACACCAGAAGTGCTTTTGCTTCATAAACCATGTGAAATCAAAGCAGTTTCATTATATTACAGAGCTCTGTAAATTGATGTCACAACTTGAGAAAAACACTTTTATCTGCAAGTACTTAAGAACGCTGCCACTTTCAGAACCATGCAAGACATTAGTAGCTGGCTTGTTCAACTCCTTTTGGCTTTCATGCTGACACATACCATATTGAAGACATGGGTTGTTTGTATAATACTTGGTTTGATCTTTTTTTCTGGTACTTTCAGTACTGTTGAATCAATCAAAGGAAGTTATTGCTCTGTTGGGCATTAGCATACGTTTAGATATTTCTGCACTAAGAGCTGTTCACAGAGGAAAAGGCTTTTATGTCAAAAGGAGAGTAAACAGTATGACCGCTGCTGCTTTGAGCTGTTGACCCACATATATTTGAAAGCGAGCCTGTTTGTACTAGCAATTACTCCAGTTTGGGCTACATCGTTGTGAAGGGCTTCCCCTTCTCCCTCCTCTTTTTGATATTTTAATTCGTTTAGTCTTTAGCAACTGTGTGAATGCTACAGATGGGGAAAGGGCTGTCAGTGGCTCTTGTGATGGTTTGCTCCCATCATGGATTAGCATGCACAACTGAGTTGGTTTCTTTATCTACTGCTGCATGATGCACTGGCAGCAGTAATGCAAAGACAGTTGCTAATGCTAAATATTCATAATTTGTGCATGACATGTGGGTGTAACTTCCCTCGGAAACTTTTTAACCTGAACTTACTGAGAGAACTCAGTTTTATAGAGGACTGACTAATCATCAGGGCCTTATTCAAGCCTCATTAAATTTCATAGAGGGATTAATTTTTTGACTGGGTTTGTAGTGATTACTGTCAGCTACTAAACTGAGTAAAGAGCCACTTAAAATGCATCTGTGGCTTCCCTGCTGTCTTAGACTGTTTTGTAAATGTCACAGATAAGTAGTCAAACACAGGAAGGGACAGAGAAGAATAAAAGTATATCTCATATGAAAGACTGGGAAGTGTTACTGTAGAAGTTAACATGGACTATGCTAATTATGGTCCAATGCAACTGAAAAAAGCTTTTCTTAATACCTCTGTCTTTGGTCAAACTTCTTTGCAAATATATGTGACTTCTAGGAAGATCCCAGCTTCAGTTTCATAGCAACTGCATTAGAGAAATTAGGCTAATGGTCAGTTTTCAGTTCTACTACTTATTGTCAGGTTTCTTAAACTAGAATTAGATCTAGTTTTTGCTTTCTGTTTATCTAGTGAGGGAAAGAAACTGAAATGTCTATTACTGTAAGGTCCTTCTCTGAGAAGTAGGTTTATGATCAGACATGAACTAATGAGATGAATATGTTGTGTTTTGCTGGATTTGGAAATAGTAATGTGGAGAGTGCTAAAAATGTAAGTCTTTGAGAGCTGGCCCTCTTGGAAGCAGTCTTTCCCATGTGGAACTTTTTTTGCTGGATCACAGTAGTTTCTGTTGAGTCTCTGTGGGCTGTCTAGCTTTCTCAGGAGATATGTTTATTTCTTTGGATGGGTTGGCTTTTATGCCAGATGTGTTGTTTTTGGTTTTATTTTCTAAACTGAGAAGTCTGTGGCATAAAAATAACAGAGTAATTTTATAGTGTCTACCCAAAGAGCTGCTAAGTTAAAAGTTGCCAAGTCTAATGTATCCACTGCTAAAATATGAAAATTTCAAGTTAAGGAAATTATACACAAAGCTATTTATGTAGCTTCAATACCAGTGGGTTATGCAGGCAAAAGAAAGGGGATGATGTGATGGTGCAAAGAGTTTGAAGTGCTGACGGATGAGGAAAAGGCAAGGTTGGAAGGAGAAGACTGTTTACCTGGGGAAGATGCTCCAGTAACATGGTATGATGACTGCACTCAGGGGAAGGAGATGAGGTCACTTCTCTACTGCAGTGCCCAGTTATGCTGTCTCACTGGAGACGTTTAGCACACAAGGCAGCATCTGTGCCAAGTGTAGTCATTTGAAATCCAGGCCTTGTTGTGTGACAGAACCACATGGGGATCCTCTTCAGGAACCATTTCAGTTGTTTAGTAGGGGAGTGCCTCCATTGTCACTGAACTGAGGCTTCAGGTGTAGACACAACCTTCTCTTCAGAGTTACTTAGTTTATACCCCTGATCATCTAAAGAATTCTCCACTGGAATCTTTCTAACTTCTCTCCTTTTCTCAACTTGGCTTCAAAACCTGGAGATACTATAGATTTTGCCTCACCTGTGCTGAGGAGAGGGCTGATAATAGCTTGTCGTTTTGTCCTGGGTCACTACCTACTACATGGTGTGCCTCAATTGCAGTAATAATGCCCTTCTGACTCACATTGAACCCGATGCCCATCATAACCAGGGTAGGGGCTGGCCATTTCCAAGCCTGCAGTAGAACATGAGGTTATTAGTTTCTGAGAGGTGAAGCTTTACCCTTCTCTGTTTGAACTCCATAAGGTTTGTTGGCTGAGTCCCTGAATTTCTGAAGGTTCCTTTCAATAAAAACTATCTGATTCCTTGTAATCTAGTCCCCCTAGTTCACCATCATCTGTAGACTTGCTGAGGGTCTCTCTTTTGTCAGCATTTGGGTTACTGATGATGTTGAGCGGGAGGGAATCTTCTGGTACCTCTGATCATTGCCAGTTGGACACTGAATGTTTGACTGTTCCTATGAACTATATCCTATTTGAAGAATGACGTATTAGTTATGTCTCAGATACGTTAAAACAGTTGGGTCCTCACTTGGACTAATTGCTCTGCCCTCCTCCACCATATATTGGCTTGCATTTGGGGTGTTATTTGTACTGGATTATGGACAATGTGGATATTAATAAAATCTGTAGTCTTAAAAACTAAATAGCAGTGTGTCTACAGTACTATTATGCTTGAGTGCATGTAGAGAATAAGCAGTTTTTCTGTTCCATGTAAATTGTTTGGGATTCTGTTAAACATTCAGAAGATTTAGTAACTTACTTTTTTTGGCATTCAATCTGTTTTTACAGAGGTGGGGTTCTTGTTCCAAATTGTTAGCTTTGATTTTTTTTTTTTAAGTCACAGTCAGGTATGAGTGTAAGGCTATTAGTAGTCTGTGAGCTTGATGTTTTTCCATAATACTCATGGGAGGAAACTTGCTCACGTAATCTCTCCATCTTCATGAAATGAGTGTTTTGATGACTTTCAAGTTAGATTAGAGTTGCTGTGACCTCCTCGAATTTTGCAGTAGAAACCTTTGATTATACCTTTCACATCACTGCCAGCAAACTTCTGGCAAAGGTGCTCTGACCCTCTTTGGAGAAAGAGGGTGGTATATAGGTTTGTGTAGATGTATACAAAGCGTAAGCACATCTTAAATGTAGTTTAAGGAAATACAGTGGCCTGCAGATGTGTGCTGGTGGCTTCTTTGGTGCTCAGAGTACAAGCTGTGCCATGAGAACTGTTACGGTGGATTCCCATCTGCAGTTGTCATCACCAAAACAGTTGGCACATGTCATTTTAGGAGGCTTGAGATCAGCCTCTTGTGTATTGCCCTCATGTCTTCCCCCCTTCTCCCCAGGCTCTCTGACACAGTTTATTTAAAAGCAGCATCTACATACCTTGTATCCTGCAGCATAGACTACCTTCTAGAAGGCATTTGTTATATGTCTGTTGAACGTGAGTGCTTTTTGCATTATCCCACCTGTGTTCAGCTTCTGCCATGTGTCTTTAAGATCTTGCTTTCCAGTTGCCATGTTGTATTTGAACGTGGAGTTCACTTTTTACCTCAATACCTGTTTGGCTATAGGATTTTTCAGTGTGTTGTATTTGAAAATGAATTGCTGTTACTTGAATTTTGGCAGTGAAATGTATAAACTTTTGATATATAGTAAACAGATTTTGGTGAACTTAAGGTTTCAAGGCTAAGATTGTAACTAAAAGATAAGAATAAAATTTACTGTGTAAATGAATAGATGACTGTGCTGCTACAGAAGTCATATTGTTAAGCCATGTTAGAGCATGCATCAGCTCCAAACCTTTGTCTGAACAGAAATTACTGTAAGCTGACTTGCTTTTCATGGCTGGATTTAAAAAAGAAAGCATGAACTTAGCCTTCCTGATATGCTGTGGTACATGTGGACAGTATCCTAACTCAAGAAAGCTTCTTTTACAGTTGCCTTTAGAGCTCATCAGCTCTTCAGCATGGGGCAACTCATTGTTTTTCCTCTCAGGTTTTTGACTTCTAATCTTGCTTGAGTCATGAAGAGTTGTCAGGGAATACAGTTCAACTCCTGGCAATTCATTTTTTGTCTCAATTTTTGTGGCATCTTTTTAAGGAGGTGTTTCATGTGGCCTGGCTCATTTAGCTCTTCCAGTTGTAGCTGGGTCTGTGCGTGGTTTAGGTGTTGCATTAGCAATAATAAGGTAGCTCTGTGTGACACTTCAAATTGTGTTGACACCAATGACTTGGTTATGCTCAAATTCACCATTACTTTGGCACTAATGGCATGAAGCAGGCCAGTGCTTAAAAATCATTGTGGTTAATATGGTACAGAAGTGGATGTGGAGGAAACCTGCTTTCCTCTGCCCCCAGTAATGCTCTGATACTTCATGCCGTGTCTCAGTGGCCCAACAGTACACCATACGAGACCACAAGTTAATTAGGAAAGGGTTCATTATAATGCCTGCTGAAATGTTTCAAAGCTGTTTTTTTACTCCAGGAGGTCCTTTAGGCAATGTCCTTCAGCCAGCTTTCGGGAAAAGGTTAACTTAAATGTGCCTGTTTTCTCTATGCTATTTCAAAGCTCCTTACATGCAGTTGTTCATGTCTGCCTTTATTCCCTTAAGTAACGGGGGTGGTGGGAGGCATGGTCTGCCCCAGCAGCAATTACTTAGTACTAATTGTGTTCTTTGAAACATGGACATGTATGTTACCAAACTGGAACTGCAGCATGTTGTGTTCTTTCTGTAAAAATGCAAATGTTTGACATTTTGAAGACTTAGATCCTAGTTCTGTATTCTTAGTCTAATTCAGGAAGCAAAATTGTTGGCCTAATTTGAGATACTAAGCACAATATTTGTACTTTTTTTGACTGTCTGTACTCCATGCAGCACTGTTGTGTGCGAAGCCCTGTCTGTACTGGTATGGCTGATCCTGTGGTCAGAAATATGGATGAGGGTAAAAGTAAAAATCGTATGTGGAAAAGACAAGCACCTCTGATTGTCGAGACACGTTCAGGAATTCAGAGCTGCAATTTCTTTGTTGCTTTTTTTTTTTTTTTTGTCAAAACTCTTTAACATCCCTTTCAGTAACAGTGAGGTGGCTGGTCTGGAGCTTTCAAGAGGCATAATTCTGAAGTCAGTGCAAGTTTGGAAACAGAGGGAATTGAGTTTCGTGAGGCTTTTCCTTAGTGTGAAGCATTTTGGGTTGTGCATGTATACCCTGTTAATAAGAGCACTAAGGAGCAAGCATGAATACTGGACTGTGTGTCCATCCTGTGCTGTTCAGGTACTCTGACTCTGCGTGGGCTGCACCAAAATGCCTGCACAACCTTCTGTGGATAGTCAGCTCAAGCAGTTTGGCAAAGGTGAGACTGGACCAGGTTGGCCTCCTCTTGCACAGCAGTTGCCAGCACTTAGAGCAAGTGGTGTGCTTATGCCTCCTGTGACAGCCTGTGATGTATGGCTTTGGTTTCATGTGCTCTTCTGTGCAAGGGTCATCACACTTGACAATCAGGAGTGCAGGGGACCAATATGTGTTGTGTTCACTCTGCTGTCTATCTCTGTTTTGTTTTACAGAAGCAGCTGCTATTATTAAGCAGTTGTTTTCATAAATCATAGGGAATTTTGATGCCTTAAACAAGACATAGGTGTGTTGAACCATGTGTTTGAGGGCTACAGCTGCCCTAGATTATGGCCATGTTCATGGCTGGTCATGTGCAGAGGTGCTATTAGTACGTCTTTTTGATGTACATTGGTCATATGAATTTACAGTGTGTGTGGTAGCTGCAGAGTACAAAAGCACTCCCTAATCCTAGATGCTGTACTTTAATGTTTTGATTTAATCATGAACTTAATGTATAACTGACTTGGCTAAGAAAAGAGTGAGGAGGGGAAGGAGGGAAAAGTGTAATATTCTAGAGCAGTATTGGTTGTATTGAATCTGAGGTTAGAGGTTTGTCAAGATCCTTTTTTTCAGCTTGTGTTGGGGAATAGTGAGAATGCTGTCAATGTTCTGCTGTAAGTTAATACCTGACCTGGCTTCGGTCAGAGCACAGATTTAATAGTTGATCAAGACTGAGCCAATCCTGGACAGAGTTTGAGTTGTCAATGTCTCTTCTATGTAAAAGTGTGGTCTGAATTTTTTTTTTTTCTTCCTTTTAGTGGTAACACCCTGGTGCTGAACTTCCCTAGCTATGGAGAGATTATGGAAAACAGAAGTTCAGGGGTTTGTTTCTAAATATCTAATGATTTAGGGACTTCGCTGCAGGGATTTTGCTCTTGTTGAAGAGAGACTAAAGTTCAGGGAAGGGTGTGAAATAACTTGCATTTTGGTGATGTGGTAATGAAAATTTTGGGACCTTGCCCATCTTCTCTGATACGTGATGATCCTTATTTTTCAGGATACTGGTAACTCTGAAAGTGAAAATATTACTTTTTTACTGATGTGGTAATTTCACTTTGGGTATTGAGTCCTCCACGTGATTGCAGCCCTGTGACCATAATTAAGTTGCAAGTTGATTGTTTATACGTATTCTTGTATTAAATTCCTGGAGACATTTCATTGAAAGGGTGAAAAATAAATCATGCCAAGTTACTAGAACTCTGAATGAAGGAAAAAAAAAATCTTGGTGCTTGTAGTGCTGCTGAAATGGCAGATTGTCAAATCTGTTGGCTACATATCCCTTCATCTTCCTTCTGTGTCAGTGGCTTGTTTCTTAGGTATATAATCCACAAAGCAGGAGTAGTTTTCAACAGTAACACTGTCCAGTGCTGCTTTTTGTGTTTCTGATCTGTAGTTACAGTGGAGGAACAGAGCACCTGTCAGGCTCCTGAAGGGAGGTTGTAGGGAGGTACAGATCCTTCTCCCAGGTAGCAAGAGACAGGACAAGAGAAAGTGGTCTCAAGTTTTGCCAGGTAAGGTTTAGATTGGATATTAGGAGACAATTTTTCACTGAAAGGGTGGTCAGGCATTGGAACAGGTGGCCCAGAGAAGTGATGGAGTCACCATCCACAGAGGTATTTAACACATGGGTAGATGTGGTGCTTTGATATGTGATTTAGTGGTGGACCTAGGAGTGTTAGGTTAATGGTTGGACTTGGCAATGTTGGATGCCTTTTCCAACTCCAGTGATTCTGTGATTCCATGATTGTTGCCTGTGTGGTGTGGTTAATGCTACCAAGTGTTGCTGTTCTGTTCCTAGAGGCAGGTGCTAATCCTGGCTATTCCGTGGGGTCTTTTGGCTTCACCACAGAACAGAGCCTCAATAAATGGGCTAATGTGCTTATTAATGGACATAGTGTTAATTGTAACTTAATTTCACCATGTGTTGTGAAATTCTGTAAACAGCTCTGCTCTGTGAAATGCATGGGTGCTTGCTCTCTGTGCATGCCCTCAAGGTTATAAAGGCACTAATCTGCGTGTTTTGCAGACTGAAATTTTTTTGCTCTGTGATTAGAAAAAGACTGATTTCCATGTTGCATGAGAACTGCTCAGGCTGATTAGCATGGAAATAAATGTGTCTTAATCAGCTTGGAGTGAGGGAAGCTCAAAATTAATTTGATACATTAGTTTCACTTTAAAAATGTATTATAGCTGTTGCCACTGGTGACCATTGTAGTTAAAAATGCAAAATAGTCTCTCATTCAACACTGTATTTATGCCAACTCATCAATTTGCAAATAATTTGTTTTCCAAACTAGATTTTCCCTATTTAATCTTTGCCCCAGAAAGCTGGCTGAGGGAAGGGCAATCATGACAGAAATATGCAGGGATGGATATCAAAGAGGAAGAAGATGCTGGTTTGAGATTTAACCCTGTGTTCACTGGAGTGTTATGTGTTATATTGCTGCTTAATACATTGAATCCAGCTTATAAAGAGATTATTTCCTAACCCTTGTCCTCTGGAGATCATTTCTGTGACAACTGTGAATGGCAAATGAGTTATTGAAATATGAAATTAAAGAGAGAAATTCTCTAGTGGTACATACATTTTTAAAAAAGAGAACTTATATAATTAGAAAAAAATAAAATTTGTTTTTGTGATGTGAGGATACTAAATAAATTTGTGTTCTTCCTCTTCAGAAGACTGCATAATTCAGGGTTTTATGGCTACAAAGAGCACTTTATATTAAGAAGGCAAATCTAAAGTAATCCAGAAGGATCTGTTTTGGTAACCATTAAATTGGAAAACTGTCACAAGTCCTGTGAGTACGTATGTAGGAGTGTGCATGTATGTTGGGGTTTGTATTCTCGTGTGAGGCCTGGACAGCTCAACACAGCAATATGATGATCAAGAGTAGCCAATTTATTAATTATATACTAATCATTTTATAATATTCTTCTACTGCAACCACACACAGAGGCTACGTGTCATTTGCTAAGCACACTTGTCTGTCAATTCCAAACCATCTTCTGATAGGTGGTCACCATCTCTCCTCATGCTGGCAAGTCCCAAAACATACTCTTGTTTTCTACAGTTGTTTTTCTCTCTCTTCAGCTTTCCCAGGCCTGGTCCAAGGACACAGGTGATTTTTTTTCCACTGCTTTCCCAGGCCTGCAGCAGCATCCTCTTAAAGCCAAAGCTGTCCATATTCTAGCAGTCCCCAACACATGTGTTTTGACTTAGAGCCCTGCCGGTCATCAAAAACACCCTGTTCTGGATAACCTGAAATTTAGATTTAGTGTGTGTTGCTTAGAAAGTCAAGTGTGTCTCTGGCATGTCAGTGAGACTGAAAAACTGAAGATTTTTTTTTTTAAAGTACTTATATAATAAGAGCAAATTAGACTCCTGATAGGTGAAATAGAATGTAAAACTCTCTGTTTAAAATAGAAAAATAGAGTTGAAACCAGCCTGATAAAGTTGGATGAGTAAAACAGCTGAAGGACTGTCTGCTCAGGCAAAAAATTAAATATGGAGAAGTGAGGCTGCAGCTAAAATGACTAAGGATGATGCTGCAGTTGTTCTTAGAGAAGCCAGTAGAGGTTTGGTAAGATTTTGCATTGCCTGTTCAGAAGAGAAGGGGTTATACAAAAGAATCAGCAAGAGCTGGAAGCACAGACAAGAAGTGAGGATTTTGATAAAGAAGGGAAGGTGTGTCAGTAAGGTCAGCATCAGGTGCCTGTGTTAGGAGGCAGCAGGCATTCTACCCTACCAGAAAGGAGGAGAGGAAAGGCTTGTACACTAGATTAATTTGAAGGTATGTAACACTGCAGTAATGTAAAAGAAGGGTTTCATCCTGTTTAATTTGTTATGTCAGCAGTAGGCTTTTTCATGGGAACTGCTTGGCTTCAACCCACTTTACCTTGGTTGAGAGAAAAAGGCACTATTAAGAGATGAACTGCAACCTGAAAGGATATGTCTGAAGTCAGACGAATTGCACTCTAGAACCGCCTGTTTCTCTCCATTGACTATAAAAGGAGCATGGCATGGTTAGTGCAGGTAGAGATGTCTCCACTGAAGACACTTAAATGTAGTTGGATGAATACCTTTGGTGCTTTTTTTATGAGCATTAAATTATCCATAATTTCACTCAGTGCTGTATTTAAAGTTGTAAGTACTGCACAAGAGGTGTCCCTATTAAAGCTGTCAGCAGGGAAAGGAGTTTCAGAGAAATTAGTAAATATAAAGCATTCAATGTTATGCACATTTTGAGTCAATCTGATGTATGTGTGCTTTTCTGCACTTTTCTTCTGTGTGGGTTACACAGAAGTTTATCCAAGGTATCTCAAGAGCATCATGACTGCAATTCAAGCCTAACCCTTGGTTGGATAACACATGGTTGAAATCTGGACACTAGTGCAGGAGAAATCACTATCATTAAGAATTGCTAAATATGATGTCATTGTAATGTTCTTTGCTTTCTGTTCATGGTGTGTTAATTTATCCTATTGTGACAGTATTAGTAGCTGTCAGCTTTCTGTGCTCTCATCTGCCTTGCTGAAGATGAGGTCACTGAGCTTTTTGAAGTACTGGTGTATTTTATGATGGAACAGGGTAAAATAATGTTCACTGCAGTAAAGGGTAGACTCTTGAGGGCCTTTTGTGTTTCATTAGCAAAGCATTTCAAGGAAGTAGAATATCAAATTCATGTTTCGTGTTAAAAGCATTAATGCCTTTGGTTATACCTGTTACAGCATGGAAGCGGAAGAAAGTAACAATTTGTCTTCCTCTTTGCACAAATGAACATTAAACATTTTAAAAGCATGGGTAGGAATGTCTTAATTTTTAATTGAATTGGGAGTGTGGGATGTATGCATTACTCACACAGAAATTTATTGAATTTTTTTGTTGGGTTTTTTTTGTTGGATTTTTTGTTTTGTTTTGGGTGGGTTTTTGTTTTTTTTTTTTTGCGTGGAGGGTATCCACAAATGAAAAAATCTCCCCCCAAAACAATACAGACAGAACAGAGGAGATGGCTGAGACTAGGTATCAAACTGTGCCTTGCTCAGGTGTGAAAGAGCTTGTGGGGCTGTCTCTCTTCATGGTTCTTGTAAGATGGTCTGAATATCAAGGGATCTCTTAGAAGTCATCTACTTTCTGCCCATATCCTATGGATGAAAATATTTGAATAGAGTTTACATATTTTGTTAATTTTTCATCATGTCTCTTTTTATAAACAGTTAGTAGTCTCAGTTGCTAGTTCTCCGTCAGAACCCTGTCTTCATTTGGTCCTTCAGACTTGAATGCAATAAATACAAATAATTATTTTCCAAAATACTGCGTTTTTATTCCCAGTCTGTGGTTTGTCTGTATACGTTGAAGTGTCTGCAGTTTAAGCAGCTATAGTTTAAGGACCTTGTGTGAGAAGTATTATTTTCAGTTGCTGTCATGAATCTGTACTGGCAATAAAGACAGGGATGTGTAGTAACAGAATTAACAAACTGTTTATCACTTCCTGCTGACACTATCTTGTGGAGTGTAGCTGACTGATGAGACACAGGGCTGCTTGTTCTGTTTGTGTCCTTCCCATCTCATTTCTGATGTGTTAGGTGGAGTCTGGGAATAATAGGGATAACTGCCTTGCGAGATTGCAGAAAGTAAACAGTAAAGGAAACTGATTGTTTTAAATCAGTTGAAGTACATTAAAAATTTAAGCTCTATTGCATTGCTTTGCTGAATTAAGACCGATGTTTTCATGTTTTCCTGCTACTTACTTTCTAGGTTTTGAAAAATTTTGGTACCAAAAGGAGCTTCTAAATAAAATGTTTGATTCCTATTATTGAAATATCATTGCTTTTCTTTTTTTCTTTTTTTTTCTTTGCCTTTTCTCTCTCTCTTCCCCCCACTTATTTTTTGTGAAACCTTCACTGTATTATGATAGTTAGAATTTATTAATTGCTGTGGTTGTCTCAGAAAATATTCCTGATGAAAAAAATGGAAGTGGAAGATTTTCATTGTGATTCAATTCTCCTAAAAAAAGTAAAGTAAGCTCGAGCAAACCTCCCAGCAAAATGCTGAGTAGAATCATGGAGTATCTCAAGTTTGAAGGGACCCATAAGGATCACAGATTCCTGTTCCTTGCAGAACTACCTAACACTAAACCATATTAAACAGAACTGTTCTGAAAGGTCAAACATCAGGTACGGAGTTTGCTCATAAATATATGTACTCAGGCTAAAGAGGTAAGTGCGGAGTAAATGTTTAAAGCTATTTGGAGCTGCTCTGCAGAAGTCAGTGGGAAGCCACTTAAAACACCCTCTGTGGAAACCACCTGTGTTACTGCTCTGTGCTGTGCCCTGTGCTGTTTTTCTCATGAGCTTCCTCTAAGTTCAAGGGGGATGTTACGGTATTTACTGACAGTAACAATATAGTACTTTGTTACCTGAAAACTACGTAACCCCCTTGCCTCCTTCCACTGTATCCTTATGAATTTAATTGACTTAAGAATAATTAGGTCCGTATATTTCTGAGAATCCCTGTCTCTGGGCTGCTGCATCTCTCTCCTGGTGTCTTCACGAGGTATAGTTTTTGTGCTTGCACCTATGCCATTATAGAGGAAGCAATGTGATATGAAGGCATTAGTCATCACCTTCAGGATGGAAGTGGCTTACTCTGTTAACCTGTTAAAGGTGCTGGTAGAGACTAAGCAGGTTTGAGACTGAAGAGAACCTTCAGTTTTTCCATGTGTGCTTTTACTCTCTCAGGAGCAAGGCTACTGGAAGGAAGTCTCAGAGGTTAGCAAGGAGCATAACTGCTGTATGGCTGACACTTAACTTCATGTATCCCTTCCATCATCCATGAATGTTTAATACTGCACAGCTAGATGTTGAATGCTAAGCATTTTATATAGGTGGAGTTTTGACCTCAGGCTCTCTGCAGCCTGAGTGGATTAAATTCAGATTGTCAGGGAAGAAGTTCGAGCAAGAATCTGAAGACTTGATATGGCAGCTACAGTTGTGGTACTTGAAACTTCACTTTTCCCCCACCCTCCCCACCCAGAGTATGGGTAGAAGAGAGAATCAATCTACATGAAGTTAACTATATCTGTTGGGAAACATGTTCTTGAGCAGAGGCAATATAAATAACTTGAGCATAAACTAGTATTTCCAGTGAACTCGTGAGTTGTGCTCAAAGAACCTTTATAAGAAGCATTGCTGTATGACCAGTGAATGAACACATGAATTTGATGCAACTTCTGTTTTATTCACATCTTAATTCTTATTTGGGTCTCTATCCTTATATTGCTGCAGTGAGTTCTGCAAGTGAAAGCTGGGGATGTTCCATCCAATATAAGTACCAATAGTTGCCTGTCACTGCAGAATTTTTTTTTCCAAGTAGTTCTTTTCTTGTGCTTTGAGTTTAGGCATTTGTCTGCAATCTTTGTGGAGAATTGGACCACAGGTCTGATCATCTGGCTGAGAGGATTAATGCCATCTAATACAGTGTGTTGGTACCCAGCAGATTACAAGGAGCATAAGAGGTTTGGAGGCTGAGTGACTTGTGGAAGGAGGGGTATAATATCCCTCAGGAAATCAGTAGCCATCTCAATTTCCAGCTTTTGTAGTTAGTGTACTGTGTGCAGCAAAACTCTTCTCTTGAGCTGCCGGCTGTACTTTATGGGGAGGTGTCAAAGAGGATGTTTGCTGTAAAGCTGGTTTTTAGGAGAAATAACCATAATGAAGTAACACTTTGTGCTGAAGTCTTTTCTTAGATTTCACCTTCCTAAACCAAATGCTTAAATATTTGTGGTATTTAAAATGCATATGTAGTGTTTCTAGTAGTTTGTTTAGCCTTACTAGGCAAATAGGGATGTTAAACATTAGCTGGGTGTTATATAACTGTGGGTATAATTAAATCTCATTGGTCAAGACAGTAAAAGAATACTCTGTGAATGCTATGTAGTGGTTGATAAATGCATTTATATAGAGACATTCCATTGACTTGCCAAATAATGGGTCATTAATGGCAAAGTTGTCTTAAAATCTGAAACCACACCTACCCTGGAGACACAGAATTGAATACAGGCTGTATTAGCTAGCTTGATATGCCCCAGCTAAACTGCACTAGAATGAGCTTGAGCATTTCTGCCACATTTTGATCACGTCTGAAGTGTCTGTAGGCAAGCTGCTGGTTTAAACCACAGAATCAGATGCTGTTCACATTCTGTCTTTTTTCCTTCCCCTGTTCCTTTAAGCATGTTAGAAAGCAGGGACCTTCTTTGCTGTTTCTATTGCTACCTCACTGAGAAGTAAATGATCACAAACGGAGCTTCCGAGAGATGCATGTGTCTAAAAAGGGTGTTAGCAGATATGTGCGGTACTCTGCTGTGAAGAAATAATTGCATGAGGGATCTGCCAAAAGTATATGGTCCTGTGCAGTGGCGGTGCCCCTGGGGCTGGTAAGGGGGGCAGGGGTGGGGGGGGTCTGTGTTCTTATCAACCCAACCCTCCAGAACCGGCTCGAAGTCCCGCTGGAGTTTGCATTTTTATGGCTTGAAGTCCCTTTGACTCCTTGCCCCATGCTTTAATATTTTATTATGTGAATACTGGGGGAGAGGGAGTAGAGTGTGCATGCATATATGAAAGAAAATTTAAAATTTGATGTAGATGATATGCAGAACTGCTTTATAATTACAAACCAACATGTTTTGTGTACCATAGGTTGGTAAATGTGTTTGGATTTTGTGTTGGGAATTTAACTGGGCCTTTATAGTGCCAAGTGGTGTTTTCACTGCCAGGTAATGGAGTACTTCACGCATCTATCCAATGGTATTAAGTAAATTTTATGAGTCAATCAACTTTTTCCTGTAGTTGGCTTTTAGGAACAGGACAGGTGCTAGAATTCTCAGGTGGTTTAGTTCACATGTGAAGTTTGAGCCCAGCAAATTTCTTTTTCCCGGAATTACTCATCAAGTTATTTTAAGAGTGATTTACTAATAAAATACATATTTAGGTATTTACTGAACAAAATCAAGGCCATAAAACATAATGCTGAACAAGATAGCTTTGGTTTTTTTTGATCAGGAGTAATCCAGCTGGGTATATTAAAGGGCTGTGTAAGTTGCTCCCACAGGAGGTAGTCTCTGGAAAAAATGCCATGTAAAAAAAAATAAATCTGTCTCCCCTATTACCCAAGCTCCCCATTCTTCCCCTATTTTAATAGTAAAGCTTTTAGATATCAGTTACATTCTTTTTCTTGCGTGGTATGTCACTGACTTGAGATGTGGAAAAGTTTTGTCTAAAGCTTTATTTAAGGAAATATAAAATAATTTGGAACTTTAACTAAAACTGATGGGGAAAGGAATTAGAGTTGTTTGTACAGATGGGGTTAGAATAGAAATATTTAATCTGCATGTAGGTATTTTCACAATACCTCATGATTTGGTAACCTGATTCCCCTTTTCAAGGCAAAAGGGCATTTTGCCTGTCTTGCCCAATTTAGAAACCTAGTCCTAAGTACTTTTCCACTTTTGCCTGGTTTAGACTAGTTCAACTCTGTTGAATTCTGTGCATTTTTATCTGCTTGAAACTGATAAAAACTGAGAGAAGAATCAGATTCAAGTAATTGGCAATAAATCTGATGAGAATATTCAGATGTCATGGAGTCAGCTTTTTGGTTTTTAGTTGGAATTGAGTAACATCATCACTGAAGTCAGAGTTGCACCTACACACAAGGCTCTCTGATCCTGTGTTAATGGTCTGAGATTGGAAAGATGGTCTGGCAAATGGCAATGTAAACTGGAGGAGGAAATAGAATTGTTTAGGTTGGAGGAGACCTTCAAGATCATCCTAACACTGACAAGTCCACCACTAGGCCATGACCCTAAGTGCCACATCTACACGCTTTGCAAATAGCTCCAGGGATGGTGACTCCACCACTTACTTGTCAGCCCTTTCCCTGAAGAAATTTTTCCTAATAGCCAGTCTAAGCCTCCCCTGACACAACTTGAAGCTATTTCCTCTTGTCTTTATCACTTGTTACACGGGGCAGGAGACCCTCACCTCACTACTGTCTCCTTGGTGGTGGTTAGAGAGAGCGATAAGTGTTCCCCTGCCCCAAACCTTTTATCCACAGCTCCACCAGCTGCTTCTAATGAGACTTGTGCTTCAGATCCTTCACCAGTTTCATTGCCCTTCTCTGGACATGCTCCAGCACTTCAGTATTGGTTCTTTTATGGTAGTGAGCCCAAAACTGAGCACAGCACTCAAGGTGTGGCCTCATCAGTGCTGAGTAAAGGGGGACTGTCACTGCCCTGGTCCTGCTGGCCACACTATTGCTGAGACAGGCCAGTATGCCATTGGCCTTCTTGGCCACCTGGGAACACTGCTGGCTCATGTTCAGCTGCTGTCAACCAATAACCCCAGTCCTTTACTGCTGGGCAGCTTTCCAGCCACATTCCCCCAACCTATAGCACTGCCTGGAGTTGTTGTGACCCAGGTGTGGGACCCAGCACTTGGTCTTGTTGAATCGCATACAGTTGGCCTTGGCTTATCAGTCCAGACTGTCCAGATCCTTCTGCAGAGTCTTGCTGCCCTCCAGCAGATCAATGCTCCCACCAAACTTTGGTGTTATCTGCAAACTGGCTTAGAGTGTCCTCAATCTCCTTATTGAGATCATTGATAAATATATTAAACAGAACTGGTTTAATAATAAGGTAAACCTGCAGTACCTTTTGCCAAATCACTGAAAATCTGATGTATTTTGGTCTTTCTCCTCCTGGATGGTGATGCAGTGTTGACAGCAAACAAGGAAGCCTGCAGTATTAATCTGGAAACTGCCATAGAAGATGAAACTCACTTCTCCAGTGAGGCAATATAACATCACCTGTGTATGTCAGAGTGTTAGGAGGAGCTGAGGAGGGAAAACAAAACTTTGAGACCTTTCATATCAATTTTGTCTCTTTTGCATCAAATATGAGCAAGTAAGTAAAGGTGAAACTATTTTGAAAGCTACTTTTTCCTTCTGAAATAGTTTGGCACAGGTTCTAAAGGATAGTTGTGGAATAAAGGAACTTCCCAACAACTGCCCTTTGATTATTTCTAAATGTGGATTACAGCTGTCCTTTTGGGAAAGTCACATAGCTCAGCATGTGAGAAACTGACACCTTTTTCTTTCCTTTTCAGAGTATCTCCTCTACAGAAGTCTGAAATAGTAGACATGGTCAAGAAACACGTCAATGCCATAACACTTGCCATTGGGGATGGTGCCAATGATGTAGGAATGATCCAGACAGCTCATGTTGGAGTGGGGATCAGTGGCAACGAGGGCATGCAGGCAACCAATTGCTCGGATTATGCCATTGCACAGGTCAGATGCAAAACAGAGCAACTGTCATACCGTCTTGTCAGAAATGCACTGTGCAGCGATGCAGAGCTTGCCCTTCAAACCAGAAGCATCTCTGCTTGTTTCCCTTTCAAGGCAGCTAAAACATGTTTTGGATATATTTTGTTAATTTGTTATTTTTTTTGTGTTCTTCAGGGGAAAGCTCTGCATCTCTTCAAAGTTTTAACTTCCTCCTGACAGCTGTGCAATATGTTGGTTCTTCAGTAATCAGGGGAAGCGCTTTTCTGTGATGCTTGTGCTTTCAAGTACCTTACCTGTCTTGGTGCAAGCTCTTTTCTCTTACTATGAGTAGGGATCATAACCAGGTGTGTCAAAGTTTGTCTCTTTGGCTGTTCTTAGAGATGCCTCCTCTATTTTTTTTCCACTCCCCCCTATGATGCATCCAAGAATTTATCACAGTTCTAGAGAACTGGCCAGTGTTTTTACTTTACAGGTGTTATTTTGAGCATTATTTGGGTCAATGCTCCCGAACTATTCCATCAAATTCAAAACTGATTACTTCAGCTAAAAAGAAGAGTAAAAAGCCTTTTTGCCTTTTTATTGTATTACTGAAGAAAGCAAGATGTCGAAGATAGACTTGAAAAGAAACATAAGAAAGGAGGGAGGTGCATCAGTTGCTGGACACCCTCTGAATACTGTTTACAGCTGACATTCTCTGTGTATGTGTTTGAGACTGTGGGACAAAAACAGATGGAGCTGATGGATCAGAGACCAATCCACTGTCTTCTCAGTGATCTGTGAGCTTCAGCTGATACCCCCTTCTGGCAGGGTGTGGGCAGATTTGTTCTACCAAGTGACATGAAATACTACCATCTTTTGATAGTTTCAGTAGTAGGTGAGGTTTTGGAAAGGATTGAATAAGTGCTGTTAGCACAGATAACTGTTTATTGTGTTAACCCTGCTGAGAAGCGAAGTGGCAGTCTTGTGTTGCTGCTCTCTTCTGCAATGAGATGAAACAGGCTCTGTATCAGGTTTGAATAACTGTGACCTTTCACCAAACTTACCTTGAGAATTTGAGGCAGTTCTATCAAGTACTTAGTCTGTCATAAACAGTAGCATATTCCAAATATTATATAGCAATATAGGAACTGCCATAATCATTGTGGTATCTTGTAATGATTTTTTCATTTTTAATTTCTGAGGATTATATATTGCTTCTGCTGTGTAACTTAATTAAATGCTCTTTACTTTGACTTGCTCAGATAATTTATTACTTTTATTTTAATAACTAAGCATAAACAGTGAGAATTTTGTCCACAGGCGACCTTGCACACTTAATTTCTTTTGTGTTGCAATAGCATTAAATCTGGAGAATTCCATATTCATGTGTTGCTTTTGCATTAACAAAACCCCCTGTATTTCTGTTTAGTGTTAGAATGTCGAAGTTGCTCTTGGTATAAATTCCAGTTCAATATTAAATAAAAGCTGGTCACACCAGCACAGAATTGTAGCTTTCAAAAATTAGTAAAAAAATGTGGAACTGTATTTTTTGGGATTGTGTCTGGAGCTTTGTGCTGATTAGAAAACACATAGAGAAATCCCTCTTGTAAAGGAGACTAATATTGTGCGTAATGTGTGCATTAAAAAAAAAAAGTGTTCCAAAGGAAAACTTGATCTCTGTGGAGGTTGTTTCTTTCAGCAAAGACATATAACTCGCACTAAAGCATTACTGTATGTGTATGCCTTGAAGGCAGAATATGTTCTTATTGAGTAATTTAAGATGACCACTGTAATGTAGCATCTCATGTTCAAACAGTATTTCAAATGCAGTGGTGCCAGAAGTAGGCACTTTCTGTAAGTCTCTATATAGGCTCCTTCAGGATTCCAAGGAGAATCAAAGCATAAACCAAACAAAAATAAAAAGCCAGCTTGTGTCTGACTCCACTCCAAATAGCTTCCACAGGTGCAAGGAGCATCTGTTTGAATCATCCTTTTTCCATTAAATGAAGTTACACCAGTGGTCTCCATTTAGAGAATTCCCAACTCAAATGACCTAACTGCTTAGAGAGACAGTAGTAGACTTTAATAACTTTTTTCCTTAGTAGCTGGCTTTATTATCTTAATCCAGAGAACATCTAGGGTCTGGGGATTGTTCCCTTTTCTTAACTAGGAAAGCTGCCTTCTTCAGCAAATCCTCTTGTTTCAGTTTTCTTCTTTGGAAAAATTGGCTTGTATTGAGGATGCATTTTCACTGTCTTAAAACCCCCCAGCATGCCATCACCTCACCCTTCAGTCAAGATGGAGGTATCTTTCTAGAAGATAATCTCTGTATGAAAGAAGTTATGCGAGGGTCAATACAGAGATGACTGTGAAAACTTTATAGATAAACTGCTTCACAGGTAGGCTGGCCAGATGGTTGTAATGTTCCCTTCTGTTTTAAAACTCTATAAATACAGGAGTGTCCAAACAAAGGCAGTGCTGTCCTAGAGCCCCAGTCTGTACTGCTGCTCTGTGCCAGTAGCTGTGTGCTTGTATAACTTCAGTATCAAAACAAATTTAGGTCTTTGCCATGTCTTATTGGGGCTCCTCCCCAGTGTGAGCAGGCTCAGCGTGTTTTTTAGGCTATGAGTGCCTTCTTTGCCGTGTTCTGTAGTGGACTCATTTTCATGAGAGCACAGATGAGAGCAATTGGTAGTATTTTTCCTTGCCCTGGACTTCAGAGAAGTCTACATTCAAATTGGTCAATCTTTAGATTCAGCAGAGAGAAGTTTTCAGGGTGTGTCTAACTACCTCTCTGCAAGAGGTTTGGGGGGACTTGTAAGGCCATAGAGGCAAGTGTCCTATCACCTCTGATGTGTTTTGTTAGGTTTTGATAAGGGAAGTCATAATTGTACTGCATATTAACTTGAGGTACTAGGTGTCTAATAAGTCAGCTACTGCCTTGTGAGTCTCCCAGTTTCTGCCCTCGCTCAGGTTGGGCAGAGACTGAACTGTGAAGCTTGGTTGACTTTTGTTTTCTCCCCTTTGCTGGCATGTGCTAACGAATCTGAGTTCCTGATGCAGGGGAGAGGGGCTGTCCTTACAGGATTTGTGTTTCAGTGATTTCAGTGCTGGAAAGCATGGGAACAGAGCTATCTCACAACAGTCCTAACTCATTACTTTAGCTTTCAGTTTTCAATTACGTTTTGGTTAAAATAAATGATCTAGAATCTTAATTTAGGAAGACAAGCTTTTCCTGTGAAGTCACTTTGTGGAAGAGGAAGTAAAGCAAATAATGGTCCCATCTTAGTGTTCCAGATGCCTTCAGGTACACAGATGCTAAACAGTAAACACAGTGACCAGTTTGAGTGGATGAACTGGACGAAAGAGGAATGCTGCAGGCCATAAAAAAATTCACTGACAAAACAATAAGTAAAAATTATACGTTTCTTGGGCTGGGTTATGAGACTGGTCCTATAAAACGCCCTTTTTTGAAAATGCTAATTTGAGCTGTATCTGTGGTTGTAACTGTCATTAAAAGGTACACATTTGTACAAGATCCATTTATGTGCCCTTTTTTGGCAAATGCCCCTTTCTATATATGAATATATGCCCCTTATACAATATACTCGGTGATTTGTGTAACACATGATAGCATAAATTTCGTAGGCTAGAAAAGGTAATGTCAATATCTATTCTATATAAATGACTCTATACATCAATTTTTTTCATTTCAGTTCTCCCTTGTGCGTTTGATTTCATTTCAAGGCAGTTCTAATTATTAGACTGTTCCTTTAACACAGGAAAAGGAGATTCTGAACCTTGTAAGCTCTTGAACATCGATTTTGCTGTTCCAAGTCAGTGAAGAACACTTGCAAACATTCAGAGGTTTTCTTTCAGAAAGAATCCTACCTATAAATATTTTACGTGTTTTTTGAATGCACTGCTAAGCTATTTAAATATTGCACTTGAATAGCTTTCATATCTGATTGGGGGATTTTTCTTTTTTTCTGAGGGCAGGGGTTTACTTTATTCACTTTTTTTTTTTATAACACTTATGTATGTGAGTACTACTTTTCTGCCTTTCAGTTTGCCTACTTGGAGAAGCTGTTGTTGGTCCATGGTGCTTGGAGTTACAATCGAGTTACCAAATGCATTCTGTATTGCTTCTACAAGAACGTGGTTTTGTATATTATTGAGGTAAGAGTAACTAAATGGATGGGTCTTTCTGGTGCTTATTCCTCGAATTTTCTATTATAAAAACTCATCAAAATGGATTGAGCCAAAAGTACTTGGTTTTCTTCCATGTTTAACAGCTTAAAATTTAGTTTCCCTCCTCACATTTCATTTACTGGAATCTTTTAATGTTTGTAAAAGGAAAAATGAAGGTTTCAGTACAGTGAAGCATCGGATATGAGATGTCAGGGACAAACGTCATTCCTTCTGTACAAATGTTCTTATTGAAAGCATCTATTTGTGGAAATATTTCAAGTAGAGTTTATATTTCTAAAAATGTGAATTTGGGGCTAACGAAAATAAAAAGTTTGTTTAATAGAACTGGGAAAAACTCTATAGACAAATAATAAACTAGCCAAAATTATAGCTGTTGTTTCCAAGTTCTAAAGACTAGCGCTTAGATGGAACTGCAGTTAGTTTGCCTTGTGTTTTTGGAAAGAGAGGACATAATTTTGCCCTACAGTGCCAGTGAAATTATAAAATCAGTTAGGTTATTTGATTTCATAATTAAGATGTAACTGTCTTTTGAAAATTAATTGCCTGAAAATGTCAGATAGTGAATTGGATTTTCAAGAGAGCTGAATACTGTTACAACCATTTATATATTACATTTCAACCTGCTTAGATTCTCATGTAGTTCTCATGCTGCAGAATATAGTCTTGAATTTAAGAAGTGTCAGGAAGGGATTTTTATCGCATGATGTTGCCTAGTTAGAAACACATGAAAATGTGTCTAATTTCAATTCAGTCTACTGCAAGGTTATCCCATTCATCAAGTTTTTAGGGAGGGTTTTTACATGCTGTTGGAAACAATAATAATATTCGTTATTGTGCAAAAGAAATATAAATAATTTTGAAAATAACTTTTCTAGTGGGTTTCTTACTGAACATGGGGGTTGCTGAGGTTTTTCCTGAATTGTTCAGAAAATGCTTAAAAGCTTCATGATTACTTTCTGTGATTCTTTTCTCCTTTCAAAAATTAGTTTGAAAGTCCTGCTTCTAGCCCATTGTAGCAGCACTGTGTCTTTGCTTCATTTACTGTAGCCTGACAAGTCAATTAAGTTTTGTGTCAAATGTCATATGGCTAAATTATGCCTTCCCATTCAGCAGCTGTGCAAGGGGTTGAAGACACAAGTGAAGGTCTCTGGGACCTCCAGTGTGAGGTAGCTTAATTGTTTTACCGTAGGGAGGAATTTTATTAGCCAAATATCTCTGTATGATACATAAAATGGAAGTCTGCTCTGAAAATCTGAAGTCAGATGTTCTCTTCACTGTCTTAGTCTGCGTTCAGTTCTTTCTGCAGACTGTACTGGGGAAAATGAGTTTTGGTGTCTCTTCATGTGAGTGACGCAGAGTGAGAGTTCCATCAACACCTGAGCACTGAAAAACATGTTACAAGGTGCAGCCTTGCGCTTTGGTGCCCCCTCTGTCCTTATGTTGCATGGAAGTTGGGAGCAAGTTTAAGGCCTAAGGGAGGTAAAGTGGCAGAAGTCATCTTGTAGTCCTGCAGCAATGGAAAGAGCTGTTTGGTTTTAGTTTCCCTGGGGAGGTTGCTTTACTAGCAGCCTTAAGGAACTCCCCCCAAAAAACTGTATAAAATCAGCCAAATTGCCTGGAAACCCAAGGGACACCAGTTTTGGTGTTCTGGGGATGCAGGGGAAAGAGAAGAGATCTTTAATTCCCTCTTCAGCTTTGCACAAAGAAAGCTGAGTTATTTTGTGTTTCTGCTGTGAGGCTTGGGAGTGCTGATCAGTTTGTGGTACAGAATGATGCTCATGAAAGAGAAGCTACAGGAGGGAATAAATCCTTTAACTTAAGTGCCCAGCACTTCTGTAGTGTTGCACAGTTGTACATATGATGTGTTCCTGACTGTTTTCCAGCACTCTGGACAAGTTTAATATCTGCATGTACTTTCTGCTTGGATGTGTGGTGTATGGGGAATATTCTCTTAGCATCGTAATGAAACAGGGATTTGAACTTGAACTACTTTCTAAGTTTATCTTCTGAAGGATTGTATTGAGTAAATATTTATGTAGTTGAATCAAAAAGCACATTGTGAATATAACTGTCAGTTATACCTTTGTTTCTGTATCTGTTTTATTTCAATGCAGTTTTAACACCTGAGGAATAGATACAGTAGACCTTATATAAATAGGTTTTTCAGCAGTGAGGCACTGGGGCTCTTCTTAACTTTTATTCCCTGATACTTTCCAAATACAAGAAGGAAAAGGTGGTGCTCCAGTTTAGCACACAGAACATCTGGATGCAACTTGCAAAGGCATGTAGTAGGATTCAACTCAAGTTACTTGAATGATGATAAATGCTTGGGAAGAACATATTGCCTTTCCTGGCATATACTTATACTTTCCCCTCATATACTTAGAAGTTCATCTTGATAGCAGTCACTCTTGTATTTGGAGGATCTTAAGTGTTGCATCTCTGAAACATAAAATTTTCTCAGCGTTCCTGGAGGTTCTGGGTTGAAATACAGGTTTTGGTTTTTTTTGGGAAGGCTACTCAGGTAACTGCCATTGTGGGCTTTACTCCTAAGAGATGCTGCAGGGTTAAGGCTGCTGCTTACCTTCCAGCAGTGGCTCGTTCTTTGTGGAGAGACAGGGAACTGGGAACTGTTTGGAGCTGCTTTGATCATTGAAATGTGTACCCCTACTGGGACAATTTCATGCAGCAGGAGAGGTAGTACAGCAGAAGGCAGGCCTTGTGGTTTAGTGATTGCTCTTCCATAACAGGGCCCTCCTAAAATTTTTCAAGAGGTGACAGAAGTCATCAAACTGATAAAGCTGAATAAAGTCTGAGAAGATTTTGACTTGGCTTAACAGATGGAAACTGTGTTCCTCTCCTTTTTGTGACCTGGTCTCTCCTTTAGCATTTTTTTATCATTGTCCTCCTGACTTTCTCTTGATTTCTCCCCTTGATTCTTGAAAATACAAAACTCAGTGGCACAAAAAGCACAAAGAGAAGCAGGTTCTGGAAATTCAAGTCCTTTTAATGTGGTTCTTAGCCTGATTCCTGAGCACTTGCATATCATTGTTGCCAAGGTGCTTCAGGGTATGAAGCTGAGGTTCCCTTGCTTATGGACTCACTTATCAGGAGGGGTGCAGAATCAAGCCTTTCCATCCACAGAGCTGGTTGAAAGATTAATTGCTGCTGCTTCCCCACTCTTGACTGGCTGTGCTGGGTCTGTTCAAGTAGTGTCAAGGGAATCTACATGGAAAGCTACCCACTATGGCTGCAGGGATGAAATACAAATATAAGGCCCACTCTCTGGTGTCCATTCCTGTTTTTTCCCTGTCTGGCTGCAGTAGTGCTGTACACTAAAGCTATTTTTGAGGAAAGCCAACCATTCAACATCATCCCGAGGCAGAAGATCAGTGACAAAGTTTTGGCTGTTGAAGATTTGATGGACAAGTACCTGGGCATTCTTACAAAATACCATTTCATTCAATTACTTATGTAGCTGGCTTTAAACTGACTAGTGAAATGAAAGATCTGTTTCACATCTGGTGAGCAGTTACATTTCACTGGAGATGATATAAAGTTGTCCTAATGATATCAGAGCTTTGAAATATAGCTGATTTCAAATGTCAAAGCATTCAGGAATACTGCTTTCATGTCATTCTTGGAGGAGTAGAAACACAGCAAGATCAAAGGTGATATCAGAAATAT
The DNA here is from genome assembly GCA_035583155.1 of Acropternis orthonyx. NCBI lineage: Eukaryota > Metazoa > Chordata > Aves > Passeriformes > Rhinocryptidae > Acropternis > Acropternis orthonyx. The sequence continues at coordinate 46,923,362 of JAWWEU010000001.1, read as the reverse complement.
CAGGTGAGAGTTGCAGACCTTTGGGAATGGTTCTGTAACAGTAGCATGCAAGATAGCTTTCAGGCCAACACAGTGTGCAGGAAAAATGTGCTCAGTACTTCACTGGAGCACGTTGGGTTTTTGAAATGTACTTAATATACTATTAAAGTATATGAGTCAGGGGGTGGGAATAGGTGGTCACAGTGTCAGGGTCTGGCAGTGGAGGGCCATGACAGAGAAATGCATGACAAGTGGGAAGGGGATGATACTGTGTCCATACCCTGGTGCTGCATTATTCTAATTTCTGCCTTAAGAATCTAAAGATCAATTGTAAGCCCAGATTAAAAGCTCTTTCTTTGTGAATCCTGAAAGGGAAGTCTTAATATGTGAGCAGTGTTAATAAACAAGATGAATGCACTAAAGAACAAAACACCAAGATCATAATTTTTCTCCTAGAGCTGAGTTTTCAAGTTTCAAAAGCTCTGAGTAAATACAATGCCTAGATAAATGTGCTTTTAAATAAATGGTGGTTTTGTGAGTCAGCAAGGTCTGGCAATGACAGCTGTTAAGTGCTCCACACCCTCTCAGTGGTCACCACTTCAGACCAGCCGATAGCACAGGCTGCGAAACCACATGTGAAATGTTACTGTGTGAGACCTTTCGTTTGTTTTTCCTGTTTTCATGGTTTCCTGTCAAAGACAACAGGAATTCTTAAAAATATGGAAAGCAGACATGGGAATTTTAACCCTCTTATCCAAATGGTATGCAGAAATGAGTGTATCTGATACAGTACTAAAAAATATACAGCTCTAATGCTTCTGTGTGCTTATCCCTGATTTATGTAATCTGACTTCTACCTACATCCCTGTGCTTTCTGTTTCCAATTGACTTTGCCACTCTGAGGTTGCAGCCAGGCAATAAAAAATCTTAAGCATGGAGATTTTTTGCAGTAAGTTGAAGCACAATAACTGTTGTCATATAAAGCAAGTTTCTTAAGAGATAAGAGCACTATTTCCCCCCAGTGTTAAATTAAGGATAAGAACATCTGCTTGCAAGATTTTATAACAAGGATAACAAGAATATAGGCAGCTAGCTGTCTTGTCATACTTATTTATTCAAATTATTCAATTGCCTGTTCAAATACTTAAAATGCCAGTAGGCATTTAATAATGATTATTTCCGTGTGCGTATACTCAGTTGGTGTGGTAAGCTTAGCACAGTGCTCTTATCATGATGAAGCAAAGGAGGAATGTGTGTGTGACTTCCGTTTTTATATCATTTGGGTATCTAGCCTTTGGATTCTCACAAATGCATGAATATCCTGAGTAACTAAGTTATTCTCTGTGGTGCTTTCAGGTAGGCCAGAGGTGGAATTCAGTGTCCTTAGGATTGGTATCAGGTGTAAATTAGGTGCCTGAGAGAAGGGTATGTAGATTACCTTTCTGGTAATCTTTTCTCATGGTAATCGCTGGTAAACTTTTTTCATGGAGAGCAGTATGGAACTGGGGCAGGTATGTCCCAGGACCTGCCAAACACCATCCCCTGTCTGAAGCAGCAGTACTAAGAGATTTGTGTTGAGGTAACTTAATCCTATCCAGAAAATGAAGGAATTTTTTTTTCCTGTTCCATTCTTATTGTTCATTTGTTTTTGAAACATGTATAAGGGAAGGAATCCAAGTATTTCAGCTTGGATGATGTTAATCAGTTCAAAAAGTGCAGGATATTTACAGAGGGTACAGTACAGAACTTGGTGATGTGGAAAGCACAGTAATAAGGACACCATGAGGAGCAAAACATGTGAGACTCAGCACTGTATCAATAGTTTGTGGAAAACCCTCTCTTACATATGTGCCTATTTTTATCATGCAGTGTTTATCAGCCTCATACACAGGTTTAATATGCAGAAGACCTGGAGCAGCATGGAACACTATCCTCTTCTTGCCCACCAAAGAAGCTAATTGTAATCTCCAATTCAAGATAACATTCTTTAGTAGCAATAGTTGCAGGAAACAGATCCTACAAATAGCCTGTCAAAGTTCTTGGAATATCATAGAAAGAGTTGGCCACCCTAATCCAAAATTGTCCAGATTGTGCTTTGCTTTTTGTTCTTAAAAATCTGTCCTAATTCTTTTTACAGTACCTGGTTTATATTGCTACCACTGACAATTTATTTCAACCCCCTCTTTTCTGAGGCAGTTCAGCATTGTGGTCTCACCAGATTTAATCCATGATTGATTTTTTGTGTTTGGCTTCATAATTGACCGTGTTAATCCCAGGAGTTTCCAAGGAATTAGTCACAAAGATAAATCCATGCTAATTTGCCTTTCTGTTTTTTTAGTGCTCTGCACTGCACAGTGAATCATTAGAGAGCAGGCTATCTTCCCTGAGAACCAAACTGACTCAGCTATGTAAGGGCTTTGAGTTTTTACCAACCGTTTTTAAAAGTGATGGAAGCTATTGAAATAGTTCTGAATTTATGAGCACTGCCTTGATTACACCCTACAACCAACACAGCCTGTGATTTTTCTATATTCCAACTATTATAAGTGATAAATCAGGTTCCTGCTCTGGGAGAGAGTTACTTCAACTTGGTTAGCTGAATCTGCTGCAGTTAAACTCAGGTGTTACCCTGGTATTTAAAACCATTGCTTAGGCTAGGTGTGAAGAGAGGTAGCTGCAGGTTGTTTTGCACAGCTTTTGCTGAAGTTCTTTTTGCACAGCTCTTTGTAAAGGATTTTTAGGTAGTGGCAGAGAGTTTGGAAGTGTTGCAGACAAGGTATAGTATGGATTTACAAGTCACGCTTCTGTACGATTTCACAATGTGGAATCGAGCTTGGTGGTGGCTTCCCTGTGAGCAGTCCCACTGAAGTCACTGAATAGCAACTGCATTTCTGACTTCCCTGCCAGTTCTTTAGAAATAGGAAGACTTTATTTGTCCCTTGTCCTGTGCTATGCTGTTGTTTGTTGTGAGCACACGAGGTGTGCTGGTCTGCATGGGCTGTGTTTCACTTGCTGAACTGAAGGTGCCTGGCTGCCAGCTGCTTCCCAGCGGTATGGTCAGGCTGTGTGGCTTGGAGTTCCTTGAGCAGGAGTAACTGGATCATAACACAAACATTCGGGTTTGTGTTGAGTTTTATCATCTTGAAGCATTTTACTCACACCTTGTCTCTTTGTTCTTTGCAAGGTGAGCAGAACAGCTAGCCTTACCTCATCTCCTTGCCCAGCAGCAGTCTTGTTGACAACTTCTTCCTTCTAACTGTTGATAAGGGTATTTCTGTGGCATATTTGGAGGCACCACTGGCGTATATGTTTCGAAGGGTCAAATTTTCTTGTGAGTCCTTGTAGTGCAGATGCATGCAATTGATCAATTCGTAACCCTTCATGTCTTAATGCTGCTTCATAGACAACTCCAAAAATCTTCTGAACAGTCGCTCAGGAATGTAAGGTCACCAAATTTTGGAATATAGAACTTCTTTCCTGTATCTGTATCATGAACTGAGTTGGTCCTGATTATTGAGGTTTCTTGAGTTTTTATGCTCATGACCCAAAGAAGCTAGAGCAGAGAAGAAATTTAACTGAATACAGATTCCTCTTTTAAATGCTGCTAGAACATAATTTTGCCATTTCACTTGGATGAGCACTAATGATAAAAATACCTCTCCAGTTTCACTAATTAACCACTAGGGATTGTCTTCTCTTGGGATGCATAAAAGGCATCTGTAACCTAGTTTAAATGCATGCACAGGATTTAAAATAAAATTCATCTTGTCAAGGGAAAAAACCGAGAATATAGGTTTGGAGTGTTAGCTTGAGTTTCAAGGTCTGGAACCAAATTTTTTTTTATAGCAAGGTCAGAGATAAGAAATATACTGTATCTTCCGTGGTCAGTCTGCAGTGTAAATCTGGAACAGCATAAGTGTTGCTTTGAAATGTGCTTTTACAACCTCTTCTGCTGTGAAACCACTTCAGTGGTTTGACTGTGTTTTGACCCAAGGGATATCTGCCCTGTAAGGAGCTAGTGCTCGGTGGCTAGAAACAGGATAAAAAAGTGTTATCACACAGTGCCCTTGAGAGGCTCCCTTGAGATGTGGGAATCCTGCGTGACTAAACTGAATGGACATGAGGAGACGGCTTTTTAGATCTCCTTGTGCTTTTCAACAAAACCATTTAGAAAGTGGTAAAATGCACCAGAAATAGCAAATTGTGCTATTGATATTATTACTTCTGAATTATATAATCATCTTCACTGAGATGTCAAAACTGAATCAGTGGGAGTTCCTGCCCCCCTGATATGCCATTGACAATTCTTAATGTTGTCTGTTACTTTGTCTCTTCTTCACTATTTTGAACCTGATTGTTTTCATGAACCATTGCACTTTGAGTGTAACTGCTGTGAAGTAAGGGCAGCCCGGACCAATGGGTTTTTTATTGGTATTTCTGAGCCAGGATTCACAGCTCACTGTAACAAGGTCTGTATCAGGGAGAGGAGATTCAGGACCAGTACTTAAAGGCTGAGACTACCATTATTTTAACACAAGTTTGTGGGTATACTTGAATGTAGAATATAAACACCAGTAATCACGGGCTTAAAGCTAAAACCCCAAAACTATACCCCAAAAGGCACAGAGGCCCATTCTGTGGAAAAACAAGAAGTAAGTGTTCTTGGTGCATTTTTGCATGTATGTTACAGTCCATTTCTGTTCCAAGACAAAGACATGGAGAACCACCAGTGGCTTAATGCCTTCAGAAGAACTAAGGAGGTCAAAACTTGGTCTGCCAGCTTTTAAATGCAACAGTTATTTTGCTTTCTTTCTTCTTGCTGGATTTCTTTCCTTAATTGCTTTTGCATGAATGCATTTGGAAAGTGAGAAGATGGAATGTATTAGCCTTAGCTGTATCTAGCTTCTGCAAGAATTCAGTGTAAGTATATATATTTTTGTATGAATTGTATAAATACTGCCTGTTAGAAAAGAAATCTGATACTGTGTTTTTCTGATCCAAACCCAAATAATGCCATCTTTATTAATAAATGACAATGCAGATTGATCTTACTAATGTTAACTTACTAGAATATGTTGACAGCTCAATAGCAGCAGAAGCATAAGCCATCAGTAGCCACTAACACCTGAACCTCTCAGTGTTATTTGTGGTGATGGTTCCTGTCAAGTTCTATTTTGATGGAAAAGTAAGTCTCCCTTTTGGATTTACTAGCAGTGTCTTGACCTTTTCTCCCTTTTGTTGCCAAGGGGTGACAGGTGTCTGGAGCAGCTAAGCTATGTGACAGTCAGCCTGTGCTTTGTGTCAGCTGTTATTCATTAGCCTTAAAAATGACATGTGGTTCTGTACTGCTCAGAAATGTTTTTATGCCCATTAATACATCCTCCTGATTAATGGACAATACAGGAATAGACTGAGTTGCTCTACTTTTCCTCTGTTTTTCTTTTGTTTAGTCTTGTTATTGAATATGTAAATGTGGGATACCTAGGAAATTTCAAGCTGTGACTTGCATATAGTAGCATTGTTAATCCTTGTTTGCCTGTTGCAGTCTGCTTTTGTGCTACCACACTGTGCTGTGGCCATGGGTCCAGCAGCTTTTCCACTGGGAGCTTTGAGCAGTGCTCACCTTCAAGGTGCCACTTCGCTCAGAAAGTCCAAGTCCCTCCAACTGTGTCATGGATGTTGCTGTACCACCTATCTGTGCTCTACTTTGACATTAACATACATCACCATTAAAAAGGGCAGTCTGGTTGTCATTTCAACCCAGGAGTGTGTTCCTTTTCTCCTTCCTTGCCAAGGCATTTGGTCTTTGCACAGCTGCAGGATGGTCTCTTTAAGGTTATATTTCAGACAGATCACCTTCCTGGTGTACACAAGAGTCCTTGGACAGGAAGAAGGACCAGCTCTTCTCATAGAGTTATAGACTTTTGGCAGGCTTAAGTATGTGTGTTATTTTAGTAAGCTAAGGTGGGAGCTTTTTCTTGTGTGTGTCTGCAGAAAAGACAAAAAATTTTGGGTGGTAGACAAATGAAGGGCATGAATGGGTATTCTTGATATCCCTTGTAATCTCATAGCATAAATGCTTGGGGACTTATAATCAACTGGTTTTTCCCTTTTGGACTGTCTGGGTATCTATTACTCAAAGACATCCCAAACAGAGACCTGGGTAGTTGATCCCAAAGGCACATTAGAACAAAAACCATGTTTCCCTTTGTCAGTCACATGTTGTTCATATATATAACAAAGTTGTGATCCCTCAAAAACTGAGAATGCATTAGAGACCATAATTATAGCAAAATGTATGCACAATTACCGGATTTTATGGTGTGTGATTTGTGGGGTGTGTGTGGAAGTCTTAAAGAATGTGTGTTAGGCTATCTGGGCAACAAGGAGGAGCTGGCTTGTGCTAAAATACAAGGTATTTCTGCAGTGGAGGAGCGATAAAATGATACCAATGAAAGTTCTGGCAGAGTTTACTTCTCTGGAAGCAGTTACTACTATTTTTTAAGCAGTTCCTAACTAATGCTGAGTTGAAATAAGAAAGTGGGAGCAGTAAATCTAGGGGGAAAAGGAGGAATGTTACCTAAAACCAGGATAGTACTTCAAGGGATGTAAGACATGAGAGTTGCCATTCCCTTCAAGTTGACTGATATTGCTGAGAAAGCATTGTAGGGAAGGCACGATAGAAAAACTGCAACACTTTAAAATATGGATTAGGATTGGAAATCCTTATGTATTTGCCTTTTGGGAATGTAAAAAGTTACAAGTAAGCGTGGCAAGCCCTCCATTCTTGAACTTGGTGAAGAAAGGGGAGTGTGTGCTGGTGGTCTGTGAAGGGTCTCTGTAGGGTTTGTAAAGCCCAGTTTGGTTGTGGGGGGAAAAGAGGTGACATTTGGATAGGCACAAAGCTCTGCCCTTTTAACTTACCTCCCTTCTTGAGGTGAAGGTCTGTTGTCTCTTCAGCAATGAAGGCACTACCTTGTTGACATTTTAAAAAAAAACCCAAAAAGGCAACACAGAGTGTAATGCAGCTTTTAGGATGTTGATTTTGGTACTTAAATACACTGCAGGTATCTACATGGTTTCTAATGAATGAGGCTTAGTTCTGCTTGCTGTCAGGTTAGCCACATTCCCTGAGAACTACTCATGGGCATGAAAGATTGCCCAAAAGCTTGGTGTTTTTTAGTCTGACTGTTCCCTATAGAACACACAGTCAGATCAGTAAATGATGATCTCCTGAGAGCTGTGTTCTTGAAAAACTGAACACAAATCCTCTGGTTGTTGCTTGTCACTCTTCATGTAGCCGAGTATACTGTATGTGACTGTTGGTGACTGGTTTTTTGTGGGTGGATGTTTTGGCTGTGGTGACTGAATCTGTCTTCCTACTTACTTTAACTTTACTGCAGTGTTGGTGGGTAATCATGCTCATGAGAAGTTTCAGATGCTCTCTTTACCCACACTGGTCTTCACTTGAGATTCATTACTAAATTTGTTATTCTTTTCTTATCAAGATGCAAATCTGTGGATTTGCGTTGTAGCCCCAAAGCAGCAGTAAATGATACAATTGCTGGGTACAACAAATTCTGCTTGGGGTTATGCTCAGGCCCTTGGTTAAGTTTCTCACTTTTAAGGAAAATTGTTGCTGCATACACTTCTGTAATATCAAGTCTAGCAGTACTCCCACATCTGCTGTCACATGAAAAATAATGAAGGTAGAGAAAACTTTAATTATCATATTTCTCCATTTGGAAGTATAGCTAGAAGTTGCTCTGGTAGGCAGGAAATATCTGCTCTCCTGTGTTTGAACAGAAGCAATTGCTATTTAATTCTATTAAATTGGGACAAACAGACCACCTGCCAGGCTTCAGCTGTTTCCCCCTTGCCCACTGGCATCAGTCACATCAGCTCCTGTAGTGAGTGCGTGTCTCATTTCAGAAAGGAGTTTTGGTAGATGACTTCCTGTTTAACAGTATATAAAGAACAATATCCTAAAAAATGGCTATTGTATTGCATTTCAGTAACTCCTGCTTCGAGTGCAAATACGAAGTTCTCCTGGCCTTGTCTTTTGGAGTTTGGTACTGAGATCTGTCTTGTGTGGTAACACTGTAAGAAGTATTTACCAAGTCTTGTCAACACATCTGGAGCTGGTGTAAATGTTGAGTTGGACGCTTCCTCCGCTGGGTGCCCGGGTCCTGTAGCAGTGTCCCCAAAACTATTAATTATGTTTTTGCCAAACCATTCTAGGAAGTTCTGTGCCCCCTAAAATATGGGTGTTGCTCAGGTGCTCACTGCTGCAGCATCTGAGACTAACTGCAACTAAATCAGAGAAGAATTAGAGGTTGAAGGCATTTTCTTAGAAATGCACATGTTGTTCTGTAACACTGTTTTTCTTTTTCCTTCCAGCCCATGAAAAGCTTCTTTCTAAATTGACTATGCATGTTTGCGTGTGCACCACCTGAAAGTGTCTTGTTTTACCAGTCATAAAAATGTTTCATGTCTGCTGTGAAAGCAGAAAGGTACCTTTATAGAAATTGTCAGTCACAGCTGTTCCTCTATGTTGGGGAAGAGGAGTAGGGAAAAAAAAAAAAAAAAAAGTAGGAGTAGTACCAAAATGAAAACAGACTTTTCTTTTTCTTTTTAGTATTTCAAACAGCTGGAAGTTCAGTGCAATTTCGTTTGGCAATAGCTTAGTATAGTCTAATAAGGATAAGTGAATTTCAGCTATTTCCTGAAAAGCATTTTCAACTGACTCCCTTGGATGCACATGTCTCTTTGTATCCTTGGTGTATTTGTCAAAGAGGAGCTATTTCTGTGTTTGCATTACTCTTGCTTAAACCTGTTTCCCAAAGTATTTTGAAATCCCCATTGTATGTACAGCAGGAAACTGTGTAGTTGCAGTGTCTCAGACTTTAATTCCCAATATCCCTCATCTTTAAAAGAAATCAGTTGCTAATGAAAGTGTAAAAGGAATAGAGTAGAACAAGGGTATTGCGATTAACATGCTCAGTACTTAAATTTGAGGTGGTGGTTTCCCAAGATCTGAAACAAGAATTATTTACTGAACTTTATGATATGAATCAAGTCTTCTAAATAATATCTGTAGGCTTAAGAAAATACATCTGATGCAGCCAAATCACTTGCCTCTGTGGTATGAGTGTAAAATGTTCCTACCTGGTGTTGCTGAAAAGAAACATTAAAAAATGAAACCATCTCACAATTTCTTTCTTTCCTAGAATGACAACTTCTTTTGCAGCAACAAGTCATTTGTGGTCACTTCTCCATTGTATTGATACCTGCTTTACATAGTAATATGAAGTTTAAAATAAACTGCTGTGAAAAAGGTTGAAAACAGCTTGAGGATACTGCAGCATTTTGGTTTTTTCCTAGGAAATACATGTAGTGTTTGAGATGGTTATAATGTTGGAAGGCAGAGTTGGTATGCACAGGAAAACTGACCTTCAGTACTGTTAATTTTCTGTAGTCACTTAAATTAGGAGGGAAATACCATATTTATTGTTTGAGGGAGGATCGAGGCAGTTTTGTACTTCTTTCAAATTGCTGTGCATTGGTGACATATTATCTCTCAAAACTGTCTGCCTGTCTTTCTGCCCAATTTTTGGATATTTACCTGCACCCAATCTTTCTAGCAAAGAATATAAAAGCCTAATGTACCTGAATATAAGATCTTATTCCATAAAGCGTTTCAGTGCACTAAAGGATTTCATAAATAACGTTCAAAACTGACAACTAGGTAATGCCTGAAAGATGACAGATTGTCACTAGGGATGACACAGGATGCACTGTGTGTGCATTTTTAGTAAGCATGAGTCTCTCTAGAGTTGGAGGTCTTAGGAAATGCAGGAAGCTTGAAGAAAATGCCATCCTGGCTAAACCCACAAGGAAAGTAAGCTCATTGTGTTCGTGATAGTCTCTGTTGTGCTGCTGCTGGTCAGGATCAGGAGGATCTCTAAACTTCTGGAAGGTGTCTTCTAGGGGGTCATGGCTTTTGTAATAATCACATTGAAAATGAACACAATTCACAACTGTAGCTTATGCATCACTAGTGTTGGTGTGCAAATGTCAGCATTTCCTATATGAAGGAAAGACACCCTTGTGCTGCAGTTGTTTGTTCTCTAGTTATTTTTGCTGGCCTACCACAAGTAATCTATCTTTCTTCACATTATTTAAGTGTTTTCCAGTCTAGATAGGCTTCCCTGAAGTGGTTCTGCTTGTTTTGTTTGCTCTTTCACTCAGAACTTGCTATAAAGTTAAGTATTTACGTGGTGTCTTGTATCGCTTATTTCTATAAAATATGAGCACTGAAAATGTACAAGTGAGTCATATTTCCCTTCTGTCTTCTGCTGCAATGTCACTGCAGAATTGAGAGGTTAGAGACAAGTCCTGATTCTTTCCTGGGCTTGATCTGTTTTGAGCTGAACACAGATTTACAAATTGCCAGTTGTCTGTGACAGGCCCTTGTTTAAACAGGCATTTCATAAGCTCAGAAAGGGAAAGATTAACACTCATGCTTAAAGAAAAGAGAAGAAATTAAGGAAATCTCTATTTTCAACTATTTGAAAATATGAGAGTACAGTAAAATTGTTCTTGTAGCTTATCAACAGAAATACAGCAAAATTATTTCATTAGGTAGGTTGCAAATGATGCATATCATATACGGTTCTCTTTTTCCTTAATCAATGATTTATGGCATGGCTGTCCAATTGAGGTGTGTGGTGTGTGATACAATATATGTACTGAAGTTTTGATTTCAACCTGAATAACGTGTATTAAGTTTGATCATGTGTGGGTATTAAAATGGGTTACAGTAAGTAGGAATCAATCATAATGAATGACCTGTGTTGATACCAAGTTGTAACTCTGCTCAGTGCCCACAGCATTGTTCTGATGCTCTCATTGCAGTTAAACTGAGCACATACACACAATTGGCTGACTTTGATTGTCTGTTTGTTAAAGGCTGTTCACTGTTTGTTTTCATGATGCCACACAAGGTCAGAGTACTGGAGTCTTTAAAATTCAGGTGTCCAAAGTTTTCAGCTCTGTATCTGTGAGACATGGTGAAGTGAAGTGTAGAAGACCTTTAGAGAAAAGACTGAAAGGAAAAAGCACCTTTAAATCGCTCCAGGGAGAGCTTCAGAAAAGCAGAACCCAAATCAGTACTACTTTATTTTCAAAGCAGCATATGCAGGCATAGCTGCATGACTCTCATTAAGTTCATCTGAGTCGTGCAGCTAAAGCCCCATGCAATGTTTTGAAAATGTAGGAAATGAAAATGGTCTTAAACCAGACATCTGGGCTTCTATCCAGTTTCCCATGATAATGTCTGAAGCATGCAGTTAATAAAGCGTCATCCATGGGATAAATTATTAAACTATAGAACTCTTTGCAGAAGGCTTACAAGTCAGTTTTATTTAAAAAACAAAGGGGGAAAAAAAAGCCAAAAGGTTCTGTTCACTCTTCAGCAACCACTGCTAACCACAAGGCCCTTTTCCTTTCAAAGTAGATTAACTTTTTTTTCTCCTCATACTTTTTAAATGTCTTTTTGACTTTTTCTGACAAATTCTCACAGGGTACCCATCTGAAGTGCATGTTCTGCTATTGATTTTCCTAGTAGAGATAAAATGACTTCTCGTTTCTGGTTCCTTTAACTCAGATGAATTTCCATGCAATGCAGGTGCCAGGATGCAAGAAACCCACACCAAATAGAGATGAAGATGCTCCTGTTTGCTTGTCTTTTGTATTTTGTTATTGACTGGAAGGTAGTGATGCTTTAGAAGCTTAATATTAAAAGACTTCTCAATAGCTTGGAAGGGGATCTACTTAAGTACTGCTATAGACAAAGGTCTTCATGAGCAAGGTTTGGTTTTCCCTTCAATTACCAAGAGCTAAGCTGGGTGTAGCTAAGGGGTATTTTATGATATACATAAATGTGAGTAACTTGGCCATTACTATAGCATAGTCTCAAGTATGTTGTTATTTCTTAAGGGTTACCAGTTTGACAAAGGTTGTGTTTTGTCTTAATCTGGTGTGTGGGAAGAATGCTAAAAATGTAATTGTGAAAAGATGAGCTACTCACTTTGCTGTGACTCAGCTGTCTTCTGTGGCTTTTTGGAACACTGGAATTTAATAATTTCATGGTAATTTCTGTAATTCTGTGAAGTTGATGGCAGTGCATGCAGAGCAGGCTGGGAGAATTATGTCTGTAATGGCTATAGTAAGTAGGAGCACTTTCAGTTATGAGAAATAGCTTGCGTTATGCTTTCATGACATACTTATGTGTAGGATTTTCTAATTAGCCGAGGTACAAATTATTTTGCGGCACTAGATTTACTTCAAGGTATGTGGTTCATCTTTGTAAGATGTTGGAATTGTTGGTTATAACTCTAAATCTAGTGCTGTGTGAAGAAGCATTGTGCTGTATTAGAAATAAATCATCTTCAACGATTTTTACGTTTCCATACAAAGCAAAGCAACTTTTCCATAGGTTGCATGTTACACCTCATGTGAGAGACCTTGACACTGAGTGCAGTGAAACCCTCAAGCTACCAATTCTCTTTCCTCATCCCTTAATGCTTTGGGAAAACTAGCACAGCAGTTTCGAGTACAGTATCTCATTTTAAATACCATTTAACCTGCAGATTTATTAATGAGAATGAGGGAGTTAATTATACAATTAAATAGTATGTGAACGTATGTCATCTTCTGAGCTTGCCATATCAAATGAATGCCTTTTATTTGCTGTGTAGGTGTTGTGTTCTTCATTTTTTTTAATAATGGGAAACTCAAGAGTTCCCAGTGCTCAAAAGTAGTCATATAAACTGGTTTATTCAGAGAAGTGCCCTGTTACATGAAAAAATACCCAACAGAAGCCCTGGCTACTCCTCACTTCCTTAAATCTCTGTATCCCTAACAGTGGTCAGAAAAGCTTGTATAGAATCTAACTGTGTGTTTTCTTGTGTGAGGTCTGTTTCTTGGTATCTGAGCCTGAAGTTTGCAAACATATAAAATGGTTGCACTGTAGTTCTGGGAGCAAGGTGGTGATTTCAGCTGAAAGCTGAAATAATTTGTGCTCTGTTTCAGAAACATTTGACCCCAGAGAGGGTGTGTTGACTGTGAGGTAATTCAGGTGATTAAACCTAAGCTGCTGTACCTTTTACTTCAGGAAATATTTCCTGACTTGTCAAATTCTCTTCCTCTCAAAAAGAAAATATTCAGTAGTCTTCAATTAGGACACTGTGCTATCTGAGCAAAAGGAACATGTGTTCATGCTAAACCTGATACTAATAAGACTAACAAGGCAGAGGATTGATTGAAGGCACCAAGGACCAAATGTTTGCATGTCAGCCCCTTACAAAGGACTTCCAGCCCACTGCAACCCAGGAATTACAAGTGTCATACCTACAGGGATTCCAAGGTTCAGGCTTTTATTCTGTGTGTTATTTTCAGCACTGATGGGGGGGAAAAGAACCCAACTTTGAATGGCAACATCACTGATGCGAGTAACCACTTGCCATCTTAAAATGATCTGAAGAGCTAACATTATAGCAGTGAAATTGGATGGAATAGTGTTTCTGGGGATTAAACAAGATTAAAAGAATTTTTTCGTTCTTGCTGTTTAAAAAGCATTACTAGTATTTATAATTTACCTGGAAAATGCACCATTTTCTAAGGGTAGAAAGTCTGACTTGTAAATTCTGGGTGTATTTTTCCAGAAGTGGTTGGATGTGGCTGTATGTAGTGGTACATTCTCTGTTGTTAAAACTGAGTGACTGAGACAGATCCCTGTGTAAAGTGGTTTAAAGTTTCTTCTAATATTTGAGTAGTGCAAGCAAAATAATAAGCTTATTCCCCCACCTTTCAACCTTTAGATCCGAAATCCCCAAACAGTGAAGCCAAGGCTATTTCTGACATCCACTCTCTCCTCATATAGTCATCCAAACTATAAACAAATGTTCCCTTGCCTGTCATACAGGCTTGTCTACACAAGGAAGTTACAGTGGTTTAACTGCGATGTGATTGTAAATCCACTCAAATTGGTTCCAAATGTTCTGTGAGCACTCTAAGCCTGATTTACACTGAAATGATAGTCTGAACAGTTTCGTCCACAGATTTAAAACTTGCATTTAAAATTGAGTTGATGGTTGTGCTGCATTATGGAGGACAGTCTTAAATAAAAGATTAAGTCACTGTCTGTTGTGGTATTCTATTTGGAGTTGAAATGATGCTTTCTGAGAGTGCTCCTGAAAGCCTGGAGGCTGGGAGAGCCCCCACGCAATACAAGTGTGACTTGTTTTGGTTAATTCCAGATGGGTCCCTGGTGTCTCTTGAGGAAGCAATAGCTATGCTGTTTTTCAGTTTTTCCAGAGAGCTGACTACCAGGCTTATAGATGTGGACTGGCTCATGTCCACAGTGCTCGGTGTTAGCACCTGGAGGAATAGCAGGGTTGACTGTCTCGTGGCCCTTTGTGCTTGTTCTGAGTACACCAACTGTGTGGGGTTTTTTTAAAAACACTTAGAAGTGTTGGAAAGAATGAGGTTTGTGCTTATAGCATTAGTGAGGTCTCGTGTTGTGGATATAGGGCAAGATAAGAGGATATTTGAGGGTGGTAAGCCTACCAACATAGCTTAAAGGACTGCGTGTGTTGAGGGTGACAGTTCTCAGACTAGCTGAGGGCCATATGCAGTGAAAGGCATTTCATAGCTTAAATGCTTTTGCCTATGGATAATCTTTCTTATGCGTAGATCAAAAGAGTACTTCTCTTACCTCTTAGCAGCATTGTTTAACACAAATACTTTTTCCACCATCGTGGCCCTAAAAAATGTGTTGGTGATCTGAGGTACCACTCTGTTTCACATACATATTGGTCACCAGCCCTATTTTCTAGATAGAATTGGTAAAAATCTGTTGTTACACCAAAGTATTCAATATTGCCAATTAACCAGCTTGGTAATGCGTTGAAATTTGTGGAGAGGCAATCCCTCAACTTTACTTGACTCACTGCTGTCCTGTTCATGATGTTCCTTACACTTCCTAGCCAGGAAGGTCCTAAAAGATAAACCTGTCAACTGCTGCACTATCTTCTGTTTCGTGTAAGGCTTGCACTTGAGCTCAGTGTTTCGAACCCTACCTAAAACTCCTTGTCAAAAGGTGTTGTGTTGCAGGTGCTAAAGAGGAAACAGCAGTCACAGTGGAATAGAGCTGTTGCAGGCTAGTACATAGGGAAGGCACAGGAGACTTGGAAAGTCCACCAAGCTGGATATTTCCAGATACTGGGTGGGTATACTTGGTAATGGTGTGGCTCATACTCCTCCATAGGGCTCGGCATGCATGCATTCAGTATTAAAAACAGGCACCAAGGTGGGATGAGCCATTTGTTTGAATGGGTGTGACTGTCTTGATAATGTTATGCAAAGTTAGCATTTGCAGTTCTTTGTGGAATTGAGATGCTTGATTGAGCTGAGCCCTTTCCCCAGTAACCAAGACCTTAGGCACACTGATATCTCCTTCCAGGCAAGAAAGAATCTGTAATGTATATGATTTGAACAGGAGTCTCCCCAAACAGCTAATTACTCTTATTTTCTTGTGGCCTTCAATTTACATAATATGCTGTGATGGGTCGTTGTTTTTTTTTTTAAACCCAAGGTCTTATTGTGTCTTCACTGAGATGTTAAATGGCTACATTGTGCACCAGAGAGAGTTACTTTAAAAAAAGATGTCTGTGTTCTATCTAGAATGAGGGGAGAATGCAAGAGAGGGAAAATGATAACTCTGATTTAGTTGGACAAAGTTTCATAGAATACATGGTTTCCATACAGAAGAATATGTTTTGGAGTCTCTACTGTGTTTGGAAGAGTTCACTATACTAAGAATTCATTAAGAGGGAGTAAATAGGCATCTTCCCAGAATTTAATTAATTTGACTTGTAAATAGAGCACATCTGTTCATCCCCTCTTGCACTCCATAGGTGCACCTGAATCTAGTTCTGAAGTACAACTCTTGTTGAAAGACTAGAAGTGATGTGTGCAGCAGCTAAATCAAGTGAATCGTGGTATGGGTGCTTTTTGTACATATGTCCCTGCCTCCCGTTTTCTGCTGTATTGAAAGTTAGCAACACTTGTTTTCTTTAGTTATTTTGTGGAAATTGTACTTGGAGACCAAGTGAATTTATATATCAAAATAGCTTTGGGGTCTTGTACATACTGTGTTTCACACTTGATATGTATTTGCTAATTTTTAAAGTAAGCTTGTAGATAATTTTTCTTCATAATTTTTCTTCTATGTTGTGTGAAAGATGGCAAATGCATCTTCATATTTACAGTTTGCTCCTTAGAGCATTGCCAAGGCTTTGTAAACCTTATTCATGTGTAGTAGTCAATGCACCCACCACCCGCTATATTCATGTGAGTGTCATCTCAGATTTTCATTGTGTGTAACCACTGAGTCTCACAGTGGTGTTGAGGAACTTGTTAAAAATATGCAGAAACCAGAGGAATATCCCTGTCCTGTGTTCAGAGGCAATTTGGTGGTAATTTGTCTTGAAGTGTTTTCTCAGCGGGATAGTGTGATGGACATTAACTTGCTTTGGTTAAAAATTCATTCTGTGAAACGAAAAACTAGTTTGTAGCAAGCATCATCAGTCTGCCATCTTTTCTTTTATTAACCAGCCTTTATAGGAGAGACATTGATAAAAAGAAGCAGTCTCTGCTGTGTGCTTGGTGTAGTGAGTGAGTGTACAATGCCTTCCCAAAGCTGTGTAATTAAATCTTGGACTGAATTTGGGAATCACGTGAATGCTTTGCTCCTATGTGCAAACTTAGTTTTTTCTCATCTAAAGTATTTTTCCTAGCTGCTTTGATTTTTCTTTGTACACAGCTCCATCAGAAGATACAGAAAATGCTCTAAAGGCTCACCAAGAATTTCTTTGTACACATTGCAGTGAAAGCAAGCTAATGGCTTTCCAAAAGAAGTTCAAACATTATTTCTTTAGTGAGAAGTACATTAATAAGTACTTTAGCAGTGAAGTGATTGCACAAGTTTACAATGTGCTGCGTATTTTGGCAAAAGATGGTTAGGACCCAATTCTTTTAGCTTTTGCCAGCACGTAAAGAAATAAATTTAGACCAAAGTTACCAATATTGTATGTATTTTCTACATGAGAGGAGAGGCAGGGAGAGCAGGGACAGACCTCTTGTGAACTAGTCTAGGTGTCCCAAGGGAAGGAGTAGCATGTTTAAAAACAGCCATTTAAAAAAGAAAATGCTAAGTCCTGTCTGTTTTTAGACTGTCCCACTGACCAAGAAGGTGGTTTAAGACAACCATTACTAAAAATGGAACAAACACAATAAAAGTACTAGGAAGCTTTTAAGATTGCATTGTGTGCCTTGGTAGTTCTGGGCTAGAATGCTGTCTCCATGCTGGAATGCTAATAGAGTTATGGGTAATGAGAAACATGGGCTGCTCCTGGGATTACCCCTGTAAAGGTTTAGTCTTGTCAGTATGACACAAGATGAGCTGCAGTTTCTGTAGTGGTCTGGCTTTTCTGTTGCTAATTTTGCTATTTTCTTTGGGTTCCAAGCTGTCAGAAAACTTCATATAAACTTCCTGGATGAAAGTAGCTTAATTCAAGGTCTTACAGAGACTGAATTTTATTTCATGGAGGGGAAGGGGGGAAAAACAGACTTGCAAGGGGAACCGAGCACTTCATGTAGCCATAACAGGGAATCCTAAGGGGCCTGCGGTTCCAGACCTAAAATGACCTTGCTACAGAAGTGCTCTTATTACACTTAATTCAGCAGCTCTGCAGAAGGATTCCTTTATGTGGTGACAAGAAAAGCCAAGTCTGTGAACCTGCATTTATAACTATAACATAAGGGACTTCTGCAAATAAAAGTAAGAAGGGAAAGAATTGAAGTGAAATGTCCTATAAAATAGGAGCTGAATAGTGACAGGGTCTTGGTCACCATCAGCTTTATTCAGTCAGTTCTGGGATTGCATCTGGTCCTTGGAAATTTTAAAATAATCTTTGTTACTCTGAGATATTGCTGAGGTTCATATCCAAGAAATAAGAATGCACTATGTTTTTGCTACATTAAATGAGTTTTGATTTCCCTGTTTTTATCCTATTGCCCTTTGTGCCATATGCAGGTACAAATGAATGCATTTGGATGTGGATTCATAACTATTAAGCAACATACAGGTTAAGTGGAAACTGCCAGCTACATAATGCTACGAGAAGAAGCAAGCTAAGAGTAAAAGTAGTACCATTTTCTTAATGAATTACATCATTCTATACAGTCCTTTCTCTAATTCAATGCCTGTCTTGCTCCCCCCTGATAACCTCTACCATGGAGTGGTTAATGCTTGTAGATTGAAACAAGTCTTCATTACATGTTCCTATGTTCCTGTGATGGTATCCCGGGTTACTAAATGAATGAGATCTGCATTTGGGATTTTGTTTTGTTTTACCTAACTGGATGTGAAAATATGATGCTGTGACTTTAGAGAAACTTTTTTTGCATTTTCTGTGCTTATTTCTAGGGCCAGGTCTGTGTTCTGTTTTTTTATTTTGGTATGAGAGGCATTGAAATATTTTATTGTTACAGTCTGTGATGTGTTTTATTCAGGCTGCAATGAGCCCTAGTGTACATCCCTTGGTGTGTTTAGCCTCACTTGGGAGCCATGGCATTATCAGGCTTCACTCATGGACTGCTATGTGTTTTGTGGGTTTTCCGGTTTTCCTTCTGCTTGTATGTCCAATATCAAACTGGTAGATGTTTTTTGTAGCTGTTTCTGTACTTTCTTTTCATTGCCCTTACTTGGGCTATAGTAGTAGCATCCTTTCTTCCACAGTTCTCCAATCTTCTATTTCAAATACTGCTGCCTTGCTTTCAGACATATTTTTTCTTAATGGATTCCAAGTGCTTAGCAAAATTTCATATTGATACGTTATCTGAAACTGTTGATGTTTTCTCACCCATTAATAAAAATTATTAAATTTCTGTCTCTTTTTTGATCTATTTTTCAGCACTATAGAAGAATTAGAGTAACAAACCCAAAGCACATCTATTACTTGGCTAAATCTACCACTTATCTTCAGAAAAGCCAGCAGGTCATTTAAAACCATGTAGTAGCATGTCCTTATCTTATATGTGAGGTGTGGGTCATTTACACAGTTGTGAAAGTTCTATAAAGACCAGTCTGGCACGATTACATGCTAAGGAGATACCATAAACTATTAATAGTCAGGTAGTACTTAGAAGCTCCACAGTGATGTGCTAGCACTCAAGGGCAACTACAGTTGATTAGGCAAATCTGGGAGGCAAAAAAAACCCTGAAGAACATCCACCCCTCAAATGTTAACATTACTGAATTGACTCCAGCTCTGCAGTCACTGCTCCTGTGTGCATAAGCATGTCTTCCATGTCAGTGGAAACCTTTCTTTACTGTTGCTTTCTTGCTGCTAAATAAAGGAGTGTTAGAAGTAGTGTTTGTTTTCTAAAGGAAGACTGATGGTACTGGGAGTTCATGGCATGAGCTTCCATTGCTCAGCAGCAGACAGCAGCATGGTGGGATGGTTCCAGCTTGCCAACCAAGCAGCTGAGCCCACCTTGCTCCCCAAGCAGGGATGGGATGAGGGTGTAGCCAACGTGCTCCTGCTGTGTTTCCTCTGAGCTGGTATCTTCCAGCTGTCTCAGGCTGACTCCCAGCCAGAGCAGGACACTGCTGGCTTTGTGGGAGAATGATTGGCAGTTGCCCAGCATCATCAGTCCTAGTAGCCTTGCTCTGGCTGTGTTTTTAGATCACTTTGACCATGCAGATAAGCAGAAACCCTGCATCCTGATAGGGCTTGACTGAACTGTGCTGAGCCATGTTGTTTTTTAATTGATGTTTTTGAAAAGTCACTATGTGAGTCCTGTGACTTCAAGGTTGTTGCATTATACATCAAACAATCTTAGTATAGCAGGTCTCAGCTTTCTTGATACTCCAGAAAAATTAAGGAAAGATCAAACACAAACTGGGAACAGAGTTGACTCTATTTGTAAGAGGGGAGTGTTCTGAGGAATTGCTAAGTTCAACCCCATCTTCTGGTAAGTACATCTGCCCTTTGGCAAGGCAGGCCATTTCTGATCACATTATCATATGCTTGCTTCTGCAGCAGTTAGTGTGTTAGACAAATGTTAAGTCCCCGGAATACTTTATACCAAAAAAAGCTGGTGAAATAACTGCTTTTTCTCTACTTGGTTTCATAAGGTTTAAAAAACCCCCAAAATGTTAGGTTACAGCTCCGTTAAATTTGTTCTGGTGAACCATGTGTTCATTTTACCAGTGATGTAAACATTAAAAGCATACTTTGACATACTGATTAGATGGTCATGTAACTCAAGGAACACAGAAGAAGTAAACCACCACTCAACTAAAGGCATTTGCATGGCCTGTTGAATGTTACCTGTGGTTTGTAGGAAGGATATTGGCAGGAGCACAGAGACAGCTTGTAGAAGGAAGGAATAAAATTTTGTGCATGTGCCTTTTCTCTAAGCAGAGGAAGATGAAGCTGATAAAATCTCTGCCATATAAGCTATATGAAGTCAGCAATAGAAGAAATAACAGTTGTGCAGCCTTATTTAATAAATTCCTGATTAAAGCCAGGAAATCTCTATTGTATTGGTTGCTTTAGTATCTATCTGACAAAGTGCTGCAGTCAGTGCATAGGGGTTTTTTAATGACACAAAAGCAGCATGAAGCTTTGGAAATAATTGTTAACACTGGCAGACAAGACTGGAGATGATTTAGCCTTGAATAGGCACTTGTTTGGGGTGCACAGGCCTAAAGCAAATGCTTTTCCATTGTAAAATATCGATCCGTTTTCAGCAAAGAGTTAATAAACACTGGGAGAAATAAAAGGAGTGAGGGAAATTGCCCTCAACAAATGAACTGTGAGTCTCAGGCAGTCATGCCTACCCTGTCAAATCATATTACTAAGACACTTTACCTGTATTATAAAATTGGTGCTGTGCATTCTCTAATGAAGGGATTATTTTAAGGCTGTGAGCATTTGGGCAGGAATAAGAGGTTGGTGTTGAGAGAGACATCTGTAATGAGAGATTTTTAAATCAGGATACATTATTAATGAACTGCACAGGAGACACACAGACCTGCTTTATTGGGCAAACTGTAAAAGAGCCCATTTGGTAAGAGCATGCAAAATGTGTGTGTGTGCTGAGAGTGGGTATTTTGAGAATTTAACTAATTTCTGAATAGTAAAGGCATCCAGTCTGGCTATAATTGGTGCCTGTGGCAATTGTTGATACCCTGACTACATTAGCTTTCTGTGCCCTTTAGCAGAATTGGGAAAACATTTCTAGTACTTGTTAAGCTGTCTGTTATCAAGACTTCATAAATATACACATTTAGAATAGATTATTTGCTATGCCAATGCCTTAGAGCACTTAAATAAATTAGTTCCTACTATTTCAGGCATTAATTTTGCAGTAATTATGCATGAAGCAATAATGCAATTAAAATTTCCTTCCAACTTGCTGGAGTGGGAATATTTTTTGAAAATAATACTTGATCTTTTTTCAAAATATACTGTAGAGCAGGTGGATGGGCTGTGTGGCTTAAAACAGCAGTGTGGGACTGTTCTACCTTGAGATCTTCAGTTTGCCTGCAGCTGAAGTCAATATTAACCACATATTACCATCTCTTGGCTTTTACTGACCTCTGATTTATTCCCCTCACCCCTTTCTCTAGTGGCAAAGTGCCC
The DNA here is from genome assembly GCA_035583155.1 of Acropternis orthonyx. Taxonomy (NCBI): domain Eukaryota; kingdom Metazoa; phylum Chordata; class Aves; order Passeriformes; family Rhinocryptidae; genus Acropternis; species Acropternis orthonyx. Next base: position 46,901,604 of record JAWWEU010000001.1, on the reverse strand, counting down.
ACATCACAGCCAGCATCGAGTGCTTCAGCAGTGGGGTTTCTTACTTAAAGAATGCAGCCACACTTCAAGGCAGGAAACATGGGCTAGTATTCAGTTTGCAACATGTTCCAGTTTCTTTTTTGCACGGTACCTACTGGTTTCACATCTTGCTATATCTGCTGTAATCAAGCATAGCAATATATTGACCCAGATTTCAGCCTTAGGTCTGAATCTCTTTACTTATAAATTGAACCTCTTGTTCCTTGGAGGAAAAATATATATTTTGTATCTGAGTTAAAAATAAGCTTTTCCAGCTTTTTGGCAGCTAAGTAATAGTTAAAGTGAAAAGATTTTTTTTTTTCCAGCCAGAAAAAGAGGTTTAATAACTTTGGGTCCATTTGTTCATAGCAGTACTGGAGCTGAGCCTTGCAAACCCCTGGAGCTTGGCAAGTCAGGCAGACTTGGCAAGTTTTCCTACCAGCTTACCAAGTCTGAGTCAAGCATGGGTTGTTACAACTTCAAATATATTTACTACATTTTGTTAACAGGAATGTTGAGGTGGAGGATTTTGTTTTTTTCCCTTTGCTGACCTTAAAGTGTACCATACTCTACAAACAGCTGGTCCTTAAACCATGCATGACAGTTTATGGCTTGTGTTAAATTCAAAATACATGTTTTATGCGGAGTGTCTGATTTACTCTTGATGCTAAGATATTGAGGAAGTATAAGACAGTATCCCACAGTCTTTCTGTCAACTTGCATTCAATAATGTGAATCTGTGGCAAAACCAAGCAGAGCCACTATTTTTCAGTGTGTTTTAACAGCAGCAGCTTTCGCCCTCTGTTTGGGGCCTGTGGTGCACACAGACATGTGTAGGTGTTGGGCATGTTCATGCTTCTAATTCTCACCTGTATGGATCCTGCCAAAAGAAAAGGAGTTCAAACTGGAGTTCTGAAATGGCTGAACATGGAACATTCTAAATATCAGTTCTTGCCTGTCCAAATTATATCAGCCTTGAAATAAAAAAAAAAAACTTTTCTAGAGAAAATTCTTTCCATGTTGAAAGATGCTGCAGAAGACTGAAGATAGTGGCACCTAGATACCTATTTACCCCAGTCAGACACTTCCACCTGAGTATTCTGCTATAGCAATTGACTCATCTCAAGGTGGTTTTGGCAGGGTATTTAATGAATCCTGCATCACACACTTGTGGTAGAGTAGTACCTTTTGAGTGGAAAGAATTGGGCTGTTGAGTGGGTGTTTTTCACTTGTACTTTGACAGTCTGTCTGCTGCTTTTTAAGGCGACCTAACAGCTATGTTTTTCCCAAGTTTTATGTGATCCTATCATCATTACTATTATTTTTGTTGGTGAAATGTAAATCTAAAAATCTAAAACGTTAGAGTTGCCTCATTTAGGTCTTGTCTTCTAGCCATGGGCCAGCTACAGAAAGTCTGGCTGCTTTGTTTTACCCTCTTGATGGAAAATCAGCAATGTCTGTTGCTGGGGGACTAGTTGTGGGAGGCTATGGTTTCAAAAAGCAATTGTTTCCGAAGCAGCATGAGCCAATGTTATAAAAGACCTCATCGTTTGCTACCAAACCTTTCAAGTTTGCTTTGCCCGGTGGGATCTAAAAAACTGAGCACAGTCTGAGTTGCCAACTAAGCCAGACAGGCTTCTGATTTGTGAGCTATTGATGGTTTCTAGAATTGCTGCCCTCATTCATCGTTGCAATTAATTGCAAGAAGCCTGGAGATGATAAATGCTTAGATCATTTTTGCTAAATACCTGGGAGTATGCTTTTTCAGAGCTGTGATTCTTCCTAGAAGAAACCCTCGAATTCCTAACTTCACAGCCCCAAATTAATTGTGGCTTGTTTTTGGAACCTGAGGCTTTCTACCCAAGATCTTTCTTATGCTTCATGTGAAGACCTGTTTTATACAACTGGCTGAAACACTGCAAGGGTGAGAGTGTGACTGGTCAGCATGCTACTTTGGGCCATTAATTGCACCCTTAGAGCGAGATTTAGAGAGTATATTTGTTCAAGGCATCAGTACTGTACTAGTGATATGTAGAGTGTGTCTTCTGCTTACATGCTTATTTAATTTAGTGCATGGTAGACAATGTGAAAACAAGAGGTACATTTTTAGCAAACCTAAGAAATATTTTGCAGTATATGCTAGGCTGGTGCATTTCAGCTAAGTGGTAGTGGTGTGAAGCTCTTGGCCCTTAAGAATACACAGGCAATTATGACCTACAAGCTGCAAGAAGGGCAGCAGGTATCGAAAAGTGCAAACTTCAGAATAATAGTGTGAAATAAATGAAAACTCCCTACTAGAAAGAGCATCTGAAGGTTTAAAAAAATTGTAGGAAAAAAGTTTAAGGAGCTGACCTACCATGCAAGGTATAGCTATAAACAGGTGAGTTGGGATCAGTGTCATTGCTTCTTACTTTGAATGCTCAGAGAATGCATTAGAACTGATGATTAATTTTATACAAGAATGGCAACATAATAGCTATAAGAACAGCTGTAGAGAATCAGAATAAGAGTTCAACTAACCTGGTTTCTGATTTATGAACAGGGATAGTTCTCTGGTCTCATCTGGTTTCCAGCTTTCCTTTCTTGATTTTTTTTTTTCCCTAATTGCCTTTTGCATCCACAGCATCTTCTAGCTGACATTTCCATAGATCAACCATGCATTGTATAAAAAGGTTTCACTTTTTCCTTGCTAATGTCATGTCTTGTAGCAGTGCCTATTTCAACAGCTATTTGTTATTCTTGCCAATCACATAAATATTTTAATCTTCCATTAAGTTGCCTCTGTCCTGTGCTAAAGAGTCCTAGTCTGTTTAGATATTGCTTCTATGAACACAGTGGTAGGTCTTGATGCAGTCTCATTTTCTTCTCTTGTTGTCTTTCCTAATTATTCTGTCTCCATTTTGTGTGGGAGTAGAAAAGAGATCAGACGACATAGAGTTAAATAATTATCTGAGGTGTTCTGCCAGGATGCTAGCACTGCACAAGTGAGCCAGAGGATAAATGATACTGGCAGGAGAATGCTGCCACGTGAGCAACAGAAGGGTGTCGCAAAGGATACCTGGCAGTAAGTGCCATGAGCTCTCAGGGATAGCACAGGGAATAGGCATGACTGCCACTTTAGTGCTCTGCAGTTCCTAGTGCATCCAGTGCAACATGACTTGTGAACTAAATGCAACACCAAATATGTTGAAAGAGGATGGGTAGGTGCAGTGTTCTCACTCACAATGTTGAATTAATTTTGAACAAAGTAACGTGGTGTACTGTGGATTTTAAAAAGGCCTATAGCCACAAACGTAGAGAAATCCTTTGGTATCTGTTAAGTGTAATGATTCACATTGATACTTTTTCAGGATGCCCTTAAATTGCTGTTTTTCTTCCAGTTTCCAATTGGAAAAAGAGAATTCTTTCCCTTCTTAGTTATACTCTTTCCTAAGCTTCTTTCACTGCCCACTAAGAAACTTTGTTCCAGTCCAGTAAAGCAGTTTGTGCTTAGAAAGGTGCTTAAGCAAGATTAGTAGGCTTGGGGAAGCTGGGTCCAACAAAACGCTCAAAAGAGTTTACCTGTGCACTGAAGCTTAGAGCTGTTTCTTGGGATCACAGCTTTACAGAATCTGTTGGAAGGCAACTTGGAGTCCGTAGAGTCCAGCATCTTCAAGTAGGGTGAACACTAAATGCAAATCACGTTGCTCAGGGCTTGCCCAGTTGGGCAAGTTTTGTAAACTTGTAAGAGCATGGAGACTCCACAACCTCTTTGTGCTATCTCTTCCAATTCTAATTGTTAAGTTGGTAGTTTATTAAATAATAATGTTTGCATCATTTAGGCAATAAAATTGTCATATAATCATGATGATGTAACTGACAAGTAGATATCATTGTAACTCTGGGACTGCAAAAATAGGACACATGACAAGCAGAGCATCCATCAAAACACACTGACCACAATAAGAAATGAGGTTGACTTCTGCCTTCAAGCATGTTAATTTGCCAGTGATAAGGATTTTGAAATAGTTTGAGGCCATCTATTTATTATTTTTTTTTAGAGTAATGATGCAAATATAGCAAATTGCTCCATCACCCAAGTATTTTATTTTAAACAAGGAGTACTCTGAGAGTATTTAAAATGTAAGACTTGAGAGTAACTGCTTGGCACTCCTGGTAATTATTTTTAGACCATGACAAGCAGCTGTCTCCAGATGGTGGTCTGTATTCCACATCCTTCTCTACTGTAAATGGAAACACATACTGCAGTTGTAATCTAAAGCTTTTTGTAACTTGTGTTTTTTTCAGCTTTGGTTTGCTTTTGTTAATGGATTTTCTGGGCAGATCTTATTTGAGCGATGGTGCATTGGTCTGTATAATGTGGTAAGTGCTACGTGTTTTGACTTGGTAATGCTCACAACTTGTATGTTACTTTGTTGTGTCCCATTTTTCAGAAGTAACTGTCTTAGACATGTATCAGGAAAGGTGAGTTGTAAAAGCCATTTTGAATCCACTTTGAGGCTAAAAAAAATAATATTTCAAATCATGCTTTTATCACAGAAATAAATTTGAGAGAATGCCTTGAAAATAGGTGTTTAGCCTAATATACCCTGGATAAAACTGCAGATTTTAAATGGAATTTAATTTCTTCTTTGAAAGCATCTTCAGTGTCTTGTACTGAATATTTTGCTGATGGTTCATGTTCAAAATATAGAGTTGTAATTGATTTGGTTAATTTTTTTTCTCTCAGACCCTGTAAAAGTTAGATGCTCAGAAAAATGCCATGCAGATGCTTTGGGTTGACTCATTCTACATTAGGTACAGAAAGAAGTAGCATTACTGTGTAACCAGCATTTTTCACTTGAACCAAGAGCAGGATGTGCCAGTCTAGGAGTCATTTCTGATTTTCACCATGGTCTGCAGAGTGCCACACTGTGTAGTATGACTTTATTACTTTAATCAATCGCATTGATTAAAGTCTGAAAGATCTCTGAAACCGAGTTCCATAGCATACCGTAGACTTATGCTGGCATTTGACAGTGTTACCTTTGTAATGTTATTGGTGAGTGGCCCAGTGCATGGAATTTTTAAGCTGTTAGGACACTGTCTGTGTTGAAGAGTCCTTTGCATTTCTCTTTGCAGGGAAAGAATTTAATTTTTTTTTTCTGTAAGAAAACTCATTCCAAATATATGCTAATACAGCAAAAGCCAGCAAATATCACCTCGTAGTATTAATGGAAACATTTAACTTCTGTCACATTAATTTTAAAAATGATGGCACAAACCCTCATATTTCATAAGATTTCATGCTCTTAGTAGAAGATGTTTATTTAAGAATTTATCATTCCCTTGATTCTATTCACCCTAATTTCCTGTTACTCAGTCTCTGTCATTCGCGTTTAGATATTTGCATCTATTATCTTTAAACCTCATTTGATGAGTCTACCTACCCTACCTAAAGCTTCTGGATGAAACTCATCTGCTATAATCAGTGAAGTAGAAATTAAACCTTGTTTTGTAAGGTCAGTATTTTCTAAAATTAGAACTGATTGTGTGGACTCATGAAGAATCAAGTGCTAGTAGGATATTAGGGACTTCCACAATTTGAAAGGGTTAGATTTTTAAGTGCTTCTAGATATGTCATTCTCTTCTGTGCAGATTAACCCTTTATTTCATTAGTAGTCTAATTAAAATATGACGGGTATGAAATCACAGTGGCATTATAATTTCTGATTTTTGCACTGGTTCACACTGGAGGTTTGCGTTCATAAACAGAACCACTAGAAGATTTACTTCAAGTGAGAATGTAAATGTTCCAATCAACCCGGGAAACCTGGGGAAATACATTAAAGCTGTATGAGAACATGGCCTTCTTTGGAATATGTTGGACCAGTGGTCTTCATTTCAGTTCCCTGCCCCCAGCCGGCTGCCATTTTCACCATCTGGTTTATCACTTTATGAGCAAAAGGCACACAATTCCCACTGGATCTAGGGTTATAATTACTGATTCTCACTAGTCTCTATCCCTTTGTGTTGTTCTTTGTCCCTGACTGCCAGCTCACTTCTGGTGGGAACCACAGCCCAACTTCTGCAGATATGCTTACACACTAGAAACAATTCATAACTACCAGCTGCTTCTTTTAACCTCAAGAACACTTCTCAAACTGTTAAAAATCTATGTATGTATAAGATTAGTCATGATGTTTGTGGCATAAACTGTTAATGTACGAGGATTTGAATGATGTTTAGTATTCAAACTTGCCTGTTGGTGTTATTTTCACTCTGTGCTTGCAGAGCAGACTGCGAGAAACACGGATACCCAAGCTGGCTTTAAATGAGCTGCCTCAGATCCTGGAAACACTTTAAGAGCAGCAGTGTCAAAGTCAGGAGAGGCTAATTTACTCTGCTTCTGGCAAGGCGTCCTGCTGCCTCTCTTGGAAAGCTTCTGAGGCTTGGTCATGGAAGAGCCTGCCTGTAGCACAGACTCATACTGCAACTCATTTGTTCCTATCGGTTCCTGCCTGCCAGGGGAGCCCCCAAAGTACCATAAGGCAGAATGGCCTTTGTTTTTTAGTAGTTTTCTTTTTTAATGTGATTTCCACATTTTCTTTGTCTGCATTGGTTAAGCATATTACATATTTAATTATGGCTACAACTGCAGCTGTACTGGAACTCATTCTCACAAGACTATTTTGAAAAAATACATGTTGTCTTTGCTTTACAGTCTGATGTGTTAGACCCTCACTAGTTTAGCTGCTACATCAGAAACTAATGATACTTAACTTCTTGGGTTTGAGCTTATCAGTTAATAATCTTATTTCATGTTACTTTTGTTCATTTGACCTTTATAATTGCTGTAATTCATGTTTGGACTGTTCAAAAATTGTCAAATAGCATGCTAGGTAGAAATAGGTCTTCACTGAAGTCTGGAAATTTTTCTGTTTCCTAGATAATGAATTATTATCTGACATCCACTAAAAACTAATAACTGCTCTTAATTAGTATTTGCTTTCCCTGCAGATTTTCACAGCTCTGCCACCCTTTACTCTGGGAATTTTTGAAAGATCATGTACTCAAGATAGCATGCTTAGATTTCCGCAACTATACAAAATTACTCAAAATGCAGATGGTTTCAACACAAAGGTAAGGGAGAGTCTCTTTCTTCAAGAACAACTATGGGCGTTTTTATTTACCAGATTTTCCTTGTTAGAAAATAACTGTTATTTCTGCTTTATGCTAGCCACTGAGATTAAGATTGTTCTGCTTCCCAGTTCTGTTCAGGGGATTCCTTTTCTAATTAAATAAAAAAAGTCCTTGTTCATAAATCAGGGTTTTCTGCTATGGCTTCAACTGAAACCGGTCCTGAAAGATCTGTAAACTTTGATTCAAAGTAAGATTTGTATCAGGGTATGATTTTTCAACTCACAACTACCAGTAAGTCATGGGTGTACCACTTTAATAGGAACTAGATAATATCACCTGAATTTTATTTAATATATATGTTGTCATGATGTTCTGCACTAGGGTGCTTTTTCACAGATACTATTCCAGTAGTTCTTTTGGAGAATAAAATTTCAATTGGCTTATTTGGACTTCTGACACTTGAAGAAGGCATTTTATTTTATTTGCTTTTTAAGTGCTGGGAAATGCCAGCATTTGGTATTCTATCTTTATTCCATAACAAGCACATCTGAATTTACTTCTGAGGCGAGGAAGCTGTACAGTTGATTTGCTTGAAGAGGAAATCATAGAGTACATAAAGCTCTAGTTTGTGCAGACCTGGCATTATCCCCAAGGTACAAACTGTGGGACACAATTAGAAAGAAATTAGAACATTTCATAGTACTGAATCAATCTTGTAAAATCACTCTTTGAGGTAGTTAAAAAAAGTTTGCTCTATCTGTCTGCTGTATTTTGACAAAGATCTTAAATTGCAAGCATGCTTGTGTATTATGTTTTAAATTGGTAGAATAAAATTATGGGACTGGAACAGTGTTTTCTTGTGAAAGAGCAGAAATTGTAGGAGGAAATAGATCCTGCAGAAGTTTAGGTATTTTACTTCAGAACAAACGTTGTCTGACTCTAAACTACACAATGAAGTGTTTGTTAGGAGTTAGAGAGAGGTCAAGAGTTTTGGACTTTACTGATGGCTTGGTTTGTTTTCCCTCAGGTTTTCTGGGGTCACTGCATCAATGCCCTCATCCATTCCATCATTCTTTTCTGGTTTCCACTGAAAGTGCTGGAGCATGGTAAGGGCTTCATTATTTCTTACGTCAGTAACTCATGTTCAGCGTTACAGAGTCACTGTGTTTGCAGAATGGGAGGTCATGGCAAGTCCCAAGAAAATAATGCTGACAGCCCGTTGAATAGTTTGTAGCTGCTGAAGTTGGCTAGTTACCTCGTGGCTTTCAGAAATTATTCTAATTTGACATAGTTATTTTTTGTATAGGGACTTTAAAATGTGAAAAATAAAGCTGTTGCTTTGCAAAAAGTCTTAGCCAAATACTGAATAATGTTTTATAAAATGTCCCCCCTGCTTTTTTTTTTTTGTAGTGGGTGGATATCTCAACTTTTTAACTGCATCATGTTCTTACACCAGCTGCCTTAGAACCATTTGTTTGTATCTTGTTGGACCTTTCCCATTCAGTAACACAGTACTGTAAAAAGTAGGATAAGAGAGAGAGATTTTACTACTGTTTGTCTCTTGGGGTGGGGAGTAAATTGACTGAAATGGAAGTAAACCAGGTCAAGAGTCAGAGATATTAGGGAAATGAGACTTCCTGTTGTACAAATTATCATTATGAAGTCTTGCTTTTCATGAAGGGTAGTGCAACTATGTGGTATTTCAGGGCCCAGTAAATCCCATATGGCTCCTACCTAGCTTTATAATATAGTTGTGTGGGAGGGAAATACCATGGGAAATGTGTTCTCTTACTGTAATAAGAAATAGGACTAGATCAGATGAGAAATTTAGGAGCGGTGGTGAAGGGAATAGTATTGATCTAAAATCATAAATTTTTCAGAAGTTAAACACTTCCCTGCAAAACACAGATTTCAAGAAAATCTTCTCACCTCCAGGATGGATTAATTGGGGAGGAGTTGAAAGAAATGGAAAGGGAGGGAGGATGAATGCTCACATCAGAGGCATGATGGTAAAGATACTTGTGGGAGTCAGGTTCATGTTTCTGTCTGGCTGAGTAAAATGTCAGTATTGTCTCCTCAGTGGGAGTTTCACATGCTGTCTGATGGGCCATATAAGAAAGGGACTTCCCTTTTCTTCAGATGTGGGCTGAGAGAAGGTTCAATTTGTGGGAGATAGGTTTTCATGATTGAATGTTTTTTGTTTTGATTTGATGGATTTTGTTGCTCTGCTTCACTGTTCTTATGAGAAATGTTAATGTTGAAGAGTGCATTTTAAAATGCAACTTGAGAAATTTCAAGTTTACATCTGTAGTGGTTACAGCTAAAGATAATCACAGGTTTTGTTCTACTCTTCCCTAGATACTTACTAATTCCTAAATAGATAATGTACTTTTCATTTCAACAATAAAATTACGAGACTGAAATGCCAGCTCAAAGGGTAACTTTGAGTTCTTTTGAACAGGTTGGTTAGCTTGCTTTGCAAAGAGGAATGAATATTGAATTTTCAAGTTGCCTTGCAATTTCAAATGCAAGAGGGATTTCAGTGCCAGAGACAAAAATGTGCCATTCACACTGGGATGTTTTTAACCTCTTGAGTTCCTTAGAGTGTGAGGTACATCTAGTCCATGAGTGGGCACTTGTATAGCTTCAGAAATGAATGTTCACTGAGCATCCTGCTGTTCTCATTAATGGAAATATCATTCCTTTCAGTACTGCATAGCCTCCCAAAGTGAAAGGTCATGGAAATCACTGGGAAAAAAAAATAAAGTACCTTACTGCATTAAAATGTAACTTTTAAAAAGTTGAGACTTAGAGCAAAATATATTCAATTACTTAAACGTGCACTGTGATGTTTCACTAGAGCATGGCCAAGTCATTATGACAGCTTATTTTATCGAAGTTGATACATATTTAAGCATGCCTTTTTTTCTTAGTAAACTGAGAGTTTTGGCATCAGCAGGGTTCACTGGGCATAGAAGGCTAAATTCCCAAGTGCTCTTCACCTTTTTCATTGTCACCAGAGGAAAGAGCAAAATGACTGTTAAAACTTGATGTGTGTTTTTGAATGATGTGGTAAGTGCATGATGCCACAGCATCTACTATGGGAGGAGTTGGGCTGATAGACATGCCAGTGGCTAGAAACCAAACCGGTTCCTAACCAAGCTGTCTCAGACTTGAGCTCCTGTTGCAGTGTTAGTGACTAGTCTATCTGCTGCCATTTCTTAGTAGTCAACATTCAAAAGAGAAAAGCAAGCGGGAATACAGAACTAGCAATTTCTGGAAAATACTTACAGGCTGTCAGTTCTTTGGAGACACAAACGTGCAGCCAGGGTAGAAGGAAAACAAAACAACTAGCTTGGGTTAACTGCACTTGCTAAATAATAGGGTTTTTTTATCTGTAAGCTGGGCAGAGACTTCACCGTAGAGATCAGGCTGTCAGGAAAGCTTCTTTATAGGCTTAAAAATTTACTGATCCTGGAATACATGACCCTTGTTTGAGAATGTCAGATGAAGTTTTGCAAATACAACTAAGAAAATGGTACTGTTATAGTAGAAGCACACTGTGCTAGGCAGTATGTGTTCAGGAGTGGGTCCAGGGTTTTATCTTAAGCCTTTTTCCCCCCTGCTGTTTGTGTATTTCTCTAGCAATTGTCTTAAAACCTGTGAAAATACCAGTGCTTACCATGCTTCAGTAATGCTTGAAAACTGCTGTGAGTTCAAGTTGATTTGGCATTAATGTGGCAGTCGAATGTATTTTCGTGGTGTTGCCATTTTATTCAGCAAGGGCTAAGAAAGACTAAATGACATTTGAAGTATTGCCGAGGTTGGCACTTTGACATGAGAGATTAACATGCACTTACCCTTGTGCACACTTGACTAGAGAAAAGAGTGCATGAAGGCTGAATACTGCTCAGTTACTGAATTAACCTCCAGGCAGATATTTTACATGTTACCTGTGTCCTTTATGTATAAAACTTGCCTGTCTATTCTTAATTCATCTCTCTTTCACCAAAAATCTGCTGGTGTTTTTACTGGCTTTTTCATCACAAGCACATAAATAATGAGTTTTGTTAGCAGTGACAATAAGTACAGATTACAGGACAGATAGTGACAGAAAAAACAGTGCTGATATACTTAAGCTCTTAGAGGCAAAATACATGTTATAGTGTGATAAACACTTCCCCTTTTGCTAGGCCAGCTTCTGGCACCAGGACTATGGATATACATTCTATCAGAGCATTGTGTATGAGGCCTGGTTTAGCTCAACTTCTGCATTACCATTAACTCACAGCTTCTGAAAATGCTTTTAGATGTTCAAAAAGGCAAGGTTGGGACCAGCTATTTTCTCCTGAAAAATCTACTAGGTATTTTATCCATTCTGTTGATAAACTGATGATAAATGTGATTATGTTCCTCTTTCAGATGCAGTATTCACAAATGGCCAGGGAATCGACTATTTATTTGTTGGGAACATAGTTTACACTGTAAGTTTGTATATCCTAGCAATTTTTGAATGGTAGAGTTGTTTAGTCTTTTTTTTTACACCACCAGATAACTGTGTAACCCTGAAGCAAGTGTGTGAGTAAAGTACAATCAAACTGATGCTGTGTGCCTGATTTTTCCCTCTTCCTTTTTAATTTTTTCCTCCAGGCATGCAGCAGCAGTAGCTTCTGTCCTGTCTTTCCCCAATCCCCAAACACTGCCAAGTTCCTGGGTTGCCATCTACCTAAATGGTAGTAGCTGTTTAGGTGTAAAGGGGAGATTGAGCCATGAATACCTTTGAATTTGAGTGTTTTAGTAATGAAGTTGTCTTTTTTTTTTTTTTTTCCGCCCCCCTGCAGTATGTTGTGGTCACTGTTTGTCTGAAAGCTGGCTTGGAAACAACTGCATGGACTAGAGTAAGTACTTTCCAATATCTTTTGTTTTATTAGTGCACCTTCCTCCCTAACGAGTATTAATACAGAAAAGAAGTACTAAAAATCACTTGAGACTTCAGAGTTTTAATTGGATCTTTCATGTAAGGATAAACTAAGCTCCCTAAGTAGGGAATGTGAGAGGAATGAACTCATAGATCACACAATATGTGTGATGAAAAAGGGCAGCCTGAGAGAAGTGGCAAGAGTACACTAAAAGTGTCAACATCGCTACTTAAACATGAGAAAATTTTGCATGAAATCAACAGTCTACTGCAATTGTCTAAGGAAATAGATCCAGAAAATTATCGTTTGTACTCTGTAGCTCCTTTAAAATTAATGCAATAGGGAATGAAAGATGCCTGCCCATAGATAAACAACTGGGCTTTGAAAACATCTTTGAACCAGGTAACAAGAAATAGTAACTTGACATTGGTTGAGAGTTTGTTTGGAAACTTAGTGTAATAAGGATGTTAGTTAAATGGTTATGTTGATTCCTAGATTTGAGTTTTTTACTTGCAGTGAATACCAATGTTACTGGTAGGTGACAGAATCCAGCAGGGCAGTGACCTTCAGAGAGTATGAGGAGATAGAGGAGGGCTTCTGTGTTGATGAACCTTCAACACCTTTTTGCTTTTCTTTCCCCCAACCTCTCTGAAACACTAATTTTTTTTATTCCGATGGTAGTCCCTATTTCTTCACAACAATAAGATCCTTTATGGAAATCTAGTTTCCGTGACGTATGAAGAAACTCTGCCCTCAAGACCAAGCTGTTTTGAGGACTCAATAGAGTCTGGTTTTACCAGTTTCTTACAGGGGCTTGACTTATATTTCGTACCCTCATTGTTTTTGTTAGTTGTAAAATGTTTTATTTCATTCTTCAAAGGAGAACTGAAATCAATGAGATGATGTCTGTTCAGAATTTTATGGATGAAATGGTATCTGTATGTGTTATTTAGTTGTTAGGGAGATGTTAGTATTTTCTGCCTCATTCTCTCATCTGAAAATAAAATCTGTTATTTTTTTGCCATTGCTTATGAATCAGTTCTGTGTTGTGTACCAATGTTTTAAAATGCAAAAATACTTAATCCCTCATACACTACAAGAGGATATATCCAAGTCTGAATTGGAGGCATGTGAGCCTGCTTAGGTCCTGTTATATTGTGAATTATTTGATAATTCCTTATAATTCGTGTCTTTTCAGTCACTGGGGGATAATCCTGATACCCTCTTTTCTAAACTTTAGTTTTAAAAGATTCCGTAATGTTTAGTAGATCTATGTTGTTTAACACTGATGTTTCATAGAGATATTGTTGTTATGCACAGAAAAGTTGTTGTGTTTACAATCAACTTTTTTCTATATACACTTCTAATTCCTGCCTCATTGCTTGGAACAGTGACTCTCATCTTGGAATCTGATGTTGGTTATAGTTATTGTTTCAGCTGTGAGTGAATCAACACACAGAGAATCTTCAGGTTACTTGAATAGTATTAAATGTACAACATTTTGTTAAGCCTCTTCTCCATCATCAAGTGGATTGGTTACAGGCAGTTTGTTCTTGAGAGGGACACTGCCACTTGAGAGAGCACGATGGCTTCAGCAGAAAGCTTTAAATATATAATGCAGAGTCAAAGGGGCTGGAAGCCTGGTATATACAGTGGGCAGTGTGGAAAGAAAGGCTTTGGGAAAGTGGTAACATGATGCATAACAAAATGCACACATTGAAGTGTTGTGGAGCAGCTTCATGTTACGTGTTACCTATCTAGAACATTGCAACAGCATTTTTTCGAAACACTTAGAGCTTTCTTCACTGCTTTACCACTCTCTATGAACTGTTTCAGATAAGCAGGACACATGGGAGAGCCATACACTGTGTCTAGCTTTTATGTGAGAGCCTTAATTTCTTTTTTCCCCCTGTCATTCATTTAACCCATCTGATGGACTCACTTCTGCTTTGCATATGAACTCTTCAGGGGTAAATGACAGAGATCAGTGGAGAATCAATAGTGAAAAGGTTGGTGGGTTGAGTGTATAAGGAACCTTTTCAAGCAGGGCAAGGAGGACTCTGCTTGAATGCAACTCTTTTAGAAGTGGAGAGGCAATTCAATAGGTATAAGCCTGAGATGAAGAGATGATTGGGACAACCATAAGAAGAAAGTAAAGACAACATCAAATGAATTAAGTCTGCTCAGCTAGAAAAAGGGAAAGGTGAAGAGCTGCAAAACTCAAAAACTGCCCTATCAGGTTGCAAAGAAAAACCCTCAGTGAGACAAAAAAGGTGACTTCATTAGCATAAACACACTCCTACAAAATAAGGCTACATCTTAGATTATTTTCTCTGCTTGATTTTATTTTTGCTGTAAAGTCTAGGAGTTTTCAACTTGGAAGCATTGGCCCAAGCTATCCTGAACCTTCTATCCACTTGTGTGAGAGGAAGGCTCTAGAGAAGGTATCATGCCCATTTTTGGAAAGCAGTGCTGGCACTGTTCTGCTATTTCATGGGACTGACTTTTCATAAAGATGAGTTCTTGCAGAAGCCTTGCAGTACTTGAGCTTTGGGAAGCTGAGCACTACAGTTGTTCATTGGGGCAGGGCTTTTAGTCAGAATGTTGATCTGAATTGTCCCTAATTTTCAGAAAAGCAAGTAGACTGAAAGGATAAGATCCCTCCTTTCTGCCAAGTGTTAAATTTTTTTTTTTTAAAAATCATTCGGTCTCTTTTTTAGGCTCACATTAAACTTAATCAAGTGTTTGTGGGGCGGGGGGGGGGGGTTTGGAGCTTTTATTGGTTGTGTTGAAGGGTTTGGGTTGGCTTTTTTTTGTTTAGTTTGTTTATTGCTTGTTTGTTTTCAATTAAGTAGTTGCTGGTCAGATCTCCTGGGTGAAACAGAATAAATAGCAAAATTCAAAAACAAATCCTCCTGTCCACTGTGACTCTCCAGGTACCTGTGCCATGTCCTGCTCATTAGCCTGGCAAGTCTTAGGGCTGAACAAAATTCCAGCTTTCTGAGAGTGCCTAGAAGAGAGTTTTTTCCACTACCTCTGACATTGTGCCATAGGAATCCTTCTGCTGTAGGGTGGCCTCTAGTTGGTCCCGACTATCTGCCAGTCTGTACTGGCACTCCAGACTCCTGCTTGTTTTCTCTGCCTGTGCTGGAGAAAGCTGTCCTTTCCAAGGATGTTAAGCAGATCTAGAGTAGGACCAATGTTTTCCAGAAATTTCTTCCAGAAATTTGTATCGATCTCGTAGCAGGCAGAACTCCGTACTCAGATGCTTCTTTGGTTCTCAGACATACTGTTCAAAAAGTCAGCAGACACAGTCATCAAATAGAAAGCATAAAGCTGAGAACTGAACAAACACGCTGTGTCCCCCACAGCAACCAGTATGTGAATTCATTCCCATGTTCCTAAAATCATGTGTAATTAATAATTAAGATTTATGCAGGTACTTCTCTGAATTGAAGCCAAAGTCATCAGCCACAGGAGTTGTTGGCATCCAAAAAAGCTGGAGCAAATAATGAGCTCAGTTGCTTGTTACAGCAGAAATTACTGATTCTATCCACTGCAGCATAAAAGTAAAACAACTTAAATCATCCTGAACAGAAAAACAGTTTGGGTGTGTAGAAAAAATTATGTTCTTTAATGCAACTGAGATGAAGTCTGTGCTGGACGTGTTCTTGGTCACTGTTAAAAGTATTTTTATTTTCTCTTAGTGAGTCGACAGACTAAAGAACTGCATTGCATATCTGTAAATCACTTAGAACACCTTTAAAACAATGAAAGACAAAGCTGATCAGTAAATGCTAATCACAGTAGTGTATTACATAGCACTGAATCTGTCTGTGACAGGTGAGTAATGCATATGGCTTGTGTGCATACACTGCCATAAGGGATTTGTCCATGTGAACTTGAAACCTGAGCGTTTGAAAATTTCCACCATGATTTATTTGTTGAATCTGGCATGCAGTCTGCAGCAACTAGATGAGAGAGATCAGACTTCCAAGAAAAATCTGATGGGGTTCTGGAGCTCTAAATAAGATAGATTGGCTGAGAGGACTATCTGTCTGCCCTGTTGTGAGGCAAAGATTAAAGGGAGCTGCTGTGATGTTTGAACAACCTGTGCTACTGGCCTGAAACCAAGAGCAGCAGACAGGCCTGAGTGAGACCGACAGAGACCTGAACAGGGCAACCCTTGTGGGTTGGGTGAATGGAGGAAGTGCCCTCTGTTGATTCTCCTTTCCCTTTTCCTTGACAGTTCAGTCACCTGGCCGTCTGGGGAAGCATGCTGCTCTGGCTGGTGTTCTTCGGGGTCTACTCAGCCATATGGCCCACGTTTCCCATCGCACCAGACATGCTGGGGCAGGTCAGTACGAATGCCTGGCTGTGTGCTGGGCTGCCCAGCACAGCTCCCTGAACACTCACATGGTGCTTGGAAAGGAACTCTACTGAGGGTGCCTGTACTTCATCTGAACCTTTTCTTAATCCCTGCATTCATTCAGCTTAATCTTCTCATTAGAAGAGCTCTCTTTCTCCCCAGAAGTGACATCATACATGATTATGTGCACTGGGGATACTATATGACGAGTCTCAGTTAATTTCAATAGCAGTGAGACTGGCTCTCTCTTTAGTGCCTTCCTGGTAGGTTTTTGTGTATTTGACAAAATGCCATATTTGGTTTGGGTTTTTTCTTTTCCATATATTTTGCTGTCATGATGTTGCCTTTTTCTTCAGTCATTTAAAATAAACAGAACCTCCTTGAGAATAGGATGAGGTTCGTCAGAAGCAGAAAGGGAGCTGCTGTGTTACTCATCATTTTATATAATAATAGAGGATAATACTGGATTTGTTCCTTCTGTGTCAGCTGAGTTCCAGGTGGTGAAATTTTTCCTTTGGTGTTATTATTTTAACCCATGGTGAGAAAATCTAGTCACCAGCTTGTCAAAGTCACTCAAGAGCCTCGTGCATATTTAAAATAGGGGGTTACCATGAGCAGTTAAGGACTTAATAAATGTATGGTAAAATGTTATTCTGTAGAAGTGGAACTGCTTTCTGAATCACCAGAAAGATGTATTTTATAGTCATTTTAACCTTTTCTTTAATGGAAAGATGCTCTTTATCATGCAAAAAGAAGAAAAACTAATAATTTTAAGAAACTATGCTTAGATTTCCACCCTTGTGTACTAAAAAATAATAATAAAAAAGTCAAGTGTTGGCAAGCCAGTTAGAGATTTTTGAGGTTATTCCAGTGTGTTTGTATCCAACAAGAGCAGTCAGGCATGATTTTGTTACTGTTCTGGCTTAATACATATTTTATTACCGTGTGCTAAAACACTGAGGCTAATGGAGGCTATGGCAGATTTTCCTGGACAGCTTTTTACAGCAGAGACTGACAGCTGACAGGCTGGGATCAGCAAGTAAGTGACTGACAGATAAAGCCTCAGTCCTCTGATGGTATTTCATGGTGATCTTTGTGTGTTTCAAAGCATGTACAGCATTGGTGACTCTAATTTACATTTTCCTATATTGGACAGAAATTGTACCTCAGTATCGTGCAGAGCCATGAATGACTTGTCCTCCACAGCAGACTTGTAGTGCTACCGTTAACATGTCAGCCTTCTAAAACACAAACAGTATGGTGAGATGTTGCTTTATACAAGAAGAGTCAGACTGTTGGCTTTAGCTTGGTATTTCTTTCTTTTTTTCCCCCCCAAAGTAGCTTTCTTACTTTTTATTGCAACATTCATTTTATTGCAGAATTCATATTGTTTTGGTCATCAACATTTGCTCCAACATATAAAACTGTGAGTCTCAGAACAAAAGCTTCATGTTAATAAGGCTTTGGTTTTGCTTGAATACGCTTTTAGAAAGTTTCTGTTTAACCTTTGGTTTTATGCTCTGATTTTTTGACACTATGACTTAAGAAGTGGTGCTAAGATCTTGCCAAGATGAAAATAATATAAAATCATTATTTTTGAATGAAGAACACATTTATTTTGACTGATAGGGTGTCTGGTCCAATATTTGTGGAGTTGTGCCCCTTGGGTCAGTAATTATCAATCAAAAACGTTAAGAATAGGTCATTGTTCTACAAAGATGTTTTTTGAATTCAAGTAGTCAGAAATAAGCTGTTGTATGGCTTTCAGTGTGTGTTGGGAGAGATCAATATCATTTTACCAGGTTTTTTGGTGTTTTTGAGAGAAGGAGCAGCAGTGGAAGAATGTGGGGGTTTTGTTGCTTTTATCCTTTTGCAAAATCAGGGAAAGCTCCCAAGGTAAAGGGAGCTTGTTTACCACTTGCATTAACTGCCAGAAAGTCTCTTGAGTAATCAGTTGCTGAGCTGGGATTGTGCTAGGCTCTAGTCAGTAAAATGAGTTGTGTTGCTGCTTCCCAGACTTAAGCAGTTCCTTTACTCTTGCTATCTTCTTTTCTTTATTTGTAAGTAAGCAGGGTGTCCTAAAAGCTTTGTTTCTGTTTCAAATCTTGCTGGTGTATTTATCTTCAAATAAACTGAACTCCAGGATATTTTAGATTCTCATGGTATGCAAATCCAACAGCACTCAAAGGGAGCTGATTTTAACTGTAATACTCATCTAGCATTTGTGCCAGGAGTTTGTGCCATCAGTAGAAGGCATAGGAGTGTAAAACTTTGTATTCTGTCCATTCACCAAATGCCAACATGCACCTTAGCAAACTTTCAAGTATGTGAAAGATGCTTTATTTCTGCTGGGGCTTATTTAAGTATTTGCATTATTTCTTTGTCTTGCCTGTAATATCTTGAACATTCTCACAGGGAAAATAATACCAATTTTCCTCCTTGAGGGCAAAGGGAAGCAAGTTATTTTTTCTCTATTGTCAAAGAGTCAACATATTTCTTCTGTTTCTGGTACAGTATTCATAATGGAATACACATGACATAATAAGTCAAAACTGTGATTAAAATCTCAGTAGTGTTTCACAGAAGTTTTCCAATAGTATGACATCTGGTACTTTGGAAGTAAACTCTTTGGCCGCTTTAGGAGAACCTTTTCAGACGCACAGTTTTTGTTTAGTAGTATCAGAAATAATCATGTAAGAACAAGGAAGCCCTCTGGTAGCTCACTTGGCTTTCCTGAATGTTTGTATTTTTTCAAGTGAAGTTCTTTTTATATTTTCAGAGAACAGTGACACTGAAAAAAGTTGATGCTTTTTTTTATTGTCTTGCCTTTGGAGCCAGAATATTTAAATGGAAGTGACTACTTTTGAATGGGCACTTGCACATGGCAATATTTTGCATGATGTATGAATCCTTTCCCACCTGTCAGTTGTTATGATATACCACCACAGATTGTTGAAAACAGGTACATGTCTGTGTTTCTAAAAAGTGCTATCTGCTGAAACTCGTTAATTATAAGAGGCCATAGTACGGAAATGTACTGCTCTAAGGATGTGAGTGCCTTTTTAAAGATCATTTTCCAGAACTTTCGGGGCTTGTAGCTCATAACCCAGTGGTATTTTGTTTACCAGCACATTAACCATAGTTCTGCCCTCTTGCAGTCTTGGGTATTCTGTTTGCTTGCCTGGGGATGGGTCTTTGGTGTCCTGACAGGAACAGTGAGTGCTAACATTTGTGCTTATTTCTTCCATATATCTTACACATGGTTTGAGAGATAGGCTGCTCGTACTCTGTTGTTGTGTGGGTTTCTTCATAGGAATTGAAGCATACTTTTAAGTTTATGGGAATAGCATTGCACTGTATGGCATCAAAGTCTGTATGTAGGTACTCCCACCCACACCCGTACCTAAATACCCATACCTGAAAGCATGTACGGGAAGGAGGGTGTTAAGAAAGCGATCATGCTTTGTGTATTGATCTAGATGTTATCTGAGAAGAAGAAAAACAGATTTCTTCATTCCCTACCTTGAGCTGAAATATTTAGTGTTTTAAGGGAGAGTGGGATTGGCAGGGAAGGAATGTTGCCATCACCTCTCAGGAGCATCTGCTGTTGTTCATGAAAGCAGTACTACTTAGATGTGTTTGTTTGGGGTTTTTTTTCCAGTTTATTTACCTTAATATGTGTTGTGTTTTGTGTCTTCCTCATTAACTGTTACCATTAAGGCAATGTCTTTAGGAAGATGAGTATCAGTCTCATTCTTTCTGCCTGGTGGAAAAGGGTAAAAGAGTGGGGGTTTTAATCTGGTTTTGAGAAGGGTCATTGTTGTGGTTATTCTAAAGTGCAGGTTAGCGTTACTTTTTTATTATTATTTTTTGTTTGAACTGTATGTGGTCATATCAAAACTGGTATTTATGAATCTTTGTGAGTTTGGAACCCATTATCTTGATCTCAGGATGTCATTAGGAAGCCCATCTCATTAAAACCTCATGGCTGGAAGTTTTGAAGTTGGAGCTCCTGCGCTTCCCAGTTCCTTTTATATAAGTGCAGTTAAGAGAAAACTCATCAAATCACAGTCCAAATAATTGTACCCCCAGCATATTGGAAACAGCTCCATGTAAGAGCTACTTTCATAGCCATAGCGGGTGTGCTTTTATTTCCTAGTGCTCTCCACATTCTTGACAGAAGATATTTCTTTATTTTCCAGCTGAACTGTCAAATTTTTGCTGTGTTGTCTGCTTGTAAAGACTTTTGAAGAAGCTGTGCATGAGCTTTACCTGGATTAAAATGTGCTTTTTTAAAGATCCCAGTGACGGAGATCTTTGGTTGATCCCCTGTAACGTGACAGTAGAAGGACTTGCCTGTAGTAATGGTTTGTTAAGAAAACATGTATTCTTCCTTTAGCAAAGCTTCCCATTCCTCTCTGTGTATGGCATTAGCAAGGTGGGTTCGCCTTGACTATTGCACTGTTGATGGCTTTTGAGGGACAGAGGTCATGTAGAGGGTGTGATGGACTCGGGTTGCAGAGTTGGTTTTATAGTTGACCTTTGGTCTGAAGCTCCCTGAAATTGTTCTAGTTGAGTTCTTACTAAAGTGTGTGAGAAACTTCATGGGTTACTAGACTTGGAAACTACACAAAACAAAGCCAAAAAATCCTGAAGGTGTGATAATGATTATTGTAGTGTAATAAACAGGTTTCACATTACTGCTCTTTCAAATCCATCCTGCAAAACTGACAGCTTAATGTACGTTCTTGTGTTTTCCAGAACAGTTTTGTTTTTCTTCCTACATGTGAATATTTTTCCAGAGGTCTCAGTAGTTGTTCTCTCTGGCTTCTCATACTTCTGCAGTTTGGTGCTAGTTAGAGAATTGGCTGCTCTGATTGTGGTTTGTTTGTCTGCAATTGGTTGTACATTACATTGTGGTGTCAGTGTTTTGGTTGGTGAAAATGCTTCATCCAGCTGTTATGGGCAAATCAGACTTGGCCTGCAGATTGAGGTCCTTAATGCCTGCTGATTGTGTTTGTTTTTATTATTATGCACAGAGGTCTCAGTGGCACTTGATGTGGTTTTGGAAGTTTTTCTGCAGTTTTGGACTAGGCTCTGAGCAGACAAATTAGACTAATGAAGCATGCATAGATTTTTTAAGCATCTGTTGAAGGAGTGGGTTTGTTGTTTTTATGGGCCACACATGGTTTTCAGAAATTAATCTCTCACTTCTAGATCTCTGGCATGGTCTTCTACTATGTCATACAGCACAGAGTTGAAAAAAATTGAGATAAATGAGTATTTTAATAAGTCGTGAATGTGAAACTAATAGATTAAGCATGCTTATTTTCTGGAGCCAAATTCCTCAAAACATGCCCCTTTACCTATTTGGCAGCTCGGCAGCAAGCCTGTCCTAAATATTCCTAAAGGATGTCCCAGACTTAATTTCTCTTTAGGAAATACTTTATTAAGGCTTTAAAGCAGGACTGTATATGCAGCTGTGCCCAGCACTGTGCTGGCATTTCCTATTTAGAGGCATGTGAAAATAGGGTTAAGCCATGAGCATAAAAAGTCACTCTGGTTTGGGAAGTGGCAGTACAGAGCGAGGCAGTCAGGTGGCCTTCAAACTTCTCTGAAGTCTTCATGTGCTCACCTTCACTTCCATCTTGATTCCTGCCCTGCAGAAGGGCTGTGGCTAGCCAGGTGAGTGTGTTAGATGGGGGAGCAGTAGGAAAATGAGTGGATATGAATGGTTACCTGCAGCTTGTACAGATGGTGCATGAGAGGTCAGCTGGTTTTCCTTCAGTGTAGCAATATAACCCGGACACTAGCCATGCTGTCTGGCCAATGTCTGTTTGGAGATCAGATACCCTTAACAAGTTTAAGTGCTGCTCAGTAGCTTAAAGAGAAATACAGAACATGTACACTTATGTGTAATTGGCTGATTATCCAGATTTATTGGCTTTGGAGCGGAGTGGTAGCGGTGTCCAGGAACAAGCTGCTGTACTCAGGATAGAATTATCATTCTGTGGTAATGGACTGTGCTTCAAAAGCTGGATCTTTTTTCAATTAATGTCCAGTGTAGCTTCATGTCCTTCAAAATTTACCCAAGTAACCTTTTTCATATATTAAAAGTTGCAAAGCCTTGTTGCAAACTTGTGGAAAGATGTTTGGAAGATATCCTATTCCGTATTTTCTTAATTAAAAACAGCTGACTTTTAAATATAGAAGAGCAGCTACTGTATTGTACCAGAGGCAGTGTGTACTAATACTCTTGTCTACAAAAGAAGTCTGTGTTTGGAGCCCTGTTGACAAGCAAGGACAAACTAAGAACATATGATTTGCCATACTGGATCAGAGCATTCCTGACATAGTTTGTGTTCTGCATTAGAAGCTTAAGGAGAAAAACCAAACAGCTTTGCAGTGTGGGTTTGTCATGCATGGCAAGGGCTTGTGTGCATCTCAGTAAAGGAAAAAGCTTGTTTTCCTGTTGCATAGCATAGCTGGAGAGTAGGCAGGCAGTTTTATGCCTCTTGTGAAGCACTCAGCCTCTGCGGCATCACTTGCAGATGAACGCTGTGGGCACTGCACTGCTTAGTGGGATGGGTAGGGTGGGCTGGAGGGCAATGCAAGAGGCTTTGTAGCTAAGAGATTTGGATCTGCCTCTGCACGTGGTCACTGCCGAGCACTGTGGTGCGAGCTTGTGTGGGAACCAGCCGTGGTCTCCAGGTGGCGAAAAGGAATGGAGTAATGTCCCCTTCCTATGTGGAGCTTATTGCCTAAATGGTCTGGCATGATGAGGAGTGGCAGGAGAGAGAGGACACGGAAGTAGATCAGTAGATCAATATGCTGCTATTCCTGTGACCTGTAGGACAGAAAGAGAGCAAGATGGTAATTGCGTACGTCAGATGGTTTTTAAAAGGGCATTTAAACTCATAGCAATGCAGCGGTGTCTCCTTTTGAAAAGAAGAGGAGCAGCAGATGGGATCTATTCCAGAGGGCAGGAGGTGACTGTCTGTGGGTTGGAATTAGTGGTTTTATGGCTTTCTTTGGTCACACTTAAGTCACTTTGTTTTCTGATGGATGCAGGGAAAGTGTGGATAGCAGATATTTGGGGGCTGGTTGCGATGTTGTTTTCACCTTTGTTCCTTGGGGACCGAAGGGTCATGTTATGTTTTTGTTTGAATTTACATATTATAAAGGGGGTTTGTTTGTGCAAGATTTTTTGTTTGTTTAGCTGAATTTGTACTCCATGCCATTGTTTGTTTCCTGCACTAGTTGGATTGCATTTTTGGAAGAGACAAGCATAAAACTATTTCCCATGGGAAAACATTTCCAGATCAATTTGAAACATACCTTTATTCCCTTTCCTCCCTACAGTATACATTTCATGAGATCATTTTTTCTCCCAGTTGTATTATGTCAAAATTTTATCCAAAAAGCCCTGAGGAGTGGAAATGATCTCCCTTATACTGTTTTAAGGCAAACATGGGTACACATGCTTCAGGAGTAGTGAGGCTGGAAGGAGTACAGCCCTTCCAAGTACCCTGCCCGCTGCTGTGGGTCAGCCTGTACAGGCTGTCCCCTACGGCTTTCCTGTTTGCTGGAGAGATGGCAGTGATGGTATCTTGTGCTGCCTCTCTGTTGGCGGATGTTGCAGACAAAAAGCAATTCTAATCTGAATGCAGTAACTTTTCAGAGTGCCTTTGGGCTTTTCAGTCTGTGCAGCAAGTCAAACTGCACCTATTCAGCTTGTAGAGTGTAATTTCTTGTTGGGGTATTTGTAGCGCTTGAGTTGGTGCGTCTATACCAGTAAACCTTGTTGGAAGGTATAGGAAGGAGACCGTGGAAAAATCAGTGTTAAAAAAAGTGGTGCTACACAGGTACATTTCCAGGGATCTACATTTTCTTTAGATTAGTACATGTTAAAATAGGATTGATAGGAGTAAAGGACAGAATAATACAGGTGTTGTCCGTAACATAATACCTGAGATGTGGAGCCGTCACATATCATCAGATGTGTCCCCATTGGTCTCTGTAGCATTAAAGTGCTTCTCAGTAGCTTGATGTTGGGAAGCAAGTTTCTTCCACAGCTAAGAGCAGCAGCATCTTGCAGCTCTGGACACATCTCCCTTTTCCAGTATATAACTAAAAGCAGTTTCATGGTTACTGTAAGTTAGCAGGCCAGTGCAGGAAAAGCTTGGAGTAGTGTTGTCACAAAAGACAAGCCAGTCCTTTCTCTGTAGCATAGAGTGCTTTATGGAGAATGCTGGGGGAGGAGAAGGCAGGATACAGACTGCATCTGTAATAGGCTGTGAGCTGCACCAGTACTGAGCAAAGGATAGATGCTGGGGGAGTGGGATCCTTAGTTGGAGAGAGGGCAAAGAAATATGAAGAGTAGAATGAAGAAACATTGATTTTGAATGTTTCCACACCATACTCAGTTCATTGCTTGCCCTTAAATGGGTGTGGAAAATGTGTGACTGACTCAAAAGACAAGATAGGGTTAGCAGAGTGTAATTTCAGATGCTACAGAAAATGACTATTCCCTTTGCAAGGACTTCTTTTGTGCAGTGTTTTGGAGTAGGCATCTGTTTAAGTAAACATCTGAAGGTTTTTTTTTGGTATTTCTTTTTGAGTCCTCTGGGTCCTGTATCTTATCTATGTAAGCTGTTGCTTGCAGCATGTTATCCAGCAGTGTATGTACATTCAGTAGAACTGCCAGTGTTAGGCATTCCATTTTCACATGTGGAATGAATATTCTTGTTATGGGCTTTTGAGAGAATTTGTAAGAAAGATGTACTAAAAAGGATGTTTTTTAGGCTGTTTCTATTTCAGAGAAGCATGAGAAGTAACCACTTCAAGCTCTGCTTCAACTGGGAAGCTGCAATTCAGGGAAAGCCTTTCCAAATTCGAGTGAAGTTTCTCCACTCTGAAACAGAAATCAGAGGAATTTCTGTGATAGTGTTATACAGTTGGCTTTCATTGTGCTTTTATAAAACTGGATACCAATATAATTTATTTTTTTTAAATGGAGAAGGGAGAAGTGAGTATGTGGAGTAACAAGATGGGTATCTGGTGGGGAGCAGAACAACTAGAAAAAACAACTGTTTTGACAATCTGTCAATTAGTTTTTCTTAGGTGCCTATAAAAAGTGCTGTTGTCATTTGCGTTTAGGGAAAATCTCTTTGAGCTGATGGGTCTCAGCACTACTGTCTGTTCAGAATGTATTTCAACAGCAGTTGAACCCTTGAATCACTGGCATCCTCATGCAGACCAAAAGGTGTATGAAAGGAAGCCACAAAATCCAAAATCTTTTCCAACAACTCAATTAACTTATAGTGACAAATGTATTTGGTATCAGCTGTGTGTAAGGGAGAAAATACTACTGAGAAGTGTGAAATTATATCAAATTGTTTGAAATAGCTAGAGAGGGGTCTAGGAGGGAGCTTTCAAGTGAAAAAATTACTGAATTTAGGGTTGGAACTGTGAAGAGCAGGTTTGGTCTGATCTCTTGGTTTTCGAAGTCAGAAGCTTATGGTTTTAAGTGTTCATCATGCTTTTTCTGTGCAAGAAAACAGAATTGTTTAAAGACTTATATAGTTTGCATCAGCTTCTAGTGTAAGCAGTCTGCTGGCTGTCACAGGCTAAACAGAGTGACAGCCTCTACTGGATCTGAATACTGTGGTTTATTTCAGAGCCAGAGAGATGAACGCTCCTACCCTGTTTAATTATTTACATTCTCCTTCTACAGTGTTAATGTTTCTTAGGTCTTGACTTGTCATCCCTGCAGGGAGGTCACTGCTGGCCTGGAAAACTAGGCAGAGAGTTGAGTTGTTTCCTGCTGTTCCACTTCTGTCATTATTGACCACCTGCAAACGTTACTGGTGAAGGTTCTTGGCCATACCCCAGCATTCATGTTTATGCATGTGCCCATTCTCTGGGATCTTCTGCCACTGCCAGGATCTTTCCTGCAGCCAGCATCTTCACCTTCTTTCCAGACTTTCTCCCCCATTTTTTTTCTGAAGACAGCCACTTATTTTCATGGATGCTTCTTTGCGGCATGGAACCCCAAATTCCTGATTTTCCTCATATAAAGTCTATATGCAGAAGCAAAGCACATGATGTACCTTGTAATTCAGGGTAATGTCTCATCTGTTTCTTAGAGGATTCCAGATATGCCACTTATATTTAGTTCAAATGTTACCAAATTTACAACCAGCCTGTGCCAGTTGCAGCCAGAGCAGGCTTCTGCTTAATTCTTCAAAACGTCAGTTCTGGATGTTGAAAGATGCACACACGCCCTTCCCCAGTTCTTTGCTGCCTTAAAGCTTTAATAGTCATAGAATCGTAAAACCATTAAGGTTGGGAAAAACCTCTAAGATGATAACAGTCCAACCATTAGCCCAGCACTGCCAAGTGCACCACTAAACTATGTCTCCAAGTGCCATATCTCTGTCTTTTAAATAACTCCAGAGGTGGTGACTCCACCACTTCCCTGGGCAGCCTGTTACAATGCCTGATCACTAGAACAGTGAAAATATTTGTCCACATATCTGATCTAAACCTCCTCTGGCACAACTTGAGGCCATTTCCTCTTGTCCTTATTGCTTGTTACCTGGGGCAAGAGTCTGACCCCCTGCCTCACTACAACTTTCTTTCAGGTAGTTGTAGAGAGCAGTAAGGTCTCCCCTGAACCTCCTTCTCTCCAGGCTGAACAGCCCCAGCTTCCTCATGTGCTTCTCATAAGACTTGTGCTTCAGACCCTTCACCAGCTCTGTTGCCCTTCTCTGGAACACTCTAACACATCAGTGTCTTTCCTGTAGTGGGGGGCCCAGAACTGAACACAGGATTTGAGGTGCAGCCTCACCAGTGCTGAGTACATGGGGACAATCACTGCCCTGGTCCTGCTGGCCACACTGGTGCTGATACAGGCCAGGATGCCACTGGCCTTCTTGATCTCCTCTCCACACTACTGGCTCATCTACAGTGACTGTTAAGCAGCATCCCTGGGTCCCTTTCTGCTGGGCAGCTTTCTAGACACATTTTCCAAGTGCAGCACTACAGGGGGTGTTGTTGTGATCCATGGGTGGGACCCAGCACTTGGCATTGTTGAATCTCATACAATTGGCCTTGCCCTATCAATTCTGCCTGTCTAGATCCTTCCATAGAGTCCTCCTGCCCTCCAGCAGATGAACACTCCCACCAAACTTGGTGTCATCTGCAGTCTGTCTTAGGGTGTCCTCACTCCCCTCATCCAGATTGTTGGTAGAGATATTCAATAGGGCTGGCCTCAGTACTGAGCCCTGGGGAATGCCACTGGTGATAGTCCACCAGCTGGATTTAACTCCATTCCCCACCACCCTTTGAGCCCAGCCGTCAAGTCAGACTTTTACCCAGTGAACACTGCACCCGTCCAAGCCATGAGCAAACAGATTCTCCAGGAGAATGCTGTGGGAAATGGTGTCAAGGGCTTTACTGAAGTCCAGGCAGACAAGATCCACAGTCTTCCCTTCATCCGCTAAGCAGGTCACCTAGATTGTTTCCTCTTGTCTGTGTTATATTTCCAGCAGGTATCTGTTAAGTTCAAGTCCTCCACAAGAACAAGGAATGATGATCATGAGACTTCTCCCAGCTGCTTATGAATTATTTTGCCAGCCTCTTTATCCTGTTTGGGTGCTCTATAACAGGCTCCCACTAGGATATTTGCCTTGTTGACCTTTCCCCTGATTCTTGCCTATAAACTCTCCACTCCATCATCACCATCATCAAGTTCTAGACATTCATAAAGCTCCCTATCATACTAGGCTACCCCGCTATCTCTGCTTCTTTGTCTGTCCTCTCTGAAGAGTTTATAGCACTCTATTGCAGCACTCCAGTTGTGTGAGTCATCCCACCACGTTTTCATGACCGTGTCACACTTTCCTGTTATGCCACCCTTTCCAGCTCATCCTCTTTGTTATAGGTGCATAACATGATATTTATGTATACAATATTTGTGAGCATTGGTGTAAATGCACTTCTCTTGGGCTAATGAGCCTGCCAGTTTTTGGGGAACAGAAGCACTAATTCCTGTGTGACCATTCTCAGGAGCTTCTATAGTTTCTAACACATCAATAACCCTTGCATTTTGGCCGCTGCATGGATCTTCATCTGCTGCCTCCACTGATACATCAGACCAAAGAACATCACTTAAACATTGGCATGCCACCCCCAGACTTAGATTTAGCAAGCCTGATTTTATCCCTTTGCCCCTTCAAATCTAGTTTAAAGCTCTTTCAGTGAGATCTGCTACTTGTGTGAAGATCCTTTCCCCCCGAGAGACAGGTGGTGGACCCCATCTCTTGCCAGCTATGTTCTTGCATGTTACTGGTGAAGTGCTGATGTGGCAAATGCATATATTATTAAAGGTTTTATTTCTTTTCTCTAATATTTTGGATAGAATTATATGCCTTTTGTTCTAAGCCTTTCAAGCCTCATGTAATATGCACAGTATGTGAGAGCAACACACTGTACAAGATGATAATAGAAGGGAGAATGAACTTTGTTAGTCACATGGATGTCAATATTTGGAGAAACATTTTTGTGCTCTGTCTGTGCCATAACACGTTGGAAACGCTGCACCGGTCTGGTTAGCGGCAGAACAGAAGCTTCCTCTGTGATGTGTCCATACAATGCCAGTAAGGCTTGTTTATGGTGGGACCCCTTATGCTGTGGGTGCAGAATTTCAGATTTCTGAGAGTGGAAATGGGAGACACCTGTAGAAATTACTTACTAAATATAGTGTGGGAACATGAATGGCTGTAGGTATGTTGTGACATCAGCTGCTCTCATCTGTTGCATCAGAGCTCTTTCCAAGACTGGGTCTTTGAGTGATTATATGTCAAAGTTCATTGCTAAACAGGCAAACTTGGATTGAACAGAACAAATAAGTTCAATTTAACCTTCTGGATACTCATTAAGGGAATCTTGGTCTTTCCATGAAGGAGACTGTAAGCAGGCATTTTCAAGTCTATCAGCTTAAATGTGTCTGCTGTTGCTTTTTTACACCAGAATCACTTTGGATACTGCTTTAAGACAGACTCCAAGAGGGGTTGTGTGAGAGAAAGAAATGTCAAGAGGGGCAAAGAGAAACAAGAGCTGTGGAGGACATTGCCTGAGTTATATTATGCTCATTAATTCAATTTGAGGCAGGAATGTGTGTAAATAAACCCTGGCAGCTGCAGCAGCTCTCATTTCTGCAGGGCTTTGGCAGGAATGCAGGGGCCAATGGATATGAAATCCTGGCTCTCTTTTGAGAAATTGCAGGCAGACAGCTCTGCAGCCAGGAGAAAGAACAATCTAAGATTTACTGAGAAGACGTAATCACTTCAAGCAGACTTGAAGAGTGTGGAGTTTCAGACATGCAGATTTGGAGGTAAAATTAGTGCAGACAAAAACTAAGTCATTGGAAAACCATGGGGCTTACCTAATTCTCCTGGGTTAATGGCATTATTCATGTTCCAAATATCCAGCCTCAGAATGGAGCATGAGAACTGTAGCTGTACCATACAGTGTCTTCATAGTAACCAGAATCTGGGTTTAACAAGCAGTTGTGTGTAGGTACTGTAGCTGTTTGAGCTGTGTCCTGAAAGTCAGGTATACTGACCACACGCAATGAAGTGGCCTGCGTTCCAAGGAGCTCTGTCTTTGGTCCTCTTCCTGATCTTGGATCCCCACGAGTGCCTGTAACAGCATTTCCATCACTTCACATGGTCCTAGAATGTGTGTGCCCACCAAAATATTCAGAGGACAGATATCGCTATGTGTCCTGCAGAGCTGAGGATGGGAGAGAGGCAGTTCTGCAACATTTAACAAGGGATGATGGATTTTTTGGCTGTGTTTAAATAGTAGCAGTGGCTATTTGTCTGAAACTGATTTAAATATGACCTTGATATATCAATGTTACATTTAAAAAAATTTAAAAAAAACAAACCAAAAACCAAACACAAAACCCCAAACAACATGAACAGTCCCTGACCAAAGGAGAATGCTTGATTTTGCTGGCTTGAATCTAGAATTTTAAATAACAATGTCACCTAAAACTATAGCAATTTGAATTTTAAAGGCACCCAGATGAATGCTTTAATAACAGTACTGGAGGGTAACTATTATTTGATTATATTTTACCAAATGCTTAAAATATGGCAGTTACTTTACTGATCTATGAAAAAGCAAGATTTTTTTCCACAAACAGAAACCATCTTCAGCATGGGTCTCATTTTTATCCCAGTTCCATTGTCTTCAAATATTTGCATATCCAGAAATTTGTTAGAAGTGTGCTAGCAAGGGAGTCTGTGAAATCGAGGTCTAGCAAGGTTGGAATTGTATAGCAAAAGCAGCAGATAGAAGAACTTGACCTTAGCAATAATAATGCTGCTTCATTACCTGAATGTTCATTGGTTTTTGGAATAACTTCCTTGCATTGCACATTAGATACATTAGTGCAAACAAAGGTGCTGTTGTATTTAACTTTTTTCATGTAACAGAGTTTGTCAATAACATTTCGGAATTTCAAATTATATTTCCTAAATAGCACTTTGCAATATGTATATACTCTACCACTGCATTTTTTTGTAGTACAGGCACCTATGCATTGCACATGATAAACCAGAATGCATCCAGAACAGATTAATTGTCTGGATTCTGAACTGGCAGCTATTTTTTTTAAATAGCTGTGTCTCTGTAGCAGAAGCAGAGCTACATTAAACACATCTATTGACACATTGTAAGTTTTTCTTATTGCTATTTGAGAGTACTCAAAACAGACTGAAGATGTGCCTTTTAATTTGGAGCAGTAATGGACATTTGGAAACGTAGGTCGTAAAAACAGGGAACTGGAAAAAGGCAGCCCAACAGTCAAGCAAGGATAGATCTGGTCATAGCTAATACTGGCATTAATTTTTTTGAAAGTGACATTAAAACAACAGACGCAGAAGTTTGCTGGTCCTTCAGACAGTTTAATTATAAGCTTGTCATTTTACAGTTTCTTTTACTGTGGAAAGTATCTGTATGAGACGTGATGGTGAAAACTCAGGGCAAACTGCTGAGACATTAGTTCATTATTTTATGCTCCGCTCTTTTTTAAACTATTGTTTACATCCAGTGTTGTTATTGCCCTTTTTAACCCAGCTCAGCCTTGGCACTACTAGCTTCAAACATCATCTAATGTGTGATTTAGCAACAGAAGAGGAGCAAGATCTTCTCACACCTGCTGTCTTTCAATAGCTGCCTCTGGGTCAGTAGCCTCTGGCTGGCTTTGCCATTCTTGAGAAACTTGAATTTTAATCATTTGCTCCTGTCAGGAGCAGCATAAGGAACACTCTTTCATCAGTCTCAGTACAGTGAGCCTGAACACACGTGTGCAAGTCCCCTGGAAGTCTCTGCTTGCTGCTAGTTTTGGCTGGAATAAAATCAGTTTTGATTTGTATTCTGCCTCTTGTGAGCTTCCCTGTTGATATACAGAGGAGAATCCAGTGTTCAAAATCTGCACACAGCACAACCTCTCTGACATGGTTGCTTTCTTCCTGCTTCTCTACCCATTTCTGCCCAGCACCCAGGTGTGTATCCCCACACAGGTACACGTGGGTGCAGCCACAGTAATTTCAATTCACAGTGTTTGTTTCCCACACCACATGTTTTTTTGTGTACGTTTGGATGCATAGAGCACTTCAGAACTTAATTTCTACTAATGTACCTGCATGGCTTTGTAGGTAAGATTTTCTCTTTGTTTCTCTTATGTTCTAGATTTACACTCTTTTTTTTTTCCTCTTGCTTCTCAGACGCAGATGAGGAGCAGCTTTTGCAGTGTCAGGTTTGATTCCTCTTCTCCTTGGCTGGGTCCTTTCAGGGCCCCTGAGCTGTGCGGGGCTGGCAGCCACAGTCCTGCTTTCCTGCCCACTCCCTGGGGCCCTTGCACCTGTTCAGTTAACCACCTCAAGGAAGGTCCCATCCAGTGAAAGCTGCTCCTGTGCCCCAGACTGCGCAGCGCATATTCCAGCAGAGCTTCAAAAGACCAGAAAGGGCTTGAGCGAGCAATTTTGTGAGCCATCCAGCAGTCACAGCATGGGATGGAAGGGCATTTGCCAAAGTGCCCTCAATTAGTGTTGCTGTGGCTAAAGACTTAGAGGAGCCCAGGTCCAGCTTGGAGTGCTAACACTGCAGGGAAGGCCCTGAAGAGTCATTTCAGTCAGTTCTTTGCTTTATGTTTGATTCCTTCCTTTTTCTTTTTTCTTCCAGTGAGACTTAACTAGGACAGGAATCACAGCCTGTCTGAAACAGAATTTATCACAGTAGAATACATTACTGAGTTAGAGCACTTTCTCCCTGCTTAGCTACTGATGACCATTTGTGTAATCTGTTAAACAGTTTGGAAAGTTTTAGACTTTGTGCCAGAACTCAGCTATGAAGCATGAGAAACAGCTAGTGCTGTCTTAAGCTGAAAAATCAATTTGATAGTCTCAAATATGGCTGCATTGCTGTGCTTTGGTCGTCAGAGTGACATGCAGAGCCCTTCTTTGCCACAGCTGCACTCTGCAATTAGGATTTAGCATTCCAAAGCCCAGTGAGCCTCCTGTTCTGCCTCTGTGGTCTGCCTGTTCTGGGGATTTTTATTTATTAAATTGAACATCCAAAGAGTTTTTCTCTGTGCATTTTTTCCAAATGTTTAACTTCCTCCTTTTAATCTATACTGGCGAGCATCTCAAATTAAGTGGTGGTTTTTTTAGCCTTGAGCCAGTGATGGATTTGAAATCTGTCTTAAGGTCATAAAGCAAGAAGCTGATTTGGATAGCAATGGGAAAGGAAGAGATTCACCAGTGTCTTGTCTTGCACATGGGCCAATATATGCTTTCTACCACGTAGTGTTGTCATGCTGTTTAAAACACTTGATAGGGATGTTTTTAATAAAATTAATTCCCTTGAGAATAGTTTTCATATCTGCTAGGGAAAGTGGAGGCTTTTGTTGTTGGAGGCCAAGGCTAGAAGGCCTGTGAGGATGGGAATGTTAGTATGTTAAAGTAATTATTGCTGTGATTTTATAGACTAATAGGTTGTGACCTTTTTCTGCCTCTCACTGGAAAGCTGGGGATTTCCACCTCTGTGGTAATCCAAATTTCCTATTGTTGAATTCTTATGGTGAAAAGATCCCAAGTAGCTGTCAGCTTTCCCATAGAATCAATCTTGATGTGGGCTTGAGCAATGTTCATGTAAGGCTTGGGTAAGTTTTAATGTGACTTTAATTCTACCATCGATGTGTGCGTTACAATATGACTGCTCCTATACTGGCATATTTGCCTTCAAACAATAGATTGCAGTGCTGTGTCATTTTTTTCATTACTTGGATACATGTGTCATGTTTGACAGTGGTACTTACTGAGCTGTTTGCAAGATGATATATTCCTTGAAATCTTCTGGGGAGGGGGTGTGGAGTACAGTAATCATTCATACACATCAAATTTGCCAAAGTGAATACTAGAATATAGGATTATTGTGGAAATGTGGTAATTTTTAAGCCCGTCTAAATCAGCTCTCTAGCCCACTGCATCAACCCCTGAAGTCAAAGAAATGGCAGTGCAGAGCCACCATCTAAATTATTAAAATGTGTTCTTTGGAGAGGAGATATGTTCATATATAAGTCTAACTCAATAAAGATTTATTGGATTTTTTGATAGTAGGAACTGGGTAAATAGACAAGAACAGGGGGAGGGGTGAAATTACAGGGGGATATGTACCAATGATCAGGCAGTGAAAAAGAAATCCTGGTAATGAATAATGTTTCTATTTAAGCAATACACATGGAACATTTTAATGACAGTATTGAAATACTGTACTTCAGCTGTACAGTACTCTTCCTGTAGAGGAACTTCACTGGTGCTAGTTTAAGGTCTTCTGCTTTTCCCTTGGCTATGCCGTTTTCTAGCCTTGAACTACTGCTTCAGTTGTATTGTTTTCCCTTCTATCTACCTATTTTCAGTGTTGATTTCTATGTATTCCCTTCCACCTTACTCATAATCTTTAAGGGAAGGTGAAATCAAGATCTGATACAGCTTCTCTGTCTTCTTTTCTGCTATCAACAGCATTGTCCTCTTATGCTTTTTCCAGCAGTCTTGCCCTAAACACATTGTTGACTGTGTCCCAAGTTCTTTTGTGACCATTGGCTTCCTTTTATTCAGTGTTACTGATTTCAGCTGACATATATCAAACTGCACTGGTTTTTCTACCTGTCTCACATAATACTTCTTTTGTCCTTTTTTCCTGTTGTTTCTTTATTCATTGCAATGTTGGTGACCCTTTGCGCAGCT
This sequence comes from Acropternis orthonyx, assembly GCA_035583155.1. Lineage (NCBI taxonomy): Eukaryota > Metazoa > Chordata > Aves > Passeriformes > Rhinocryptidae > Acropternis > Acropternis orthonyx. The sequence goes on along the minus strand of JAWWEU010000001.1, from coordinate 46,866,853 downwards.
TCCCCTTCTCTTCAACCAGAATGTCTTCAGACCAGTTCTGTCACCTACTTATCACAGATTGATACCTTCTTGACTAATTCTCAAGCCACTGGCTTTTATTTGTTTCTGTTTCTTGACCATTCTGGTATGGTTGTCTTTGTAGAAGCCACCACTTGCCCCAAGCTATCATGTTGGTGTCTTGCCACCTCAGTTCATGCGGGAAAGAAATCTGATTATCAACAGCAAGTTTAGTTGTCTTTTATTTATACAAGACACTGCTGAGAGAAAGTAGGTCCAACCAGAGTGTCCCAGCAGAATAGTGACAGATTAATGGACAGAGCAGAAGTTTCCTAACAACTGTTGAATTTGGGTCTTTTTGAACAGGAGTGGTATTTTGTTCTCTGTGGGAGCTTATGGCAGATCCTGCTGTGATAGAGGGTGCTAGCTGTGTTCAGGGTCACAGGTACTGTGCAACATCATGGTGATGTTTTCCAGTTACACAGTGTGATTTAGAAAAAGCAGTGCAGTGGATTTTAAAATATTATTTCTCCGTACTTAGTTTTATAAACTACATGCTACACAGTTCATTCAAATGCGTGGTTGACAAGTACTTGTAAGTAGCATTCAAAATAGATGTGCAGCTATGACATCTTTCTAATAGTCTTCACCCATATTTTGGCATAAAGATGTGTGTGTCAAACTCTGTCGAGTGAAGAAGTACCTCAAAAGGGTTAAGAATCCATAAAAGAGATTAAGGATCAAATGGCTCCACAGAGGAAGAGAGAGCTCAAGACTGAATAATGCTGTGAGCTTTCTTGGAACAGAGCACTGCCAGCTGCTGTTATAATCCCATCACTCTCAACAGGCACACAGCAAGTCTGGGACAATTGTGTCTCTGGGTTCCCTATTAAATGAGCTACTTTTGAAGCTGGCATGCAGGGTTATGTCATCCTCTTGATGAAGTGGCCTGTAGCATGCATCCTTTTCACATCTGTAACCACTTAGGAATGCCCCTAAAGTTTTCCAAATTGTTACAAACCACAGGATGAACAAGAGAAGAGAAAGTACAGGAGCAAGGGAACGCTGGATTTTAAAAGGAATAAGCTTCCAGTCTAGAAGATAGTAAATAACTTCAGAGGAGAGACTTCTGCTCTGACTAAGCGCTTTGCTTTTTCTTTTTTTGGAAGGTAATCTCTTTAATACTGTGTCACTGGATCTCCCTTTCCATGGCTTGTACCAAGCAGACATCTGGACTTAGGCCTCCTAACAGACAGTATGCAAGCTCAGCAGGGTAGCAGTATTTGCAGAATATGATGTCCGTATAGTTGCTGGTCTTCTCACAGGTACACTGGGGTAAGCTGAGAGATGTAGGTACAAGTAGGTGAGTGTGAACACCTGAATGACTTAGACTTTATTTTTGAAAATAATTTCCCCTCCACCTGATTTTTCCATTCTCTACCCCTCATCTTTCCTCTGTCCATCACAATGACTACCTGCATCTTTCAGTGCCTGTGTTCCTTTCCTCAGAAGAGATCAGGAAACAGATTGCCATTTCCCATCGTGCTTGAGTTAAAACAGCTGGTCTAAAAAGTTTGAGGCAGAGGCCAGCCCATTACTCAAGCTTGCAGGCCCCGCTTTTCAACTGCAGTGGGGATTTTACTGCATCAGAGTGTAATGTGGCAATCACTAGTGCAGAGTTTGAGAACAAGTTCTTACTTTTATGTGTGCTCTGATAGTTTTACTGAGGCTGCCCCAGTGTATGTTATAGATCAGACTGTAACACTGACTAGATCAATATCACTTTTCCAAGAAGAGTCAATAACATCTTGTTCTCTTAATGCTGAGTGTGGCACTAAAGGTCTACATCAGGAACTGCTAGTAAGTTGAGAGGCCTCCTGTAGAGCGTTCTGGCACTCAAGCCATGTTCCTCTCCTGTAAAACTATAATCCTGCCTCCATCTGAGGTGCCAGCCTCTTTCTGAAGTGTTTCTTGCCATGAAAAAGAATCCCCTTTCCTTTTCAGTACAGGTACAAAAGCAACTTGCTGGTCTGACTGGAGTCATCCCAAATCTCCACATGTGTGGGCTGAAGTATGCCACCATTCTGTGTGCCAAAATTTCTTACTAGAACTCACAGTCACGAGCAAGGATGTTGTCTATCAGCCAACTGCCCCTGTGCACTCTAAATAACTTTACGCACCCATTCTTTTTTAAATAGTAGAATGGAAAGGATTAGTTTTAAAAGTGGATTCAGACCATTATTCCCTGAGGTAAAATAGGGTTTTCACTCAGATTTGCAAATGCATCTTAGAGTTAACATGCATTTTTGTATACCCTTGTGTCTGTTGCTCAAAGATGTGCTCTTCGTATGTTAATTACCTCTTTCCTTGCTTACTCCAAACTCCACTGTTATCCCTAATTCCCAAACCATACTTGCAATCTTTCCAGGCTTCAGCATCAAAAAGTCTCCTTTTAGCCCCTTAATCAGATCCTGCATCATTTTAAATCTTCCTTGAGCTCCTCATGCATTGTTTGTAGTGTTGGCAATTCTTGCCAATTTATTACAAGCAACTTGAGGCTGGCCTTTGCTCAAGAGGCTACAGGAACAGGAGAAACTTTGCAGTATACCCCTTCTGCCTTCTCTTCTCTAGTCTGAACAGTCCTGATTCTCTCAGCCTTTCCTCATACAAAAGGTGCTCCATTCCTCTGAGCATCTTCTTGGTCCTCCTCTGGACTCCTTCCAGCAGGTCAATGTCCTTCCTGTGCTGGAGACCCCAGAGCTGGGTGCAGCACTCCAGGTGGGGGTCTCAACAGAGCAGAGAAGTGGAGCAGAATCCCCTCCCTTGACCTGTTGGCCACACTGCTTTTGATGCAGCCCAAGATACGATTGGCTTTCTGGGCTGTGAGTGTGCATTGCTGGGTCATGTCCAGCCTCTCATCCACCAGCACCCCTAATTCCTTCTTGCCAGGGCTGCTCTAAGTCTATTCATCCCCCAGCCAGTATTGTTACTGGGGATTGCCCCACCCAGGTGCAGCACCTTGCACTTGACCTTGTTGAATCTCGTGAGATTCTTATGGGCCCACTTCTCAAGCTTATCCAAGTCCCTCTGGATGGCATACCAGGTCTGTCAACTGAACAACCCAACTTGGAGCACTTGGTTTTTTTGTCTATGTCATGAATCAAGATATTTAATAACACTGGTCCCACTACAGACCCCTGATAGACACCACTTGTCACAAATGCCCAATGGGACTCTGAGCTGTTGACCACCACTCTCTGGATGAGACTGTCCAATCACTTTCTTATCCATCTAATAATCCACTTAACAAATTGATCTTTTTCCAATTTAGAGAGAAGGATGATGTGTGGGACCATGTCAAAGGCTTTACAGAAGTCCAGATAAATGACATCTTGCTTGTGGTTTAGGAATGGTGTTCTCTGATTTAATCTTCGCACTGAAAGCACTCCAAGCCATGCATTGCTTGCTTGCTCGCTCCCCCCCCTTCCCCCACCATGCAGTGGGATGGAGGGAATTGGAGGCACAAAAAGTGAAGATCATGGGTTGAGATAAGAAAAATTTACTGGGAACAGCGATGACAGAAGAAAATGAACAGTAACAGCAACAATGATGGAGGGTACAACAAAAGAAATGTTACTGTACTCTGTGAAGACGCCTGGCAATAGACAATACCCCACTGCTGCCTCTGACTCAAAACTGGCATTAGCGAGCTACTCCCTCTAGCTTGGAACTGGGGCCGCCCCACTGTGCTCCCCATGATGCTTATTTGAGCAGAAGGAGCCACTTTTGCTCAGAAAAGCCCCCAGCCATGACATGAGGTGGTATAGAATAACCTCCAGGTCCTAGAGATGCCTCCTTCTGGCTACCTCAAAAATTAACCCTGTCCTGACTGGAACCTGGACACATCCATAGCCCTTCCGAAGTTCAGTGATGGAGTCCCTCCATCATAGAAAGCCACCAGCTTGGTCAGGCAGGACTTGCCATTGGTGAAACTGTGCTGGCTGTCTCAAATCACCTCCATGTTCTCTATGTGTCTTAACATGTAGTATCCTCTTCTAAGAGGATCTGTTCCATGGTCTTCTGAAGCACAGAGGTGAGGCTGGCAGATTGGTAGATCCCAGGGTCCTTTTTAAATATGGATACAATGTTTCCCTTTTTCCAGTCACCTGAGATGTCCTCTGACTGCCATGACTTTTTGAATACCATGGAAAGTGGCTTGGCAACTGCATCAGCCAATTCCTTCATGGCTTTGGGATGCACCTCATTGGGTTCCATAGACCTATGTACATTCCGGTCCCTCAGGGGGTCCTGCATCTGATCTTTACTTACAGTGGGAGGGAATTTACTTCCCAGTCCCTATTCTGCTGTCCATCCACTCTAGATGGTGTGGGAAGAGAGCTTGCCATTAAAGACTGAGACAAAAAAGTTGAGTACCTCAGTCTTCTCCCCATCTGTTGTTACCAGTGCTGTTTATCAGGGAGAGTACACCTTCTTTGACCTTCATGTCCTGAAGCAATTTATTTAAGGAATATTATTTCCACTGTGCCCAAACCCCTAGTTTGTACCTGAGTCACTCCCCTGTTGGTTATTTGTCCAACACATGAATCTACCCTGCAGCTTTTTCCTTCCTAGGACATTTGAAGGGGCACTTGGAACATCTCTATCTGCCTTCCTAGTTCAGTGAAATTTGAGTGAACTTGAACTACTGCTGAGATGGGATCTTCTGCCAAACTTCTTTGAGTTCAGCCAATATATTCCAAAGTTTAAGGAGAGTCAGACAGAACAAGGCATAATAACCTAATTCTTACTCCTAACACAGAGGCTAAAAAGACATCCGTGTTACTTGTTCAGCATAAAATTCTGCTGTTATATTTTGAAGCCTTCATGATAGTCTGCCAGAACAGTACTGCATCCCTGAAAATGGATCATCTTTCATCCCCCACTAGGACATGCTGCTGACCTCAGCATGCCTTGTTAACTGTTTTCATTATCTTTTTAGACCAGGGTTTGAAAAGGACATAAATATCTGGCTTTTGCACATCCCAGGTCATTTTATTCGTATTTTTGATAGGCTTGTAAGCATGACTGCCCTGAGTGCACATTGCCTTGAGTGGTTCTTAACTTCTCATGTCCTGGTCCTCCTGTCAATCTTCATATTGTTTACAGGTAAATATGTTCGTGAGATTTTGGGCCAAGTTAACAGCCCTCCAAAGAGGGGCAGTCGCTATCTGACCATGAGTTCACGGTATTGTATGTATTCTGGATGGGGCTGAATGTATTACAGCCAAGACTCCTGGGACGTGCATGAAATCTGAGTTCCAGCATGATTAAGAGAAGAGGCTTAAAGACAAGTCAGTAGCCTGTGGTGCAGAAGGAAAACAGGTCATGAAATTTTACAAACCTAGACAAATTGCTGAGCCTGTTCTTTCTGTACAGCTTAGACATGGCCATTACCTCTAAATAGGAGGTTCTCTTCAAGGTCACAGGGTGTCTTTAAGAGCTATACTGTTTTCTCATAGTTTGACTGAGTAATTCTACCTATTCCCTTCCATACCTTTTGCTTAGTTCAGGTACTTCTCAAGGAGAGGTGTTCACAGTTCTGTATTGCACAATAAGACTGGTGTAGCAGATGATAGTTACTGAATCTGCTAATGGTGCCCCAAACTGGGGAAGCGCTTCTTCCTCAGCAGTTGGAACAGCAGTACAGTACAAATTGGAGCATGTTACACTTGGAACAAGGTCTTTGGAGCACTTCTAAAATCACAGTAAGTAGGAGCTTACTCCTGTAGCAACAGGATCAGTTTGCTTGAGGAATATACCTACTGCACCACTCTGTACAGAGCAGTATGTCTTTTTGTTAATTACTTTTAGTTGTGAATCCTATCTAGCCATTTCATAGTATCGTATAATATCCTGAGCTGAAAGGGACCCACAAGGATTATTAAAGTTCAATTCCTGGCCCTGTACACAACCCCAAGAATCACACCATGTGCCTGAAAGCATTGTCCAAACACTTCTGGAACATTTGATTTTTCATGTGAGATTTTCATTGACAATTGTTACACGTAGTGCTTTAATGGCACTGTTTCTTCCAGAGGTTTTGCTCTCACTGCGGCTGTCCTTTTTGAGCTGTATTGAACTACAAAGGCAATCTATGTTAATTGTGAATTGGAAAAAACATCTTATGCTTAGTTTTGTTATTCTTTATAAAACCTGGGAATATTTTCAAATATATTTAAAAAATTATAATGTTTCTGCTCCAAAAATTAAAACTTTCAGGGCCTTTTTTCTGCCTTATGCTTCTGCAGGCATGACCTAATTAAAGTCATCTGAAGAGTCTTGTTTTTAAAAAAAAAAAAATCTCTGTATAAATGCAAAGAACTGAGAATGAGAGGATTTAACTGGCTTATTGTGAAAGGACACAGACCTATTGAGTGCAAAGTCAGTTGCCTTTTCATCTCTGTACTCTGTGCTTTAGGTAACTTCCTAGAGACTCCATATCATCTAGCTGACATCTTGCCCTGGAAGAAAAGGGAAATAGGAGATCAGAGGTGGGATGAGGACAGTAGACTATAGCTCTGTGCCTCTGCAGTCACAAGCAGGCTTCTGGACAGAAAGCTTCCACTCTCAGGACTGGCTTTAAATAGAAGTTGGGTGAATATGGGGGATTTGATTTGGTTTAGGTTTTCTACTGTTGGGTTTTCTTTTCCTGAGAAATTAACTATCAAGTCTAATACCATTGGTTTACAATGAACTTTGATACAGGGAATGCTTTTTCAGTTAGTTTGCACATTGTGTAGTGTTGATAGTGGTTTGTAACCAGCCTTCAGTTACTCTCGAGGTCGTTCAGTTGGTGTCCTCTTCATAAGGCCCTGGATGTGGACTGCATAGCTTGTCTCCTTCTTTCCTGGGCTGCTGTAGTTAAGAGTTGGAGCTGAAAAAGGCAGCATGGTCCTAGTGTCTGATTGGATCCTGCAGGCTGCCTAGTATTCAGGAATTGCAGCCCTTTGTGCAGGGCTGAGCAGTTTCACAGTGGTGGATGAGTGCATCCATCATCTGGAGATGGTTCTGTGCTACTGTGGCTCTGGAATTTTTGTGCTTAGACATGATGCTGCCTTGCCTCAGTTTATTGGCACTGTTGCTGTTAACCTGGATTCTGTGCCATAGAGAGACATGGGGACAGCGGTGACCTCCAGCTAATCGATGCATTGACATTGCATAAAGTTGTGCAAGTCTTCTGCAGCAGGGCTGATTGTGTCCTAAATGCATTTACACAAGTGGGATAAATACCTGTTGTAAGACAACCCATCCAGTTTTTGACAAGTTCATTTAAAACCACTACAGTATTTAGTTTGCAAATCTATTTTATATCATGCTTTTCATAGCAAAGAGGAAAATATCTGTTACCTATTTTATGCTTTTCTTTGGAGAGTCTGTCATTGATTCGGGCTAGAGTCAACAGGTAAAACCTCAGGAAAAATAGCAAAGAGTTAACATGTAAAACCTCAGGAAATAGCTACTTCAATGTGTTCAGAAGTAAAAGAAATAATTATTTGGATGCCAAAGAAAATAACTGTTTTCCTTTTAAAAATAAGGATTTCTAATAGAAATAATTGAGTCCCATGGCAAACCTGAATTATTCAATCAGGTTTGCTTAATTTGATCTTTAAAACCATTTCCCTTCCTACTTGCCAACTGTCAGATAGAGAAATGCTGATGATTTTAAAGTAAAAGTGAGTAAAACACTAACTCAGGCCAAATGGAGCAAAAAGGGCTGGAGAACTAAGTTTAACAGTGTAATGTTTGTGTGCTTGAAATTCCCTTAAACGGCTTATTTGTATTTGTTGTTAGAATAAGAATGTTATACGCAGAAAATTGGGAATCTTGAGAAATAAGCACACATTGGATTCTGATTTTTCAGATTCATCTTAATACTGTTTTATTTTTTCATATTATGAGGAAAATAACACTGTTAAAAATTGAAACTGTGTGAATTAATGGCCCTTTAACAAATTATAAAGTTTCATAAAGGAGCTTACTAGTTAAACCACAGAGTCATGGTCTGTGGAGCAAAAAATAGCCTGTTGGCTTTAAAAGTGTCTCAGAGCAGGTTACATACAGTGTCTGCAAATGATAGTTTTGCTAGCTGAAAATAGGTTACTAGTGGCATACTCCAGGGGACTGATCTTTTTAATAATACATATGTAAATAATTTGAATGAGAATATCAGATCTAAGCTCATAGTATATGCTAGCTGATGATGATATTGAAGTTAGAATAAGGGAATAGCAAACACTTCAGAATTGATGTGACCCTATTCAGAGGGATTTGGGATCTTTTAAGTGTCTGAGTCATTCAGTGGAAGATGTGCTTTAATGCAAACAGATGTAAAACAACAAGTCTAGTGGCAACCACAAAAAATAGTATACATTAAACAGAACAGTCATAAAGTTCACTGACCAGACATGAAATTAAGGTTTACCTTACATCTGTTTAGCTAGAAATACAAGGCCAGTATGGCTGTGCAGGAGAAAGTAAGAAGGGGGATTAATACTAAGAGTGAGAAAGAGGAAAATGCAGTACAAATCCAATTGCAGAGTGTGTTGCTGGATCACAGAAAGGCATATTTCAGTCAGATGACACACATGAAACTAAGAAACCTCTAGTAGTGAGCTCATGGATTTGTCTCAAGGGCTTTGTTTCAGTAGGGATTTCATTGTGGTAGGGCTGAAGGAACAGCTGGAGGCCAAGTCCTCCGTATTTTTTTTAACAAGAGAGTGGAACTCTAGGCAGTTGGGTTTGGGTTCTGTTTTAGTGGGTGTTTTTTCCTGAAGTTTTGAACCTTTGACTTAGTAATTCTGAACTATGAAAACACCAGGAGACCTCTAAAAATGAGAGGGTGATATGTCTGGGTACCAATGGATGTTTCCTTATGGTGATGGAGTAACCTGAATCTAGAAGAATGGTTAGAACAGCAATAGAAGCAGCAGGAATACCTAAGGCAATCAAAGCTCAAGAGTTGGTTCACAATCAAGTGTGCTGTGGGTCAAGCAGGAAGATGCAAAAAGCTTCTCTTTGCTGTTTCAATTTTTAGCATGATTTCCAACTACAACACTGTACCCTAAAGAATTGAAGTTCAGATGGCATCATGGGCATCAAGGGACAAGAGCTGGAAGTGTGAAACAAATACACAGTTGGACAAATATGTGAGAACATGCCTAGTCCAAGATAATTTTAATATGGCAAATCTAAGATTGAAGACTGATTTTTAGGTATTTAAAATGTGATTATTAATACTGAATGAGTAATTAATGTATTACTTCGGTGGTCTGTGACAGGGAAAGAAGACAGATTTGCCTCAGCCATCTTAGAAATAGAGCCATGCTTCCAGATGTGCCCAAAGAAGGCAGCTTCTGTTTGGATGGTAGGAGGTTTGATTCATTCCCCCTTTGTTCTGAGATGGCCTACCTGCCTCAGAACCGTGGCAAGTGTACTGGTTCCTGAGAGGACTCTCAAAGAGGGAGAGGAATTTTGGTGTTGGGATTGTCTCTTTTGGTACAGATAAATCATCCTGAGGTTGAGAGTAAAGTCAAGCTCTGGAGCAGAACTCATACTGTCTGCGGCTTGCCCTGTTTCTTGATGAATCAAAGTCAGGTTCTCTTTACCCTCATCCCTGTTGCAGCAAATACTACTGATATCTGCCTGGCTGTGTTTTACTCCATGTTGGTCTGTTAGTCTCATCTTCCGCTGATTCTTCTTCAGTCCTCACTTCCTGAGACATTCTTGGGGATATTATTGTTCTTCAATTCTAACTTCTGACTCCTCTTGAAAGACCAGGTTATTGATGATCTTGGGAAAGTAAGGCTTTTGTCCCACAAGAGAGCGTATATAGGATATAAACTTCAGGATATAAATCCTGGGCCAGAACACTGGTAGAGTGCGGGATTGCATGCTGCTGAGAGTCATTGCTCTTAGGAAGAGCAGTTTGGAAGGAAAGGAAGGAAATTTGACCAACCAAAATCCCAAAGGTAGATGTGAAGAGGTGGGGAATAGGATTTCATTCACACAGCCAAATAACAAATTGTGGTTTGGTTAAAAGGTGCATCTGCAAGCTGGTATTGAGCTTTGGCTGAAGTGGGGCTGACAATCTGTTAGAATTTACAGCAATGTTTACGCAGACATGAAAGTGTTAAGAGGCAAGTGTTTCCTGTCTTATTACAGACTTACTGAATCTCTGCATTATAAAGTTTGGAAAGAGAATTTGATGTATTGAAGCAACTTCAGCGAGAAACAGTACCTGCTTTTCGTGGAAGGAGGAGGTTGGTTGCAGAGTATTGCAGGTCTCTGGGTCACCTGAGCAAACACCAGAGAAAGCAGAGGCTGTGGGGATGGGATGGGAGGAAGTCTGTGGAAAAGTACACCTTTTAAGACATTGGGCTTTGCCCAGTGCTAGTGTATCTGTGAAAATTAAGCTGTTCTCTCTCTCTTTTAAAATAGAAGTAGTTCTTCGGGTTTTCCCACCAGAACTAAAACTTGTCACAGTTGTATTGTGTGTGGACACTCGTCTCATTTATGAACGTCCTTCAGTCACAGGTACAAACTTTGCAGATGCAGAATGCATTTGTGAATAAGAGTCTTTCCTCTGATCATTTCCTTTTTGTATACCACATTTGGTCTTGATTGCATATCCAGTGAATTCAGTGGGAAGTCTGCCATTGACTCTGATGGGAGCTCAGACCTTCAAGTCTTCATGCTTCTGGTTATTTCCACTCTTTATTTGACTAATAAGAATTACAGAAATGCTTCTCTTACAAAAATATTCTTTATGGCAGTAAAAAGATATATTTCCCCTGAGAGCTGTTTTTGCTATACTGTTGTTGCTTTCTGATCCTTAACAGCTGAATCCTGGTTGAGCCCCTCATGCAACTCATGTACGGGTTTATGGGCTATATAGTCAATCAGAGAGCGCAAGAAGCGCAGCCCAAGGACTGCTTTCACTAAAATGTGAGTGGGGGGCGGTAGTGGTGTAGAAAGGTATTTTTCTAAAATGCATGTCTTTAAACTGGGTATACAGATGTGTTACACTAAATAAATACATTTTATAGGTGATCTAATCATGTGCACAGTTAATGGCATGAAAAAGAAGCTGTACGGTTTTCTGTTTTACTGAGGGGAGTGTTTTAGACCCGTATATCGTGTAACTTTACACCTAGAGATGGGAGCAGGGTAGCAGCAAAAGCTGTTCATATCAGGTTATAGATAAGGGTGTCACTGGAACCTTTTGCCCCTTTGGGTGTCTTGTAACAGCCTTTCATAGCAGCTGTTCCATTTTAAGGATGAGTGCACACAACAAATTCCAGACATCCCATAGACGGTTCAGTTGCTGAATGGGGAGTTTAGGCTTCATTTGGTACAGGCCTGGAGAGGGCTGAGATGGAGCTGTCAGGGCTTATTGTTCAGCCTACAAGATCTAAATAAAGAAAACATTTCAAATTCCAGTTGACACTGTTGTTTTACCAAAGAGAAATAAACATAGAGCACATATGTTCTTAAACTAGTTGTATCCCCGTTACATTTTTTTTTAATGTTTTAACTGTGTCCCTAATAATAAGATGATCTCAGTTTTATGTCTTTATAGCCTCCAACAGTTAAATAAAGGAATTAGAAAAGCAGATTTATGCAGTGACCAGAAATAAATGAATATTCATTGTGGAGGATAAATTGACCTGTATGCTTTTCTTTCTAAATTGTCTTCAATCCCTCAATTCTATTTGAGAGCTTGAAGCGTAACTAATGCTGCTTTTCTGAAGTATGTCTTTAATAAGTCAACTTTTGCTAATATTAGTATTTTACATGTTTATTGCTATGGGTAGCTGCTAGTGGAAAGTTGGCTAAAATAACTTTTTTGTGACAAAAAAGAAACAACTATACATTTGAGGTAAAATAAAACAAGAATCAAAGGACAGCATCAGCCTTAAGATTTATTAGAAAATTGGACCTACTAGTGTTTTTCCCCCATAACTTCTTACTCTTTCATAAGCAGCTGTGTTTTTATTCTTTTAAAAGCTCTTGTATAGATGAGTCCTTGATATTTTTAAGGGCTTTTTTTAAAAATAGGTTTTTCTTTTTAATTGTTTTTTTCAACTAACACAAAAGCATTCTAAATGTTCCCCAAAATAAATAAAAAGCTGTAGAAGGAATGTCTGGAATGACTGTCACACATGCTGATGGAGAAGCAGAGGTTAACACAGTATTACATATTGCAGCAAAGCGACACGTTTATTTGTGACATGAAATTTCATTTCAAGAAAAAAAAATCTACTAGTTGATCGAATTTTCCTGTTTTCCTGCATAGCCGAACTGGTCAGGAAACTGCATCTGTGACTTTGTCTGTGATGGTTCATCTATGGATGGATGTCAGTGTTTCCCAGGGAGTTGCACCCCTGTCTTGATCCCTGTCCAACCATAAATCTTCTCAGTGCATTCAACTACTTTAGAAGTGTGTCCAAAATGTGTTGCTGTCTGACCAAATGGTAGCATAGCTCTCTCAAGAGAAAGCACACATTGTTTTTGCAGTTTTAAATAGGCCTGAAATTGTAGTTGTAGTTATTCACCTATTGAATTGCTTTCTCAAGTGTGTTAGGAAGTATACTTGGTAGGCAATACAGTGGAATTGCATAGAACTAGACAGCTATTTTCAAATTTCAGTATCAAAGTGTACTTTAAGGCGGAGTTGTGATTATTTTATATTAGAATTAGTCTCTATATAGTAATAAGAGAAATTAGACATGGTTTATCAGTACAAGATACTTGTGTGCACGTATAAGACTGCAAAGGTACATGGAAATAGTATATGTTGAGGTTAACTGCACATACATATAATGGTGTCAACTATTGCCTTGTAAGCTCTCCCAAGAGATAATAAGCAAACATGCTCAAGATGAATGGTCTAATATTTTTCCTCTGCTCCTCTGTGAGGCAGTCTAGGGTTATAAAGTTTTAATGATTTATTTCCTCCTCCCTCTTCCTCCTTCTGCTATTCCTTATGTTCTGCATCCTTCTCATGTTATTGTCATATTCCTCACGTCCTTCTTCCCCATACTGAGTTAAGGGAAAAAAGAACTGGAGTCTAAAGCAGTTAAAAAACTAGTCAAAACCAGTAGTTCTAGATTTATTTCCTAGCACTCCATACTATACTCATTTCAGCTTTAGTTTCATGGTGGAAAAGACTGTTTCTTCTCCCATCCATTTAAGCTTTGCTTTTGGTGCTGAAATTCTTTTCACTTGTAAGAGCTTTGTTCCAGGTATAGGTGGTTTGGTTGAGGAAAACCTAAGGCAAGTTAAATAACATGCACTAGTAATCAGATATCAGTAGACCTAGATGGAATTTGCATAAAAATTACCACCTGTATTGTCATTGTTACTTAGCCTAATTAACTTGGGTGTACTCCTATAGAATATAGATGAGGATTTTCTTTAGGTGATTCCCTAGGAAGTAGCAGACTTCTGTGCTTATTCTATAGTTCCCTGTCCAAGTCCTTCCCACTGTACTGCAGCAAGTCCTGTAAATGGTAGGTGGTGGTTGGATTTTCTTTCAGGATTTCTAACATGGCCTATTCCATACCATATGCTGCCTCTTGGAGGGAGGGAAATGTGTTACCTTGTGTCATTATATGTGTTTCTTTAGAGATAAATTTCCCAAGGTAGGATATTACTTCCCATATCACCTGTCTTAGGCAGACCTGGAGAAGTTTTGGGTTTGTTTTTTTTCCTGCTTCGTAATGCTTTAGGGCTAAAGGTGTCGTCAGGTCAGCAGTAGTGGCCAGGCATGTAACTAACTGCAGCATGTTGGTGATCTTGAGAATTGAGAACTATTGATGTTCACTGTTCTGTAGTTCAACTAAGTCAGCATTCAGAGAATGAACAGTGGTGTCTGTCTTTGCCCTGTCAGTCTCTGTTCTGTAGTCACCATTGGGGAAGTCATAATTTGGTGCATGTCTGCACAACAAGGATCTTGTTTGTGATGTGCTAAATGAGAGGTAAGAATTACACACTTGTCTCATGGTTTACCAATCCACAGATTAGAAAATGAGACACACTGTTCTAGCTAATTACCGTCAGGGAGGGCTTTAATCTGTCTTTGGCACTTCATTTCCAAATAAGATGGACATGCAAAGTAGATTCAGCTTTATTGAGGTTGTCATTCCAGCTTGGCACTCTGCCCTGCGAAGGATGTACAAATACAAGGTATGCTGGCACCCTCTCTAGTCCTTAGTTAAAGCTTTCAGTAGAACATCAGCCTGTCAGTGATAAGCACATAATGGTATCGAGCCTCATGAGTCTGAGGAAGTTTAGTAGCTGGGCTGAGCATGCTACAATGCCTAATGATTTTGTTTTGCTTTCTGGTGCCAAGTTGGCCTCCCTGATGTTTCAGCCTCTCATTAGTAGGAGGTTGAAGAAGACAGGCATTTTGTAGGATGCGTTTGAATGCAGCATAGTAAAATGTGACGTTGTACAGAGGCAATTTTTTCCAATACTGAGTTAAAACTGGGGGAAAAAAAATCAGCTGGCATTAACTTCTTGTCTTCTCATTTACTGTTTTTCTCCTCCGTTGCTTTTGTTGCCCCAACCCAAAGCAGAATAGCTTTCCAAAAATAAAAATCTTCACTTCTGCATGATGTTGAGTAGCTCGTCTGTGGTACACATCAGGTCATTGTCAAGCCTAAGTACATGTTTTCTTTACTCTTTACTCAGTGCCCTACAACCCCTGGAAATTCAGTTTTGTTTGCCAGCCCAGAAGAGGAGGAATTTTTTCATTTTATTCTTCTTTTTCTGAAGCAGGGGCGGGTGACACGCTTTTGTCAGTAATGATGGGTCTATCTCTTAACACCCTTGGAGAAACACAAGAAGTGGATATTAGAAGGTACTTAATACTACTTGTATGTTAGAGGTTGAGCATGCAGTTATGTGCAAGAGCTCTGGTACTGGGATGCATCCTGGGAACCAAAGTGTCAGCAGAGCTCCTGCAGAATTTGCTGTGGGTTGAGTGTGGGGTTATTTACACCGTTTGTAGGACTGGGGTTCCTATTGTTGTTACAGCCATGTCATTGTAGCCTGTTAGCTTTGAGAAGTGCATGTTCATATTTCCACATAAAGACAGCATTCAAGGATAGTTTTAAACACCGATATCCCAAAATATTATAAATTAACATTAAATGAGCTTATAATAATAATGCGAAAACGTTTAGGAATCACAGTCTTTAGAATAATTTGAGCTGTCTGCTTTCTGTCAATTTTTGCCTTTTAGAAAGTGCTAATTCTTGTTAAGTCCGCATGAGAGATTTGTTTAATGAGCAGATTAAATGGGTGATTATATTTCTTTTAAAAATGGTTCTTGTGGATGGGCTTCATGATGCCACTCTCCCATTTGGCACAGCAACATAGAGCAGTCTGTTTAATTACCTCAGCAGGGTCACTAGGACCCAAGCTGTTTGCTTTATTAAACCGTGATGGTGCCTTTGGAGCAGCTCCCTCTAAACTCTGCTGTCCCAATTGTATCTAAATTAGCATCTGAGTGACCCTCTTTTCAGGCTTTCCAAACCCCAGCTGACAGGGATTGCCAAAAGATGCTAATTGCTTGGGCTGGACTAGGAACAAGGGCTTGCCAAGATAACAAAAGAACTAATGTTTCTTTCAATATGCATCCAGATTCACATAAGTACCTCTTTTAATTACCAAGAATTATTGTAATGCCCAGTCAATGGAATAATTGACCCTCAACAGGGAGAGCTTATTATGTAATAAATAATGGCATCAGCCTTGTCAGAGTAGCAGGTACCGAGGTGATTTGCTGAACTGAAAAGGGCTTTTCTCAGCAAGGGCTCTGGGATAGACCAAGGCATCCCGGTAGGAGGCCAGTGGAGGGGACTAATTTGAGTTTAACTGAGAGGAAATGCGCTAAAAGCTTTTAGACTTATCCTTATGATGACAAAGAAGGAAATAAAAAGGATTGGGTTGGTAGTTTGGCAGCTTACATCGAGGGAATGTTGCATGGATGAGACAGACAGGCATTGTGCAACTTCTTCTAGTCTGTGGGGGTTTTAAGAGCATATTTTCATCAGGAATACTGGGGGATAATGAGGGGGTGTATGGCCTTACCCTAATTTATATATCTATCTCATCACAGTTTATAGTCACTGTACTTACCCAAGAATAAAATTACATTATTGAAACAAGCGATTGATACATGTGAAGCATTTTGTGTGTGTGTGAAGAAACAAATCCAAGGATTTTTTTACTTACTCTCCTGTTCTTACTCGTGCCTTCCTTTTCAACTCCTGAATCTCAGGAGGTGCTGCAGACTGGAGGGCTTAGATCTGTTCTCCATAACACTGAGGTAAAGCCAGGGTTCATTTATTTTGTTAGTATGCCCAGAATAACTCAGAAATCAAGATCTGGCCTTCTATTCTGAAGTCTCCATGTTCATAAAGGAAGTACAGGTTACAGCAGAGCAGTTATAACAGTGTTCAGAATAGGCTCTGGGGATAATCTAGCAACTGTTGGCAAATATATATGGAAAACACATACAGACATGGAAAATCCCTTCCCCTCCCCCTTGCAAACATGGGAAGAGTCTCCACACACAGCACGCTCCTGAAGGGGAAGTGTTTGTAGTCTCCTTTCTGACAGTCTGCTTATCCCTTTAGGGGTCAGACTATTGCAAGTTTGGCTTGAGATATTTTGGCAGACCTTACCTGGGGAGATCTGTGTAGTGCCTGCCAAAACAAGGTTTGGCCCAAACCATGCTTTTTAGTGCCTTGCTTTTATGATTAAGGTCACTCCTGCAAAGCATGCATGAAGCAAGGAAATAAATATTGACTTGGCTAGGTGTTAGCATTTTTTGTTGTGTTTATAAGATCACCACAAAGATCTCATGGAATTACCTCCTTGTGCTGAATTTCATTTCAGTTTATCTGCTATGTAGGGCGGTCCCGTGGCGTAATGGTTAGCACTCTGGACTCTGAATCCCAAGGGCCTGAGTTCGAGCCCTCAGTAGGTACCATCCCCTGGGCAGTTAAATGCCTCCCTGCCGTCCGATCCCGTCAGATCTCGGATGCTCAGCAGGGCCAGCCCCGGTTAGTACCAGGTGCTGTAGAACAGTCACGAGGATTTCACTGTCACTGGCCAAGCTCGCTTGGCCATGGCAAATGAACCTTAGGACTTAAACGGTGGGGCCAGTTCTGCACATGCTGTGCCTCACCTAAAAAATCCACTGCGCAGGCTGGAAGGGCATGCCCATGTGGGGAGAGCCCTTCCCCTGATCTTCGTTCATGAAGTCTGGCCATTATTATATTTATATCTGCTATGTGTCCTTCGGGAATTTTTTTTGTGATGCATGGTACATCAGTATTCTGAAGAAAATATATTCTAGTTCAAAGATGTTTCCAATGTGATGCTCTTTAAGTAGACACTTGTTTTGTGTGCTCCTTAAGTAACAGCATGGATATCCAGAGGAGGTTTAGCGTAACAGAAGAAATATTTCAGTCAAAGGCCGATAAGCTGAATATGAATGGGAAAGGAATGTTGTAGATTAATGACACATTAGTCATATGAAGCTCTTTCCATTTAAATGTGCTCTTCAGTGTTCCTTCTAATCTGTCCTTACGTGTCACTCAGACTCAACATTTTCAGATTGCCAGGGCAGGAGTGAGAAGCAGGCCTGAGGATAAATTTTGCCCAGTAAACCCAACCATATCCTTCTGGAGAGCTCAGTCTCCTTTGAAGAGGCTTTCAGATCAGGATGGGATGGCAGCCCAGCAGTGGGAGTGGAATTGGGAGCTAGTTGTACTTCATCACATGATCAACAGATAGAAATATCTTCTGAAATGGGAGCCAAGTTTAAGCAGTGCTTTCAGCTTGTAGTAAACTCATACTGAGGCTGTGTGTTTTCTCAGTAGAGAGTTTAAGCTGGTACCATGCACCTGAGAAACCTTGAGAGCATCCTGGCCCTGTCACTGTTTCGTTTCCTCTCTGAACTGTGTGCTTATAATACTGCTGAAAACTCCTGAGAGCACTCAGGAAGCCTAGACTATTAAAGGGAAAGTCTCTATGCCTGCAGTGTGCTGTGTATATTCAGCACCAGAGAAAGGGGAGAATCAAAGAGAACACGCAGTATTGCACATGGTGAGGGTTGGCTATGCACTATGGAGGTGAGCACACAGATTTGGTTGGAAAGGGAAATTCTGACGTGGGATGGTGAAAGGAGAGAGCAAAACAGCTTTGATAGCATTTTCCAAGGAGCAGCTTCAAATAAATTGAGGATGTGCCCTGCTGCTTCTCTCAAGCTCTTTTTCCTGCCCTGCCCCCCACACCTGCTGTATTTTAAAAAAAAATTTTACTGTTAATATGCCAAAGGTGCTCCAGGTGGCTGCTGGTCA
>JAWWEU010000001.1:46807247-46848319 GCA_035583155.1 Acropternis orthonyx | reverse complement strand
CTCCCCCCCCCCCCCCCCCCCCGACCCTTGCCCTTTCAGTGGGGCTTGAAGCAGTGAGAGATTGGCATGTGCCTACTGATATTTGCATGAGATTGCCCTCATGATGAGTTAAGGAGATCAGTGTTATAAAGCTTTATCTTCCTATGTGCTCTGTGGGCAGAAGTATCAGCTGATCATTGTCCTCCTTTTATCTGTGACTGTAGGGCTGGTTGCTCTAAAGCACCGAGACTTGACCGATAGCTAAAGTAGATGATGAGGTGGCAGGGAAGTTACGAATTATTTTACATCTATTTTCGCTGTAGAAGATGAAGGGGAAATTATTATTCCAAGGGCATTTTTTTAATGGAAATCAGTGTGTGACCTTAGCAAATCTTAATGGTTTAGGAGAAAGTTAGAAGATCTATTGAAAATTCAAGAGTAGCATATCACTCAAATACTATATGGAGATAATGACAAGATAGAACAATAAATCTGTATTTTGTAAATTCCTTGATAAAACAGTTATTGTGTGAATGGAACACAGTAAGCACTTTCAAAATCCCATCCTGTTCTTTTTTAACAAGTGCTCCTGAAAACCTTAAAGGTATGCAAATGAAGTCTGTCTTCAAGGGAAAGCATAAGAATTAGATGTAACTTAATTTTACTTGAACTCTTGGAAATGAAATTGAGGAATGAATTTTCCTATTAGGATTGCAATAGCCATGAATAACTCCATCAATTATCTTTTAAATTTTTCTTGATATGGTTTTATGTAAGTGAATATGGAGTTCAGCCCACAGAGATTTCATACGTGAAGAGCATAAGGGGAAAATTAGGCTAATGTAACTTAAGTCAAAATTACATGGCTTTGGTGAGGAAATTGTAGTCCTTTATATTATCAGCATTACTGAAGAAGCTGACAGAAGATAAAGGTAACCTGGATGAGACAAATGACTTTGCTTTCCTGAAAGCTTTCCAAAATGTCCCTCCCAAGATTCTATTGGGGAAAATAAATAGCAATGTAATCCAAGATGGAGTGCCAGTGTGGATTAAAATCTGTTAAAGCACGTGTGTATGTAGGAAGCAGGATTGAGACAAGGTCAGTGAAGTGACCTAAACACAGCAGTGCTTTAAGGCAGAGGTGATGGAGGACATAGTCTGTCAAGTTTATCCAGAGGGGCCGCAGATGAAGATGATCCTGGAATAGAAGTTCTTGAGAGTGGTACAGAGATAGAAAAAAAATCAGTGAGGGGATTGACTTGGGGGTCTCTGTGACACACAAATGGGACAGAAGAGTGAAGAGCAGTTTGTCAAGAGCTGCTCAGGAGGAGCTATCAGACTAGTGGACAGTGATGTTGGTTGGAAGAAGCAGACAGGTTCTGGATAGATTTAGCTTGAATATTGAGGTATGAAATAATACCAGAATCAAGGAACTGGAAATTGCTTAGAGGATTAAGATGATTTGACCTAGAAGAAAGCTTTTAAGAAATTTGGCAAGTGAATACCACACTGTGTATCATGAGGGAAGAGCTGACCAGTCTTCTGCGTATCTTACCCTGAAGAAACATGGGGATGTTAGGTGAGATCAAAATGCTAATAAAAGGTCCATTTTCTATGGGGTGATCAAACTACCCCAAATCATGTGCTGCACTGAGAGGCATTATAAATAAAAAAATCAGACCAATCTTCAGTAATAGTACTGCTATACAAATTGTGAAAATACATGTAGTTTGTGACCCCTAGAGTAACATTTTAGTTCCTTTCAGGCTTCTGCAAGAATTGTCAGTATATCTCCTCTTGCAACTCTTACGCAGTGTCTAGGTCACTGAACTGCCACAGCCTAATGCTGGCCATCACCAAGGCCCATCTACCACCATGGGTGACTGAAGTGAAGCATTGCTTCATCAAATGTGAAAAACTGTACTGCCAGAACATGCAGTTCTTGCTGCATTTTGGATTTCTAACTAGCACGGGTGCTAGGCCATAGCTCTACAGTTGTCACCACTTAGCTGATGGGGAAACATGATTTTTATTGGGTTTTTTTTTTTGGAGATTGGTTTGTTAGAATTTAATCCTGCTGCAATGAAATTTCTGATGAATTGGAATTAACTCAGTAAAATGGTGTATTTACTAACCCTGATTGAGAATGCATGGTCAGTCTGTAAATTCTTGTGAGGATAAAAAAAAGTCTGTTAAAAAAAAGGCAACAAAAAAACAAACAAAAAGCCCAGACAAAACAAACAAAAAACCCCAAACCAACAAGACGCTTTCAAGAATGTATTTCATCATCAGTGAAGGAGCTCAGTTTGTTTGGTTGCTTGCTGTGTAAACAAAGCTAGCTAAGCTGTAGTTATAGTATGGCAGTTATGGTAACGTATATTATGGTCATATTTACAGAAATCCTGGACTGCTGGTGGCCTTCGAGTATATTAGCCTAAGCAAGCCGAGGAAGTCTCCTGCCATCAGTCCTTTCACAGCCTTTGACCAGTTTCCAAGCAGCAGTTACCTCAGTCTTTCCTTTTCCTTCCATACAGGCTGCACAAATACCCTAGTACTTACTTAAGACAATATCCTGAACAGACTTCTGACTTGAGCAGTTTTTGTGGTAACTGTTTTCAGAAAAGTGCGAGTAGAATTTTTATTTAAACACAGGGCAAGTAGTTGCCCTTCAGTCACAATTTTGCAAAAAGTGTGGAAAATGTTGCTTCAGCTTTCTACCAGTAGCTTATTTGCTAGCAAATACATTTTTTGCTTCAAAATTAATCCTGTGTAAAGCTCAAAATACAAGAAAAAATGCTCAGAATTATTATCCGGGTTCATTGTTATGGTTGTCTTCATGTAGATACTATTTGGTTGAAACTATTTGGTTTTGGAGCTTTTTTCCATACTGGTAGTTTACAATGTTCCATTAAAGTTTTTACATGGCAGAAAACGTTTCGGGGGTTTTTTCAAAGGTTAATTTCATTACTTGGCTACCACTATTTTATTATGTTGCCTCACTAAACTTTTTAGAGAAGGGGTATCTTTGTTTCATTCACTGCATCTGTGATGTTGTGGATATATCCAATTAATTTCTAAAACTAGGGGAACATTTTTGCAGTAACCTAGTATTTCTTGAGTCAGAAATGGTAAAATTCAAAAAAGGAAACCCACCAATTGATGTAGTTAAAATTTAGCTACACCTTTCAGAGAAAGAATATCATCATTAAAAATTCACTAAACAAATGTCTCTGAAATACTCAATCATTTATCAAAAGTAAAGGAGGCTGCACATAGCAATGACTGGGTTCCTAGACAGAAAGGCACGTTAAAGTACAGCATAATGAAATGAAGAGGCTAATTACTTTGCAAGTCACTTTTTATACTAATATTCTATCTCACTAATTCTGTGCATCAGATATTGGGTTGATATTGAGAAAGCAGAGGAGTATAAGGAAGTTGCTCTTCTCACCACAGGATTTCCTTTAGAAGAAAAGTGCACTGGATGTTAGTCTGTTAAGATGCTATTACTAGTTATTTTTTTAAATAGAACAAATTCCATGTACAAGAGAAGTACAAACTGAAATGTAAGTAAACTGCCTGCAGGATTTTTTTCAACTTGTTTACTTGCCTGCTGATCTGTACCATGAAAGGCTTAGTTGCAAAACTGGCTTCTGGATTAAGTGATGCATCACTGAGCATTAGAACTATGTGCTATATTTACAATGTGGAAAATATTTATTTCATAGCTTATTTGGACAGATGTGAGCAAGTGTGGGAAGTATGTTAATATATGGAAACGCGTAACTCTTTAAGTCAAATGTTTCCACAGTTGGTAATATCCCCAGCACAGATTAAATTTCCACCTAAAGCATAGCCATGTTCTTCACTGCCCTTCTCAACCTTGCCAAGTGAAGGCCTGTCACTTCAGCAGGCAGGGATTTGGTTTGCTGAGAAGTGGTTTGCTCTGGTCGTTTCCATAACAGGCCAAGCAGGCTGAGGATCACTGACTGTCCAGCTTTAAGCAAGAGGATAGTGTTTAAACAGGATTTATGGCAAGCCAAGCAATACAAATCGTTGTTGTATCAGGTCACTAATCCAGTTAGTCCTGTCTTCTCTCAGGTTACATGTAGTAGTAGTATTTTTCAGAAAACAGGAATTGAACCATCAAGGTTTGACTGAAACATGAAAAGCTGCTAATTAACCATAGTAATCTGGATGGCAGTGGGGAGTATCTTACACTCTGATCCATGAGAATTTATACCCTCAAAACTGGAATCCCTGCCTTGACCCTTTCTGTCATGTTTTAGAGGGCATATGTTACTGATGCATACACAGGTCAGCTCGATCACAGTGTTGGCTCTCCTTGAATCCAGCTGCTAAGCTACAATAGAAGAAAGATAAAAATATATCAGATATTTTCCTAATAGTACATTGCCATGAAAGCAAGTGGGTAGTTGTAGAAAGTCATCACAGAGTTACAAGTGGGCGGAGCAGCCTGCTTTAAGCAGTCCCTCTAATGGCAGGTGCATTCCAGTAGGAAATCTGAGGGTTCTCTCTTGCTCTGCAGCCTCATACCAGAAGAGCCAGTGGAGGCAGGAGGGTTCCTTCACCCTGCAGGAGGTTGTTGGCTTCAAAGCGATCTTGTTGCAATGCATTCTTTAGGCTCTGTGGCATGGTTTTTCACTTTTAAACCTGCTCCCTCCTTGTCTTGGAACATCCCTTGCCCTTTCTTTCCTCCTGCCAAGGGTAATTAGCAGAGGGAAACAGAAGACTGATGATCTTGCTGACTGGAGATGAGCTTGTTCTGTTTCCAGACACCCTGGAAAGAACTGAGGATCCTGATTGCGTTCTCAGGCCCTCTTGATAACCAGTTCACATCCAAGCCCATTACTTCAGCCTCATCTCCGTTTGCTTTCTGATAGTTTGACAGTTATATGGCTGTCAAGATGGAAATTTCCAAGGCTTTTGTCAGGAGAAAATATTCCCATTAGTAGCCAAAAGGGCTCTGCTATGTACATTTATGCAGCTGAGTGGGATGGATTTTCATATTGCATTTTATTTAACACCTTTCACTGGAGTTCAAGATTTTATTTCTTGGTTAAGGCAAGAGTGCAGCTAGTGGCTCTGTGTACTTTGCATTCACAGAGAAAGAGAAAGGTCTGTTTTCTGCCCTGCTGCTAGACTGATGTTTACTGAGCCCCTGTTTCCTCCTTCTCTGTAAGATCTTAACCCAGTGCTAATATCAATGGTGTGCCCATCTTCTGAACATCACCACTTGCTTCCTTTGTAACCTTTCTGTGCAAGGGATGTTCTTGGTGGTTCTCAGTGAAGATGATTGGGAGGTATAGGAAGTAAACTGACATTCTGCTGTGAATTTCCACTAAAAGTTGTGCTCTCTTTTGCCACAGATATGTTCTTTGTATGATAAAATAAGCTGTCCAGTAGGCATCTTGCCTTTGGAAGAAAATGTCACATCTGATGCTGTCATCATCCATTTCAGTGCAGCAAAGTTTTCAGGAAGGCAGTATCAACTTTCTCAGTTTATAATACTGTTCATGGTTCTGAGCAGTCTCACGAAAGACCAGTTAATTCTAAGACTGCAAAGTGTTTCTACTGAAATCTCTAGGGAAGGCACGGGAGAGTAGGAATTTGCCTTGTACTTTGAAAGGCCACAAACAAGGGGCAAAAACACTAGTTATAATACTGTTCTACTGTTATTAATTCTACTTTAAATATATATATATATATATATATGGAGATGGGGCACCAAGTAAGCAAAAATGATTAAGCACAGTGTTGATGCAAAGGGATTGAAAGAAGCCCTGCATAACCTCAGCTAAAGAGTACTTCTGAAGAGCTGCTTTCTGGGGTGATGAAATTCCTGTAATATTAGCAGTAGCAGAGAAAGAGGGGGAAAATTGCTTTGTAAGGAGCAGATTAACATTTTCAGGAGGTAACAAATTGACAGTAATTTTGTACTGCAAAAAAACTAACTGATGATTTGTGCATTTGAAGTGGTGCACCAGGAGCCACAGGAGTAGAGCAATTCGCAGCTTTCAGACAAAACTTTCTAAATGTGTACTTGAAATGACACTCTGCTGCTTGTGGGAGTTCAGTGACCAACAAGATAGCTTCCAGTTGGAAATTCCCATTAGTCTGTCATAAATCTTGAGTTACAGATAAATCAATTTGTCATTTTAATATTATGATGTATTTGGTATTAATTTTTAATGTTTTATCAGTTCAGAAGACTTGGCTTAGAGTTCTGCACTCTCTCATGTGCATTATATGCCCAAGTAGTGTGGTTACAAGAGTAGGCTCTTCTGGTTTTAGTACATCCAAGACATCTCTTATTTATAACAAATCCCACATGTGAAGGATGTGTATTTCCTTGGTAATTGCCTTTTTGCATCTACTCAGATACTGGGTGTGAAATAAACAATGAAATACATATGTATGTTGTATCCTATTGTTCAGCCTTTACTTCAAACCTCATGGTCAGCAAGATTCCCAGGAGGTGGTGACTGCCTGACAGAATTTTGATTACCTTTTGGTATGTATTGTTATCCTGCCTTTCCAAAGGAGGTTATCCGGAACCATAATTGGTTTTAGGAGTTTATTTGCTATTAGGGCAGAATCTGGTTGTTCCATTTAGTCTAGTATCTAGAATACTTTTTAATAACTGTATTGATATATACCAAATCAGAAGAGCAATTTTTAGCAATTTCTATCCTTTTCCTGTAGCCACTACTGTAGTGCATAGCCAAGAAAAATGCAGGCTTTTTTTTTAACCTGCAAATCTTTTCAAAATAATAAGAGGAAAAGTAATTTCATATAGCTGACTGCAGTTAGGAGCAGTGCATACTTGATTAATTCAGACCACACAAACTCTAGTTTGTCTTGTAGCTGTTCAATTACAGATTCTTTCAGCATTGTACTTAAATTATAGTAGAACTGGAAACCTTAAAACTTTGTGTTACTAAAATTCATCCCCTTATTTCATAATAAAAGTCAAAGTGCTTAACATGAGTATCAGATTACATGACTAGAGCGCAAGTTTGTTCTATTTTGTTAGTTGTACATTCTGTTAGATTGGAACTGGGACTTTGGAGTGGGTGGGTTGTTCTTCTGGGGCTTTTTGGAACAGGAATTCATTTAAGGTGAGGAATAGAAGGGGAAGTCTGGGACACGTGTGTCTTCCTCCTCTTTGTAGCTGAACTTTTGTGGAGTTCACTGCTGAATTTGGAGGATAGAGGTGTGGGTTGTCTAGTAAGATTACCCAAATCTTCATGTTGCTTCTAAGCTCTGTCTTGAAGAAGAGAAACTTTCAGAGAACATCACTCTGTAAGTCTCCAGAAGCCTTTAAAAGACAGTAGCCACGTGTTGTCATTACTGTGGTTGGTGCAACATCATCACTCACCAAGTGTATGTATGTTTGGGTAGAGCACCTGTGGGTTCGGCAGCTCAGCTTAGGGTTAGAAGCCAGTGCCAATCTGGAAGTAGACTGGATGTGTTAGTGTATTTAGTTCTGTGCTATGTGTACCTTGCTACCAGTTCATATATGTGCTTACGTGCTTCCTCCTGCCTGTGCGTCAGCCTCAAGAGTTTATTCCACAGGAAGCCTTTTTACTTCAACCATATAGGCTGAGGAGGGATGGGATTTTGTTGTTCTGGGGAGATTTTTTGTTTAAGGGATTTTTCTGCCCCCTTCAGAGACAAGATTGATCTGTGCAATACTCTTGACAGTCTGTTTATTTTTGTGCTGCTAGACTGGCATACTTTTGGTTTTGGGAACCTCTGCCCTTTCTAGATGCGTCAGAGAGAGTGAGTAGAGATTGTGTACCTTAAATGTTGGGTCTTCTCCTATAAAGCTATACTGAAAACCTGTGTGGTCTTGGGGCTTTTTGAGTTTGCATTAGTTTAATTGCTTCTCTGACCCCTCTTCCTCTGTTGGCCTTTCAAGCTCTGTGGACTCTTAGTCTCACTGATATCTCTCCACAGGATCTTTGTACCAGGAAGCATCCAGGCTTGTCTGGAACTCCCCCAGCCCTGCTATCCAGTTATATCCAGCAGTTTCTCTGGCTTTTATACTAAACTTCTGGTTTTGCAATTTTAATATCTGTAATTCACTTCCTTCTGTTCTGTTAAGCTGTATATGAGGAGTTTATTAGTTTGAGTTCTCTTTATAACACATCTGTTTCAGCATCCGACTGCTTTTTCATTTCTTTCAGAAGTATTTAGTTGCCCTTTGAGAAAGGGAAGTAATTTATAAATATCCTTCTAGACCAGTTCTTTTATGCAGCTCTTCCAGTTATTTGATCACCTGTGTTAATTTCTTTTGTTGTTTCCTTTTATTTTTTTCCCTTTAGGTTACTTTTCCATACTGTATTTCTTCTATAGTATCTTGGGCAGTGTTTTCTAAATTAAGTCTTTCTCATTGCAGTCAAAAATAGAACATATTTTTTGCCTTAACAGCATGCAAATTAAATTTTATCCTGCATTAGGAAGTCTTTCAGTCGCACTGTGTCTGTTATGTAAAATCCAAAGTGGGCATCCATGAGTTAAAACATCAAGAGGTACTGCAGTTTGAACATAATGCAGCTGTGTGATGTTCCACTATTTTTGATTTCACTGACTATGTCTAAGCAGGTTCTTGGGAATGGTCTGCAGGGAACCCTGACTGTCCATGTCAGAAACATGTTGAAATAAACTATGGCTCCAGCCCATGCACAGCACCATTTCTTTTCCATGAAAGCTAGAATGTAGGAAATGTTACCTGCACAGTCATGTCTTGTCCCTCTGTGGACTTGGAATATGGCCTAGACATAAACTTAATGGCGCCCCTCACCAGCATTCAGGTGCGTGTACTGATATACTGATTCTCACTTGGGTGGGCGGATTTTTTTGTGGTTTTTTTTTTAAGAGGTCTCCCTCTTTACATTCAATCTGAATTTCCAGACCTAGTTTTACTATATGTATACCTCCTTCAGACCTAATATATTTAAAAGATATCCATGAGGACTTATAATTGATTATCTGCATTACCTGTTTCTAAGAACTGAGCATAGCACTTACTGTTCTGTGAACTCTGGTGGTTTGAGACTGCCACAGTCAGTAAGATTTCTAAAGATAGGAAAATCCACAGTGGTTCACATCTTCACCGTATTTCTGTCAAATGTTCAGATATTGACTGAGCTGCCTTATTTCTTAGTCTGGATTCTTTGTGGGTTTGCTAAAAAAGATCTTGTGGTGTCTTGAGTCAGAAAGGGATGATGCTCTTAGCTGAAAATAGGGCTGTTTTGTTTGGTATTTGTTTTTCCATTTATAACATATATTTCTGCTCTTATTTTTAATCTTTTTTCTCATACCTATGCAAAGTTGTTCTCTGAGCACTCCAAGGGTTAACGTGGTCTTGGGGCACTAATGCCATATCTGACATCAGGGAAGAGAGGCACTCTGGAGGAAGACCTGTCAGAGAGGGAGCTTACCTCTAGATTGCTGAACTGTGAATGTGGCAGGAAATATCCTAGGCAGTCTGGCTTCCATAGGCAGTATTTTCTGGGGGTCTCTCCTACTTTCAGGTACAGCAAACTCATTGAATGCATGAACACTTTGTTGATCAGCTTCTGCTGGACTGTGCTGATTTAGATCTTGGTGCATGGAAAAGGCTCTAACACTTATAATTTTGTTATAGACAGGCCTAACCAGAAAGCCTGTCAGGTTCTAAGTGACATCTAAGCAAGCACTGGAGGCTGCTTGAAGTGAGAGAAGGTTAAGAAAACCTGGATTCCATCAGTGGGACTGAACTCAAGACTGATATGTTTTCAACACCGGAAATTTTGCCAGGGATTGAAAGCAGTGATGTCTCTGAAGGAGGTTAAAGCATCTGTCTCCTGGATATTTAATGTTTGTTTTAGCCTTGGAGAGCTCCAGGTTCACTTCTCTTCCATTTGCCGGTTCCTTTCAGTATATGAGTTTTCCCCTATATTGCACTTTCCTCTTTATTTTCTAAGAAGC
Source organism: Acropternis orthonyx (assembly GCA_035583155.1). NCBI lineage: Eukaryota > Metazoa > Chordata > Aves > Passeriformes > Rhinocryptidae > Acropternis > Acropternis orthonyx. The sequence goes on along the minus strand of JAWWEU010000001.1, from coordinate 46,838,341 downwards.
ATTGCTATTGTAGTAGTAATGACATGATACTATCCCATCTTCTTTGACCTGACAGTGAGTCCTCTTGTTTGCACTTAACCGACACTGTCAGTCAGAACTCCCTGACTTGTGTTACTATATTATTTTCCTGGAGTTGACTGATGTCTCCTAATTACTGTAATGTTTCATATCTTTTTTTTTTTGTTTATTTTCATTGCACTTCAAAATTGATTCTGGATGCTTGTATATGTATATCTACCATAGAATTGTGGAATGGTTTGGATTGGAAGGGGCCTTAAAAATCATTTAGTTACAACCCCCCAGTCCTGCCACAGTCAGGTGCACTGTTTATAGATACACCTTTATTCTGCTGGTTTGAATCCACTTTGCAGAGAATCACTTGTTTTGTAAGCAACTGTTTGGATTTGTTTCTTCTAGATATTCAGTACTCATAATTCTGCGCTTGCAGTTTCAGATAGTCTTTAAATATCATACTTAAGTATGGTTTAGTAAATAAAATGCAGCTCTCTTGCTGCCTCGTAAAATAACTTGAATATGGTCTTTTCAGGCCTTGTCAGTACCTTTTTCCTACAAACATGGCCTAGAACTTGCTTTCCAAATGGCACACAGGGTGAGGTGGTATTGTTTACTTTGCCAGTTTGCATTTGGGCTTGATGTCTTGTCTTTAAACTGTTTGAGGTAAACCACAGGTTTGGACTGAAAAGTTAGCAGAAAGCACCTACCTCCTGAAAATGCATAATCGATATATGGTGCTACAGTCATTTTCAGAAACATTATTGACATGCTAATAGCTGTCTTAGGTAGTAATCATGTTAGTCAGGGTAATATTGGGTGTGGTAACACCCTGAATCTGTCAAATAACAGCTGACAGTGTAGAAATCAATCACTTGATCTCTTTGTTCAAGTGATATATGAATTGTGTACCTTACTGAAGGTAGGATTGAACTACTGAGCAAATATGTGTGACTATGCCAAAACCTAAAATGCAACAGGCTGCTTTTTCCTAATTAGTTTAACAAATGCTTTTGCTTATGAAGTGACAGTGGCAATTGTAATCTCCCAAATTTAAGAATTTCTGGCTCACTGTCAGAGTAGAATATAGTAATGGCAAAAATAATTAAGCATTTCTGTAGCATGCTATAGCATTGGATCTGAAATCACTTAAAGGCAAGCTAGTATCTTCATGATCATTGTGCAGTGTTCTCTAGGAAAACCCTGCTTAAGCAGGGAGGTTGAACCAGGTGATCCCATTGGTGATCCCTCCCAATTTTAACCCTTCTGTTGTTGTATTGTCATTTTCATGAAAACAGAATTACAGATGGGTGGAATGGGCAGGGTGAAGTACATCAAGTAGCACAGCTTTTTAGTAAAGGTTGTGGAGGTGTCAGCAGGCTGCAAGTAACTGTGTGTATTGTGGCCTCTTTCAAATCAATATAAAAGCCTGAAGTTTATGCTGAAATTTTTCCTGGCTGCATTTTGAAAGGTTTGGAAAAAGACCACAAAATGCATGCTTATCAAAATGGTGGGGGTGGGTGCCTGGCTATAAGGGGAATTGCAAGCAGATACAGAAGTGATTTGGCTTTTGTTTTACTGCTAGGTCTGTTGTTCCACTGAGATGCACGAATCAGACACTGAACCTGGTGAAAGTATAAGTGAAGGGGGATAGTGAGCTTCCTGTACCAAAAATGAGCATAAATTGGAAAGGCTGAACATGGGTTAGGAAAATGAAAACAATGTAAATATAATGTAGACAGTGCTGTCAGTAACACAGAAGAGGTTAAAAAGAGAAAAAGCCAAGATTGTTGTGTGAGGAAGCACCACTGTCACATTAAATTGGGGAAGAATTTGGCTTATGATATTTAATGTCACATCACTCATTTAGAGTCCTAAAAATACTGTTTATAATAAAACCCCTGACACAGCCATGACCAGCGTGATTCAGATGGCCCCTTTCCTTTTTTAATTTGTGAACAAAGCTGTTCCTTTGAAGAGAAGTATTTGTTTACAATTGTATATCAGTGCAGGAAATGGATCAATTAGATGTAACTCTTTAAGTTAATTGAGTGCCACTATTAAAACCACCTGATGTGGTGCTGGTGCCAGCAATGCCAGCTGAGAAATCTCATTGTTGTTGCTGTGGGAAAGGCAAAGACATGATGGGAAATGTTATTTTTGGCAGTCAAAAGATTAACAATTTTAAATATTTATAGAGTCTTATCTAAAATACTGATTGGTTTTTAGTGCCTTGAATTGAGGCAGGGATGTGCGAATCCCTGGAGCTTTATGACCATACCCGAGCTGAATTAATCTGAACCATTAACAGGGAATTGGCGCTCTAAATCTTCCTCTAGCTATATTCTCCTTTCCATGCTGCATTGCCTTTATGTTTTTTCTCTTGGATTGTTTCATTAATGATCTAAAATGCAATAACAGTGTGGGGAAAAAAAAAGTTACAGGTTCATCTCTCTTGAAATATTTGGCTTCAGAACTATAGTTTTGGGGTTTTTTTCCCCTGCTGCACAGGTTTATAACCTTTTTGCCTGCACAAAAGCAGAATGACTTCAGTAGCGTGGTGCTACCTTGTTGCTGTACTGGGTTTAACAACCTTTTCTTATTCAACAATTCTGCCCTGCTGACTTAGGTTGGTTTGGAAGGGGGAGGGGGGAGTTTTAACATAAATATTCTGGATTTTTTTTTTCCCCCTGGCAAATTCGTGGCCTGTTTTGAGAGTAGAGAAGCTATTGGATGCACAACCTGTAGTAAAGATGCGTATCTTGAATCTTGCAAGAGGACCCCTTGAGGCTACAAGTGAGATCAAAACTGTTTGGTGTGGCTAAAGTTTATCAGCTAATATTAAAAAAAAAATGCTCTTTTCCTCTGATAAGATTTTCATGTTACTGTCAGGTTTGTGGTAAGAGCATGAATGAACTTGGGACGTAGTTTAAGGGCAGAGCAGATAGGAAAACTCTCCAGGTCAGTTACCTTAAAAAATAAGTTTCAAATTCAGTAGGCTTGTGAGCCTAAGGCAAGCTTAATTAAACTTAAAGGAAAGCAAAAATAAGAATTTAAAATTGTGGTTTGGTTCTCATAAACCTGAGTAAGCCAAAGTCTGGATTACTCAATTATATATGGTTGTGGGATTTGTTTTGTGAGCCTTGTACTGCACAGTACAGATTCTCAGCATCCTTCTCTTCCACTGTACATATGTGTCAGTCTCTGAAGAAGGAGAGGAAGGAATTTCAGGTTATGATTTGGGGACCAAGAATGGGCTTCATGTCACCCTTTTCCATGTAAGCTGCACCCAGAGATGCTGAAAAGTATTTATAGTGAGGAGGTGATACAATTATACTCTTTTGAATATTTACCTGAGGCTGTATCTATGCAGTTGTGTTCATGGCCTTGGAAAAAGGAATTGTTCTGTGGGTGGGATTGCAAAGCCCCACTTTGCAGTTCAAGTTAATAGGAAGGTGCAAGCTGGCCACAATGTGTGGTTTTGTGGGCTGAAAGCTTGCCACTTCTGAAGGAGCTGAACCCTAGAGCCTGGCACTCTGGTATTGGTTTTCCTCTGTTAAAAATGTTCTTTAAGGACCTCTGCATAACACATCTGCATTGAGTTACCTTTGTTCCTTTCACTTTTTAATTGAAATATACATTGCTTTATCATCAGTTTAGTTTACTTGTCTTAAAGCAAAACTAAAAGTTTTTAAGAACTCCTGCAATGGATTTATCTTTGAGGCTGGTGGCTGCCTTGCCTCTCTGTGAGAGGAGTTGGTCAAATTCCAGCTCCTATGTGCATAAGGTCCTTAGTTTCTCACATCTGACACTAAGGGATAAAGGAGTAGTGTGAAATTATGCCACATGGTCACCATTTCGAGACAATGGGGTTGCTCACTGTAATGTCTGTTAGGTACCCATGCAGAAGATTTTCTGCTGGCTAGGTGCATTAGAAGAAATGGATTGAATGCTTTTTGTCAGCATCTGTCAATGGAAACCAGCATCCTTGATAATGGCTGGCAGCTGTCCCAGAGAACTCAGCTCTGTTCATCTTCTCAAGTCAGGCTTTCCATCAGTCTGGGTCTCACCGAGTGTCACCACCTGCAAGATAAACACAAAATTATGAGACTTTGAGACAAAATTTAATGTGAGAGTAATGGAAGAGTGGGTTCTAGAAGATAGAGTAAGCAGGGGGAATCTGGGAGACTTAAGAATAAGAAGGTGGGTAGGGGTCACAGCAGTGTCAAGGGGGTTGGGCCCCTCAGTGTTATGTATCCTCTCAGTCTTTTCCAGTTGATTTCATGTTAGAGAAAAATGTTTTATCCCTGGAGCTTTCAGTGTCTCCCTTGTCTGCAGCCTCCAGCTGAAACAATCTAAATAGTGCATCTTTGGCCCCACTATAGGTACCTAACCTACAGTCTTGGCTGTGGCAATGCCCAGTGGCAGAAGATTAGGAAGAGTATGAGAATCAAAGCAGATATAATGGTATTTTTGTGATGTGGTCTCGTAGCTCTAAGCAGCTCGAGGACTTCAACACCCAGAAGCAATACCATTGTTTTTACTCAACCTCAGTGAGATTGTCTTCCAGGAAGAAGTGTAGTTTTAAGTTCAAATTAAGCTTTTCAAGTACTGTGATCACTCTCTGGTCCACAGCAACCTGCATGAATCACATGCTATATAGGTGAAAGTGTGTTACCTCTAAATGGTTTTGAATCTGCCCCTGGCTGTCCGATCTGGTGTCCCCAGTTCTTGTAAGAACAGTTATTCTTTTTACCTGCTTTTTGCCATTCTTGCCTTTACAGGCCTTTATACAGTCTCTCTCTCTCCTCCAGTGAGAGTCAACGTTAGTCGTTAGTCATCGTGAACCCAAGCCATACTATGATTATTTTTGTTGCCTTTCCTCTCAACCTTTTCTAATTCTCTAGTGTCCTTTTTGGAATGAAGACAACATGTAGACGAAGCACAGTTGGTTGTTGGGGTTTTTTTGTAGCAGCAAAATATTTAGATTTCTTCAATCCCATTCCTAATAAGTCCTAACACTGGATTTGTTTTGGGTTGTTTTTTTGTTTTTTTTTTGACTGCTGAATAACAAGATTGCATCCTTAGGCCTTTAGCTGACTATTACTTACATCATTTCCCACTGCATCGATCACCTTTTACTGAAACACATTGAATTTTATTTTGTTACACAAAATGTCCCTTTGATGTTGTCTGTGGTCATTTTGTATTATCTTGTAGGCTCTCAAAGGAAGACAATGTCCTCTCAAACTGTTGCTTTGATATTCACCCCTTTCCTAGACCATCTTTGATTATCTTGTTAGGCACAAATCATAGCCCAGCCTTCTGTAGAACTCCCCTGATGATCTGTCTCCATTATGAACACCGTATTTTCAGTCCTGCTCTTGGCTTTGTGTTATCTAACTGGCTATTCTCCCATGCAGGGTCCTTTCCCACTTATCCTGTGGTGCCTTATTCTCTGATGCTCTGACAAAGGGCTATCAAGCTGGACCAAGAAGAAATTGTAAATATGTATAAACAGAGGTCGTCCAGTGAGGAAGTCTGACTTAAGCAAAGGGACCGCTTGTGCAGCCCAGTGTGCTCTGCCCAGAATTGGGTGGTGTGGGCACCGTAACAGGGTGATGCCTCTGGTATTCTGCCTCCCAAGGAAATAGCTGGTGGAGGTGGCCTCACCTGACCTTGGCCCAAAAGTACACTGTGATGTAGGGAAAGTTGTTGTAATTGTTATAAGTGTTGATTTTCCATACCTACGTGGCATGGTTTAACCCCATCAGCAGCCAAGCCCCACACACCCACTTGCTCACTCCCCCACCAACTGGATCAGGGAGAGGATCAGAAGGGTAAAAGGTAGAAAACTCGTGGGTTGAGATCAAGACAGTTTAATAGGGAAAATAAATGCCACACACAAGGAAAGCTAAACAAGGAATTCATCCACCCCTTCCCATGGGCAGCCAGGTGATCCACCATCCCCAGGAGATCAACAGTGACTTGGGAAGACAAATGCCATCACTCCAAATGTCCCCACCTTCCTCCTTCTTACCGCCACTTTATGTAGTGAACATGTGGTACCGTGTAGTGTCGTGGTCTGGAATATCCCTTTGGTCAGTTGGGGTCACCTGTCCTGGCTGTGTCTCCTCCTCACCTCCTGTCCATCCCTAACTTCTCACCAGCGTGGCAGTAGGGAAAGCAGAAAAGGCCTTGGCTCTGTGTAAGCCCTTCTCAGCAATAACAGAAACATCTCTATATTATCATCACTGTGCTCAGCACAAATCCAAATCATAGACCCATACTAGCCACAGTGAAGAAATTTAACTCTACCTCATCCAAACCAGCACACCACAGCATGAGAAGTAAAATTTTCTACCTCACAGACATGGTATAGCACTCAAATTAGTAAGCAGCATAGTTCTTGCTGGAGAGCCCTGAATAAAGAAACTGGGAAATGCAAAATATTTTAAATATTTCATCTAATTCTATTTGAGCATCAGTGTGACCCATGCTCCAAAGTCCCTTAAGTGTTCTTGAAAAATACCACAGTCATTGATAAGCAGCTTGCAGTGTTATTGCTGGTGAGATGTGTACGCAGGGAGGAGCGGGAGGGACCCACTGTGGGTCGAGGTAAACCTCCGGAGTCCCTAAAGTTGGAAAATGATTGTTTAAACTAAAACATTGCTGTCAAGCTGTTTAAAAATGCTGGCTGGCTGATACTCAAAGACTTAAGGACTTCGGGATTTGTTTCCAATGTCGCTGATACGGCTTTGGAAAATCTTGATACTTCCACTCTTTTCATGTTAATTCTAAAATTACTGATCTTCGTCTACTGTACCTTGCGGGCTTTAAGCAGAATATCAATTCACCCTTTTTAGTGGTCAGGCAGAAATATTTAAAACCTGTTCCTGATGATGTGCAGCTGGCAGGATTGTAAAGAGTAGCTGCATGGGAGTGTTTCTTTTAAAACTACAACATGGCATTGTAGGATTCTTGCATACAGAAGAAAATAAACTAGGTCAGCACAGGTCAAACGTGAGTATTCCAGTGTGAAAAGCATTTATTTTAAGTGGAAGATGAGAAATTATATAGTAACTGTTACCCTGAAGTGAAAAATGGTGCTGTTAGTGTGTTTAATTGGTCAGGGTTTGCAGTGGGGCTTTGAATTCTGCTGCTGTCGGATCTTCTACTGCTGCTGTCAATCATGGGTTTTCTCTTCCTTGAACGACTCGTGGCAAATTTATTTTGGATAGTTTCTGAACAGGTGTTTCCTCGACATTGCGAGTGCTTTAAATGAGAACTGTGCTCCATGTCCGGAGTTCTCAGCTGAAATCACACATAGCCTGATGTGTGTTTACTCATGTGTGGCCACGCTGACAGCAGACTCTGGCAGGTCCCTCCTGCCCGGCCTGGACGCAGAGCAGATGTCGGGGATTAGGGGGAAGGATCTGGGGAGGCTTTCAGGCTGCGCTTTGGCGGAAGCCATCCATTGTGGAGACGCAGACAGGGCTGCTGGACCTGTGCTGAGGAGTCGCCCGAAATTGGTCTCGGTGGGTTTGAGTATCTGAATCAAAACCAAATGTTTTCCTGGTACCTTTTAATTAAAGGGAAAGCATAAATCAATACCAAAAAATAAAGGTAGTGCGTCAAATGTTATTGTATTTCTACAGTGTTCTTCCCAGCAAAGAAGCCAGCAATATAGGTGTCCTCAAATCACTGTGTCTTGCGTGCTGTGGGTGGGAAGGCTGCCCAGCCTGTCCTGCTGGGCAGGGTGGTGAGGCAGGAGATGGCTGAGTGGCCATGGAGCCTCTGCACCTTGGACTAGCCCTTTGACGTCAGTTTGTCATTTTGTCAGTGTTTTATGATAAAGAGAATGTTTCCTGTGGGTCTGCCTGTCTTCAGGTATTAGGTAAGTTGCCGCCTCTTGTGTTTGGAATGTTATATGCTCAGAAATCAACCATCTGTGGAAACATAGAGGTGGCACAAGGTGACCAAGACTGAGCAGTGCAGAAGATCTGCCGAGACACTACAGGGCTCCTCTACAGACACCAAATACCGCACCACATTCCTGTGAGGCTTGTCAGGCACCTCTCTGGGCTGGGAAGCCAACTTCTGGCTGCAATTCATTTATTGATAGATTCAGAGTGGGTATCTGTAGCTGTGATTTGTGATGTGGAGAAGATAATTTATGTAAATCATTACTATATTGTGATGCTGTTATGAAGATTTCAGTGAAGGGAGAAAGAGAGAGTGCATCTCCAGGCTTTGGCAAGAGAGTGCTGTGCGAGTTCTTGCAGATGTACTTTGTACATGGTAATGCAGGGCACAGAGACATGGTGGAAGAGGTCATATGTGCTCAAGCAATGACATAAATTGCTCTGGGAATGAACATGATGGAAAAGGAGCAAGGTTTTATTATGGGAACAAGTGCATCTTTGTGCTAAGGTTCCATTGATCAAAGTTGAACTGCAGTCATGCTGAAATAACACCAAGTCTTTTAGGGCCTCCAGGAGAGACAGTATGACAGTAGAGAAAACTTTTAGCTAGCTGCAGTGAGAATATGCTGTAAGAATTTAACCCCTGAGTGAAGATAAAATCCCAGATGAATATATAGTGACTGAACTAGTAAGTTGCTCTTCCTGGAGAAATATTATGTGGGGAAGTAATGACTCATATGAGTCAGCCATTGCTATAATAGAGTAAGAACAGATAAAGGTCTCTAAAAATTGAGTTTAAAGGCCATAGTTTTTTCCAAATGCAGAACTCCCTCTATGGTCCCTCTCTTTTCAGCTGCTGTTGACTTTGGTAAGAATTTAACTTGCTCATTGATTTGTAAACCTATGCTCCAGTGTGAAAAACATGGAAAAGGTACTTCTATGATCTCTTCAGTTACCAGATCTAATTCTTGCTGTATGATTATTAGTAATTTTCTGAAGTTCTTGAGCTATTATGGAATCTACAGGATGTAAGACACAAGGAATAGTGTTATCCTGGTAAATTTGGTCTCAGGTCATATCAGGAAATAAGTTAAAAACAGAGCATCAACAACAGTGTTGCTATTTGTGGGTTTCAATGCTGTAAATTGCTGCAAGGAGCAACTGTATAGATTGGCAGTGCTCTCCCAACAAGCTGCCTGCAAGAGTAGGTGCCTGCCCACCCCATCTAGATTGCTACATCAGGACTCTGGAGAGCAGCAGTCTTTCTAAAGTCAATTTGTATGCTAGATTTGGGGGCAACATGCTGAATCTAGTTTGAACTAATACTGATAGAAGTGTTGCCACTGACCGTTCCAGATCTTTGTGTGCTGTAGGACTTGAGTTTTGGTCAGCAACTTCAGTCAGGAGATAGAATTGTTTAGACAGCTTAGGCAAGTGGATAGATACCTGGTTATATTTACCTGAAATATTTAATAGGGTAGTTAATGTGATTTATGTAGTTGAGGGTTTTTTTAATCCACTCTCTTAAGATGGTCTATAAAAGCACCAAAAAGCTTAGCACAAAGATACACACAGTGGCAAAACAAATAGTAAAGGAATAAATGGGCATTTCAAAGACTTGGAAAAAAAGTTAGTAAAACAATCATAAGATGAGGAAGTGCTATTTGATACTAATATTTTAAAAAGCTATTTTTCAGTATAGTATTTATTTCTTTAAAAACTTATTTTCAAAACACTACAGTGAGGTTGATTTTTATCTTCTGTGTTTTCTGAAATTAGGACACGTGCCCAAATTCATAATATGAAGCCATGGTAGAGGTAAAATAAGACCAGGGTTCCTGGAAGTGATCTTTCTGCTCATGGCCGAGCATCTTTTCACTTAAGAATGCTGCGTTGCTAATACTGAGGAGGAGGGAGTGTCTTGAAACAAACATGTTTTATGTGAGGAAGCCAGTGCTGTTGCAGTAGCACAGTTGGAAGATTTCAACACACAAAGCCAGGAAATTTGGAGGTTCTGACTCTTCGTAGGTATAACTTGGCAAGTTGTACAAATATCTTATATTTTCACTGGCAAACAGCAGCTTCTGCTAAACATAATTATTCTCTAGGAGTTTTAAATTCAGAGGTGGGTGGGTTCTGTAAAATTTGTTTTGTTCCCCTGCAGCTTTCATGATAAAGGCACAGTTAAGAAATAAGAGCAGCTAGTATTAAAGAGTGGTTGCTCTTAAAACCTTCACAGAAAGTTACAAGCAGCAAAGCAGAGTGGTTACATGCTGAACATTACTTCAAGGGGAGAACCACAATGTAAAGCATGAATTTCTTTTTATATGCAGAGTAGAAGTTTATAGTAAAGTGCATGAAGAAGTGAACAAGGCAAACTGTTACATTGTCGGGTCTGTCAAAGTTAGTGTTTCATATTTACTTTGTTCTTTCTATTTATGCCTTTTTTGGTGTAATTTGAGTGAGAAGGAGGCGGGGGGGGAAATGCAGTGATTCTAGAAAAAGGTGTTATAGGAGCGACTTTGCTTTCATACTGGGAAGCAAACTTTGCTACCTTGGCTCGATGAAATGACTGCACTGTGGCAGGTCTCTGCCCACCAGCAGTTTCCTACCCATGGGCCTGCTCCTCCACATCTTCAAGGCTGACTTCCTACAAAAGATTATACTGTGGTGCACAACTGTCCAATTGCTAGAAAAATCAAACTGTCTTATGATTCAGAGTAGTATCAAGCCTGATGCAGGTGAGGAAAAATAAACCTTGACATAAACAGTGTCAGGGGTTGGGGTTTTTGTCCTAAGTTGTTCATAGTCCACAAGAACATGTATAAACAGAGGAATTACTTTTATTCAATGATTTTAATTTGTGCTGGGGGAGCTCAGACTAATACAAAATTATACTTTAATTTTTTTTTTTTTAACCAGGAAGAATAATTAGTGGCTCATGCCATTTAAGTAGAGATTTACTGAGGTGTTTCATCTACTTTAAGGAGGAGGCTTTTTGGTTAACGAGATATGTGTTTTCTAATAGAATTTTAGGGATCCACTTGCTCATTTATAATGGAGCATGATTTTACTACTACCTTTTAACAAACAGTCTTCTCCAAATGATTTTGAAGAAACACTAATTTGTTGGGTTTTTTGTTGAGCATACTGTAACCAATAAAGAAAAAAAAATTACAGGCTGCATGAAATTGCATCAGAGTTTACACTGCTGTTGAACCATAAAATCAAATTAAAGCACCATCTGATTTATTTTCTTATTTTTTTTTGCTATCAGAGTAATAATGGAAAGTAGCATGGACAGGCTCCTTGTTTAATTGGTACTGTTGTATACTAGTTAGGTAACGAGATATAGTAATTTCTTCCTTTAGCAAGGCCACATATGTAGAATGTGTTCTTAGTTAACACAAAGCAGGGCTTGTTAACATCCTTTGGGACACATTTGGCTGATGATATTATTCAATTATCTATCAAATATTAATTTCTGTAAATTACATTAAGAAAATAAAAATAGGTTGCTAACTTGCTGTGTTTCTCCATTATGGAATAAGAATTCCTGACAAGAAAATAAAAGGACATAGATCTGAAGATATCAGTGTGCTCCTATAGTGTTACAGCTCTAACTAGTCTTTCCAAAGTCATGGCTGTGTTTGTCAAGTTAGCTTTGGTGAATTTTTTCCTTACCCTTGAAGATATTAATTCATAGTTTTGTAGTTTTGTATTGCTAATTCCTGGAATTTTCTGATAGTTCAATAACCTAAAGCAAGCAATCTGTCTTTTTTCAATTACCGTTGTATTTTTCTGTGTCTTCTGTACTTCAGTTTGTATTTTCCTGCTTTCATTTATCCATCATAACCAGCAATTTCTTTAATGAAAAGTTCCTTGCCTGAGACCTATCTCTCAATAGAGATATACCTTGGGCTTTACTAGGAACGCCAGTTATATAGCTTTGTCATATTGTGTTGGTGTTTCTCTTTTTGCTCAAAGTACTGCTCCTGTTGTCCCTCCCTACATTTACATCCAGGTGCTACATTAAAATTACCAATAAGCTGGATAAGCATGTAATGGAAGACAGTGGAGAGGTTTCTTACTCTAGGCTTCCATATTTCTTTGACTGGCAAAATTAAGGGAAAGGGGTAAAATGTGTGAGTGAGTTGTCTGATTTCTTTTTTTTTTCATTCCTCCTCCTGCTGCTCTTGGGGGGATATGGCTGTATGAGCAGACACTGGGAGAGGGAGGAAATAGGTTTGAGACTGGACCAATGTCTCATTGTGTTAAATCCAGCCAGCCAGTGAGGTCATTGTTTTCATCTGAGTCATTTTAGAATGAAAACTCTTACGTTATGGAAAACATTGCACATTTTTATTTCAGACATGGAAATATCCAGCCAGCCTTTCAGTGGCAGAGCACTGCTGATTTCATCTGAGGTACTCCTGACTCCCAGTGGTGTAAACAGGGGGGGAAATCAAATTTTTCTGCCTCATTTTTTAACACTTTGCCACTAACCCAAAGGAGTTATTCTTCAGGCACTTTGCCAGCCTAGACACTTGTTGAAGAGGGAGCTGGTAAATCTGTTGATCACACCTTTCAGCCCAAAGTCTAGTAAATCTGTCCAGTCTGGAGCTGGCTACAGTAATGTTGCAAGGAAAAGTCCTTAGGCACCAACTCCTGTTGGCTGGACTGTGTTGCAGTGTGCACAGGGAAAATCCTTGAGACTGTGTTCTTGGATATTGATTATATTTCATATTTGGGCTCCAAGAAGTTCATTCTCTGTGTAGTGTGATTTAATTGAGGGACTTGGGCAGTCTGCCCAGCTCTCCAGTTGAGTTGTGTGACCATGAGCTAGCCCTGTCATCTCTCTGCACTTGGGTTTTAATGTATGTTGTCTTTAAGGTGAGTCTGATATTTGTAGCACTTTGAGGATTTTTGAGGTTTAAGAGCACCCAAAACATGCAGAGCCTGCACAGTGCAATTTTCTAAAGGAAAACGGGGGTGGGTAATGGTCTACAGACAGTAAATATATATTTGTGGGGGAGTTTTCAAAGTGATATTATTCATAATCTATGAGAGGTTCTTTTCATGCATGGAATCTGTTTCTACTGAAGTAAGGGTTCAAGTTTGCCTATGCAAGCATTAAAAGAAAATAAAAATTGCAGCAATGTTGTCTGAGCTGTAACATCGCTAGAAGTGCAACAATTTCAAGATCGGGTTAAAGTGTATTTTACTTTCTACTGAAAATATTTCCTAGACCTTTAAAGCAATGTCTGGATCAGTCTGATTCAATCAATAGAGCCAATGAAAGGCCGTCTTTGCCAGGAATCTGGAAGTTTCCAGAGCATTGCTTTAATATGTCCCAGTGCTAATGCCTGAGCTTCTCAAGGAGTATAATATACTTGTCCATACACCGGGCCTTCAGGTAGAGCAGGGGAAGTTAAAGATAAATGTAGGGGGATTGTTTGTTCAAGCTAGCAGCACCAGTGGGAAGGTATCGGTGAGTGAGGCCCTAGGAGTAGCACCTCAGATGAATGGGCTGAGGCAGGCTTGGAAGAAAACTGTCCTCATTGAATAACAGACATGCTTCTGAGTGACCATCTTAGAATTCCCCTGCCCCAGCTTTAGCCTGTCTTGAGTGGTGTGCTTAGACCAAGTCACTGGTCTAGAACTGATGGAGGAGAGGTACTGGCAAAGATGTCTGCCTCATGCATCTCAGCTGGCTGCTTTGAGGTGGGGTTCGCTGCTTTCTGCTTTGGGACCAGGGCAATGCAGATGGAGCAGCAGGGCCAAGGCTCCCACACCTGTACTTGCAGCTCCAACTACATGTCTCATCGGCTCGATCCTTCAGTGTCTTTGAAGTCCAGATCAGCAGTATGTCAGTGATGGCACTGAATGTTTCCTGTGCTGTTACCATATGTTGAGTCCCTCACAATAGTCATGTGGCCATCTTTTCCCATGTTCCTCCTTTCCCAAGAGCTGCCAGAGGCAGAGCCATGCTATCACCCACACAAGACACACCATCACCTGACTGCAGGTTGGACTTGAATCCCTAGTTTATAAAGCTGGCATTGAACAAATATGAAACCTTAACTGAGCAGCCTATTGGGTCCTTACCCATGTCTAGTGGAGAGAGCTGTGGTCAGGCTCCTGGCGCACTTCCAGTAATGCTTTTTATTGTGCTGTAAATATAAAGCCAGCTGTTTCCATCATGGTCTTAAGCTTTTGGTGTTCATTTTTTGTCAGAGTTAAGATGCATGGATATACAAGGAAATGAAGTAATAAAAAACTTGTTACTCAAAATAGGAATTTTAATTTTGTCTCACTTTTCTAGAATGATGCAAGATAATTGAGATCCTTGTTTGGTTTGTCTGAATCGTTTACTGGTTCCCAGTTGTCTAACCATGCTGTGATAAGAATACCAAAACAGTCTGAGTGTTGATTTCCCACCATGGGCACTTTGGGCCTTATTCTCCTTGGAAGTTGTTGAAAATTGTGGCACCACCTATTGGTGGAACAGTACAAGCAGGAATGATACTTATTTGCATACTAAGGAAGAGCAGTAAAATGGAGAAAAGAGTTTGAAATGTATTCCATATTGCAATTTAATATTTGTTTAAAAACAATCTATTCTCTATTGCATATACTTGTGCATAGAATGTCCTTGAGTTAAAATATGCAAACAAAAACCCAAAAAAACCCCTCCAACAAACGAAAAAGCACACTTTAACCTAGACTTTCTAAAATAATAGTACATAGAAGATCTTCCTGGTCATTCTGAATGACCAGTATCATCACTCTTTTACTGTGTTTAAAAGAAAAGAAAAAAAAAAGAAAAAAAAAAGAAGAAACTACCCACCCTTACAAAAACTGTTTTCAAGAGGTTAAAGGTATTGGGACCTAAATTATTTCCTCCTCAGTTGTGAAATAACTGAAGCTAAGGGATTTTTTTCTTTCTTTTCTTGTTTCCATTCTTTCTTTTTGACAAATGTTATCAATTCTCTAAAATGAGTGCTTTGTCTGTGGCAGATTAATCAGTACTTGAAAGGCAGTGTACTGGTGACAGCAGTTTGGGTTACAATGTCCTCAGCAGGAGGACGTGCGTTTAGTCTCAAGCGTTTTTCTGAGGTGCCATGTGATTAATGATCTCTGGTAGTAGGATTTGGATGGAATGGTCTCCAATGTTTACATCAGTAGACAGAATAAAAATTACTTGGGTGCATATTGTGGGGCCTGTGTGATGACAGAGCTGATCAAAATTCTGAATTTGTTTAAAAAACAACCTAGTTCTACTCCTGCTTTCTCTGATGATCTTTACAAAAAAAACAATCCTGTGATGCGTCCTGTTTGGTAGCTCTGCTTTTCTTCTCTGGGTGGGGATAACTGATAGCTGAAGAGTGTTACTCACTGGGACTGGGTATAAAAATGCCATGTTTCACAGAAGATATATTGTAGTATTGTCTTCACTGCTGTCATGAATAGCTGAGCAACTGGAATGGAGCACAGCAACAGCTGGGAAGCCTGAGAAAAGCTTTGGGGGGTTATATAGGTGTTCTTACTGTAGCTTCTGTTCATAGCCCAGCTCTCTAGCCTACAAGTTGGAGACTATCCTGAAAGTGCTGTCTATGGATGTCCCCAGCATGTGCTAGGTGATTTCCAGTGAATCCTCTGCTGAGGAGCCCCCATCCTGTGAGCAAACAGTGCCAGAGAGGAGGTTGAGTTCAGAGGCTGAGCTGTGCATGCAAGACAAACCAGTTCACTGTCAAGCAGCATAGCAGTCACATAATTCCAACAGGAAACTAGAGATGTGCAGGAAAGAAACCTTCCAGAGCTCAGGAATGGAGTAAGATCTTGATGGGGATTGTGTGGGAAAAGGCTTGCCAGTAGTAAAATGAGCGTCTGGAAGGCTTCAGATGAGATGAATAGTTTTACTGTTATGGTGAAGTTTTTTGAAGAATAATACTTGAGTAAAATACATAATTGCAGGCAAAAAAGTATTTGGCTTTGAGGTTTTTTTGATGTGAGACATGTCCAAATTCATAGCCATTGATTGAGATGTCAGCATTTATAACAACAATAATGGCATTTAAGCTTCTATTGAACACATACTCAGATTGTTCTGCACTTTGAAAGTGTGTCAAGTTGCTTTCAGCTAGAAAAGCAAGAAGTGGAACATGAAGTATTTCACGTAAAAATAGCAGGAAATGCATATAGAATACTATGGCCCTTGTTTAGCCTTTATTAGCAAAGACAGTGGAAAGATGGTCAGTGGAAATGCTGATGTGGTTCTGTGACTGCTAGCACTTGGAGGGTCACAGCCAAAGAGTAAAGCATGAAGATAAATCTCATTAAGTTTTGCCACTGTTATTACAGTTCAGCTTTTTGGCTAACAATAAAATTATGAATTCCCTCTTATTCCTGCACATCCTTTTCTTTAAATAAGCATAGATCAAAACTGCCTGTATGCTTCTGGCATTCTCATGGCATGAGGGCTCCCAAATAACCGAGAGCTGATTTTGGGACTGGAATGTGTTTGCTTACTGTCTGTGTGGGTGGCAAAGTGTCCATAAATGTTTTAGCACAGTCTAGTTTGCTCTTGGTTTCAGTACAAGATTTACCACTGATCTGTCAGTCCAGCAATGACGTGGAGGATTTAACATGTAGACAGAAAAAACCCTTTTGGAAGTACTCACTACTGGGCAATCCAAAGGCAAATTGCTCCTAAATGTTACTTGAGTTTTTAGGTGAACAACTTTAAGCAGAGACTGACAGCGGGAGAAAGTGCTGGATGCTACTGCTGGATGTCCTGGCAAGGCACTGTGATGGCTTTTGTCAGTTTAAAAGTTACACTGTAGTAAATGATAGGAATCTTCTGTTGTGGTCAGTCATGTTTGTCTTACAAAGAATATAATTACAGATTTGGTCCTCTCACAATGTTTTTCAAAGGCTAGTAGGTGTTTTGTGTAGTTTCATGTTGTGCAGCTCAGCTTTGTGTTAATCTGTGCAATGCCCTGACACTTGAGCATTGCAGGCTTGCAGTGCACAGTAGTGAGGCAAAGCTGAGCCAGCCAAGCCTGCGTTACGCTGCTGAGGCAGCTGCTCTAGTTTGGGGTCCTTGGGTATGGGCATCCCTGCCTTTGGCAGCATTGCACATGAGTGTCAGTAGATATGTGTTTGGGGCATACAGAATATTGGGAAGTAAAAGTTTGGGGAGAGATATGGCAGTGTCCATAACTGGCAAGAGAGCAAAATCTGTCTGGACACTGGAAATGCTGTTGAAACCTTGCAACCTCTGTTTCAGTTGTGTGCTGTACCCAAGTCCTTACAGGAAAAAAAACCCCACCTTTTCTGTTTCTAATGTACTGGAGAGCTTAATGATTGTGATGGGAAGCGTGTGTGTTGCGTGCAAGAGGTGGTGAGGGTGTCTCAAGTCTTCATGTCACAAACCTGGGCCTTAGTCACTGTTAATTTATCTGCAAAAAATTCTAATGATCTAAAGTAGCATTTCTGTAAATAGTGCTGTATTTCAACTTTGTTCCATAACTGTGTGTGTATGCTGCCATGTGCAGGGTTTCTAGAGTTCTTCCTTCTCAAATCCCACTGAGTTTTTCAAGCATTACAATAATGAGAAAAACGCAAAGATAAACTTTCAGCTCTTTGTTTGTAAAAAAAAAAGCCATTTTTGGGACAGGAGTGAATCTTTCCCATCCTGGGTTTCAGACAGCAGTAGTTTGAACAGGAAGTGCTGTATTTAAGTGGAATATGACTGAAACATTTTAGTAAGAAATGTATTTCTTTCATGTCAGTTTGATCCTGCTCAGATATCTAGGACAGTGGATAGAAAGACAGTCAGCAAAAGGCACAAAAGATAGTCAGAAGGGCAAGTTAGATGTGCTTACCATGCTCTTCTCCATAACTGAAAATGTGTCTGCCTGCATCCACAACTTAATATCATAGGAGGATTTGGTCAAAATGCTTTTCAGAATTTTTTTTCCAAAATTTCTAGGGAATTTGAGGTCATAAGGAATCATTGCAGTGAAAAATGCCACTGCTGTTTGCTAACTAAAGGCCTAACTTCTGTTAAGAGTTGATGAGGCTTCCTCCCACCTCCAAATTTCAACATCACCCATATCATAGATGCAGTATGTGTCTGATTCCATCACTCTATCTTTTTGCTTGTAAACAACCTCTTAACATGTAATGGCTTGAAAATATTCATGATGTATTTGTTTGTTCTCTTCACAGGCTGGAATGGTGTTAAGATGTGGATACTTCTGGTTTGGCTTGTTTCTCGTACCCACTGCGTGCCTTGTTAAAGACGTGGCATGGACAGCGTAAGTCCTAGACAAGACCCCTTGGTGTTACTGGAATTATTATGCACACATTGTCCAGTCCAATATTGTTCTGCAGAGATCTCCAAACTCTTTCAGTAAATGCAGAATGGTGGTATTCCTTTGGAAGGGGGTGAAAAGGCCAAGTGGGGGTGGTGTCTCACCTGTCAATGCAACCAGCAATGTGAGAGAATGAACAATTAGGCCTGAATCTGAAGGAGGAAGCCTTGTCTGAGTAACAAAGGTGTGCTGCCTTACAATTTTTTGCATTGTTTGTCTTTGAGTCAAAGGCAAATTTGAACTGAACCTCAGAGACTTTCTAGATCCAAAAAGGAGCAAATAATTTGTTCAGTCTGACTAAGTGTAGGTAGAGAGTAAAAGTGCAGCACTCTAATCCATACTCAGTAAGCTCTCAGTTGTTTTAGGTTCTCCTTCAGCAGCAGGTCTTCCAAAACTTAACTGAGAAGAGCAATACTCTGTGCTTTGTCTCAAGTGAAGTCTCCCTGCCCAGAGAGAAGGAACAAACTTGTGACATACAAGCCTGTGGAAACCCCTTCTCTCAAAAGTTGGTAGTTTCAAAGCATTGTGAAAGGCAAGCAATTCAAGAACTTTGATTTGAAGGGAAGCAACTTACCTTCTCTACCAGTGCAATTTGAAATGCAGAAGTATCATTTTCATTTAGAATTTCTGGTGTTTTGTTCAGCTTGCTTTTAAGTGTCTTAGGGACCAAACATTTCATTCTTTCCCTTGAAAAGCTGTGTTATAACTAAGAAGATTTTATTACATCGGTATATAATAACCTTGTGCAAGGAGAATCAAGGGCATTCTGGGGCAAAAAGGCAGATCCTAGCTGGAGTAAAGAATACAGGTTAGCTTGTCACTTGTCACAAAGGTTCAAAGTGAAAGCATCATAACACATAACACTTTGCTCCAGGAATGAACTGTTGGTCAGTCAAGGAAGATTCTTAGAATCATGGAATCATTTCAGTTGGAAAAGACCTTTAATAGCATCAAGTCCATCTCTAAACTTAACAGTACAGAGTCCACCAATCTGCTTTATCAAGAAATGCAGAAAGTACTGACAAAAAGCAGAAAGTTTCCCAAACACAGCCACTTTTCAAATCCTATCATGAAATCAAGTCATTCTGAAGAATGTGGGTTTTATTAATATGGGGCTGATACCACAGCTAAATTAAATTGGTAGTAGGCAAATGTACCAATCATTACGTACTTCTTAAACACTTTCCTATTTTCTCCCTCAGCTTGGTTTTCACGAGCTACTGCTAAAATTAAAGCTAGGTATCATACTGTAATTTCTTTTCAGGCCCAAACTGTGATTTAGTAGTCCATCATATCAGAGGGCTTTTTCTTGTACTCACTAAACTTCTTCAACTGAAAATTATTTTAAAATTCTAAAACTGAAGCCAAAATGTTTACCTGTAGATACTGAATGGTGTCTGTGACCTGCTTTTTAATGCTCTGTTGAAAAAAAAAAGTCTTAAAATTCATTGAGCATAACAGGCCATGCTCCTGTGTCAGGCATTATTTAAAATTATCTGCTGACAAGTCAGTGGAACTTTTGTGATTAAAGCTAAATTGGAGATGAACCCTTTGCAGCATCACGAATCAAATCTATATATAGATGTCCAAGATGATGCTTTAGGTTTTTTTAAATGTTTTTATGAGAGTTGAGTGTCCCAAATTTGTCCTCTGTTCTTATCAGTTCTTGGCAAAAATGACTCATGAATTGTAAAAAAGGCCAGACCATGGCAGGCTCATCCGTGGCTATTAGTCATTTTAAACTCTGTTACTGACTCAGCCTGTTCTTTAATATTTCTTGGAGAAATCTCAGCAACTTAATCCTTTCAGTGGTTCAGACAAGAATGCACAGAGATTGTGAAGCTCTCAAGACAAACGTGTATGATTGATATGCTGGGTATTTTCCCAACAGATTTTAAACAGGAGGCTCCTATCAACATTAAGCAAAAAATCTGTTCTCTGATCAGGACTTTTTTCTTTCTTTTTTTTTTTTCCCCCTAACTCATCACTGAAAAATTAACACTATTAACATTTTGACTAGGATAAGTGAAATGACACAGCTATCAGCACTGCCATATGGAAGGAGTAAAGGTCTGTTTCCTTTCCAAGAGGCTTGCCATTTAAAACGGGAGCCTAAGGCCTCTGCAAATCAGCCGGCATATTTCCACAGCAGTGGTTACACCACATTGCTCTCTGTATTGCAGCAAAATATGGTTTTGGCCATAAAATTCCAGCAACTCTTGACTTATCCCTTCCAGTTTCTTTTGGACGTGAAGCATATGTCTGCAAAAAGAGCATCCATGTGACCCAAAAGGTACATGCCTAATTGCAGTACAAAATACTGCCAGAAAACCATAAACACAGTACAGACTTTTGGTATGGAAAATGGTTGATTGGAACGTGTTTCATTCCTATACAAATCTGTTGTTTCTAAACTGCTGTGTGGCATCCACGATCAAAACTTCTAATGCTGGAAGTAAGAACTAGTTTTAGGTGTTCCCTTTTTTTACACGGACTACAGTTGTCAACACATTGCTTACCTCCCATGTTCTCTGCAGCTCTAGACTTTATTTTTTTTTCCTTTCTTAATGAATCAAGGAAACATGGAAAACTCTTTCTAAAAAGAGGGAGAGAAACTTACTGTTGATACTTGGTTGCAATATTACATTATTAAATTTAATTCACTACCCCAGATTCAGTGCCTTGATTTGTCTTATGCAAGTCCTAGTTGTGCCCCCATTCTAATCAACAGAGCTTTATAAGGTGAGTGCTTCCTCACAGCTGGCACATGTGACTTGAATACGTGTCACCAGCACTAGGAAGTCTCAAAATAGCTGAGCCCACAGAGTTATGTGGGAATTGTAAAAATGCAGAGTGTATTTCAGCAAAATCAGGCAAGAGGGCAAGAATTTCTTTGTAATTGGTGTCTCACTACTTAAATTACAGTGAAAAATTTCCCGAGCCTTCCATTCATTACCAAAATTTTCATGTACTTTTGGGGGTTTTTTTCACCATGGGGAAGAAGCATTTTGCACTTGCCAGCTCTGCAGTGTAAGTAAGAGAAGGTGTGAGGAGCTCTTCCCATCCTTGCACATACTTGCAGTCCCTGGAGTGCAAGACTCATAAAATTGTAGTGAGAATAATGGGCCACAATAGAGGTGGTGTCATGTTTGAGAAACATTTATAAATCTTGCTCTGCTTCTTCCTGGCAAATTCTGGTCTCCTGAACCCCCTAAATATCCTCCCTAGGGCAGCAAAGCGATGCACTTCCCTGGCTTTAAAGGGGAAGGGCCACACGAAATAGCAAGATATTCTTTTGCCTCTTCTTATGGTTCCTGATCTTAATATCCCAGTGTGTGAGGGGAAGGTGAGTTTGTCTTTAGGTAATACATCAACGTTCAGCTGAACAATAACACTGAAGATGTCATCATTTATTGAGAGACTGTGCGCCTAGGGCCACTTACAAAGTACTAAGCTAAAAGCTAAGACTCCTACCTGTATTTCTATGTATCAAAAGTTTATAACGTGCTGTAGTGAAAAAGTCATGAAGTATTGAACCCTGTTGCCAGCACTCTTGTGCTATATTTGCAGTTGACTTTGGTAGGAGCAAGCCCAGCTTTTGAGACAACTGTAGTACCATATTTTGGTGTGGAGGTTTTTAGTTTGTTTTTTTTTTTTTTACTGACCCTTCCCTGGATGATCTTGCTTCCAAGTGAAGGAACAACTCAATGCATAACAACTACCTGTGGGTTTATTGTTGCTTTATGGCTATCCAGTCCCAGCAGAGCCTTTGTGTTTCATCATTACTTACAAAACACTTTAGTACCCCCAACTTCAGACCAGCAGTATTTTGTCCACACTGTGTTGTATCAGTGCCATGCTTCCTTGAGCTGTGTGAATTGGACTTGTTGCTCAGGATTCATTCTGTTAAGTTTGGGATTCAATATTCACTCTAAGGGAAAAGAAAAACATCTCTTAGGGTGTATGGCAAGATAAACATGGAGCCTTGTGAGAGATCAAATAACTTGTACATATGTGTTCTTGTCTATGGGGAAAACTGGTTATAAAGGATTTGAAAAATTCCAAACATGCTCAGTCTTCAAGTTTGCAATAGTAGGTATGGCCTTTTTATAAGGTAAGAGAGGAGTTCAAGGTCAAAATTTCAATGTGATTATTGAAATTAAAGACTGCTGTAGTGAAGTCAACTAGAAAGATTATAAGAATTAATAGCCTCAAAGTGTTCTCATTTTAATAGCTGTATTTTCCCTTCCTCAAAGAGGAGGCCAGTCTAATCATTAGCCTAACTAGTTATAGCAACTTGAATGCAATTAATTTCTGTGCAGCTGTTACTGGTCTCACATTGTTGAAGCATTATGCATTTTAAAAATATCCTCGCTACTCATTTCTTTCTACACAGTATGTTGATGTTGCAAGTCATACACTTTTGGTGGTTTGGCAGCGTGTTCTTCTAGGTACATCCTGATAATCTGTACTTTCAGATTTTGCTGTGCTTAATCTTTTGTTGTTGAGGTTTCTTTTGTTTTACATACAGATGTGTTTTCAACGTAGTTTTCATTTTAGGTTCTCACTTATAGACATTTGGGGCCTAATTCAGCAACACAAAGACCAGAGGACTTGGATGTCCTAGTATTAATATCAAGGCACTGTCATCTTAAATAGTATCAGCAAAGATTTTGTGGTCTTTGTTTCTTACTCCTCATGAAAGTAGCTATAAGTATCAAACTTTTAAAAATAAAGGCATCTTCATTATATCTTAATTACACATTCACCAATTATTCTTTATCTCCTAGAGGAAGTTTGACATTGTTTTATATCACTGGTTGAAGATTTTAGTGTCTGCAAGATTTTTTTTTTATAAAACTTGTAAAGAAATTTTGCCATCTCTAGAGTTGAAGACTACTACTTTAATGCCGTGAAGCAAGTAGTGTCTCAGCCAACTTGGCTCAGTCTTGTCTTCAGGCTTATTGTGCAGTCACATGCAAATCAATATATTCTCATGGGACACTTATCCTCCTTTAAGTGACACAAAAGAGGAAGTTGATCAAAAACTTCCCATTGAAGAAAGATCCCTGTGTTTTGTATTCTTGCTTTGTACATGTCAAGACAAAGGAGACTAGATTCTTTTCCCTATATCAGTGTAATTGAGGTATAATAGGACTGGAGCAGTAGGTAAAACTGAGGGGGGGGAAAGACTGAGTCTCTTTAGGGAGGGCATTGCACTCGTAAGTTTTCAATGCAGGTGTGGTATGTGGGTTGCTCTTTCAGTCCTCAAGCTGAGCAAGTAGAACACAGCCAGTCTTGTTACTGTCAGTTTGGAAGTTCATTGGGGAGAGAAGTGCCTTTCCAGTCATGTGAGAATGATAAATGAAAATCAAGGGGCTTGAATGACAATTATTATCTGAGACACTGCTCGGGTGTTCAGAGCAGTGCCACACATAGCTCAAATCACAGAGTGGAATCATGTTTTACTGCCATGAATATTCAGGGAATACCAGCCCTTTTGTCTGAATGCCTGGCTCCTGAGCAGTCCCACGGTAGCGGTGTCGGGTCTCTGTAGTCTGGTGGCTTTCTTTGCTGCTTGGTATGGTTTGAAGTGTTCTGTTGAATTTGAAGTACTCCTGATTTCTCATTTCTTACATGTTTTTCCCCAGGTATTGTGAACCTGAACTAACATGCATACACTCTACCTTATTTCCCAAATCCTTCAAGTAAAGGCCCTGTGCCTCTCCCGTAATAGGTAAAATTGGGGGTTTGTAGCAAAACAAATGTTCACATAGCTTTTTTTGTTTTGTTTTTGTGTTTTCCTTGTGGTACAGTGCCAAGCATACCTACCATAAGACTTTGCTGGAGCAAGTTCAGGAGTTGGAGACAAAGACAAGAGAGCTGGGAAAAGCCATGCTTCGTGACAGTAATGGAAAGAGGTGGGGCAAGTCTATGCTAAATGTTTAAACCAGACCCTTCTTGTCCTTTCCCCTCCCTATTTCTCATTCACCATTCAAATCTGATTCTAGACAGGATAAGAAGCCTTCTCTCCTGTATTAGCAGTTACTGTTGTTCCTTTTCATATATGCCTGTTCCCCCTGACCAAAACCAGCCCTTCCATTTTTGTTTCTTCTGCATTATTGCTGTGAGGCTCATTTGAAAACTGCTGCTCGGTCACCTGCCTGGTAACATGTAGTGCTGTTACCTGGCCACTGGGCCAGGGTGGTTTTGAAAGAACTTTGTTATATGTCATTAACAAAAAAAATTATTGGATAACTGTGTCAGGGAGGGAATTGTCAGCAGCTCAGGATATAAAGACTGTAGCTAAAAGGAGAACTGGTTAATCCAGCATGCCCTCCTACTTCATTCAATTTCACCTTAAGGGGGTTTTTTTCATGCTTTTGCTTTTTCCACTACAGCTTACAGGCCTCTTGCTTTCAGGGTTCTCAGTTTCTCTGTTTTGCCTCTCTGGTATAACTGCACCATATGGACTTGAATATATTGCTGTTATTGAATCTTCCATTGTATGGGGAGAGTATGTGTTGTGTGGGAACTTGTCTCTTCTGAAAGAAGCTAAAGAAAATCATGGTGAGGCTTTTGCATCCAACAGTTTCATTTGCCATCTCAGAATGTGGTTCTGCATCAGCTGATTGGAAAAGCTCTGCAAGTTCAAAAAGGTTTTAGAACTAACTCTTCTGTTCCTGACACAATGTGGCACCACATGACTTGCTAAGAAACTACATGATCATTAAACTGGATTTCAGCAAACCTTATAAACTAGCAAACTGAGTGGAATGAGGCTTTTAAAAGATTTTGTCCTTCTAGGGCAGGGTCATCCTTTGAGCCTTTGATGTCTATTCTGAGGTAAACTAATTGCCATATTCTAGCTGCTGCCAAGAGGAGCAGATAGTAGATTTTTTTTCAGCTGAACTTGTGAGTTAATAAGGACTGTTTTTAGTGAAAATTACCAGGGAGTAAGTTTACTGAGATTATGGTAAACTGAAAAGCTTTAAAAAATGCTTGTGTGAACTTTGATGTGTTTATAAGATGTTCTTAGTGACCAGAGTTCACTTCTCAGAGGCCAAGACAAAGTAAACACAGTGTTATTGATTAAGATCACTTCAAAACACTTGGTATCTTTAGCTTTTATTTTGAGTTATTTCTCTGCTGTGACTTTCGGATCCCACAAAACAGTTTGTAAATTGTGCTCACTAGCAGAAGTCACAAACTGCACATCAAATGATTTGAAAAGAGAGAGCGAACTTTGCAGCACTGGTCAAAAAGGCAATCTTCTGTGCCACAATTATAACCAACAAAGATGCCTGAAGTCAGACATTTAATTAAATAGTGGGCCATGTTTTTAGGGGCTGAGCAGTCACTTTATAATGAGTTGGAGCCAAAGTACTTGGTACCACAGTCAGGTCATCCTCCCAGGCAAGAAAGGTATAGTTTGGTATTGTGAGGTGCTGACTGATAGATTAGATGCCAGGTAAGTGGAAACCAGATGAACAGAAACCTGGCTGTTGCCAGCACATGGGTTTGGTAGTATGAGCCCCTTGGGTGTTGCTCTGGTTCTTATCCATGCATAGTGTGTTGCATTGATATTGGTTTGTAGCATTTATGTTTCCCTGCCAGTATTTAATGCCAGTTATTGATAACTGAAGAGCAGAGTGAGTCAGCTTTCTTTCTGCCTGATGAATCCCTGGGTTGCAAGGCGGGTTGACATGCTGTGAACAGCGAGAGAGACACTTAGCATTTGATCTGTTTATAGTGCGTGTCTGTGTCTCCAAGAACTTGATGGGTTTCCTCTCTGTTTACACACTGTCCTGACTTTCTGTAAATTTAATGGCCATGTTGTAATTCATTCATATGCTACATGTTTTCATAGCGTTTTACTTTATTGCATTCTCACTGCAAAGTCTTTCATCTACATTCCTCCTCCATATAGCTTCACTTCATTCTCGAAACGCTTGCATGGAGATGATGTAAGGAATCCCTTCTGGCCCTTCTTCCCATTTTCCCTCCCCCCTTCTTTCCATGCATTTGTTTGTTCTCATTCCTAATTGCTCCCAGATTTTCTGGGTGGTCCATCTGCGAACTAGATAATGGTAGAGTGCCTCTGCCTGCTAGGAGCTAGTGTGCTGTGCTTGTGTTGTGGCCTCCTGAGTGCTCTTCAGAGTTGTTCTGTCTTTTATCTCTTTTGTTTGTCTCCTGGCTCTTTCACACCTGCTAGAAATCCTGTGCTTGTCCAAAGGGAAGAGTGAGGGTGGGAAAGGAGCAGTGAGAACTTTCTGCAGTTACAGTCTCTCTGGTTCATGTTCTTTATTTTTTAAAAGTTTCCTTGAAGCTGGTGGAAACGTCTGCTAAGGCACGTGGTTTGTCCTGCCCTCCTGCCCGCAGCCTCATTGCTCTTGGGGTACTTCTGGCAATGGGACTTTGTGCAGGAAGGGAAGGTAATGGGAGTATTCTCATTTCTAATAAAAAGTGGAGAGCTGTGTAAAAACTCCACGGGTCTGTCTGTCACCTCAGCTCTTGGTTGGAAGTGTTCTGTAAACATATACAATAGTTGTTGGTTTGCTGAGGCAGCTGTGGAAGATAAGCTGGCTGTCATCGGGGTCTGTTTTCCTGGCCCACATAGTGGACACTATTTTTGTTCAGTGTTTTTCATAAACAAACAACAAAAAAAATCACACCCAATTACAGATAAGAGAAGGATTTAGGGAGCTAATTGCTTTTATAATTTCCTAGATCTCAGACAAAAGATGAGGTGCAAGATCTGAATGTTCAGGACTAATCTGCTAAACAAAAAGCAATTTGCAAAGCCCAGAAAGCATCTAGGCTTGCACAACAGGATGCCAACAGTTTCTTGTGGCTCAGCTGGATTGCTGTAAAATGTGAGCAGATAACACCTGAGTCCTCTCTGCACTTGGGGAAGGAGTGCTGGGAGAGCTGCATGTGCCACTTGATACCTAAATATGCATATCCTGTCTTAGAGGGTCTTCACCCTGCCAGCTGTTTTTGCTAGACACATTTTTCTGGGCTAATAAAAAATGTCTTCACCAGTGTTTGTTATATCCTTCTGAACCTTAGCTCCTTTGAACGGTTTCTAAAACTGTTTTTGCTTGTATTGATCTGGAAAAGCAGGTGCAAATTTTTGCCTTACCAATGGCAGGGAGCAAACAGCAAGGCAGGTGGTAGATGAGGGACTGTCTGGTCTATGCAGGACAGAGTGTCAGCACCCTGAGCAGTACAGCTCGGTGCCAAAAATCTTGCTAACAGCATTACAGTGATGGCTTGGAGATTATATCAAGTGTATAGTTTTTATCTGTAAAGGGTCATGTTCTCATTCCTTTGTATATCTCATCTGGACAGCTAAAAATTTCTCATGGAAGCTGGGATGATCACAGTCAGATGATTACAGGAGCAGGGGATTCATCAGGGAAAACTGGCAACTCCAGAAACAGCTCGAGAAGAAGTGGAGGGAGTGTGCAGCAAGGGACTGGTGGTGGATCCCATGGCGTGCTTGCCTGCCTGTGGAAGATGAGTACCCACACTTGCCCTCCCCTGCTGGGCACCTGGCAGCACTGGGCTGGACTTCAGCCCAGCTGTGACATGAGCAAGCCTTGGTGTGGGAATGGAGAGGGGCTCGCTGACACGCTCATGTAACAAAAGGCAGGATTTAACACCAAATTTTCATGAATTTGGAGAGGTGAGAGGGGCAGCTTGTGTGCCAAAGCAAACATGGACAAGAGGAGACACCTGCCCAGCAGATTTAATCGTGTTAACATGGAAGATTTGCACAAAGAAAACAAGCAAGTTTTCTACAGGTTTGTGTTCAAAAGTGGCATTGAGTTCAGCTGCAGAGATTCTTGTGTCTTTAAATAAGTTTACAACTTAAATCTTGGCTCATAAAGGGCCAAACCTTCAAGTCCTCATTCACTTTTCACTCCATCTAACTTCTCATTGAAGTCAGCAGGAGTTCAGGTGGAGTAAAGCCTGATTAGGCACCAAAGCAAACTTTACTTTGGAAACCCATGTCACTTTATTGCTCCACTGGCCAACTAATGGAGAGTGAGAAAAGCTGTGCAGCACCCTCTTTGCGACAGTAGATTTCCTGTTTCAGAATGTTTCTCTGTCTTGGAATTGCCAGAGAGCTCCCTTTGAAAGTAGATTTTATGTTGTTTTTCTGTCCTGTTATTAATTGGTTGGTGGCTGGGATTAGAATATTATTCGATACTGAAGAACAACATGGCTTTCACAATCTACTTTACAAGGGGCCAAAGGGCCTGTGTGGAGTGTTGCAGACAAGCACCCACAGCACTGAAGTATTGTGAAGAACTTCAGGTGGTTCAGAAATCTGGGAGGCAGGGTCTTGTCTTTAACAAAGGTGAAAGGAAGTGACTACAGCCCTAGTGAGGTATAGCTGTGAGCAACAAGGAGGGGCTGCGATGTGCATTTGCACTGTGTTTTTCAGTATGCCTCTTTACTGCTCTCAGACACCCACTGGTGAAGGCTAAGGTGCCTCTTTCATCTCCATTTCATACAAGTGTTTCCAGCGCACTTAAAACAGCAGCTCCCTACAGTCTCCCCAGTGTCTACTGTCAACAAGGAGACATGCTTGTATAGATTGTCTTTCATTTCAGTGCTTCTCACCAAATCTAACTCTTGCTTTAGTAAAATGTGCATGACCAGCTCTTGCCCTGAGAGCAAGTTGTCTTTTTTTATCTTAGTCTAGGTTTTATTTGGGGTGGATGCCTATCTCATTTCAATAGCTGTGTGAGGGTAATTGGTGAGCTTGCATAGATACCCGTGGAGATATCCACACTCCACATATGCCTGGGGAGGAGCAAGAGGGGAACGTGAGAACCCTGTCTGAGGCTTGTGGCCATGCACAGAACAGGGAACAACAGAAGCCTCAACCTAACCCTGACAGGAGCAGAAATGGTCAAGCAAACTTAACTTTTAACAAACATGAATGAGGTGAGGACCTGATCTCGTGGTTCCTGAGGAAGAGGCAAGCTTTTTTGTTAAGATGAAGAGGAATAAGGCTTGGGCTCATTATATTTCAAAGCACTTTGTCTCTTTATTGATACATTTCAAATTACATCTACTTGAAATGGGAGACCCTGCCAGTAAGGCCCCTTCACATCAGCAGGTACGATGAATCTTACTTAAATCACTGTGATGCTTTCAGCTGGTTAAACAGCACTGGATATTTGGAGCCAAATTCTTGTTTCATCAATGTGTTGACTTCAGTATATTTACTCAGGATACGCATGACTGTGATCTGAATCCAGCCCATCCAGTGCAGCTGAGCATAAAATGAGGTTCAAGAGGGGAGAGGTGTATTTTGGGTTTTGAGGTTTCAGCATCCTTTTTATCAGTTTTTCCAGATGTTCTTCACACCATTTCTGGGAAGCGAAGGCGAGACTTCTCCACCAGTATACACAAGAAAGTGACTGGCATATTTATGATTTTTCCTTGCAGCTTTTCTAGTAAAAAGATACTAGACTCCTTTTACTAGCAAAAAGCACATAAAATGATATCAGTGGGTTTTTTTTAAATTCTTTGATTCCATATGTTAAACATTCATGTATGGTAGGTGGAAAATGCATGCTTTTGTTTTATTTTACACTTGATGCTTTCTATCTCCCTCCTGTCCCCTATCAGTAAGGAATCATCACATTATTTCCATGTTTTAATATGTACAGTTGATTTCTGGCATTTCTAACCCCTCTGTGTGAGGCACTTGAAATCACTAGGTTTGATTCTGCTGTGGGAAGGCTATGGGGCAGAGCTGGAAAGGGACAGAGGACAGAGAAGGGGAAGAACCTGGCCAGAGGTTTGAAGAGGGGAGTTACCATTTTCCCACTGACACTGGGGACCCTAGTGCCTGGTTGCTAGTGCAAACCAGTTGGAGCTGAAATGCCTCTCCTCCAGTACAATTAATTATTTCACATTCTCACTGTACCTATCATGTAACCTCGAGGGAGATCCATTGCACAAATAGGGTTAAAACCTGGTGACCTGGAGAAGGATTTAGAGTTGTGATCATATCTGCCACCAAAGTCAAAGTTGACAAAGGTACAGTATCAGCACAAAGGCCAAAATGAAGCTGTAAATTGAAAAGAAAGATTAGAAAAAAGAGAACATAACAAGATGAGAGTTAAAACTGATTAAGGGGCCAATCCTTCTGATGCCTAATCCTAAATTACTGGCTTGGGCACTGGGCATCTCCACAGGGGAGAGAAGAAGAAATCTTCCCTCCAGGCTGCACAGCAGGAGAACTGCTCCATAACAACTGTTCCAGCCTAATGGCTTCAGCAGTCTGCCTGGACCCTGGCTCCTCTGCTGGCTAACCCACTCGGGAAAGAGAGGCAGGACAGTCAGCGTTCACCCTTCTGGTTTGCAGTAAAGAATAAAGTGCTAAGTTATGCATAGCAAGAACAAGAAAACACAAGTTGTATTAGGTATTAAATACTTAGTGGACAATTACAAAATACTTAAAAGCTTAAAGAAAGGCAGTTTGGGGAGGGTTTTTTCAGATCAGCCAAATGTCACGGGCTTTGCTCTCAATTTTATCATGACACTTCCAAAGTTCACCATTTTTTTGTTGTTGTCCTGAGCTGTTCTTAAGCTTTATTTTTCTCAAAAAGGAAGAAAAAAAACTGATAAAAGGAGTTTAGAGTTTTTGAAGACAGAAGTAATTTTAACTTAAGTAGGAGTATGTCAGTGGACTTAGACAGAAAATCCAGAAAGCTTGGATTAAAAAAAAAACACCAAAGCCCCAGGC
>JAWWEU010000001.1:46770347-46807206 GCA_035583155.1 Acropternis orthonyx | reverse complement strand
AAAACACAAAACCAACAACCCCCCCCCCCAAACAACAATAAAAAAAAACCAAAATACCAAACAAACCCTCCCAACCTAACAAACAAAAAAAAACAACGCACACAAAAAAAAACCAAAAAAAACCCAACAAGCAAAAACCCAAAACAAAACCACCACACACAAAAACCCCAAAACAAAAAAACCCCATCTCTACATAAAGATCAAGCATGGAAAACTTCAATCTCCAAGGTGACTACTTCTGAAAAAAATGGGTGAGTAGGAAAAGAATATTATAATTGCAACTGTATTGCCACCTTATCTGTAAAGGATATGACGAAGCAGCCAGTAGAGTTAAGTGCAAAGTGAGGCACTTAGGGACAAGAAGTCAACAGCACTGATACCAAAAGGAGGATAACTGAAAAGCAGCAAGCCTCACTTTGTCTTTTCTGCTTCTAAGATGTTTAAATTGAGTCAATTCCCACATTGACTTTGGGGCAACTGACAAGGGTGTCTGCTCCCCTCCCCAAGAAAATGTGCAAACACATGCTTAATGTTTGCAGTGCTTAAAAATGGAAGGTACTTTAAGCAGAGAGAAATCTCAATTATTTTTTTTAAGGCTGTTGCATTTCAGAGGGGCATGTGATGTTTAGTGTCTGATTTTTTTTTTTTAGATGTTATTTTTAAAAGGTGCTTGGTCTTATTGTGGGTTCGCCCTGACTGGACACCAGGTTCCCATCACAGTCGGTTTGTGACTCACCCTCCATCTTTGAGCCTGGCATTGACTCTGTAGGACATGGGGGAAGCTTCTGGCAGCTTCTCACAGAAGCCAGCTCTGTGGACCCCCACTACCAAAAGCTTGCTATGCAAACTCAGTAAATACCCTTCTCTTCTAAGTAGTAGT
This sequence comes from Acropternis orthonyx, assembly GCA_035583155.1. Classification (NCBI taxonomy): domain Eukaryota; kingdom Metazoa; phylum Chordata; class Aves; order Passeriformes; family Rhinocryptidae; genus Acropternis; species Acropternis orthonyx. The sequence continues at coordinate 46,806,326 of JAWWEU010000001.1, read as the reverse complement.
CTTTGAAAGAAGTCTTGGAGTAAGTCTCAGAAATGAGGGGGAGAACTGGTTGTCCAACAGAGTCAAAAGAGGAATCAGGCTTTTCTGCCTTAGGACATTGTTAATGATGAGAGAAAATGTAAATCATCCTTGCTAGTCACCAGAAGGAAAAGCTTTGTCCTACTTTTAGCCGTACAGCTTTAAGGACCAAGTTGAAGAGGATTTTGTGGGCTTAGAGTGGAGAATTTGGCCCCAGAACTCTATATATGATCCAGGTGCTGCAAATGGGGGCTGCCTGAAGCTCACAACATGCCTTGACCTCTGCTGCTGCAGGATGGTTCTGCAACAGGTACAAGGTGATGTGGCAGCATCGACAGACCTGTGTGCACCTGCCATGGATCCTGCTGCTGCGTGCTGGCTGCAGGTGCTCCTCCGTACAAACCTCTGGAATGCCGTGGGAGAGCTGCTGTTTGGCTGAAGTAGCATTCTGCCAAGCCCAGTGATGGGCTGTAACAACAGTGTTCCTTCAGGGCATTGGTGAGGGCCATGGATCCGTGGGTTTCTGGTGAGGTGGCTCAAGGCTGACTTAATAGTTTCCCAAACCACTTGTTACCAGCCGTGATCACATGGGCCCACCTTCACCCTGGCTCCTCAGCTGGATCAGCTCCACTGTTTGTGGGTCCACAGGATAAGTGAGCTGAAGGAATTGGAATGGTGTGGGGAGCATTGTCAGATTTCTCCCACTGACTGGTAAGGGGCAGGGGCTGCTTTAGCCATCAGTCACCATGAAGGACGTGCATGGAGCTGTCACTGAAAGTATGTGACACACTTAACTTTTTCACATCCAGGTGGGATAAACAACTTGCAACCACCCCAGTTCCCCTCGTTGCAGGCCTGGAGAGCTCTCTCCTACATGGCTGCTGTCAATATGTTCCATGTCAGCCTTGCAGGGCCAGATATCAGATACATTTGATGCTTAATAGGCAGACATTTGGCTGGATAACATCAAATAAAATTCATAAAGAAGGAAAGTTCCTTAAATAGTTGCCTCCTATCTAGGGAAAAGGCGTTTCCCTTCTGTGGCTGTCACATGTGCTTGGGAAGCTGCTGGAGGGGAGCTGCTGCACAGAAAAGGCCTGGAAGTGTTACACCATGGCAGGGCACAAGGGCTCAGCTTCCCTGGAGAGCTGGCTGGTGCTGAGCCCTCAGCAAGGATTTGGCACTCCTTAAAACCTGGCTGGCTGCTGCAGGAGTCACCTCTGACAGGTTACTTCTTGCACCTCCCAACCCACAAGTGGCACAGGCCACAACACTTCTGTCTAAATTTCCCTGTGGTTTGTGCCTGGTGACCCTTTGCTCTCCTAGCCGTGGATTGGGGTTTTGTTGATGGCTTGCTGAGTATTTACAGTAAAATTCGAAAAGAGTATGGTTTGGGATGTCTATTTCAGCTGCATCTGGAGTGATTAAGGAGCAGTGTGTGTAGACGCTGAGTCTGCAAAGAAAATGCTGATTTTTGTTTTACTGCTTATATGCCTCAGACACTTCCTTGTGAAATGCTCCAGAGGTTTCCTTTGATTACACTGTAGCTTCATTATCAGTAATGCCTGTTTGCCTTTTAAATTAAAAAGACCTCCTACTCTGACCTCAGAGTAAAACATTCCTGCAATCCAGTGCTAGATAACAAAAAATAACATCTCTTTGTGGATCGAAAAACCAGCAGAAACCCATAGCTGTACTTTTGCTGTTTGGTAGGAAGGCGATTCCTCTCTGTGATGTCTCCAAAGCCCAGAGGGTAGAGGAATATCTGCTCAATCAGCCAGTCAGGCCTTGGGTTGTTCTGGGTGTTCGAGCATACAGTTTTGCTGAACCCTCAGCATTAGTGTGACTTGCATTTGAGATGATTTGCATACTTTAATTTTGAATTCCTGGTCTCTAATAAGGTTGTTTTTGTGTTCTCCTTATGCCAAGCCTGGTTAGTTATTTCTCTGCCTGCTGCATAACTAACAATCCCCATGTGCAGACTCAAGTAATGCACTTGAGTCTAAACTAAAAGAAAACAAGTTAAACTGAGGACTGTGGCTCTTCTGAGGGAGTGCCCTCAGCCAGCAGGGAGTATCTGAGGAAGAAAAATAGGTCTCCTCTGGCCAGTTACAAAGGTGTGGCTACAGACTCTGCCGGGTGTATGGTGCTTGCTCTCTATCTGCCAGAGGACCATGATTGATGCTGTAAGCCTTTAAGCAGTGTTACAGTGCATGAAAGTCGAGAGATGGAACTTGTGAATAAGTCCGCAGGTATGTCCCAGCAGCCAGAGAGGGATCTGTGAGTCCTCTTTGCCAGATCATACTTGGGGAGAAACCACAGTGCTTGAACCTCCAGTTCTTTAGAATATGCTTAATAGAGTTTGAGAGCCAAGAAACTGAAATGAAAATCAACAATCTGCTTGTAAAGGATTTGGTGGTTAGGATTGATCAAAGCTGGAGTAGTCTGCTTCAGACCTTTCTTCTTGCTCTTTGTGTTTTATTTTGATATGTTTTTCAGTGACAGAAACATGTCAACAAGAAACAGGAAACTTTTGTGTAAGTTACTATTTGTATGGAAGAGATCAATTATTATATTTCAGTTCTAAAATTTAAAAAGGAGAGAAGAATATCCTCTTTTCCCCTCAAAATCTAGTTTACAGCTAAAGATGACAAGGACAGAAATTTCCTCATCAAAATATCCACATGGGATACTTCTTGTCCCATCCCTCATTCTATCCCTGCTGTCACAGTGTGAGGACAACGTGTTTCAAGATGTTTCTTCAATAGGAGAGGAATGCAGGCCAGCCAGGGCTTCTCAAGCAACAACGTGTTCAGCACAGTATGTGGCAGTGGAAGGAAGGAGGCTGAAGAAGGGTTTATCTGCTTCTTTTGGAAGTGCATATGGGCAGGAGGGAGGCTGTGGAGTTAAGGGCAAAACTTCAGCCTAAGCCCTGGAGGATTTTCTGTTTTAAAACAAGCTGTACAATCATAGAATCATAGAATCGATTGGGTTGGAAAAGACCTCAGAGATCATTGAGTCCAACCCTTCATCCAACTCCCATCTGTTTACTGATTTACCTGTTGCTATTTTGCTAGGATAGAAGAAACAGTGATGCTGCACCTGCAGTCAGTATACTGAGGGCTTCATAGTTACTCAGATGACAGGGAAAGTAGGTGCAGCTTTCTTGTCCTCTGGGCTTACCCATGGCTGCTGAGGATCTTGCACTGAAGTGCCATGTTTCTGCTATGGCTTCTTTGCATGTTTTTGAGGCAGGGGTAGCATCTGGGAAATGTGCTTGTATGTTTTAGTTGTCATTTCTAGCAGCCCTGGTAAGGTTCCATTAGTACCTCTGTTCTTCCTTCTACCAACTGGAAAAGCAGAAGCAAACGAAGAGATTTCGTATGTGGGTATCTGACTAAATTCTAAATAATCTGGAAGGGTAGTGAGTTAAAACCAATGGCAACTAAAAGTATTTGCACATTTGGTGTGCCTCTACTCCCTATCTCCTCTAGCAAATTGTAACAAAACACAGAGTTCAGCTCTTGTAAGAGAAGGAGGGCTCTGAATTTTTAGGGTTTTGGGGTTTTTTTTAACTGGTCTATGTGTGTGTTTGCTCAGGGAAGATCCAATTTTAAGAGACATCTGCATCCACTTTAACCCTCCCTTTTTTGTGATCCCTGCTTTTGGCACAAGCCAATTAGTGGACTCGGGAGGACATCCTGGGTCAAGCTATAGCAAATACTGCAAATCCTCATTAACGCTAATTAGTGCTCAGTAGATTAATTGCTGGTGAAGCTCATCTTTTTTTAATTACTTGAGCAAATGAGACAGCAGGACCTCGTGGTCAGCTTTGAATTATTCGGTTTGTTTTGATGCACCTCATTTGAATGTGTAAAGCCAGATGTTTGTTGCATAGATTTAAGGACTGTTTGCTTTTGTGAGGGATGAGAAGAGAACACAAAAATAAAATGAAGGTCTTTGTTGACACCTTAGAGCAATTCAGATAGGAAGATGGAAGAGCCATTTCATTCAATGAATTGAAAACTCTGTTATGAAATAACATGTTGCCTTTAGTTTACTTTTTGATTTGTCATTCACTTAATGAATTTCTGTGATGTTTTTAGCACAGACTTCCAGGCAGGCAGAAGTCATCTTTACCGTCTTACAAAGCCGTTGCAAAAGTATTCCTGGCCCAAGATATTCTGCATTATTGACAGCAACTGAATCTGGTTTTAGCTAACTTGATGACTGACATCTTTTTTAATCCTTTTTTTCATAGTAACCCTCAGAACTGGGACATTTTAGTAGTTTTTGTTCTGATCTACTATTTGTTTAATTCAAAGCATTTTGTCTGTGTGCTTTGTCCTTCATATAGTTACAGATACATGGTGCCTCTCCCTTACCCCCTTGGAGGTCACTAACCAGCTAAAGCATATTTCATTATTGCTTTCCCTGTCACTGGCTCCCATAAGAATGTCTGGGTTTATGATTTCTTCCATTCTGACACAATTTTTGAGGTCCTCAATATGAACACAACTGTGCAGTATTCGGGGTATGATCTTATGATCTCTCATCCTTTTGCCTCCATGCATCTTAAGATGCCATCCTTAGACCCCGTGGGGGTGCTTAGGCAGTGGCTCTGAGTCACCAGAAAGCAGAATTAAAATTGAAAATCATGGCTAATGCTTGGGATTGATTTACAAGCAGTATTTCTTTGAGCGAGATTGAGAAGTCTTCACTTTGTTACTGCTGGCAGCAGGCAAAAACCTCTTTTGAACGCAGTTGGTATGAGTGCAAACAGTTTAGTTAAGAAAGCCACTTTTCTTTCAGGGTTTGTATTGGGAGAACTAATATCTGTTAATAAATCAAATACTCATCCATTTCAGAAGAGCTGTGTTGCTTTAATCTCTATGTATTAAGAGCTTATTTTATAGTACTTGACTGGTCTTGACTTGCAGTCTGTTTAGTCATCCCTTCTACTTAAGCCACAAATGCTCTAAATTCTTCCATGAGTTTTTCTTTCTCTGCATAGATATAATACAGTATAATTTCCCAAGTGGGAAAACCAGCTGTGACTTCAGTTTTGAAATTGTTGATTATAATTAGCAGTATCAAAGATAGTGTAGCTTTGGCTTTCTTAGAGCTGCAATGTGTTGCTCCTGTTCAGAAGTCCCTTGATAGCACACTTCCCTCCACACACTGCATGCAGAAGCCTGAGGACTAAGCATTATTGGCCTGCACTTCATCTGCTGCTGCATGGTAGACAGGGAGATGAAGAATTTGTTCCTCATGCCTTTTGCTGCTGTTATTAATTCCATTCTCAGTGTAAGACTTCGTGGCAAATATTGCTTATTTGTCCCTTAGAGTAAGTATTTTTGATAGATTTGATTCCTTTTTTAAATCACCCTCCAGTTCTCCTGCTGAGATGGGAAGGACTCTTCCTGTATGTTCTTCACCTGCAGAAGATGAACGAGTGTTCCACTTCTGTCATTCCCAGGACAGCAGTAGGTTCAGACAGTGCTTTGCTACACCAACAAGTTACCCAGGAGTCCTCTGCAATCAGCAGGAGCTTGTACAGTACAGCATCACTAATTTGCACATGCACTGGTAGTGATTGGTTATGCTGCCTGCTTGGAGCAGTTAGAAGTTTCTTTCTGTGTGTATTTGATTATCATACAGACAACAGCCAGTCTTTGGGGTTTTTTAAGCAGTTAGGTTCTCCAAGAATTTTAGAAGCTTTCATGCTTTAACTCTGTTTTTAATGGAAATCTGTGATCCTTCTTTGAACACATGCACATCTCATAATCCAAGAGTTCTTAAAGATTGTCAAACTCAGCTGGAATCTGTACTTCTGCTTCCAAATCTATTATCAGCTTCAGTTTTATATTGAGGGAGTACTACTGACTGCAGGCAGGGAAAGCAACCTGGCATATCTGTTGCAGGTGTGATTCTGTGGTGCCAAGGGAAGGGGGGAAGAGATCAAGTGTCTGAAAACAGTGATGGTTTGCAAAGATTCTTAAGGAGAAGCTCTACAAACTTCTAGTTCGGGTGTGTGAGCTTAGAGACCCCAGGAAAAAGAGAAGGATTCCTCCCTTTCTTTTGTGGACATCCCATTATGCACTGAACAGAGAACTGAGAGCCTGGCTATTACCCTAATGGACTATTAAGTGGAATATAAACCTGCATGGCTGGATTACATATTATAGGCATCTCGGAGATTCTTCAGTTACTTTCTTGTTTGAAGTTAGCAAACTGCTTCAATGAAAGGGAGTTGTTTGTTTAAGACTGTTGTAAGCTTGTTGACGGCAGCAGCTGTGCTTGCTGGGATTTCCATTTCATATACCAAATGCATGTGAATTTGTAATCAAATCCAAGAAAGATACCGGTGTTGGCATTCAGGTGTGTATCCATGTTTTCAGCATAATCAGTGGAATTGCTGCTTATGAATAAAGATGTGCAAGAAAAAGCAGACTGTGAAAATGGAGACGCCACATAAATGTGGTGCAAATGGGATAAAGACACTGCAAGGAGCTGTCCCAGCAAACAGATCCCTTCTATGCACGAGCTCCGTCTCAGTGTTAGGAACAAGAGTGAGATGGAAAAAACAGGCCACTCGCAGAGAACGTTGAACTAAAGTAGGCTGTAATATCTTTCTGAAAATAATCTGGTACTTAAGTTATTTGAGGCTCCAGTGCAATAAGATTTAGAGGCCTACATTATTTTAATACCCCACCAAACTTAGTGGAACTTGTATACGTAATTAAGTGCTTTGAAAGGTCATGATCTTAATCATCGTTTATTGATTCTGGGCATAAAGTTCTTGATGAAATGAGTGTTGTGTTTTTAATAAAAATCAGAACAGGGAGTGTCTCTAATGTTTTGAGTACAGGTGGTTAACCTATTGTAAGCATACTGTATGTTTCACCTTAAGTTTGTATTTTTTGTAAGTTCAGCAATAATTTTTTAAGGTCTTTGACAGGAACTGTGAAAACAAAAGGGTTTTTTAAAAAAAATGGATAGAAAGTTTTCTCTCCCAATGGGGAAAATAAGGATGTTCTTTAGAAGGCAGAATTAACTCTGGGTCCCACCTTTGGTTGCTTTAGGCCATTTTGCAGGTGTGATAAAAGCCTTCTATGTTGTGCTAAGTTACAATGCTTTGCTCCTCTCTAAGGCAGTTTGTGGGTGCTGTGATGAATGTATATAATACTAAAGAGAAATCTTTTTAATGTTCTCTATTACTCAATGTCAGACTTCTGATATGGTTGTAATAATTCAGAGGCATCAGGTGTTCAGAAATCTCCATATTGGTAATATTAGGGATGGATTGACTAAAAGTAGACTTATAGAAAGTGTCCTTAGAAAGGAGGAGTTTCCATTATTAGAGAATTCTCTTGGTAACATACAGTTTAAAGAAAGAGAAAATTCTTTTTCATGCTATAACCATCTTAAATACTGACAAAGTCAAAGCTGCCAAGTGCTTCAAATACAGTTGACTTTTACCTTGAATGTATCTGGTTACTCACTGGGGTTTTTTTCCCTTTTTTTTTTTTTCCTCTCTCCCTTAGCGTGAACGAACGTGACCATTTGTTAAAAAGGCTTGGCAGGAAAACTCCTCCGAGCCTTTTCCGTGCTCATTCTGTCCAGCAAAGTGTATCACGTAAGTAGCGGATCACATGTGCATGTGTGTCTCACAGCAGTCAGTCCCACATGAGCGAGGCAAAGGGTGATTATTTTTTAATTAAACTGTTGGTAGAGATAATCTAGTGCAGAGCCTGAGCTGCCAAGCAAGACATGTTCATTTGAAAGTGGAATTAGTGTATTTGGCCCTAGGCAAGTGGAGCTCAAATGCGATTAATTCCCCAGGATCCAATCAACGGGCCCAAACGACAAAACCCCAGTAAGCAGGTTCTCTAAAGGTAGAATGCTGATAGTCTTAATAATACTGTAAAAATCAAAAACTCTGCATAAAATAAGTGCTGTGATAGAGCCTGGCTCAAACAGAAACGGTTTCTCTGTGAGAAATCATGCTGGCTGTGGTTAGCTGAGAATACAGCAGTATTTCAGGGATGCCGCTTGGGGTTCTGTGTGTTGCTGTGGAGGAAAGCCATGGCCTGCAGAGCTGCCTCTCTCCTCTCCCTCTTTGCTGCTGGGAGAAGTGACATTGCACATTGCTTCTGCTGCTGTCTCAAATGAATTGCGTTTCTTGTTGGTGTAGAGGTCATCCATTTTTTTCATCTTCCTAGTGGAACAGGCCTTGTATCTGCTGGACCTGCTTGTTTTGTCAGTGTTAGAAAGGCTTCCATAGTATTAAAAATTGTCGTTAACAGCTCTGTAGGCCACATACACTGAAGGACCATGCTGTCTTGAAGGACCAGGGAGGCCAGTCAGCCCCTTGTAGCAGTAAAATTAAGTCTCTCCTGTGGTTAACTAGTGGTCAGAATACACTCATCTTACTAAAGAAAACAGCCCCCCAGTGTGCAGTACTGCTGTGCACAGGGCAAGGGGCAGGCATGCAGGATTTGGGTTTCGCATTGCCAGTGCAATGAGAAGTGACACCCCGGACTGCTTGAGAATCACTGAAATCAAATCATTGCTAACTGTGTCTCCTTCTGTAACAGAACTGTTAGGGTCATGGAGGCAGGGCTGGAATTTGAGGTCCCAAATACCTGAGGTATTCCGTTTTCCACAGGGAATTTGACTAGAAGGGATGGGAGAGTGATGGATCTGATAGTCTTTGTCCTTTACAGATCTGTTGCAAGGCCATCACTGTCAAGGGAAGTAGGGTCTTTAGCAATCAGTCCCATTGCTCCTGGGAAGAGAGGACAGTGTGCAGAGCAGCCCTGTGGACCATATCTTTCTGCCAGGATTTAGTCCTTTGCATCAAGGAGTCAGGGATGCTGATAGCAACACACTTTTGGGCATGAAAACATGCTCTTTGAGGAGACTCCAAAGACAATGAGTGGCAGAAGAAGTCTGTAAAATGCTTAAATTAATTGCGGACAAAGTAGTCTGTTGTAGAGACTTAACATGGTACAGAAAAGAGGTATACCAGAGGTAACTAGTCAGACTTGATATGTGCTTTTAGTCTGATAGAACACATCATCAGGTTATTAGTAGGTGAATAACTATTGGGAAAGAAAAATGAGATCAAAATAAACTCTAGTTTGGATAACTAACTTCCCCATAAATGCAAATTATTAAGTGCTAAAAGACTCAGGCCAGTCAGGACAGGTTGCAATCAGCAGTCTGTTTTTCACATGGGCATAAGTTTTGATTGTGAAGCTGTTAGAACTGAAAAAAGCTTTTTGTGATGTATCCATGATTTCCATCATCTCTTGTAAAGTATTATTTTTTAGTGTTGCATGGCTGCTATATGTACAAGGCCATGTGAAATCCAGGGAACATGTGTGCTGTTTTCACAACCCTAAATTGTTTACTAAATGCTAGAAATCTTTGAAGCAAGGAGTTGATGAATAGGGCAGTAGCCTTGACATGCTGGGCCAGTATCTTAAATCACACTACAAGTGCTCTGTTTGAAGTCTTGAACTGTTCATCTGTTTCTACCAGGCCCTAAATTCCCAGCCTGTGAAGACCAAAAATTGCCTGTGTGACTTCAACTCAGAATCAGTCGCTTGCATATAAAGCAGGAAAATGGTTTGTTTAGTTAGTGCTGACAAAAGCTTAAGCACAGATTGTAAAGATGCAGTACTGCTTTGAGAATCACATTATTTTAGACGACAACCATTTCCAAATGTTTTGAGAGGAAGCAGTGCCTACACAGCTTTGTTTCTAATCACATGGAAAAGAAAAGAATCTCATGGAGAGTTTCCAGCCTACTACTAATGATCTATGGTGGGAGGAAAGAGCTGACTGAGCTGAGGCTGCTCAGCCTTGTACAAAAGGCAGAAGCTCACTCTGCGTGTTTCCTTAGCTCTCTGTTGGTAAGCCAGCCCCTCTACAAAAGCACTAGCACAGCACAAGACCTTCAGGTATGATGTCTGGCTGGGGTGCTCCCATATGGCATCAGCCTCTTGTGGATCCAGCCCCTAAAGTGGGCAGCACAGCCTTACAGCCAGTGCTGTGTCAGTGCTGTACAGGAGTGCCAGCCAGGATTAGTCTCTTAAATGCTTCCTCACCTGAAAGAACCTGGCTGAGAGTAGCTGCCTTGGTGAGTAGTCCCAGTTTAGTCACCCCTGGAAGGGTATGCCCTTGAAGTAAAACCTTCATGGCTGTTTTTATTGCTCTGGCTTTGTTTTTTGTGTTCCTGAGTTGTATAGAGCTGTCAGAAGCATGAAAGAAATCTATCTACTAGCTTGTAGTATCAAAAATCATGTGGTTCTTTCCTACCAGTCTAACTTCTGGGAAGCTTATGGAAAATTTAAAAAAAAAAAAAAAAAAAAAGGCAAAGTTCCCACTTGGATGGCATTGTCATAAGACTTTAGTGGAAGAGTTTTATATGGTTGTCAGGCTCATGTGCTAACATAAAACCATCTTAGTGGAAGCATGTAGGCAGCAGTGACAACGCCGTCATGCAGGCTTGGTCTGTTTCCTGGTGAAGGTGCCTGGTGAAATCAGGCATTCCCTGGTGCCATCTGCTCTCTGAAGCCTCTTAAGAATGAGCAGGAAATGTTTCCAGGCTCCTTCCCTTTAGCTTGCTGTAGGGCTCACACCTGAGGGAAGGAGCAATAATGACTGGTAAAAGCTCTCCCTCTGAGGGTTTGCTGGCAATGAGGTTTTCTCCAGGTCTCCATCCAAGTCCATGTCTTTCTTTGCTGTGACTCTGTGAAAGCAGCAGCACCTCCTTTAGACAAGCTCTGTAGATTCAAAAGATGGGTCTTGACCTCCCCTTTCCTTCTGTGTGACTGACCCATATCACCTGTGCCCCTAGAGCGTCACTGGCAGGATGGCAGGGGTGCTGCTTACTACTTTCTCAGGTACTCTCAGAACTGTCCATCTGTAAGGAAAGGCCCACATCACCCCTCTAGTTCAGTTTCCCTCCTGTAATATCCATGCCAGTGTTCAGTTACCATTTGTCTCAGTACACGCTTTAAAAACAGAGCTGAATTCCCCTCCCATTAAAGCACAGCTTCAGCAGAACTCCCCCTGAAATGCCAATAGCCATGCCTGAATGAGGATTACTGCACTTGGCACAGTTTTCATAAGGAAGAAAATCCTCTTCCTTTGACAGAATATGGTGATTGCATTGAGTAAATCTGAATGCAGAGCATATGGTTTGCACCTTATTAATCAATGGAGAAAAAGCACCTGTCATCTGAGGTTTGTTTCACAGTATGGGGGCTGACAAATAATAAATAATAATAATGTGTTCATGCTGAGGGCTCTAATCCCACCATTTATTCTCCACTAGCAGACACCTTCTTCCTCTCACTTTTCTGCTGGTGCATTTTGATTTGAAAAACAACGGTGTAGCTATTTGAGATCTTTTTAGACTCCTTTCCCTCTTACCTTGCCTGTGTTTGAAATATGATATACATTCTGTATTTTTTCCAAGCTACAGATTTGTTGGTGTTAAGTGGAGTTGCAGTCTTTTAAAATCAACTTAAGAAAAGGAAGTAGGAATAATTGGTTTAGAACTGGTGCTGTGGCATCTGACTCTATTTTCTACATGCAAATATCAATAGGTTAAGGTTAGGATCTGGGACGAAAGAGATGGGACCATTTGTCAGGAATTCCTCTTGAGTCCTTTAGAAAACACAGGCACAGTTTATCAGCAGAAAAATTACTGATTTATGTAAGCCTGAGTCAAACTGTTCAAGATTTTAAGCAGCTCTCCCTTTCCCAGGTTAAGTGGAAGAGATTTGCTGGAGAAGTCAAAGCTGAGTTAGCATTCACTGTTTGATTGGTAAATGTGAACTGTGACATCACAGCAAATCTACTTGAAAACTGTGCAGGACCAGACATTTGGCCAGAGAGAGAATTTGGCTGGTCAAGTGATACCCTAACACTGATTTTTGTTATGTCAGAGAGATTTTTGCTATCTTAGAAGCAGCAATTCTTAAAAGAGGTTTGGGGGTTTTAAGTCCCTTCCATCCTCGCCAACCCCCTAAAATCTCTAGTGGATTTGAATTTGGGCATTTTTCTCCAAAGGCAAACAAAATGGTGCATTTTTATACTTCAGACTATTATAAACTGTAACACCACTGTGTGTATGAAATAGTGAAATGCTGCAGCACGCAAAGGTTCTGGTGGGCTGCCAGTGAAAACTGCCCTCTTACTGGTTGGCCTAAATACATCCTGAGACAGACAATTTGGGTGTATCAGAGGAGAATGCAAGGAGCAGAAGGCCTTTGAAGTAAATCCCTAAAGTGACTAGAACTGTAGGCAGTCCCTTCTGTGAGGAGAAGGGCACTCTGGACCCTTTCTGGTCCTGGTCTTGGAAGCTGTTGCACATGACTGTGCTGTTGAGCTTCCACAACGTTGCTGTCTCTGTTCAAGGCATATGCATAGAGATGGTTGATGTAGTCCAGCATCACACAGACCAGAATAGCCATTACAGTGAACAGAAAAAGGGTGTGTTAAATTAGAAACATAATGGGAGACTAGATTCTGATCTACTAATAGAATATCAAAGCTTTAAGAAAACCTAACAGGATGCTTTTAAAATTCAGTAGGTTGTCTGATAATATCTGGTGTTAATGAAACCTTAGATTTGATGAGAATGTGAACCTCCTCTTAACAAGTGAGCCCCACTGACAGATATTCAAAAGTGCGCCTTTTCTCCATTAATAGAAAGTCCCTGAGTACAAAGGTCCTTCCTCCTGTGACAGCCATGAGTGGGTTTGCCCAGAAAGCCCCAAAGAAATGTACTTCTTCTTGGGCTGCTGCAGGACAGCTGAACAATTGGGGCCTTGTTCCCAGGGCAGGCTCATAGGTGTGGTTTTAAAACTGGAGTTGGGGGAAAAGTTCAAACTTCCGGAAAGTTCCCTAGTAACTGGCAGATGGAAACTTTCATTGTTTTTGGATGGGGTCTGAAAATAGTGAAAATGTAGAGCTGCTTGGGGAGTGTGGATGTGGAATCAAAATGTGTGCGTTTTGATTCCACAAGGTACAGCCAGCTGCCTACACAGCTTGAAGTTCAATTTTAATTGTAATGTGAATAGAAAAATGTAATATGAACTCATCTTCCTGTATGGAGATCTACAGGAAAAGTTTTAAATGAACTGCCAAATGTTGAGCTTCAGCTAAGTAGGGCAGTGTGCAAGGGTCACAGTCTTTCCCATGACATACGCACAAACCCCTTGTTGCTGGTATTTCAGGGTGGATGAAGAACATGAAGATGCAAGGATACCACTAGTAATCTTAGCCTGAAAGTTTTTTGCCATGTTAAGGTGTTTTCTCCTGGTGTGAGAGTGGTGACCATATTTCCTTGACTGCATTTTTGCATTGGCATTGTGGAGTGATTCGGCTGCCTGGCTGTTTACAGGCCTGTACTAGTGCTGGAAATAAGCAGGTCATGGGAAGCTACCTGGGACTGATGGTCTTCACACACTTGTGTGGTCAGTGCTGTATTTGCAGTAGTCATGGCAGTGGAAGACTCCACTGTGCTGGATGAGCTTACTGGATAAGTAAATACAGCAAAGCCATCTCCACGTAAATCAGATTATGGCTCATGGGCTTCAGGCTTTAGGGCTTAAGCTTACAGTCTTTGACTAAGTTGACTTTCCATTGAGAATTTAGCCAAAAATGCTAACAGGATACTGGCCCTTAACATGGAACAAACCCACTGCAGGTATTTGTTTAAGTGTGAATCTACCCCTTTTTAAATGAAAGCCGGTTTTGTAAGTTGTATTTCCTTTGCAATGATCCAGCACGGACGTACTTTTTTCCAAAAGACTGTTTGCACTTTGTGAACTTTCAGCTGCAGGCAGGAAAAATCAACCTGTGTCTCTGCAGGATATGTATATTGGCATGGAGTGGCTCAGGGAAAGTAAAATGGGACACGGGGATGATCAGTCATGTACCAAATCAAGGTTGTGCTCTCCTGCAGTCACTGCAAGAGAAAGATGTGACTGGAGTGATGTATTTCTGTTTGAATCCCCTCCACTTACTAGCAAAGATTTCCTTCTGTGCTTGTGATTCAGGTCAGCTAGCCTGTCCTTATAAGGTATTGTGCCTTCTGCCTTAAGAGCTCAAATCCACAGTGGAATCCCTGTAGCTTCAGAGTTGACACTTACCTGCATTCTGTGAGGGGAGAGAAAACCCTCCACATTAACTCATGGTCATCCCTGGTGTTGCAGGACTCTCTTCTCAGCAGCTTACAGCTGTATAGGACTTGCTGACCACCCTCTCTGTACAGGCATCAGCTAGAGAAAAGGTCTAGGAGTGCCTGAGCATCTCTGCTTGACCCACATGGTCCCAGCTTGGCTGTTAAGATGAAGGTTTAACAATTCTCACTTATGGGATACAGTTAATTTCTGGCCTTCTGGGCTGTCTCATGTCAGTTCCTGGTGTAGGGGGGAGAATTAAGGGAGGACTCCCAAAAGGCATTTGATAGGTCTCTGGCTAGTAGCTGCGATGTGTCCTTATCTGCTGATGTGTTTTTTAGCCTGGGATGAATCTGAGGCAGGATTTGAGAATTCACAAGCTCCTCCTTCCAGAGCTCCTCAGGGAAGGCATAGTGTTGCTCATGGAGAGTTAGCCATGGTATAGTTCTTGGGTTCTCTCAAGCAGTGTTCATACCTGCCAGCTCTTGCCTGCTTTCCTACTACTAAGCATTTTCTGGTTATGTATAGCCTGTGACTTTCCTATCTGTTTTTGTAACTATGGTAATCTGCCCTTCTTATCCTTTATGGTTACCCATTTACACCTGAAAATCACCTTTCCTTGACATCACCAGGTCTGTTGTACTTTGCTATAGTTTTTCATTCAGAATTTTCTGTAGGGTCACATCTGCAAAACTGTCTGGTGTGCCACCATGTTGGCCCATTAGCTTTTGTGACTGTTTTACCAGCATTGTGGTGTTTTGCAGATGATGTCAGAAATGTCACTTGCCTTGTCCACAATACTTTGAAAGAAATCAGTCACATGGTTATTTTCATCTGAGTAATTTCTAAGGGAGACAAAAGGACTGTGCTGGCTACTAGGATTAACAAAGTAGAGACCTCCAGATCATGTTTGTTTGCTCTACACAAAATATGGGTGACTGGCCAAGAGAATCGAGAGTTGCTTGGTGTTGTTTGTCAGATGCCACCTGGAAGTGTGTTTAAAAAAAAAAAAAAAAAGTCCTAAATGGAGTTAAGATAAAGATATGACAAAGATCCAGTTGTGGGCTAGACATTTGCATGTTTCTCCAGAGAAACTGCTGATATCAAGCAGACTGTAAAGGAGTGGAGCTAAAATACAAATCTCTACTTCTCTGTTAAGTCTTTAAGGAAGCTCTGCCTCTGTAGGAAGGAGTGCATGTGTGTTCAAATCAATCTGTAGCTTTCTAGGTTAGCTCAGAGGGAATCGGTGACTGTGTGCACTCACCTGGCCTGAGGAGGGGAGCAGTAAGATGGAGCTGGCAGCAGACATCCCTTCTGTGTCATGTAGGCAGTGTAGTGTGCAACTGTAAGTGTCAGAAACGCAGCACAGAAATGAAGATGGTTGCAATCTCAATCGTGTAACTTTAGCAATGCCTAAAACTGTTTCTAAAAGTGGTTGTGCCCTTGGGTTCTACTCCAGTGATTTATTTTTTTTCTCTTCCTTTGCTTTTTCAGATGGGTATGCGTTTTCTCAAGAAGAACATGGTGTTGTTTCCCAGTCGCAAGTTGTTCGATCCTACGATACAACCAAAAGGAGAACAGAAATAGAATAAGTGGTTTTAACTTGATGGGTGGTGGGATTAATGGGATTTGGATCAATGCATCCACTGTTAACACATTCTTGACTAGGGTTGGTGGCAGCAACCAAAACACCAGAGAACTCATTTCTGTGGCCTTAGCCAACAAGTTTCGGTATTCTCCCTGCAAACCTTGAGTACAAAAGGTGGGGGGAAATCATTGTTTGACTTCAGTTGCAAAGCTCTGCCTAAAGTTTTGTTTATGTTGTTATGAAGCATTTGACTGTGCTATGTGAGGTGTGAAATTAAAAACAATGTTTTGCCACTATTTAAAACATCAACATAAGGTTGTTCTGGGAGAAAAGTAGAAAATTTATGTTCCATTAGAAACCGGCCTTCGCTTAATTGGAACAGGGTGCTGAGATTTCCTGTTTTGTTACACACAGACCAAGTGCACATGGCTGCATGCAGACTTCGCTCCTTCTAGTATTCACTGTTTACTTATTTGGTTGAAATTTTTAACAGACCACTTGGTGTAAAATTTTTGATTGCAACACAATTTGTAGTTAAAAACGCTTATTTGCCTTCTTATGGCAGAATAACACAAGATAGCAAACAATTACTTAGACTACTTCTTGCCCTCTTACAGAATTTATTAGGGATCTATCTTAGCTTTCTGAAACCCAATTAATAGCTTACTCACAAAGCCAGGATGTGGAAGTCAGAGAGCTTGGCAGGGCAGCAGTCAGGACAGTGCATGGCATTGTACACAAAGATTAACTCAAATAGGTGCCTCCTCCTAATGCTTCATGGTGTATTTGGATGTGCACTTCAAATGTAGCCAGGGATTGCCCTCC
Source organism: Acropternis orthonyx (assembly GCA_035583155.1). NCBI lineage: Eukaryota > Metazoa > Chordata > Aves > Passeriformes > Rhinocryptidae > Acropternis > Acropternis orthonyx. Next base: position 46,789,688 of record JAWWEU010000001.1, on the reverse strand, counting down.
ATCATCCCATTCCCACTTTAATAGTAGAACAAAACAGTGAGAACTTTAAAGGTATGATCTTGTGAGATATGTTGATAGGGAAGATGTGCATCCACACAGGAGCCTGATGCTGTAACCCTAAAGAAGTGTTTCCCTGACCGAGTAGGGTAGGTTTGTTAAGAAAAGTTAGGAAAGGTTTACACACATGCATGCACACACATGTACACAAACAGAGCTGGTCATTGTGAAGAGACCTTCTGTTTGTTTGTTCAGCCAAACCAGTTCCTCTTCTAGATCTGCTCCATCAACAGGCTTCCTGAAACCCTCAGACCTGTGAGCCCTGGAAGGAATGTTGGCTCCACAGCCTTGCTGTGCCAGTGGCACAGGCATGCTGCTGCATAGTTTGGAATTTTGATGGAAAAAAAAAAAAAAAGGGCAAAAAAAAGGCAAAAACTGGGGCATAAGTTAAAGCTGAAAGAGCTCTTAGAAAGCTTATGCTGTCCTCCAGACAAGTTCTGTTAATTTTAGTCGCCAAGCCATGTTTCTGAATAGTATAAAGTAAATACTGCTGTGTTTAAGACAGGTTTTGTGGTTAATGTATATACTACATCTGTGTATTTAGAAAGTTGGCGTTGTTTTTTGCCCTTCTGACCGTCATCCAGATTTTTTTATTGATTTAAATATATCCGAAAGCAATTTAAATATGAATATTTATGTTTAGCAAAGGAAAGAAAAGTGCCAGCCTGGCCTACTGGCTTAATCTTCCTTAAGGGTTACGTGTAAATGCCAGTGCTCAATTGTCGTAATTCAATTCCCAGTTCCACCTCAGAGGTTCAGAGTCCTTTTCCATGTTAAAAAAGGCAGATTTTTCTCCTGCAGGACCAGTCAGGATTGGTCTTGAATTAGGTTGATGGCACAGAGGGAAAAGTCATCACCTTCTTTCTGCAGCACTAATGAGACAATTATGCAATAAAGGAAACTTGCAAATAATTTTGCCATAGGGATGAATGTCAAGGGGCCAAGTGTAGATGTGTGTAGTTTCTGGGAGATGAATTTTATTTAAAGGCACAAATACTAGTGTAGAGAATAAATAAGGGGAGAGTAAACCTGATCCCAGGAGCTTTTCAATCTTAATGCTGATATAACCTGTTAAACACTTCCTTTTATTTAGAACCCAAATCTATTTAGGAAATGTGTGGTGTAAGCCATTCCGCATAACTGCTAATTGTTTCTTCCTTTTGTAAAAACACAAGGAAAATTAACTTCCCACCAAGACAAAATGAGATCAGCTTAGTCTTTGTACTCTAAGCCACACACCAAACATTGGTATGTAAACAATTTGGAGGCTTTTCTTGAGACTGCAGAAGAGAACCTTGAAAAACCTCTGGATAATGAAGAAAGGCAAGTAAATGTGTTGAGCAAAGAATAGAAGGGATCCTGGAGTCTTTTCTGTTCTTACTTAGTGCAACAAAATTTTACAGAACATAATGAGAGATTCTGGGGAGGAGCAGCTGTCATCTGGTGTGATTTATTTTATTAGTGCAGACTATGGGCTGTATCATTTTGACCTCCTTGTAAATTGAGGTCAGTGTATGTCACAAACACAAACCCTCCCTAGAGTGAATAGTGGCTTAGACTGAGGTACGTGTGTTGGTTGTCAGCTCAATGGGAATTGCACATGGGATTTGTCACAGGGCTATACAGTATGTGACACTGGGGCTAGTGGGTCAGACTTTTTCATCACTGTAAGGCCTTAACCTCTAGCTGAGTTAATTCTGTAGAACCCACCCAGGTCAAGACCTGGCATTCTTCTTGTTCTTTGGAGCCATTATGGGAATTAATGTATTGTAATATGCTGTAGAGTGGCCACTGCAGTTGCTTGTCTTCATGAACAATGATGAGGTGTATTCCAGTGGTGTGTTAGCAAAAGGAGAACAGCAGCTGCTCGGCATCAACAGAATTCCTTGTTCATTAAGGCAGATGCATGTAGCAGTAACAGCAGCCTTTGAAAGCTCTGTGTGAAAGTGTTATCAACTAGACAGGGTATCGGAGCAGAAGGAATAGGAGATTTCTGCATGACTGTCCAGAGTTAACTACCTAGGGCTGATCAGAAAAGGGTTTCCTGGGCAGCTTTCTGCACTCACCAAAGGGAGGTGGGTTTGAATATTCAGAAGTAAGTGGTGATTTTCCTGAATTAAACCTGGATCTGGTTGCTGCTTTTTGTAACACCATAATTGCTGCTTGCATAGAAGCTGCTGTTCCTTTAATGATTGCCTAGTAGCAAATGGAAGCTGGTGAGCGGGAGTCTGAGCTAAGCACTACTGAGAAGTCTGTTGACATTTTCTTTTCCATAGCAGGGCTTCAGGTCTTGCTGTAGGGAGCTAGCATGGGAAGTCAGTAATAACTTGTCAGGGAGAAATGGCAAATAACCAATAAAAGTATCTAGGTCAAACTAAGCTGCTAATGTATCTAAAAATGTGTGTAGAGTTAACATGAACTATATGGACTGCAAATTAAGATAACAGTCAAGCCTCGCTAATCTGCACTTCACTAGACCACACGCTTCTTAGTGCATGCCAGAACTGTGCAGTCTCTCCCCCTGCCTCAGCCAGCAGCTAATAGCAGATGCTGCAGGGAAGTCTCCTGTTACCGAGATTACATTATTTTAACAGCATGTAATGGCATGTGTTTGCTGGGAGACAGTCATAATAATAAAGTCATAAATAAGAGAAAGCTCAGGTGGACCAGAATATGTGAAAAGCAGGGAATGTGACGTGGTCAGTGTCTGCACGGAGTGCAACTTGTCCCTGTATGGACAACCCAAGAGCTTGAGAGGTGCGCAGTCATTACACCGTCACTGTCCTGCAGGCTTATTTTGCCCTTCTGGGCTAACTCATTAAATCTGCTGTTTCACGTTACCTCCAGTCATCAGTGAAAACTAGTGATGTCCTATTTACATTCTCCCTTGGTTTTATAAATAATTGCTTAATTTCATCTTTAAATGCTCTGAGGACTGTACTTGTGCTGTTATGCCTCACAGCTCAAGTTTGAAGCAGAGCAGTCCTTCAGTGGGTGTTTGCCCCCAGGAAGCACTTCAGATTTGTCAGAGTTCTCATAGTGTTAAGCACTTACCTTAATTTTGTATCATCACACAGTGTCAATGCCTTAAACCTCAGTCAGTTTGCAGGAGAGCTCTTTGTGTCTCGTTGAATCTAACAATAAACAGTGATGGTATGAAATACCTTAGAGGTTGGAGAGGAGAATTTGTCTTTATCTATACTATACCTGATATGTCTGGGTAGCAGTTTGCTTCTGCATCTGAAACCTGGCACTGACCATGGATGTTCCTCAGTGTCTAGACAGTTGGATTCCTTCTGTCCTATCAGGAAGGACCCTTGTACTCATTTCTTCCAGAGTCTGTCTATGCTGCAGCTCTATGCCTCCTCAGGAATGCTGAGCACCAAGTAAATCCAGACCTTCATCCCTACCTTGCACCTTCAGTTCTGAGGCTGTCCCACAGGCAGCTCTTAGAGGCACAGCCAAAGTGCCGATCCAAATGAGAAGAGGTTTGAATTCAAATCCAAGTGTTGTTCCTAGCCATAGCTCCTAACTGTCCCTCCACACTGTGTGTAGAGGTATACAAGAGGTGCTCAGCTTAGAGCTTTCTTGTCCTCTGTGGGACTGGGGCAAGTCTCCTAGGCTTGATTACAAAATTGATTCCCATTTCATTTTCCCTAGTCTTAAAATATTGCTTATACTGACTTGTCAGAACTGAATAACTCCAGGAGGGAAAGAGCTCAGATCTCTCACCTTCGGTATCCTATAGACACCCAAGAGACCTTTCACCGCCTTTCAGCATCTGTGACCAGAGCTGTGTGTCTGGAGAGGGCCACAGGACAGGTCAGTACAATAGGTGACATCAAAATAAATCCATATGGGTACCGAGAATAACTCCTTCTGCACCTCTTCCATATGTAGCGGTAAGATTAACGGAAGCTTTGAGCTTTGTTGGCAAATGAAAACCAGAAAGTGCCCTGTGTTGCTTGGCCTCACAAGTGACTCCCAAAGGTGATTGCTTCTCAGTGACCTGCAGAAAGCCCAGACAGCCTGACTGAATTTATCTGGCCAGGAATGTGCTCTCAGATCAGCTGTCTGGAGCAGTGAAGGAACTGGGAAACAGAATATCTTGGCCAGGACCACTGCTGCTGTTGGAGGTTAGGGAAGGGATGGATTCCTTGGGCTACACTGAAGAGCTGTGACAAAGCTTCTTTGGTTCCTTGCTGCGGCTCTGGGAAGGGAGGAGAGCTGAGCTGGGAGTTGGTGAAGTGCTGTTACCTTCTGAAGCTGAGTTTCCCTGGTACCAAGCTGAGTCCTGGGCTTGGAAAAAGGGAACATGTTCCTCCTAGAAGTGCCCCCTGCTTAGCATACTTTGGCTCTAGTGCGTTGTTTCCTGGGTTATGGCAGATTACTAAATTGTTTCCTGACTACTGTTTACCTCATGGACTCACCAGAACTGAGCACTGAAGTTATTTCAGTTCTGACTGAGAATCCATCATGGAGAGTTAATGGGACTTACTAGGTGTTGCTCCTGAGCAGGTTCCTGTCCCTAAGGCTCGTGCAGGGGGCTTGTTAATCTGGGGGCCTGCATCTCTTTGTGATAGAGTGTGAAGCCTGAAAGTTGTTTCGTTTGGATTTGTGGCCTGGATTCATTTGTGGTATGGGCAGAAGGTAAAGCAGCTGAGTACTGGTGTTTATCCAAAGTTTGCCTCTGTGTATGAAGGTGAGACAAATTCTCCTGAAGTTTGCCACAAGGGGCCCGTTCTCTCTCAGCATCTCTGTAGCTGCTAAAGAGAAATAGAAGTGAGTAAATGACAAATTGTGTGGGGGCAAGCCCAGTTCTGGGCAGTCACAGAGAGGTCTAATGATGACAAAAAGTTTAATATATTGCCAAACTGTCACTATGCATAGCTCCAAGGTCAGCGCCCTGGTAATTATGGAGTGATGAAGCCAAGGGAAAAAGCCAACATTAACAGAAAGACATGATTGTTTTAAATTCTAACTACCTTACTGGGTGGCTTCCCTGCAAAGATGTTCCAGATGTCATCTTGGCATGAATTTATCAATTTCAAAACATCTGCAGGGTTTCTTAGAAAACATGGGAGTTTACCAGACAGTACATATGCTCTACTTTGCCCTTCTGGTTTATACTTGGATTCAGGAAGGGAATGAGGGTACTTGCTGTTCTTACCATCAAGACCTCATAGACTGGAAAGTTGCTCAAAGTTGTTTCTTTTCTTTTCTTTTCTTTTTTTTTCTTTTTTTTAAAAAAAGGGCTCCAGATACAAAGCAATGAGGCAGCCAAGCCCTCTGGGACTGTGTGCATGTGTGTGCTGGAAGAACTGCCTGTCTTGAAAACTTCCCCCTGTCCCTCCTCCCGCCCCCAAAGTGCAGCCCATTGCACTGGGAGGTCAAATTCTCAGTGTCTTGAGTGACAGGATCTTTAACAGCATCTTTTTCATCAGCGAGCCAAGTCATGTGGCCCGCTTGTCTGTCATATCCGTACTCGAATTGCTTAAATATTGTTTCAGATGGGGACATTTTAATCTGGATATGCAGAGAGCAGTGATGCTGTGGGGGAATGTTTAATTGGCTCCCAGCAGAGCAGGACTGGTGTGTGGGTTTTTTCCTCTAGAAGTGTTACCATTTTCAGGTCCTATTAATGTCCTCTGGTAGTTTAAATACAGCATCACATTACAGTGGAGTTTGTTTCCCTCCCAGACTGAATACAAATGAAGGTCATTTACTTGTATTTTTAGACAGTTCAGAAAACTTAGACAATTTGTAGCTTTGAACAGCATTGTTGACTGTTGTATGTCTGCAAAAAAATATTTCCAATAAACCTTTTATTAAAGCAATCAAATGGACCAAGGCTTGTTTGTTTTATCCCCCCCCAAGCTTTGCAGCAAGAGTTCAATGTTAAATGCATTTGAGATTTAGCCTGAAAAGCTGGTGAATAGATTATTTTTATTTTTTTACGGCCTTTTGGGTGTGTTTTAGGGGCCTGCTTGTTAGTGCCAAGGACAAGGCTTGAGTTCCTTTAGTGGGTCTCAAATCAGGCCCCAAATGCAAGACTAGTGTGGCAAAATAAGAATGGTACTGGTGGTATTTGAACAGTGTCTCTGGGGAAAAACCATCTTATATAAGCTAGATGGAGAGATATTCTCCCACAAATGATACACTTATCTCACCAAGCCTTCACCAAAATAAATCTTGGAAGTCTTTTGTCCCAAGTCATGTAGACACAGCAGAGGAAAATTAAGCCCTCAAACCTTTTTTGCCTCCTTACTTGCAGCCGAGTTTGCAAGAGGCTTTTGTGATACTGGGCCTGCATGCTCTTGTGTTTGAGAGGGGAACATGGTCTGATGGTATGAGGTGAGGCAAGGCTGTGGCAGATGCTTTCCTCCAAGCTGTCCTGAGCACGGGGGCGGGATCCCTCCTGCTTCTGCCTGCTCAGGAATATCACGTCTACTCCTGATGGTGCTCAGCAGATGCTGCTGTACCTGGAGAACTAACTTTCAAGCTCACTTGCCTCAAGCAAGACTGACAGCATGAAGCACCACACTAAGGCTCTCATGTTCCCAGTGGTGGTGTACCCATATGCTGTGGGGGGCATATGCTGTGATCCTCTCTACTACAATATATTTGTTCCACGTAACAAATATTTTTTCATAGTGAACTATGAAAAAATAGCCCCTTGTGCTGGACCTGCTGGGAAGTGGCAGGGTTGGAACACTGGAGAGCCTCAGCAGCTCAGCTGGGTGAGCCTGGGCCATAAGACCTCAGGGCACAGCATCACCCCTCCTGAACAAAGCCAACGTGCACAGACTCAGGAGGGGTAACACAAGTTACGGCTGAAGATGATAAATTTGTGGAAGAGGTTGGTGACCATGGGGAATGTGCATTGTAAGATCCCTAATAGAAAGTAAAAGTGTATGAGCTTTAACAAAGAGATTTTTTTGGCCAGATATTATTAGATGCTGGAGTTAAACAGCTTTTATCAGGAGCAAAATGCATATTTATATATAGTCTGGGTAGAACTTTCCCTCCTTTGGGTGCTATAACTTGATGAATAGGGTTTTTTTCCTTATATATTGCTGACAGAAACACTTTTAAGAGCATAGAGAGACTTTTCTAAAACAAATTATTTCTGAATTTTTTTTTAAATTAGGAAACTAAAAGAAGGTGTAAGCCAGATCTGCCCTCTTCCCTTTCCAAGTCATTGCTTGAGCACATTTCAGAACACTTTTATCCCAAAAGCCAGAGCTAGTATCTGCCTCTCCTTTGCAGAGAAATAAAGGGAGCGATGAACTCCTTGTGTATCCCTGTTGTGCTGCAGTAACTGCCTGCTCCTTCCCTGGGCCTCTGTAGAGCAGTCCAGCCTGCAAGGATGTAGCAGCAAGAACTGCACTGTATGTGAAAGCTTCTCACACATCTGGGCAATCAATTATGCCAAAGTAAAATTGATGATAAACTTAAATAAGCTTTATTTGGTTGGTGGAGGGAGAGTTTGATGCTTAGCCAGCTGCTCCCTGCAGTGTTTTCTCTTGTACAGTGCACGAAAAGGGAAATGATTCTCAGAATTGTTAAATATAATGGATTGCTCCTTAAACCCCTTATTAGATATATTAGTTGACTAATCACCTCAAGAGATTTTCCCTGTAGCAGGTTGACAGGCAAAATGGTGAGAGAGTCTAGTGCTCATGTCCCAGAGCCAAATATTTGCTGGAGCAGCTGCTAAGTCTGTTGATGGTAGTCTTGGGTGCCTCATACCAGACCAAAGGAGAATCAAAGTCCCTAAATCTGTAGATTAATGCTCAAGTCTGAAAAGGCAGCATTAAAAAATAAAAGTGTAACTGGGAAAGGTCCAGTTGAGGAATGTTTAACAAGAAGATTGAAGAAGCCTAATCCCTTGTTGTGAGCAATGCTGCAGCAGTACTCAGTCACTTAGCACCAGCCCTCCCTCCAGCACAGCCCTGTGCCTCAGTTCCCCCAGCAGTTGGGGTGCAGCAGGTCCTCAGAAACCTGTAAGGAGCAGTGAGTTTCCTCCTGCTTCCTCCTCAGCAGAAATACACGGCTGTGGAGAAACAACACTTGAAACATCACTGAAAGCCACTGCTGGTTCTTGGCTGTCCATACTGAGGTAGGAGCTCTGGGGAAGGTGGGGAGTGGGCTGTGTTCCAGGTGAGGAAATAGTGAACAATGCTGGTGAGACCTTGCTGCACGCTCAGCCAGGACACTCACCACGAGGAAGCTTGATAGGAGGGAACTCATTTGCCATTTTTTATGCCATGACTGACTTGATGGACAGTGGAGTGATGGCCAGAGGGATGGTCCTGGTTCTCCTCTGTGTTTCCCTTGGTATTAGGTGCTGCCTCTGTGAGGGTGTCATGTCAGAGTGATGGGGACACTGAGCTTCTGGGTCACATAAAGCAGCTGCAAGCTTTCAGGGCAGTTCGTCACTTAAATCGTGCAGTGAAGAATCTGTGAGCCTCAGCTCTTTTACCCACCTTGTCTGATGGCTCAGCTGGCACTAACCTACAGCCTGGTAACAAACATCCTGCACAGTTGTCACAATAAACCAAGATGGGTTTGTTGGTCCTGTGGAGCTGCTGGTACTTGCTGGTAACCAGTACAGGCAGCAGGAGCATGCCCCAGTCCCTCAGGAGAAAAAGACTGGAAGAAAGGAACTGTGGTTTGGGTTTGTACAGTGCACTGGTTTTGTAACTGTGCTGGTCCCTCTTGCTCCTTCCTTTCTCCACGCTATGGAAGGTACTGCCTGCAAGCACACTAATACAAGCCTTAGTCTGTGATCTTAGTGTCAGCTCATTTGAATGTGCCTGGTAGCAGAGCTTGAGCTGCATACCCTTACCATACATGTTAATTAAATCCTGTGTAATGACTGTACATATTTATCCCGCTGAAGTGAAGGTAGCACTTTAGCTTTTAAACTGAGAGCTGATTTGATTGCACAGTAGGTCAGCAGCAGTTGCTTTTGGTTTGTAAACTGAGAATCATTTTCCCCCCCATAAGGAGACATTTACAATCACACGTACACTGTCTGATGTGTGAAGTCTATAGCACTCTGTCTCTCAATAGCAAATATTGAGGGAATTAGCAGCTGCATAAGCCAATATTTACCATTTGGGTAGTAAGTCATAGCAGAGACCACGCAACACACTGACATCCTCGTCTTGTCCTGTAACTGGTGTGAGTGACTCCAGCACCATTGGGCTGCGGGAAGTTTGTGGCCCAGCTAAGCTCGGCTCTGTGCCCAGCAGCATCAAACACTGCCAGCTTGTCCCTGTCAGCTTTCAGAACTCTTTCTAAACCTGAATGAAGGAAACCTGATTTCCCCATCCCTGTAAGTGTGCAAGGCCAGACTGGATGGATCTCTGAGCCTCTAGTGAAAGGTGTCCCTGCCCATAGCAGGGGGGTGGAACTAGGGGATCTTTAGGGTTCCTTCCAACCCAATCCATTTATTTTGTGATTCTGTGAAGCTGCTCAGTATCTTGGAAGAGAGACAGATAAGTAACTTTATTTTACTGCTGAATTATTACCTCTGTCTGACATGATGTTCACTTGGCCTGGTTTAATAGCACTGATAGGCTCTGAAGTAGTGCCTTCTTACTTTTTTGTTTTCAAGTTAACCTACAAAGACAAACTAGGGTGGGCTGTGCCCTGAGCTGGTTCAGCATTAAACACTTAGGAAGGCCTGATGGAATACAACTCATCTTTTGAATTAAACAAGGTTTTTCAGCTTCATGTATCATTGCTTGCCTTGATTTTGCTGGAGGTTTTATGAAGGACTGACAGCAGCCAATAAGGAACTGCTTACCTGAAAGTGAAGGATTATCACGTTTAGGAGAAAGGATGTTATTGCTGTTATTTCTTGAATATTTGAAATATATTTTTGCTATTTTAAGCCTACAAAGTGTGTAAAAACAGCCTATGTTGGCAGACAAGATTTCAAGGTTTAAGGTGAGTTTTCTTTTATATTTCCTGATGTGCTGTCAACAATGCAAAGAAAAGACAACACGAGTCCTCGGTGAGCTGCATGTACCCACCAGGCCTTGCCCAGGGCAGAAGGTGAATATCTGAGTTGTTACCTGCCTGGTTTTATCTCATCAGAAATAACCACCAAAATTAATTAATATTAAAAAAAGGCAACCAATTTTCCTTTGACAAAGCCAGCGGCCAGTACAATGCTGGAGGCACTTGCAGTCTGAGAGCTGTGGCTCATGTTACACCCCAGAGAGGTTTCTCTCCTCTCTTCTGATGAAGGTCAGGCAGTAAGAGGCTAGTCGGCCTCTGACACACCTAGCAGCTTTTCAGCCACGCCTAGTGGAATGTCCTGCTGCCTTGCTCCTGCTGTTTGGAAGATGTCACCTTCGATGTTAAGTGGGCAGGTATTTTGCTAACCAAGCTGTGCCTCTTCTCAGAAGGAGATGCCCCAGATGTCCCCAACCAGCTGCCCCCACAAAGGGTCTGGCTCAACAGTCACCACATACCAGCTCCCTGCAGGGCACAGGGTGGGCGTGGGAGCAAGCAGGAGACGGACATGACATGACATGAGGGCCACGGAAAGCACTGTAAACAAGCCAGCATGGTGAAGCTGGAGAAGGTGAGAGATGCAGGGTCACAAGCAAATTGACAAAGGCCTGGAGTCAGGTCAGTGTGCTGAAAATTTCCAGATACAAAGGACAAATGAAGCCAAGCAATTAGGACACCATCTTTGTGGGCAAATCACAAGACCAGTAAAGTGTTGGCACAGTAAGAGGGATATCTGCAGCAGAGAGAGAAAGGCTAGTCCTGTGTCAGGGCTGTAGTGGCTTCCTGGGATTGGGGGGAAGTGTCTGGGGCTGGGTCCTGCCTGGGAGATGGGGGCACTGGCACACCCCAAGGTGCTGAGGCAAGACATCACCCCTGCCAACCTCACCTCCAGGGCTTGCTGCAGATGGGCCAACACTGTTTGGTGTTTGGCTGGTGCAAAGCAGCCACACTGAAATGTTGGCTCATATGAGACCTTCCCACTGGGGAAGCTCACACAGGTACTTTGTGCCATGTGATCCAGCATGATGGGTACGTCCTCACTGCTGAGGCACAGGAGGCTACAGCACAGGGGTGCCACAGCACATGTGGTTGGTGTTATCTGTCCGTTCAGGTTACACAGAAATACTGTCACAGGGATTAAATGTTCTGCTACAGGACAGGGGACACTGCGAGCCAGGTCTCATGGAACCAGCTCCTTTCACTGTAGCTGGGGAAGGGGAGAAAAGATGGCACAAGCTTAAGTGATTTGTTCAGTCCATTTGCAAGTGATCCTGGGCAGAAAAATGCTGCAAGCCCCACTTGAGGACAGAGAAATATTACAAAGAGGCCTACAGAGAAGCAGGAAATATGAGGAGGAAACAATAAAATGAGATTCAGCTTGGAAAAATACAAGGGAATACATGTGGGGACTAATATTTAGTAATAACTTCAGTGGGAGGAAAAGAGTGGAAAACCAGAAAACCTGGAGGGAGAAGAGGAGCTCTGGCAAGACCAAAAGTGAACAGCAAATGAGGTATTTTGAAAGGGAGGTGCTGAAATTAATGTGCTGAGCTGAGACCTGGCATTATGGGCCACACATAAGCCATGGCCTCTAATTGCACGAAACTCCACACTCCACTCCTAACCATGTCAATGGCTGATAACAGCTGTATGTGGGCAGGAAACCCCCCTGCTAATGGGCTTTGTCCTCCGAGCATGCCCAGGTAAGACATTTCAAAGTAGTTCTCCACCTATGTGCTGTGAGTGGGTCATGTCTCTAGCAATGATTTCCTGCTGCTCCCTGCACAGCTCAGTGGTTTGGTCAGCACTGACCCAGCCCAATGGGGTTGCCTCTGGCCACCTTGGGGGCACGGCTGTGCCCACAGGTCCCCTTGTGAGGACACCACCAGCATGTTGGTGTGTGCTCTGGGCACACCAGCACCACCCCAGCCTGTGTGGGATCTGCTGGCTTCTCCCCACCATCGCTACTGCTTACCACACAACACCATCTCTGGCACAGTGACTGAGCCCTTCAGTGCCTTAAATAAGTAGCAATTTATTCAGAAACAGGCATGGAAACAGGACACCGTACACTTTAAGCTGCAAATGAATGAGAACATAAATTTAAGGGGTGTAAACAGCAGGGAAGAAAAAGAGGAATGTTTACGGCAGTCTGGGAAGATGGGACTGAGTAATGGGATGAAATTGAGCAAGGAAAAAGGTGGACAGCTTCTTGGGGTGGGTTTCCTGAGACATACATCATCTCACACCAAGCTGTGTGACCTGGTATGAAGAGCACTCAGCTAGGGTTGCAAGATGGGTGAAGTGATGGCAGGAGTGTTTCCATCCCTTCTCACAGCAATATAAGGCCAAAAATGCGTTTAAGGACCATGCAGCAGGTTTAGAGTTTTTTAATCCTCGCCTTTTAGGCTCTTGCCTTTTAAAGAAAAGAGGAAAACTATCTCTCCTGAGAGCAGCTGCACATTCATTGGTAGGAGGTGAGAGCTGCTGTGCCCATCCTGGTCCCTGGCTGGAGCCCAGCCCTGGACTGCCATGGCCCAGTGCTATGCAGCAACACTGCTTGAGGGTTTTCCAGTTCTTCTATTGCATGTGGTCTATTCCTTCTGAGTTGCAATCCAATAGACCTTGGTCTCAACTGGCACTGTAGCCTATAAAAAGTAAGTAAATGCATCTTTCTTAACCACCACTTGTGCTTGTTCAGAGTTTATCAGCAAGTTTCCACACTCTCTTTCTGTGACTCATCCACAGTCACCACGTGCAGCAGGAAAACCCCATCTCTCTTGACCAAAGGAAAAAAACTGCCGAGGGGGAAAAACCCCCCACATAAAAATACAAGAAAAAGCCTTGACACAAACTGTTAGCCTCTCCTGCTGCACAGTGCTTGCCATCTCAGCAAATCTGCTCCAAGCCATGGCTGACCCGCCCCTTCCCTGCCAGCTTTCTGCTTCCAGCCCTGCTCCCTCACCTCTCCCAGACGCCAGGAAGCAGTGGCAGTTTGGGATGTGCTATGTACAGCCTGACCAAGGCTACTTTTTTTTCCACAGACTGTTCTTTCTTATTTGAGTTATAAACATGCAGATCTGACAAAGACCCAGTTTTCTATCCATGCCCTCTTGGCTCCCCCAGCCATCTGCCTGCCCACACAGTGCAGTGCTGGCATGAGCAGCATCACCAGCAGCAGGAGGGAGCAAACGTCAGGAAAGCAAAGTAGCCTTGTCCCAGACTTGCATTATGTCCCCTGGCACAACAGAAGGTTGGGTTTGGTCTCACTTATGAGGATGGAGTTTGCTCAATCAAGAAGGGTCCCCATGCAGAGGGGGGGTAGAACAGCTGGACCTCTTATGGCATTATACATTCAAAATTCTCATCTGGTACCTGTGAATCCTACTGAAACCAAAACCCTCAGAAAATGCTATTTGCTGGGGAGCATTTGGCATTATTTGGGAATGCGGAACCTGATAGGGCCATGGGCTCTGGCTTATCCTGCTCCTGCTGCTGCTTCTCAACCATCCATGTGGCTGCTGGGACATGAGGGGTCCCTATGTCAACCTGATGCTCAGATGCCATCTCCCCACTCCCCTGCTCTCCAAACACACCCCACTGTGGCACCATGTTCAGCCACATAAGTTGTTGGGTTTACTGTTATTCTTTAAAACCACAGCAAAAAGTTCAAACTTTGCTTTTTGTCAGAGTCTGGAGAAGCGGGCTGCTCAGATGTGCTCTTGTAGACAGAAGAAAGTAAATTATTAACTGAAGAAAAAAAAGCCTACGACAAAGCAAACAAAACTAAAGTCACACCATAAAGTATTTATTAAGAAACAAAGGGGGCTTTTTTCTTCCTTTGTAAGAAACACTTTAAAGCAAGTGCTCTTTCAGAGATTTAAAAGCTATATCAAATGGTAACATTGGTTTTACATTATTGTACATGACATTAAAAAAATCACCACATCTCACAAAATTCCTTCTATTACAACTCAGGTTTCTCGGCCTTCAGTTGTAAATTAATTTCTACAGACTTAAATTTAACTTATTTTTTCTTTCCTTTTTTTTTTTTTTTTTTAAAACAAGTAAACAATATACAAAGATTCACCTGAATTTTATAGGTCAGAGGAGGTGTCCTTGCTAGGGCCTGTGCAAAGCAGGCAGTGTGTGCATGGTGGCAGGGGAGCTGATTTGGTTCACAGCTGGAAAACGTCAGGACCACAGGGATGAGCTATTGGTCTGGCCACTTGACCCCGCTGCACTGTGGGCATGCAGAAACCTAAATCCTCATGAGACCAGACTGCACGGTGGGTCCTTCAAAAGCTTGGCAGCACCCAGCCCTGGTGCCCCTGCTGCCGTGAGGATCCCCAAGCCCCAAGCTGTGCAGGTACCGACACCTCCAGCAGCTGGACACTGCCTTCCTCAAGACGCCCAGCCTGGCTGGAGGGGAAGCCAGGTCCTGTAAGCCAATCTTTCTGCCCAGGTCCTGCACACCGACTGGGCAATCGCAGCCAGGAACAACAGATCTGGGATAAATTACCTATTCACTGCCCCATGTCAGTGGCCAAATCATTTCTGCTCGTTGCAGACTGCCTGTGTGTGGCATGTTCATGAATAAACCATTGGATTTGGCAATGTGTCTGCACATTAGGTGTCATTTAAAAACAGACATACAAAAATAGTAGTATCACAGTTATTGCTACATATTGATACAGTATCAGACAATAAGAAACTTTTTGTAATCTCTGCTCTGGTTACAGTAATTGCCTGTTCTTATAGTCTTCTGTTGCAGTGTTTTGGCTGAAGAACAAATGGATGGAAATGCCGAGACTATGCCATTTTAAGAGTCAAAACCAGCCTTAAGTTTGCTACATCTGGGTTGATATAGTACAGTTAGCACAATCTGATCATTCCCAGCATGCTGTTGCCTTTTGACCTGGAGAGGTGTTTTCTCCAGCTGAAGCAAAACAAGAGGAGCCAGCAGCTCCAGTGTGCACTGTCCCCTCTGCCCACACCTCACCACTGTCCTGACCCCCGCGGCAACGCAAGCACTGTTGTCCTTTGGTTGGGCCTTTTTTCTTATTTTTAAATACAGCTGTGCCTTCCTAATCCCCTGCCCCACAGGTAAAGAAGCAAAGAGGATGGGTTTCAAGCCTCCACCAGCCCTGTTGCATCCCAGCCAGGGCAGTTCTGTGTGACACTCCCCTGCTCCCACAGGGGAGGGCAAGGAACTCAGGATGGGCTGATGGGGGAGTGGGACAAACTCCATTTTCCTACAGGCAGACTCAGTTGCAAGCAAGGTTTGGGGCCGACAACTTCCTGGGTATTCACATGGGTTTACTGTTTCAGGAGAAGTGAGGTGAAATCAGGCATGTTTGGAATCGCGGTACGACCTTTCCCTGCAGAGGCAGTTTCAGCTCAGACACTGCCAGCTGTACTAAAAGCTTCGCTGAGTGTCATGAAGAGCAAGCACCTCGGTTTTTAGTAAAACGTCCACAAGGATAAAGTCTGTGCAAACTGGGTCCTGATCTTCAGACAAAACCAAATTCAGAAGGGTTTCAAGTGCACTGGAAGAAGAGCCAAATAATTCACTCTTCTAATTCCTACATAAATATCAGGGACAAGGAAAATTGGTATTTGCAAGACCAAGCCTCTTGTGGCATTTCATCTCAAACCAGGTGGTGTAAGAAGCCACAGAGGCTGATACAGCACCCAGCACAAAGGGATTGCACTGTTTGGCTCTTGGTTGTGATTGTCTGTAAAGCATTGGGAAATGTCATTAAGGAGCTGGGAGAGAAGAGAGGTTTAAGTACTTCGGTCTTGTACAGTGTAACAAAACTCTTCCTACGAATTAATTAGGCAAATACTTCTGACCATGTCATACCTGAAGGGCACTTAATGGCTCCCACATTTATCTCTCAAGTACAGTAATCTGAAATACATATGCATTTTCAGGGTAATCCTTCGCCGCCGTAAATCAGGCACTGGAATGAGAGCGTATCTGGCAACGTTAATTCCGAGATATCATCCTTACAGTTTCTGGCAACAGACCCCGATGAAAATAAATGGTTTATAAACACTGTCTGACATGCATGAGCCTTTCAAAATTATTTACAAGTGATGTTCTGGGAGCTTCATTCCAAGGAAGTATTTCTCCTCCATTCAGTTTGGATATCAAAACCTGCTGGGTGGGGAGGGGGAGGAAGGCGTCAGCGTTACACAGTCACAGCTGGGTACATCTTCTGTTCGCTGTTGGTGTGCGGGTAGGGGGACTGGATCTGCCTGTAGCCGCCCTGCAGACCATCCAGGAAGGGGGGCACCGGGGTCAGCGGCATCGAGTCGTGCTGCACCGCATAGCCCACGTACTGGGGGTGCAGGTACTGCCCCTGGTGTGGCACAATCTGGGTGGCCTGCTGGCAGTTCAGCACCGAGAAGTTCGTTGGCATGTTGACATAGACATTATTCATGGTCCCTTCTGGCAAACAGCAGTTGGTCTGAGACCTGGTCGGTGGGGCTCTGGCCCCGGAGTTGGCACTGGAGCTGGAGCTGGCAGCCGTGCTTGACTGGCGAGAGGAGGAGCCCCGGGAGGTGCTGGCACTTGGGATCATGGGGATCGTCTCCATCAGGCGGGTGCCCCCAGGGGCTCGACTCTGCTGGGGCTCCTGCTTGGGCCGCAGGCATCTGCAGCAGCAAGCTGCCACCAGTGACCCCAGGATGATGAAGGCAACAAACACAGATCCAACGATAAGGAATGGCACGTAAATGGGCACTGCAACAGCAAGGAAAACACAGTCACTGGAGGCCAAGGACAAACCTCAGCAGCTCTGGCAGAAGTCCCCCCTCACCCAAGCAGAGCCCACCTCCTCCCAGCACAGGTCAGTAGTGCAGGGCAAGCACTAACAGCTGTATGTGCAGCCAACCATTTTACACCAGAATGATGAAAAGGGCTGCTAAAACCAATGGCTTAAGTTTCGAAAAGCATCTTTAAAGTTATTAGCAGGGAGAAAAGCTGACAGCTCACCATTTGAGGGAGGACAGCTCACTCCTGGTGATCATGGTCTAGTCCACATCAACCACCGCTCCACCTTTCATCAGATTGTGTCCCAGTATGCCCTGCTAGAGTAATCAGGCAAGATAGTGCTGGGTTTGAACAGTGCCCTAAGGAGATACTTTGGGAGCAGGATTCCTGCTGAGGGCTCAGGAGCATAGGGTAGTCAAATGCTGGTGCTGCATCCCATCCCTCCCCATCACCAGCCCACTCTGGCTGTTGTCACCCTGCCAGGGCAGGGAGGCAGCCAGGCAGTGATAAGACAGCAGTCACAGGGACTCTGACAGCCCACAGCCCTGGGAATGAGTGTCAGTTTGCTCCACACTTCAGTCCTGGGTTTAGGGAGAAACCACAGAGCAGGCAGAGGGGCAGCATTCTCCTTGTGAGGCTTAATGAAAGGACATTAGGGCAGGAGGAGTGAGGGTAGGCAAGGGGTGGGAGAAGGCAGGGGTGATGCTTCATTGGTGGGGTCAGGAGCCACCAAGCATGGCAAACACCATCCTTGGAAGGACTTTGGCTCCAGGTAGTTATGCACTCCCAGGGAAATCTTTTTCTGCCTCAGTAAGAAATCTGCATGGGTATATCTGGGAATAACAAAGGAGAGATGCCTCCCTTCAGTCCTTGTGAATGCTCCCAACAGTGTGCCTGGACTTCATCACTTCCACCAAAACCTGGCAGCCCCAAGACTCAGGCAGGGCTGTAGACCCCTGCTTGACCCTGTCTGACCCTGCTAAGGCATTCACTGCTAATGACATGCAAGTTAACAGTGCCAGGGCAGGGTGATGGCTCCCAAGCCTGCTGAGCAGTAAATACTGATTTTAAAAAAATGCCTTGTTCTCAGAACTGCAAAGGGGGTTTATCTGTCTGCTCAAGTAAGAATACCTCCTTGGCCACGTTTCTTCCATCATTTTAGCACTTTTAAACAAAAGGCTGCAAAACATCATCTCCCCACTCCCGCGCTCAGTGCTGCAGCAGCTCTTGAGCAGGTGCACGCACTTGCTACAGACTGTGAGGCACAAGTTTTCCACGAGTAAATCTGTCCTAATTATAACATCACTTCAGGCTACTTCTCGTGCGCTCAGCATGTGTGGATGGCAAAAAGGGTGCCGGGGAGCCACGGGGGCTTTTTTAAACAGCAGTAGAAAGACTTGAGTTGAGCCTTGAAATTCAATCTTGTAAAACCAGTCCTAAGTGAGGATATCTGAGCTGGAAGAACATACACAATCACAGTGGGGACCAGCCAGAGTACTTCTGAAATATCCTGTTACTTTTGCTCTTTTGCTCCTACGGGTTCCCTCATCTTTTTTTTCTTCCCTTTTGAACGGGGAGCTGAGGAGCCCGTTCCGAGTGGCGGCAGGGCCGGGATGGAGAGGGGTGTCACCTGCTCTAACGCGGAGACGTGGCTGGGATTTCCAACAGCACGGGGCGAGGAAGGCAAGCCGTCAGCTCGGGGCACTTCTCCCCGTGGAACAGCCACGGCCGGGCCCGGCCAGCCCCACCTCCGTCCGTCCTGCCCCACCACTCGACGGATGAGGGAACCGACGACAAAGGGGGGAAGGGGCGAGCAAGCAGTTCTCCGCAAAGCCGCGGCGAGCCCCGCGGAGCCGGAGACACCCCCAGGGCCACCCGCGGCGGGGCCGCCTCACCTGCCGCGCCGTCGGGGCCGTCCTTGCCGGGGCGGCCCGGCTCGCCGCTGCCCTGCCGCCGGTCGTTGTCGCACACGCCCTGGTCGAGCCGCGCCTCGGCGCTGGAGCAGCAGTACCGGAGGGCGCAGCTGCCGCAGCAAATGGTGGCGTCGCCGCCGTCGAAGCGCTCAGGGCACTGGAAGCCGTCCCGCCAGCCGCCCTGCCCGTCCAGCCAGCCGTGGCAGTACTCGCCGCTGGCCGCGGCCCCCGCCGGCAGCAGCCAGCCCAGCGCCGCCAGCAGCAGCCAGCCCCGCATGGCGCCGCCGGGTCCCGCCGCCGCCGCATGCCCGGGGCCGGCCCGCGGGGAGCGCAGCGGCACCGGGCCCGGGGGGCGCCGCTACTCGGCTCTCGCTCCCCGCCGCCGCCCCGCGCCGGCCCGGCCCGCGCCCCGCTCCGCGCCCATGGGCGAGGGCCGGCGGTGCCCGCGCTCCCCGACGGACGGACCGGACGGGCTCGGCCTCGGGCCCCGCCGCCTCGCCCTGCCCGGTGCGCCCCGTCCGGCACCGCACACACTGCCCAGCTCTGCGCCCCGCGCCA